>CM026403.1:29119710-29129878 GCA_014843695.1 Archivesica marissinica
TCGGTCGGTCGGTCGGTCGGTCGGTCGGTCGGTCGGTCGGTCGGTCGGTCAGTCTGGATCAGCATCATGAAAATGGTTGGGTGCAATTTAATTTAATTATGCTATATGTATTTGGTACAAATATGTACGCCAACAAAGGCTGTGGAAGTCGTGATAGCGCGGTGGATGCGCGTTCGCTTCAGTTGCGAAAGGTCCGGAGTTCGAGCCCCGCTGCATCCGTTACGATTGTGCCCTTAGGCAAGGCATTTAAATTCCACGATGCCTCTTCTCTCTCCCTCGTGGCGCTGGAGTCCATCAGGAATGAGGTCTCGAAGTTGTAAGAACTTGTTTCGCAATCGAGCTAAAATAAATGTGCATAAACCAAAGGCTTACGTCCTACAAGTATTAACTCAAGTACAACATATATTGCACACGAATAACAGACAAATGTCCGTCCTGGCCTATACCATGCAAGTTGCTGACATGGAAGTTAATCATCATTGCTTTTAATATGTATAGTTGACGTTTGACTAATCTTTTCCAGATCCACTAAGCAGCTATCTAGTTATTGGCCCTGAAGAATTGCTTAACCCTTAACCTGCCAATCACAACTACAGTCGCTATTGCAAACAGCATAGAGCCAGCTCAGACAGTGCCATCTGATCAGGCTCCATGCTGTTTGCTATTCGGATAGTGGAGCTAAACACTTGTCTGAATAGCAAACAACATAGATCCTGATCAGACGCGGCGTTACCACTTTATAAGTTAAATTATATGGTATTTAAATTGTTGATAGGGTAACTATATTAGTATATAGTGCGGGCCAATGGCTCGGTGAATATCACTCCTGGTTTGCACTATAGACTCAAGTACCCTGTCAACAAACAATAAAAAAACAATTTGATATTAAAAACTTTTTTTTCCAGTCAATTATTTTTGCTTAAGGGGATTGTAATCGAGTTTATTTTATCATGTTTACTGTGTCGACTGTCTCAATTGAGTAGTTTCACGAATCGGTGATTGTTACAGTGACACCGGCAAGTCCAGATTTGTATGAATAAATACTCAATACATTTCATGTTGTATTTCGCTGATAGACCGTGTGTTAAGCAATTCAACACATTTAAATGGTGTAAAACGTTGCACAAATCACCTCTATGTGTATTTAGGGGTATTGCACAGAAGCATTGCGCATAGCTCAACCGTATGCGCAGCTCTTAAGAATAGTGTGACTATTTATCGTCGCTACCGGTTGCCCATATAAGCGACGCCTCATGAAGAGATTAGTCATTTTAGATTTTTGGAGGATAGTGCAATGATACAGACAGAGACCCATTCCAGAGTCTCGTCTGGTTCTTTTACGTGCACGGTGTACAGCACCGACACGAGACCTCGGTTTAACGTCCCATCTGAAAGACTATTATTAGGGTCAGACGGGGGATCGAACCTGCGATCCCTGGATTACCAATCCAGCGTGTTATCACTGGACTACAGCTCCCTCTGTACAGGTGTTTGAAAGGTGTGTATTGTAAGGATTATATACCCTACCTAGCCCGGAGCTATCAAAATATCGTTCCTGCACCGTTATCCAATCAAATCACTGGAAAACTGCATTGAAGAGTAAATTAATAAACAGATATATTTATTTGGTACTGTCGTTAGTGTATTCAGGAGGCGTCACTCATGTGGGCAACTGGTAGCGACGATAAATAAACGTAAAACACACGTTAGTGTATTCCCACCTATGTATTATTTTAAGCTATGAATTTTGGAAAAGTAATAACTAAATACAATAATATAATGTACAAGAATACCAGTTTTCCCATCGAGTTTGGTCTTACCGAGTTCATTGTTCGTCTCACGACAACTATATGCTCACCATATTCCAGTGTCATTCCACAGGCGGATGTGTAGTCCAGTGGTAACACGCTGGACTGGTAATCCAGGGATCTCAGGTTCCATCCCCCGTCTGACCCTAATAAAATTAACAGTCTTTCAGATGTGATGTTAAACCAAGGTCTCGTGTCGGTGTTGTACACCGTGCACGTAAAAGAACCAGAGGAGACTCTGGAATGGAATGGGTCTCTGTCTGTATCATTGCACTATCCTCATAAAAATCTAAAATTACTATTCTCGTCTGGAGGCTTCGCTGATATGAGCAACCGGTAGCGACGGATAAATAAACGTACAACACACACTGTCATTCCAGTACACAAACGACTAATGTGCCCATCATTCATGTTCACACATATCTACACTCATTTATAACAAGCTGTATTGTCATTCTGACATCTGGCCGTGACAGCAGGTAAACCTATAGACGTATTTTTAGAACTGTGGATCACAATACGGTAGGGTATAAACTGTTGGATTTGGTTTTACACTTGTTTACTAATTGCAAATGACATCTGGAAGCTCTCTCTCATTTACTGTTCTCTCTGCGTTGTGATTTGATATATCTCTCCCTCTCTCTCTCTATCTCTCTCTCTCTCTATCTATCTCACTTTAGCTCTTTCTCGTCTCTCTCGTCCCTCTCTCGTCCCTCTCTCTCCGTCTGTCTGTCTCTCTCCCCCTCTCTCTCTATTTCACTCACTCTCTCTCTCTCTCACTCTCTCTCTATCTCTCTATCTCCCTCTCTCGCTCTATTTCGCACTCTCTCCTATCTCGCCTCTCTCACTCTCTCTCACTCTCTCTCTCTCTCCCTATCTCTCTCACTCTCCCTCACTCTCTCTCTCTCCCTCTCTCTCTATTTCGCACTCTCTCTCGTAGTCTCTCTTTCTCACTCCCTCTCTCTCTCTATCTCCCTCGCTCTCTATTTCGCACTCTCTCTCTCTATCTCTATATCTCTCTCTCTATTTCGCACTATCTCTATCTCTCTATCTCCCTTCCCCCCTCTCTCTCTCTATATCTCTCTCTCTCGACATTCACTCTTTCCTGCTGTCTGACTTGCTCTAACGTACTATTTCTCGCTGCTCACTGAATTGCTCGCGAACTCTTCTGCACTCTGACTTGCTCTAACTACCACCGTCCCTAAGTCCCCATCCCGACTCTCTTGTTTAGTTGATATTTACACTGTATATGTACGAGTTATGTCTAGTATATATATATATGTGTCTGTCTGTCTCTCTCCCCCTCTCTCTATCTATCTCACTCACTCTCTCTATCTCACTGACTCTCTATTTCTCTCTTATCTCTCTCTCACTCTCTCTATCTCTCTATATTTCGCACTCTCTCCTCTCTCTCTCTCTATCTCTCGTCTCCCTCTCCCTTTCTCGTCTCTCTCTCGTTTCGTTGATATTTACACTGTATATGTACGAGTTATGTCTAGTATATATATAGTACATTATTAGACAACGTTTCCGAATCTCTAAACTCACGTATTACGCCATGTTTGTACTGTTACGTTTCTAAGAATCTCAAATTCTTGTAATTATTTATAGGATGTTTATCACGTGTATCTACTGACAGCGTTCGTCGTATAGGATAATTAATGTCTGTAACCATATGCTTAGTTTGTTTCTTGTTTTGGGTCTAAAAGTCACACCAACTGCTTATGTCATATGGCGTCTCTCCAGCTATCCAGCATTGACGATGATAGACCACGTGTGAACTGCCGTATCTCAGACATGAACCGGCACCATGGTAGAACCACCGACCTTCCGCTAGCCAATTGGATAGCTTCCCCGTGTGATTCGAACCTACATCGGCGAGGGGCAAGTGATTTGAAGTCAACGATCTTTACCACTCGACCACAGATCTATGGACAACTCCGCCACTCCCCCACCCCCACCCCAAATGTGCATGACTCATGAGTGAATTATCAGAATATGTGCCGCAGTGTTTCCATTTACATTGTACAGGAATACGTTGTTAGAGAATATCAAATCGTCGTCGTTTAAGCAGAATATCACCATTGACAATTAAATTTTAAAACACTGACATTTATATCAGGTGAACACATCTGGACCTCTTGTTAATATTATAAAACGTACCTTAACTACATGCATGTTGTGTGGTTTTATATATACACTTCATTATTGTAGATATTATTAATAAATTATGTTGTACTGTATGCATGTCATGTTGTCTTAGTGTGTGCTTCAAGCTTTCAAATATGCACTGGGCGCATGCGCATGCGGCTTGAGCCATTTTTATTCGTTTTTCTACGTATGTTCAAATCTGTTTTACCGAAACAATCCATTTCGTATGATGTTAGTATTTGTTTCTCTCTTGTAATATCAAATGTGCTTTCCAATTTCAGTCGGAGTATGTCGCTGTTCTTGCCACTCTATCTGGCTACATTAGCAGCCGTGCCAATTGTTCATGCATTCAGTACGGGAGCCCCAAATACTCAGTGTGGCGCGGTAGCGGCCATGGAACCAAGTCACGGTTCAACATACACGCAACAAGGTTCTACACATCCGTATTTATTGTACACAGTTTCAGGGCAGACGACATATAAACCAGCAGAACTAATAACTCGTAAGTACATGTAGTGTGAACAATTCTAGTATGTACTGTAATACGATATACAGTCTACATCCGCTATGTCGAAATCCGTCGGACCGAACAAAATACTTCGACATAACCGACATTTGACGTAACGAAATTCGATATAAACGGAGCCAGTTATATGTAACATGATACTGTCTGAAATGGAACTTTGATCCGACTTCGAGATAACCGGATAATTCGACATAACCGACTTTGACATAACGGTTGTAGACTGTATATATATTTAGAACACATACGTCCCTGTGTCCGTCTGACGAATAAGCATAGCATTAAAGTCTGTCACACATTCCCGTATACCAAATTCGTGAAGTCTATATATCAAAAATATTTCTTAGAAATGATATCATAAATGGAATATCAATTAAACTTTATTTATTTTACAACGATTTCGAAGCAAGTTCTAACAACTTATATTAATCACTCTCGTTGGCGCGGATGAAAGCGTATATGTGGTCATTCGTGTGGGAAGAAATCAGAGTACCCAGAGAAAACCCACATGTCCGATCTGGCGACCACCGTGCCATCTCACATACTCCGAGGATCGAACCCGGGTTGCATTGTAAGAAGCGAACGCGCTAACCACTGCGCTAATCGGACAGCCAAATTTGGTATTTTTAATTTATTTCATTCAAAAATATTCCTAAAATAAGGAATTGCATAACACAAATGTCCACACACTCAGCAGTTTTTATTATGTAAATAATTTTTTAATTTGTGAATAATGTCATTATTACTTGTATTTCTAACTGCATTTTTTTAGTTCGTCTGTAATATCTCTGCTAATCATATTCGCTATGATCTGATCAAAGCGAAGTTAGATTTCATATGACTAATTCTTAATCAGTGTGCAATAGTACCTATTTTGTATTTCAGTGTTTTATAATTGTTTTAGAGCAGTTTTTAATATCCGATTAGCAGGGATATTGCAGCTTTATCCCTAACAGACTGTGATAAATGAGTGTGTATAATTGTGTTCATCTTTTATAACTCCATGTTGGAGTGGCATTGTACTTTTATTATGTAAACTATACATGTAATATCCCATACAATTTGTTGTTAAATATCTTCGTATATTTTCAGTGTTTATATTAAATGTATGTGTGTATGTATGTACATGTGTACGTATGATTACATAATATTATGTAGGTATGTACATGTGCGTGTATTGTCGCAAACTCTCCTTTTTCTTCTCGTAATAATATGTCTCGGTTGCTACGGCTCTTACCAGGGTCTATCCTATTGTAGACTCGCTGGAGTTGTCTAGGGGGTTTCTTCGTTATTATATGTATTAATGATAACTCAACACAGTATTACATTTCTTCTATATAATATCTTGTTTATATTGGCATCAGAAATATCCATATATATATAATCAGTGATCTATATATATATATACATCGTATCATTAAAAGCTTATTTAACAATCCATTTGTGTGAGCCGAATATGCGCTTACACAGTATATTTAACATCCAATCTTTCTAATCCGTCATTACTCAATATCACTATAATCTAATCACTGTTTCTGATTAGATTAACTTTTAATCAACTTCGATATGGTTCGCCGAAACTCTATGTTTCTTCTGTGGCTGAACAATTTAATTATTCGACAAATCTTTATAAGTTATATTTCTTATAATGTCAATAATATCTAAGTATCATAAATACAGTTTATATGTTCTATATACTAGATTGAGATCACGACCTTTCTCGCTCCTGGAGTTAGGCTCTAGTGTGTCTGATCTATGTTAATAAAATCCATTTCTTATATACATAATTGAATCAGTGTATATATGATATAACAATTCCTAAAACATCTGTTATTCCTAAACATCTGTTATGTTATCTAATATTACACCATCAAACCAGTTCGGTGCCTTTGTATTACATAACTGGACACCTGCAACCACGGCCTTGATAAACTGAGATTAGGCCTAACATCTTAAGTCATTTCCCGCGCGAAGCGAGATTGATAATTTTAGGCGCGAAAATAATAGCAGACGATTATGCATAAAACAAATATATATATATTACATGGTAAACATTTGGCCATATATAGAAACAGTTTAATGTATTTATATAATACATTACTATTTATATATAACAATAATAAATATTTCGTGCAAATTGGGGTTTTGCACAATCCTCCCTACCCGGGGAGAAGTTTGACATCGCCCGCTATCGGCCGATTTACAAATCTTCATTCCTTTGAATATACAGTAGAAAACAATCATAATATCAATACATCATATGTCCTAAAATAGCATTTCTTTCGCTAGGTACCAACATTCTAATCATAGAGGCAATAACTATTTACTGAACAACTGAAATAATACCAAGTACATTTACTAAGTCAAACATCACAGTCATTGAACTCTACTGAGAAAGTCTGCTAGAACATTTTGAGTCCCTTTGATATGTTTAATGGTCAGATTAAATTCTGAGAGACACAGTGCCCATCTTAAGAGGCGTTGATTGGACGTTTTCGACCTACTTAACCATACAAGGGGATTATGATCTGAATTAATTATTGTTTTGCTTGTGCTTACATATATGCGAAAATGTTCGATACCGGCCACTATAGCTAATAATTCCTTCTCTATTGTAGAGTAGTTTTTCTCTCGTGGAATAAGTTTTCGGGAATAAAATGCTACTGGGTGTGGTACTTGGTCAACGGTCTGAGTCAGTACAGCCGAAATTCCCAAATCGGAAGCATCAGTATAGAGTTCGAACTCTTGGTTAAAGTCAGGGGCCTTCAGTATGGGTTTATTGGTTAAAGCTTTCTTTAAGGATTCGAAAGCAAGTTGATGTTTATCGCTCCACTGAGTTATGATGTTCCCTGATCGCTTGCCCTTTAATAAGTCAGTCAGGGGAGCGGCGATCTCAGCGAACTGGGGAATGAATTTCCTGTAAAATCCTACTGATCCCAGATATCCTCGTAATTGTTTCTTGGTCTGTGGGGGAGAGATATTACTAATACACTCAACCTTGCTGGAAATTGGTTTGATTTTTCCCGACCCTAATTCATGTCCCAAGTACTTGACTGTTCCAGACCCAATTTTACACTTCTTCGGATTCAAAGTAACACCACTATCCTCTAGTCTATGAAATGTCCAATCCAAGTGATTTATGTGCTGTGACCATAAATTGGATCGAACAGCAATATCATCCAGATATGCGTCGGCAAATCTATCACGGATGGGTTCTGTCGGGGATTGAGCGATTATCTCGTTTATGGCCCTCTGGAAGGTAACTCCACCGTTTTTTAAACCAAATGGGAGAGTTAATGGTTCAAACAAGCCCCAGGGGGTTATGAACGCTGCAATTTCACTAGCTCGAGGGGTTAGCGGAATCTGCCAGTAACCTTTATTAAGATCTAAAATCGATATCAGACTCGAACCTGCGACCTGATCAATGAGATCGTCTAATCTCGGGATGGGGAAGGCTTCTCCTCGAGTCAGGTCATTAATTTTCCGATAATCAATACATGGTCGCCATTCTGAGTCTGATTTGCGTACCAATATTATGGGAGAGGCCCACTGGCTTCTGCTAGGGCGGATAATTCCTAACTCCAACATTTGATCTAGCTCAGTTTTTAATATTTGTTTCTTTTCTGGAGACATGCGGTAGTAAGGCTGGACTACGGGTGAAGCACCTTGCACATCAATATCATGGGTAACATCGTGGAAACGTCCCAGTTGTCCAGAGAATAAACGGGGGTAACGGTCAAATAACTGACTAATATCGTCCCTGTGGTCTGGGTTTAAATGACTGATATCCGGCCAGGTTTTCTTAGGTACAGATTCAAGAGGACTGCAAGGATCGAATTCTTTCTCAATGTCCGTAGGGGCTTGGTAATCTAATAGGGTAGGGTCTTGGGACTCATACACCGGACTACTATCAGCTAGAGCTGCACCCTCCTCCCTACCTGTCCAGGGCTTCAACTGGTTTACATGCATAACACGGTATTTTACTCTCTTATCAGGCATGTATATAATATAGGTATGCGACGCTACCTTTTCGTGTACCGGATACGGTCCCTGGAGGGCATTTTTCAGCTTATTACCTTTTAACGGTAATCGTACTAACACTAATTCACCACGCTGGAATACACGCATTTTCGCTTTCTTACTTCTGTCATACTTTGTTTTACGACCATCTGCGGCCTGTTGTGCATTCTCGCTGGCGTCACGTAACGCTTCAGCTAATCTATGACATAATTCTTGTACATAGTTATTTATGGGGATCCCTTCATCCCGCTCATTTCTAGCCCAGAGATCATAAGTGGAATCTAGATTATCTCTAGGTTCGCGCCCATATAGAAGGTAGAAGGGAGAATATCCTGTGCTAGAGTGCTCTGCACTTCTATATGCAAATAATAGCCAGGGTAGCATCTCATCCCAAGACGATAAAGAGTTCTCCCCAAGGATTCTAAGCATGGTTTTCAATGTACCATTATATTTCTCTATTGATCCGTTGGTTTGAGGCCTGTAACTCGTGCTAGTTAAGTGACGTATATCGTGCTCGGCTAGGAAGCGTGTGAATGTTTCAGCTATGAAAGCGCTTCCTCGGTCAGTCAACAGGGTCTGGGGTTTTCCATGTCGAGATATTATCTCGATCAGGGCTTTTTGTGCATTAACAGCTGTCGCTGCGGCGCATGGGAAAGATTCCGTATATTTAGTGGCATGATCAATAAAATTCAAGATATACTGGTTCCCATTTATAGTTTTCTTCATGGGTCCAACGAAATCAGCGGATATAAATTTGAATGGTTGGGATATAATGGGCAGGGGTTTCAATGGGGCTACAGTGGCTTTCTGTCCCTTACCCGCTCTCTGGCACGGCCCACAGCTATGGCAGAATCGTTTAACATCTGCGCGGATTCCCGGCCAAAAGAAGCGGCGCTTAATGCGCTTCAGGGTCTTACTAGGTCCCTGGTGTCCCGTACTTAAACTGTCATGGGCGAGTCCCGTTATATGATCACGGAATCCCCGTGGAACTACCACCTGATCATATATTTTCCAGGGTCGAACTTTGGACGTGTCTTGAGGTTGTTCTCTCCTCATAAGTAGTCGGGGTTCGAGCTGGATGTAATATCCTTGCCGAATAGGTGTTCCTTCTTGAGCCATTTCCCAGAGGGGTGCTAAGGTCGGGTCATTATTCTGTTCTTGCAATAATTTATCAGGACTCAAATCGTCAATAGAGGGAATATTTTGGGGTTTAACTGTACTGGCTTTCTCAGAGGGGGAATTGATCTCAATTGTATTCCGAAAAGGTAAGACATTGTGATTTGTATCGGTCGTGTTTTCTGAGTCTGGGTTGGACGTGACAATTTCATCAAACGGGATAATTTTCTTATTTGAGCGTGTAACCACGCCACAGGTAATCAAATCAGTGACAGGGGCAGTTTCACAGTCGTTACCTATTATAAGATCCACCCCCGCGGTGCATCTGTGTTTTAATACAGCCACCTTCAATGTTCCTTGGTATATTGGACAATCGACGCTAATCTTTGCTATCGGATAATTACCAGGGATATAATTGACACCGCGGATTGTTACCCGTTCACCTGTGTATTCTAAATGATCAGCGGTCTGATCAGTAGCCGACAATAAACTAATTGTCGCACCTGAATCTCTCAAATACGTCACTTGTGCGGTGTTATTATTTATGCGT
>CM026403.1:29130878-29163242 GCA_014843695.1 Archivesica marissinica
CACGTGTATACCCTTGTCACTGTGAGCACATGTATACCCTTGTCACTGTGAGCACGTGTATACCCTTGTCACTGTGAGCACATGTATACCCTTGTCACTGTGAGCACGTGTATACCCTTGTCACTGTGAGCACGTGTATACCATTGTCACTGTGAGCACATGTATACCCTTGTCACTGTGAGCACGTGTATACCCTTGTCACTGTGAGCACATGTATACCCTTGTCACTGTGAGCACGTGTATACCCTTGTCACTGTGAGCATGTGTATACCCTTGTCACTGTGAGCATGTGTATACCCTTGTCACTGTGAGCACATGTATACCCTTGTCACTGTGAGCATGTGTATACCATTGTCACTGTGAGCACGTGTATACCCTTGTCACTGTGAGCACGTGTATACCCTTGTCACTGTGAGCACGTGTATACCCTTGTCACTGTGAGCACGTGTATACCCTTGTCACTGTGAGCACGTGTATACCCTTGTCACTGTGAGCACGTGTATACCCTTGTCACTGTGAGCACGTGTATACCCTTGTCACTGTGAGCACGTGTATACCCTTGTCACTGTGAGCACGTGTATACCCTTGTCACTGTGAGCACGTGTATACCCTTGTCACTGTGAGCACGTGTATACCCTTGTCACTGTGAGCACATGTATACCCTTGTCACTGTGAGCACGTGTATACCCTTGTCACTGTGAGCACGTGTATACCCTTGTCACTGTGAGCACGTGTATACCCTTGTCACTGTGAGCACGTGTATACCCTTGTCACTGTGAGCACGTGTATACCCTTGTCACTGTGAGCCGTGTATACCCTTGTCACTGTGAGCACGTGTTACCCTTGTCACTGTGAGCACGTGTATACCCTTGTCACTGTGAGCACGTGTATACCATTGTCACTGTGAGCACATGTATACCCTTGTCACTGTGAGCACATGTATACCCTTGTCACTGTGAGCACATGTATACCCTTGTCACTGTGAGCACATGTATACCCTTGTCACTGTGAGCATGTGTATACCCTTGTCACTGTGAGCATGTGTATACCCTTGTCACTGTGAGCACGTGTATACCCTTGTCACTGTGAGCACGTGTATACCCTTGTCACTGTGAGCACATGTATACCCTTGTCACTGTGAGCACGTGTATAATGAATAAAGATGTGCTATCATGAGTATTCATACAAATTTACCGTTATATCTCACTCGTTATATCTCACCCGTTCTATCTCACCCGTTATATCTCACCCGTTATATCTCATCTCACCCGTTCTATCTCACCCGTTATATTTCACCCGTTATATCTCATCTCACCCGTTATATATCACCCGTTATATCTCACCCGTTGCACCTGCACATAATTATTTTCCGAGTATTCTGAATATACCTCTGATTATGTACTTCATTCCCAATAACCTTGTACTTCAGCAGTGACAAGGGTTTTGAATCACATAATGATGATTTTTGTGTGTTTTACGTTTATTTATCGTCGCTACCGGTTGCCCATATGAGCGACGCCTCCTGAAGAGATTAGTCATTTTAGATTTTGGAGGATAGTGCATGATACAGATAGAGACCCATTCCAGAGTCTCCTCTGGTTCTTTTATGTGCACGGTGTACAGCACCGACACGAGATCTCGGTTTAACGTCCATCTGAAAGGCTGTTAATTTTATTAGGGTCAGATGGGGGATCGAACCTGCGATCCCTGGATTACCAGTCCAGCTACAGATCCAGCTGTATAATGATGATTTATATCAGTTACCTCCCTTATCCTGTATGCATAATATGATGTAACATGGGTAATTATAACAAACATGGGTAATTATAACATGGGTAATTATAACACGGGTAATTATAACACAGGTAATTATAACATGGGTAATTATAACATGGGTAATTATAACATGGGTAATTATAACACGGGTAATTATAACACGGGTAATTATAACACGTGTAATTATAACACGGTTAATTATAACACGGGTAATTATAACATGGGTAATTATAACACGGGTAATTATAACACGGGTAATTATAACACGGGTAATTAATTATAGACCTAATACCTCTGGCCAATCAGATCATTTCAAAACAACTGATCAGTAAAATATATAAAAGAGGTCAATACGACTCACAGGATCTGGCCCATATAGTTCGCCGGAGAATTAAATATTTATATATATATAGTGTATGTAATAAACATGTATACTATTCAGTGTTTCAGATGGGACTTTAAGCCGAGGTCTCGTGTCGGTGCTATGCACCGTGCACGTAAATGAACCAGAGGAGACTCTGGAATGGGTCTCGGTCTGTATCATTGCACTATCCTCCAACATTCTAAAATGACTACTCTCTTCAGGAGGCGTCGCTCATATGGGCAACCGGTAGCGATGATAAATGAACGTAAAACACACACACCTGTATACTGTACATATACATGTATATATAAGATGAAAAATAAGTGTAAACAAAAATATGCATGTTTTGTTTGTATATTTTCAGGACAGATTTCAATGGACATGACTGGCCGACTGACAGTCCAGTTTCAAGAGCGTATGATGTCAGTAACTCGAGCACGTCGCTCATCATTCTCAACAACAAACGTGGAAAGGTATATACCCCGGTAGTCATACTACAGAACACTCAGTCAGGACATCAAAACTTAAAAAGCATCTATTTTGTATAAAGGGCATTCCAAGGGACATAACTTATATTTGTCCTTCGCATCTTTATTAAAACATAGAATTTACCACTTGATGAACGTAAGTGCCCTTTCTGTAATGTATTTGAAGACGAAAGTCATGTATTATTAGAATGTTCACTGTATGATGATTTGAGAGCTGTTCTCTTAGGGAAAGCCTCATTATATGAAAATGACTTTCGGAACAAACCTGTATCCGACCAGCTTAGAATTCTTTTTACTACTATACCTCTGATTAGAATTGTTGCCAAAACCTGTTTTTATATTCTTCAAAGACGATCCTTTTATTTATGTAAATAATGTATCCATTTGATTTATTGATTGTGTGTCTCTTATCCATTCCGAGATACAGCTGCTAATTAGTTCAACCGCGATCTGATCGAGGCTGATAACTGATTTTTTAAAACATTTCTTAATTGCGCATTAGTGCTTTTTTTTTCCATTTCAGTATTTCAAAATTTCTGGTTTTAATAAGTATTTAATTTTCAATAGCGACTGTTCCTCGGTTTTAATATGTAAATATAATAATATGTCGATAGACTGTGATAGTTTGATTATCTGTAATTAGATTAGTGTCTTATAATTCTTTTATAATGAATGGTGTTGTACTTTGCCACGATAATTTGTTGTGTATATTTTATGTATTGTACAATGATGAGACTGAAATACAGAATAAATCTACTGTATAGCAGGACTTAATATGCGGGTGTTTTAACCCATTCAACACCAAGTAACTGACATGGACTGGTGCATGATATTTTTAGACCAATAAATTAATATGAAAATTACTTTTGGACCAGTTCATTTATCAAAATGGGTAATTTTATCTAAAAATAGTAATACTTATTACTGGCATAAAGTGCAGATCCTGATGAGACGGCTCGTCACAAGCCGACTCATCTGGATCTACACTTTTTGTAAGTCTATTTAGAGGCCTGTAATGTTGAAAGGGTTATATAAAAAGTTTGATTAGATAATATTTATTGCTCTATATACATGTATATAACAATAACAATCGTATAACCCATACATCATTAGCAAATGGGTTGGGCCACAAGTTTTGACAACATTAGTGATTGGCCCTCCTCCCCATAGAAACGATTTGAACAATACAGAATGAAAGTGGCGTTATTACGCAATCAAAAGCTTAAACATGTACATATGTTATATAGTAAATATTATGTATACGTATATGTTAAATATCAAGTATCGTAAATTATGTACCGGGTAGTCCAAAAAATATTGATAATTACAGATAATTAATTATAAAATCTTCAGTACTATTTTTTAAAAATTAATACAACCAAAAAAAGAAACAACTAATATGTTCAGTTTGAGAAATCCGCAGTCTTGAAATGAAGCCACAATTCAGTAAATACATAGCCACATTTCTAAAATTGTTAACTGGGGGAAAGTTTTGATTCCAACCCTACTGCTGTATAATTAGCCAAAAGAGTTCATGTCCATGTCAGATGTTTTATTCTTCTTCAGAATTCCACAAGACTGAGGGGTTATTATACAGGGCCTAAAAGTCCGGACAGGTAAGAGGTGTACATTTACATGTACTTAGATACCTATCGCAACATTAGGGTTCATTCTAGAGTGGAAAAAGGCCAGGGTAGGTGGGAAAATGGGCTGGGTGCATTTTGAGCCACGATGAGGTGCGGAAGGGGGTATTGTGTGGAAGTTTTGTAGAGAGTAGAAATGTTTTCAGAGTAGCAGAAAGGCAGTACAAAAAAAGTGGTGAAAAGAGCAGATGAGGATTAAATTTTAAAAAAACATTTAAAAGATAAAAAGGGCGGGGCTAATGGGCAAATGGGTGGAGCTAATGGGCAAAAGGGCGGGCAGTGGATGCGCGTTTGCTTCAGGTGCGAAAGGTCTGGAGTTTTAGCCCCGCTGGAGCCGTTACGATTGTGCCCTTAAGCAAGGCATTTAAATTCCACATTGCCTCTTCTCTCTCCCTCGTGGTGAAGGATTCCATCAGGTATGAGGTCTCGAGAGTTGTACGAACTTGTTTCGCAATCAAGCTAAAATAAATTTGCATAAACTAAAAGGGCGGGCCAAAAATGGCAGGATGGCGCGCCCTGTCATTCCACTCTAGAACAAAACCCCTAAACCTGCTTTATTTGCTAGCACCAACTATTCATGCTTTGCAACGGTGTAGTGAGAAATCTCCTTTAGTTTGCTATGCTATGATCCTCTTGTCAAATCCAGCAACATATGGTGCAGGTTAATGCAGCATTACATCGTAAAAAAGGATGTTTTGGATAAAATATAAATACTATTGTGTGTGTGTGTTAGCAAAAATCGAAATAGTCGCTCAGAAACGATAAAATTCCAATAAATTTAAACCGTCGTATACGCGAATTTGTTTATCAACACACGAAACGTAAACACGCACAGTGCGCATGAGTGAAACAACAGAGGATGTAGAAAACAACGTATATATTTTGAACATGAAATACTACTATCTTCCTCTAATGTCGAACCACTCGCGGGGATGTAGAAATGTCCCTAAAAGACTTTGATAACAGAGGTATGAATCAACATATCAAGTAATTTAATTAAAACAGACAACGTGGGACGAATGTAAACAAGTGCGGACGATGCGTTCCGGTTGTAAACAAGTGCGTGACCGATCGACTCGGAAAGTCCTACTTTCGGTTTCGAGTTTGTTTTATCGCAAAAAAACACTGTTTACCAAATGACATAAGCATACAAAGTATAATGTTAGAATGTGTAGCAGCATTGCTACCCATATGTAAAAATTGAATTTTTCAAATATCTTTTATTTCATACGATGTAATGGTGCTTTAAACTCTGTACTTATTCCTATTAGTTGCATACAATTATAGACAATTTGAAAAAAACTGCTGAACTTGAAAATACTTGAATTAATCCCTCAAATATACAGGTAATATTTATGATTCATTTAAAAAGTGTACTTAAAGGAGTATTAAGAATGTTTGTATGTGCATATTATGGGTTATAAGATTAAGCTTTATGTCTGAATTTACACTTACAATGAATTATATAGTATTTAACGGCAGTACAAAATTGACTTTTGAAAATTAAGGTAAATTGATTTTAGAGTTGTGAATAATCAGCAAACTGGGGATCATTTTAGACAGCCAGCTTATCTTTGATTAATCCTTTCAACCCCTCAGGCCTCTAAATAGGCTTATGAAAAGTGTAGATCCAGATGAGCCGGCTCGTAACGAGCCGTCTCATCAGGATCTGCACTTTTTTGCCAGTAATAATTATTACTATTTTTAGATTAAATTACCCATTTTGATAAATGAACTGATCCAAATGTAATTTTGTTATTAATTTATTGGTATAAAAATATCATGGACCAGTCCATGTCGTTACTTGGGGTTGAAAGAGTTAATGGTAAATACGTGCTTAATAGAAAGTGATCACAAGTATTGAGATGTATCGATTATACTTGTCACTGAAATGTAAACATGTGTAAAATAAATGATAATTATGCCTCAGGGAGTCGGCCAAAGTAGGCTTTGGTTATATTGTCCTGCTGAACCTGTTATTGAACCGTATTGAACACTCGCATATAAGGCGATCTCGTCTATAAGACGACCACCAACCCCTACTGTGGTCCTGAAGTCTGTTGGCTTTGGCATGCACTCGTATATAAGGCGATCTCATCTATAAGACGACCCCCAACCCATACTGTGGTCCTGAAGTCTGTTGGCTTTGGCATGCACTGGCATATAAGGCGATCTCGTCTATAAGACGACCACCAACCCCTACTGTGGTCCTGAAGTCTGTTGGCTTTGGCATGCACTCGCATATAAGCCGATCTCGTCTATAAGACGACCACCAATCCCTACTTTGGTCCTGAAGTCTGTTGGCTTTGGCATGCACTCGCATATAAGATGGGTTCATAAAATGGACACCAGGACATGTATAGATTGCATGTTTGTCCAGTGCAAGCTGAAGAAATGTTCAGTGTCAGCGTGCTTTCTTTTCTAGAACGGAATAATGTTGGCTTTGGCATGCACTGGCATATAAGGCGATCTCGTCTATAAGACGACCTCCAACCCTTACTTTGGTCCTGAAGTCTGTTGGCTTTGGCATGCACTGGTATATAAGGCGATCTCGTCTACCAGTTGTAAGAACTTGTTTCACAATCGAGCTAAAATAAATTTGTATAAACTAAACTAAGTCTGTTGGCTTTGGCATGCACTCGCATATAAGGCGATCTCTTCTATCAGACGACCCCCAACCCCTACTTTGATCCTGAGGTCTGTTGGCTTTGGCATGCACTCGCATATAAGATGGGTTCATAAAATGGACACCGGGACATGTATAGATTGCATGTTTGTCCAGTGCAAGCTGAAGAAATGTTCAGTGTCAGCGTGCTTTCTTTTCTAGAACGGAATAATGGATACCATTTTAACGCATTTAAAAAAAAAATTGTTAATGTTTTTTTTGTCACTTATAAGACGGGAAGCCACTTTCAGGCCACAATCTGGTGTGTGTGTTTTACGTTTATTTATCGTCGCTACCGGTTGCCCATATGAGCGATGCCTCCAGAAGAGATTAGTCATTTTAGATTTTTGGAGGATAGTGCAATGATACAGACAGAGACCCATTCCAGAGTCTCCTCTGGTTCTTTTACGTGCAAAGTGTACAGCACCGACACGAGACCTCGGTATAAAGTCCCATCTGAAAGACTGTTTAATTTTATTAGGGTCAGACGGGGGATCGAACCACCGACCCCTGGATTACCAGTTCAGCGTGTTACCACTGGACTACATATCAATCTGGTGTTAAAAATATTCCTATAGGCGAGTATGGCTGGTACATACAGAGTTGTAAGTGTCTTGTGTAATTGACTAAATTATTTCTTTTGTGTAATATTGACTAAGCTCTCACAATAACTATTTATAGAGTATACCTATTATGTAATTGACTAAATAATACCTTTTAGGAAATTGACTAAATGATACATCTTACGTAATTGACTAAATGATGCCTCATATATAATTGCCTAAATTATATCTCTCACGATAATTGACTAAATGATGCCTCATATATAATTGCCTAAATTATACCTCTCACGATAATTGACTAAATGATGCCTCACATGTAATTGCCTAAATGATAGTTTATTGAATAAAGACATCTCTCACAAGAATTGATTAAATGATTTCACTCACATTAATTGACTAAATGATTCCTCACATGTTATTGACTAAATGATATCTTACATGTAATTGACTAAACAATATATCTAACAGTACTTGCCTAAGTTATATCTCTCACAATAACTTACTAAATGATATCTCTGACATGTAATTATCTAAATGATATCTATCACAACAATTGACTATATAAATATAATGCCTCACATGTAATTGACTAAATGATATGTCTAACAGTAATTAACTAAATTATATCTCTCACAACAATTGACAATTTTAAACGTTATTTATTTTACAACGACTGCGAAGCAAGTTTTAACAACTTATATTAATCACTCTCGTTAAATGGCGCGGGCGGATAAAAGCATGTGGTCATTCGTGTGCGAGGAAACCGGAGTACCCGGAGAAAACCCACCTGTCCAATCTGGCGACCACCGTACCACCTCACATACTTCCCAGTCCGAGAATTGAACCCGGGTTGCATTGGTGAGAAGCAAGCGTGCTAACCACTGCGCTAAGCGAGAGTGCTAACCACTGCGCTAATCGGACAGCCTAATTGAAGCAATATCTCTCACCATAATTGACTAAATGCTACATCTCGCTTAAAGAACTAAATAATTTGGCCTAATTGAATGTAATTAACCAAATAATCCACCTCATAAATAGTTGTTTTAATCTTTATTAAAGTCTCATCTATGTACATACATGTTACTTTGTAAATAATATATGATTTATTTTTATTTTTTAAATATATGTGTTGATACCTTTTATTTATCACAAGAAACAGCTGCTAATTAGTTCATTCTCGATCTGATCGAGGCTGATAATTGATCTTTTAAAATATTTCTTAATATGCACATTAGTGCCCTCTTTTCCCTTTCAGTGTTTGAAACCTATGTATTTTAATTCATATTCAACAAGAGAATTAGCAACTGTTTCTTGGTTTTATGTTGTAAATACCTTGGTGAATTGTACTGTAATTATGTGATAGTCGTACTGTGATATATAGTCTCTTATAATTCTTTGAAGAATGGCCATGTACTGTTGTTAATGTGTAAGCTTTTATGTATATATTTTATGTAATGTACATGGATGAGACATAAATAAAGATTAAATCTACATGTAATGCAAACACAAATGTAAACAATCATATTAAAAGTACATAGCCATCCTGAATAGAATTATAAGAGACATATTGCAAAAAAACATATCACATTATAAAATCCCACACTACTATTAGTTAATGCTTATTTACATTCTAAAGCCAAGAAACAGTTGCTAATTTATATTTAAATACGAAATAAAACAAAATGGTATAAAACACTGAATCGAAAAACAAGCACTAGTGCGCTATTAAGAAATATCTTACAAAATCAGTTATCACCCAGGGTCAGATCGAGAATGACCTAATTAGCAGCTGCTTCTTGTAGTCTGTATAAATCATAGATATATAGTAATTAACACAAAAAGGTAAAAGTAACGACGCTGTAGTATATTAAAACAGGTTTTGGCACAGTCTTATCACTGATGATTCGTAATTGTGCCAAAACCTGTTTTATTATTCTACAGAGGCGTCAGTTTTTATTATGTAAATAATTATTTTAATTTGTAAATAATGTCATTATTTCTTGTATTTCTAACTGCATTTTTAGTTCGTCTGTAATATTTCTGCTAATCATATTCGCTATGATCTGATCATATGACCAATTCTTAATCAATGTGCAATAGTACCTATTTTGTATTTCAGTGTTTTATAATTGTCTTAGAGCAGTTTTTAATATCCGATTAGCAGGGTTATTGCAGCTTTATCCCTAACATACTCTGATAAATGAGTGTGTATAATTTTGTTCATCTCTTATAACTCCATGTTGGAGTGGCATTGTACTTTTATTATGCAAACTATACATGTAATATTATTGTAAATATTGTACGTACAATGATAAGATGTAAATAAAGATTACTACTACTACTAAATATGACAATGAACTAAGGTATTCACCGAAACATAATCTAAGGACTTGTCCAATGCTACATAAAGAATGAAATGAATTGATAATCCAATTACAGACGGATCTGTAGTCCAGTGGTAACACGCTGTAATGGTAATCCAGGGATCGCAGGTTTTATCCCCCGTCTGACCCTAATAAAATTAACAGTATTTCAGATGGGACTTTAATCCGAGGTCTCGTGTTGGTGCTGTACACCGTGTACGTAAAAGAACCAGAGGAGACTCCGCAATGGGTCTCTGTTTGTATCATTGCACCATCCTCCAACAATCTAAAATGACTAATTTCTTCAGGAGGCGTCGTTCATATGGGCAACCGGTAGCGACGATAAATAAACGTAAAATACACACAGATAATCCAATTAGCCTATAAGCCATGCAATGATTTCATCCTCTATAAACACAGTGAAATAACACACAGATTTGGTATAAACATATTTATTCCACTATATACATTCACAAAACAATACATGCACACAAAATCAAAGAATAGGAAAGGATCAAAACGGAAGCAGAGCTTATACACACAGTTTGCAGTAATACCAACACAAATTATTAGGTCCAAGAAAAATCTATACAAAATGGTTGTACTCACTTCAGTCAAAGATGCGTTTTATACAGCAAATAAGTTTTTTCCCCTGGAATTTCTGGTTTTTTGCTGCGTCTTATACTCTAGTGCGACCTATACATACATGATTACGGTAATTATGTAATGGTTTTTAGTTTTTAAGATATATGTATATATATATTTTTATTTCAGACATGTTGATCCAAACAGACATAGGGGTAAGTAAACATTAATTTCCATAGAGATGGATTTGTTTTAAACATTCAAGTGGACTGGAATGGTGTTAACCGTTAAAATAAATCAAATAAATTGGTAGGAATGTGGAGCCTACATAGATCCAGAGCAGGATCTATGTTGCTGGCTATTCAACCAAGTGTTTTAGCTCCACTATCCGAATAGCAAACAGCATAGAGCCGGATCAAATGTTCAGTGTCCAGCACAGTAGGGGTTAATAATGAAGCTTGTATGGCGAGTATATAAAAAACAAAAACAACTTTAAACTTTATTTATTTTACAACGATTGCAAATCAAGTTCTAACAACTTATATTAATCACTCTCGTTGGCGCGGATGAAAGCGTAAATGTGGTCATTCGTGTGGGAGGAAACCGGAATACCCGGAGAAAACCCACCTGTCCGATCTGGCGACCACCATACCATCTCACATACTTCCCAGTCCGAGGATCAAACCCGGATTGCATTGGTGAGAAGCGAGTGTGCTAATCACTGCGCTAATCGGACAGCCACTGCGCGAGTAACTACACATACTATACTATAAGTAAGGTTGAAGCCATTGTCAGTATTTTAATCCTTAAGTTGCCGAATAAATTGGACACAATGTGCAAACAACAAAGATCCAGATCAGCTGCGGCGTAACGTCGTTTCTGATCAGGATCTATGTTGTTTGCTATTCAGACAAGTGCTTTAGCTCCACTATCTGAATAGCAAGCAGCATAGAGCCTGATCAGATGGCACGTTCTGTGCCATCTGATCTTGCTCTATGCTGTTTGCAAAAGCGACTTTTGTTGTGATTGGCAGGTTAAGGGTTGACAAAGATTTGATAGGACAGGTCATGACTACTCAGAAGTGCACGAGATTTGTTGGAGAATCAGTTTCATCTGCTTATAACAGTTTGTTAATGTATTGTATATGTATATACATTGTAATAGCTTAGCACCAGGCTATACGGCTAGCACCAGGCTATACGGCTAGCACCAGGCTATACGGCTAGCACCAGGCTATATGGCTAGCACCAGGCTATATGGCTAGCACCAGGCTATATGGCTAGCACCAGGCTATACAGCTAGCACCAGGCTATATGGCTAGCACCAGGCTATACGGCTAGCACCAGGCTATATGGCTAGCACCAGGCTATATGGCTAGCACCAGGCTATACGGCTAGCACCAGGCTACATGGTTAGCACCAGGCTACTTGGCTAGCACCAATTTATATGGCTAGCACCAGGCTATATGGATAGCACCAGGCTATATGGATAGCACCAGGCTATACGGCTAGCACCAGGCTATACGGCTAGCACCAGGCTATATGGATAGCACCAGGCTATACAGCTAGCACCAGGCTATACAGCTAGCACCAGGCTATATGGCTAGCACCAGGCTGTATGGCTAGCACCAGGCTATATGGCTAGCACCATGCTATATGGATAGCACCAGGCTATACAGCTAGCACCAGGCTATACAGCTAGCACCAGGCTGTACGGCTTGCACCAGGCTATATGGCTAGCACCAGGCTATATGGCTAGCACCAGGCTATATGACCAGCACCATGCTATATGGCTAGCATCAGGCTGTACGGCTAGCACCAGGCTAAATGGCTAGCACCAGGCTATATGGCTAGCACCAGGCTATATGGCTAGCACCAGGCTATATGGCTAGCACCAGGCTACACGGCTAGCACCAGGCTATATGGCTAGCACCAGGCTATGTGGCTAGCACCAGGCTATACGGCTAGCACCAGGCTATACAGCTAGCACCAGGCTATATGGCTAGCACCAGGCTATATGGCTAGCACCAGGCTATATGGCTAGCACCAGGCTATACGGCTTATACCAGGCTATACGGCTAGCACCAGGCTATATGGCTAGCACCAGGCTATACGGCTAGCACCAGGCTATATGGCTAGTACCAGGCTATACGGCTAGCACCAGGCTATAAGGCTAGCACCAGGTTATACGGCTAGCACCAGGCTATACGGCTAGCACCAGGCTATACGGCTAGCACCAGGCTATACGGCTAGCACCAGGCTATACGGCTAGCACCAGGCTATACTGCTAGCACCAGGCTATACGGCTAGCACCAGGCTATACGGCTAGCACCAGGCTATACGGCTAGCACCAGGCTATACGTCTAGCACCAGGCTATATGGCTAGCACCAGGCTATACGGCTAGAACCAGGCTATACGGCTAGCACCAGGCTATACGGCTAGCACCAGGCTATGCAGCTAGCACCAGGCTATATGGATAGCACCAGGCTATACGGCTAGCACCAGGCTATACGGCTAGCACCAGGCTAGCACCAGGCTATATGGATAGCACCAGGCTATACAGCTAGCACCAGGCTATACAGCTAGCACCAGGCTAAATGGCTAGCACCAGGCTATATGGCTAGCACCAGGCTATATGGCTAGCACCAGGCTACACGGCTAGCACCAGGCTATATGGCTAGCACCAGGCTATATGGCTAGCACCAGGCTATACGGCTAGCACCAGGCTATACGGCTAGCACCAGGCTATATGGCTAGCACCAGGCTATATGGCTAGCACCAGGCTATACGGCTAGCACCAGGCTATACGGCTTATACCAGGCTATACGGCTAGCACCAGGCTATATGGCTAGCACCAGGCTATACGGCTAGCACCAGGCTATATGGCTAGTACCAGGCAATACGGCTAGCACCTGGCTATAAGGCTAGCACCAGGTTATACGGCTAGCACCAGGCTATACGGCTAGCACCAGGCTATACGGCTAGCACCAGGCTATACGGCTAGCACCAGGCTATACGTCTAGCACCAGGCTATATGGCTAGCACCAGGCTATACGGCTAGAACCAGGCTATACGGCTAGCACCAGGCTATACGGCTAGCACCAGGCTATACAGCTAGCACCAGGCTAGCACCAGGCTATATGGATAGCACCAGGCTATACGGCTAGCACCAGGCTATACGGCTAGCACCAGGCTATATGGATAGCACCAGGCTATACAGCTAGCACCAGGCTATACAGCTAGCACCAGGCTATATGGCTAGCACCAGGCTGTATGGCTAGCACCAGGCTATATGGCTAGCACCAGGCTATATGGATAGCACCAGGCTATAGAGCTAGCACCAGGCTATACAGCTAGCACCAGGCTATACGGCTAGCACCAGGCTGTACGGCTAGCACCAGGCTATATGGCTAGCACCAGGCTATATGGCTAGCACCAGGCTATATGACCAGCACCATGCTATATGGCTAGCACCATGCTGTACGGCTAGCACCAGGCTATACAGCTTATACCAGGCTATACGGCTAGCACCAGGCTATATGGCTAGCACCAGGCTATATGGCTAGCACCAGGCTATATGGCTAGTACCAGGCTATACGGCTAGCACCAGGCTATATGGCTAGCACCAGGCTATATGGCTAGCACCAGGCTATACAGCTAGCACCAGGCTATACAGCTAGCACCAGGCTATATGGATAGCACCAGGCTATACAGCTAGCACCAGGCTATACAGCTAGCACCAGGCTATACGGCTAGCACCAGGCTGTACGGCTAGCACCAGGCTATATGGCTAGCACCAGGCTATATGGCTAGCACCAGGCTATATGACCAGCACCATGCTATATGGCTAGCACCATGCTGTACGGCTAGCACCAGGCTATACAGCTTATACCAGGCTATACGGCTAGCACCAGGCTATATGGCTAGCACCAGGCTATATGGCTAGCACCAGGCTATATGGCTAGTACCAGGCTATACGGCTAGCACCAGGCTATATGGCTAGCACCAGGCTATATGGCTAGCACCAGGCTATACAGCTAGCACCAGGCTATACAGCTAGCACCAGGCTATATGGATAGCACCAGGCTATACAGCTAGCACCAGGCTATACAGCTAGCACCAGGCTATACGGCTAGCACCAGGCTGTACGGCTAGCACCAGGCTATATGGCTAGCACCAGGCTATATGGCTAGCACCAGGCTATATGACCAGCACCATGCTATATGGCTAGCACCAGGCTATATGGCTAGCACCAGGCTATACGGCTATCACCAGGCTACACGGCTAGCACCAGGCTATATGGCTAGCACCAGGCTATACGGCTAGCACCAAGCTATACGGCTAGCACCAGGCTATATGTCTAGCACCAGGCTATATGGCTAGCACCAGGCTATACGGCTAGCACCAGGCTATACGGCTTATACCAGGCTATACGGCTAGCACCAGGCTATATGGCTAGCACCAGGCTATACAGCTAGTACCAGGCTATACGGCTAGTACCAGGCTATACGGCTAGCACCAGGCTATATGGCTAGCACCAGGCTATATGTCTAGCACCAGGCTATATGGCTAGCACCAGGCTATACGGCTAGTACCAGGCTATACGGCTAGTACCAGGCTATATGGCTAGCACCAGGCTATACGGCTAGCACCAGGCTATATGGCTAGCACCATGCTATATGTCTAGCACCAGGCTATATGGCTAGCACCAGGCTATATGGCTAGCACCAGGCTATACGGCTAGCACCAGGCTATACGGCTAGTACCAGGCTATATGGCTAGTACCAGGCTATATGGCTAGCACCAGGCTATACGGCTAGCACCAGGCTATATGGCTAGTACCAGGCTATACGGCTAGTACCAGGCTATATGGCTAGTACCAGGCTATACGGCTAGCACCAGGCTATACGGCTAGTACCAGGCTATACGGCTAGTACCAGGCTATACGGCTAGCACCAGGCTATATGGCTAGCATTAGGCAATACGACTAGCACCAGGCTATACGGCTAGCACCAGGCTATATGGCTAGCACCAGGCTATATGGCTAGCATCAGGCAATACGACTAGCACCAGGCTATACAGGGTTTGTTCAATTTGTTTTTATAAAACTTCCATGTATATGATATGATTATGTTGCATTCTGGCATAACTTTATATTATCAACTTTTCACAGTACCGGCGTTTTGTTGTATACAGTTGCATAGGGTGATTCTGTAAATAACTTAATTAACCTTTAGCATGCTGTAGGCGAAAATTAATGAGCAGATAACAAATGTGTTGGGACGATTTGAATGAAATTTCACAAGCCCTACTTTGTAGGAAAAATCAGGAAAAGGATTGCTATGCAGCTATGTCACCAACAATAGTTTATATATATTTCAGCTATGTCACCGACAATAATGTATATATATTTCAGCTATGTCGCCGACAATAATTTATATATATATTTCAGCTCTGTCGCCGACAATAATTTATATATATTTCAGCTCTGTCGCCGACAATAATTTATATATATTTCAGCTATGTCGCCGACAATAATTTATATATATTTCAGCTATGTCACCGACAATAATTTATATATATGTTTCAGCTATGTCACAGACAATAATTTATATATATTTCAGCTATGTCACCGACAATAATTTATATATATGTTTCAGCTATGTCACAGACAATAATTTATATATATTTCAGCTATGTCGCCGACAATAATTTATATATATTTCAGCTATGTCGCCGACAATAATTTATATATATTTCAGCTATGTCGCCGACAATAATTTATATATATTTCAGCTATGTCGCCGACAATAATTTATATATATATTTCAGCTATGTCACCGACAATAATTTATATATATTTCAGCTATGTCGCCGACAATAATTTATATATATTTCAGCTCTGTCGCCGACAATAATTTATATATATTTCAGCTCTGTCGCCGACAATAATTTATATATATTTCAGCTATGTCGCCGACAATAATTTATATATATTTCAGCTATGTCACCGACAATAATTTATATATATTTCAGCTATGTCGCCGACAATAATTTATATATATTTCAGCCATGTCGCCGAGAAATCCCCTCTTTCACATGGCATGTTACGACTCTAGCTCTCCCAAGTTTGAACCGACAGTTAAATCGGATCTTGAGTGGGTCAACTCCAGTCATAGACCACCAAATGCATTGATAGGTAAATAAGCAAATTATTTGATTATTTGCCACACAATTTATTTAAAAGATCTTGTGTAGCTTGGCTAGCTCAGTCGATAGATTTATCACTTTGTAAGCGATAGGTCTCAGATTGGTTTCATAGTTTTCTTGTCCTGTGCCACACTGTGTGGTGTCCGTGGTCCAGTGGTAGAGCGTATGACTTGGAATTGAACGGTCCCGGGTTCGATACTCGGCCAGGCCACATATGTAGTGTCAGTGAGAGAGGCACCTCACACACATTGCTTAGTACTGGTTAACCACTTAGGTCGGCTAAGCCTGCCCAGGAAAACATGTCTAGGTCCCCGCAAGGGGTTTGACATTAATGGAACATACATACATACATACAACAATATATCAAAAGTTTATTTTAAGGTGTTGTATATTTAGGGTCGAGTCTGTCTGTAAAGTTCAAAGCACTTGCCCATCACCGCAGAAGGTTCAAACACTATTCAGTTCTGTTTTTGCATGGTTAATAATAATTAATTAGTGCCTTATTAATAGAGGTGTAACGATTCATCGAAATCACGATGAATCACGATACAGGCACCGCGATTCGATGCACGATTCACGTTAACCCTTTTTCGATTCGATTCAATGAATGTTATAGCTAACTAGTCTCGAAAGCTGATATGCATCTATACATGTACATGGACTAGTTCTAACTGAATTTTGTGTGAATTGCTAATTATGCTAACTAGTCTCGAAAGCTGATATGCATCTATAGATGGACTAGTTCTAACTATGAACTTTGTGTGTATTAATTAAGAAATAATAAATATCAACCGTGGTATATCGCAGAATAACCCGAGTTTGAAGTTCTTATGCGTAGAAATATATCACGAAGGCCGAAGGCCTGAGTGATATATTTCTACGCATAAGAACGACAAACGATACTTATTATTTCGATTCTAACACGACTTACTTCTAATAATTTTAAAGGAGTATTTTCTTCAAACTCCGCTGCATTTGGCTTTCGAAATTTCCTCCCGCGTAAAGGGGTGATGACGTTATGTTTTAATAGAAAATATCAATCTAGTGCATAAATGAACAAAAGTTGTAACTGATCAATAATTTTATTTATTTTGTCAAATAAAACTGTACAGAATAGTAACTGAAACGTTACTTAACAGAAAAACAAGCTGGACAAGAGATTATCTGATTCTAAAAATAGCTCACTTCCGTGAATTCCAACGGTATTTTTTACAAACATCGCGTGACTTTCATTCATAAAACTGTACACGCATTGCATAAATGACGTAGCCAAAACACGGTGCGCGTGCAGCATAGTTCAAGGTAGGTATATTGCAGAATAACCCGAGCTTGGTTTTACTCTAGACGTATGTATGTTATTAGCTGGGTCGTTGTTAGAATGATAATTAATCCGAATTTTAATTCCAGTTGTTTCACTTGTTTGTTGAGTTACAGAATTAAATGTGTTTCATTAATTCAACTTTATTTCTGTACTTTATCCTACAAGTAATTATGAGTTTTCTCTAAAAATGCTTCACTAATAGTGTAGATCCTGATCAGACATTACTAAGTAATCGCAATCAGAGAATGGGTCGTTAGCCCCTATTCAGTTAATTCAATTATACGTGCATCGCGATGCGCATCGTATCGTACAGCTTGTATCGCGATTCGCATCGAATCGTGTGGTAAGCGCATCGTTACACCCCTACTTATTAACTCACAAAGTGTGCGCACTGTTTCTCTATCTCCTAAACATTACAGAATTGAACTGTTGATTTAAGTGAAATCTCACTCAATTATGAAAACCAGACTCCCCTCACAATTGCACGTTTCCTTTAGTCTGGTAGCTGTTTGTATTTTAAAACTTTTTTTATATAAGTTTATTTATCGTCGCTACTGGTTGCCCATATGAGCGACTGGCAGTTTACATAGCAACACCTTTCCTGTGCAGGCTCCGGCAGTACACCAGTACTTTGTGCACCAACCTCCGTAGGAAACTGCCATCTTTTTCAAATAAAGAGATACAGTCTGAGTGTGGCCATCAGTGATGATAGGTTACAGCGGTATACGAGGCAGTGACCACGGTGGAGGCAGAGTTTGGGTTTAACCCATTCAACACCAAGTAACTGACATGGACTGGTCCATGATATTTTTAGACCTATAAATTAATAACAAAATTACCTTTGGCTCATCTGGATCTACACTTTTTTGTAAGCCAATTAAGAGGTCTGTGGTGTTGAAAGGGTTAAAGGAGATCACTGTATAATGGAGTGTGTCAGTTTATATTAATAGTAACTGTAGTACAGGGATTCGGCACGTTTGGGGGTAGGCCCTACTAGTATATATATTTAAGTATAAAGACTCGGGATAGGCGTTATATTTGGACAGATTTGTACAAAATTGTTTCAGATAGGGCCATTTTACTGATTGATGTGAAATCTGACATCCCACAGAGTAGAATCCCTGTACATAAATATATATACTAGTACCCCCAAACGTGCCGAATCCCTGTGAACTGTAGTACATGCGCTGCAGCCATATTAAAGTGTTTGCGACTTGGAAAGAGAAATACAGTCAAACCTGTGTTAGTGATCACCTCCATTAAGCAGCCAACCTGTATTATGTACATACTGTACAGTCAAACCTGTGTTAGTGGTCACCTCCATTAAGCAGCTAACCTGTATTAACCAGCCAGTTTCTAGATTACCAGAATGTTGTTTTAATTATACATTTTACCTCTATTAAGCAGCCACCTGTGCTAAGCAGCCACGTTCTGTGATTCCTATGGCTGGCTGCTTAAGACAGGTTTCACTGTAGATTGATTATTTACATACAGGTATCCTGTTAAGATTGAGTGAAGATTGTTACTCGGACACAAATGAGCAGACAGGCGGACACACGGATTCTATTTCTATGAATCTGTCCAGTATATTTGATATGCCACCAGATATACCGACCATTAAGCCAATGAAACTTCCTGTACACCAAGGTTTCGATTGATGTTTAATATTATTTGGCTCTCCTGAACTATCACCATGTTCAGTTATTATTAGTATAGTTTGGTCGTCCAACATTAACGTTCCTTGTCTGTGACTCACAGCCTGTCTCTGATTGGTTCACATTCCATGTTCTCTGAAACTGCTTAGTCAATTTTTATTAGACATGGTTCGAATGATCAACAGCAGTATATAAAAAATAAGTAAGTGGAAGTCGTGATAGCGCAGTGGATGCGCGTTCGCTTCAGGTGCGAAAGGTCCGGATTTTGAGCCCCGCTTGAGCCGTTACGATTGTGCCCTTAGGCAAGGCATTTAAATTCCACGTTGCCTCTTCTCTCCCTCGTGGTGATGGATTCCATCAGGAATGAGGTCTCAAGTGTGATTAATATAAGTTGTAAGAACTTGTTTCGCAATCGAGTTAAAGTAAATTTGTATAAACTAAGGGTTAGGGTTATTATTATAGTTAGTGTTGGGGATATGATTAGTGTTGAGGTTACAGTTAGTAGATTGAACTATTGTTGTAAGAACTTGTGTAAGCTAAAAAGAAGTAAAATTGTTCCAATCCAAATTGCACAATGCAGCGCAGTCTTGGAGGCCTATTTTGGACTTCTTTTTGTGAAACACGTCACCAATTTTGGAGCTTCATGCTAACTACTAGTTGATCTAAAAAATTACGTAAAACCGAACTGCGTCACCAGGGTAGATGAAACAGAGCTATCATATTGCCGATCCGAAATCAATGGTGGCCATTTTGAAAATCTAGTTTTGACTTCAATTTATGAAATATGAGGTGAGCGATTGAACCGTGTCAATGGTCCTCTTGTTTATGATTGTTTTCTTTTTAACATGATTTCAACAGTAATCGTGTCCAGTTTTATCTAATGGAGATTTGTGTGAAATACATCACAGATGCTTGGTATTTTCCTTTGTTCTTCGGTCGGTGGGCGATTCTTAAATGATGAGTAAAAGTTATGTGTGTGTTTTACGTTTATTTATCGTCGCTACCGGTTGCCCATATAAGCGACGTCTCCTGAAGAGATTAGTTATTTTAGATATTTGGAGGATAGTGCAATGTTGCAGACAGACACCCATTCCAGAGTCTCCTCTGGTTCTTTTACGTGTACGTGCGACACGAGACCTCGGTTTAACGTCCCATCTGAAAGACTGTTAATTTTATTAGGGTCAGACGGGGGATCGACCTATAAATTAATAACAAAATTACCTTTGGCTCATCTGGATCTACACTTTTTTGTAAGCCAATTAAGAGGTCTGTGGTGTTGAAAGGGTTAAAGGAGATCACTGTATAATGGAGTGTGTCAGTTTATATTAATAGTAACTGTAGTACAGGGATTCGGCACGTTTGGGGGTAGGCCCTACTAGTATATATATTTAAGTATAAAGACTCGGGATAGGCGTTATATTTGGACAGATTTGTACAAAATTGTTTCAGATAGGGCCATTTTACTGATTGATGTGAAATCTGACATCCCACAGAGTAGAATCCCTGTACATAAATATATATACTAGTACCCCCAAACGTGCCGAATCCCTGTGAACTGTAGTACATGCGCTGCAGCCATATTAAAGTGTTTGCGACTTGGAAAGAGAAATACAGTCAAACTTGTGTTAGTGATCACCTCCATTAAGCAGCCAACCTGTATTATGTACATACTGTACAGTCAAACCTGTGTTAGTGGTCACCTCCATTAAGCAGCTAACCTGTATTAACCAGCCAGTTTCTAGATTACCAGAATGTTGTTTTAATTATACATTTTACCTCTATTAAGCAGCCACCTGTGCTAAGCAGCCACGTTCTGTGATTCCTATGGCTGGCTGCTTAAGACAGGTTTCACTGTAGATTGATTATTTACATACAGGTATCCTGTTAAGATTGAGTGAAGATTGTTACTCGGACACAAATGAGCAGACAGGCGGACACACGGATTCTATTTCTATGAATCTGTCCAGTATATTTGATATGCCACCAGATATACCGACCATTAAGCCAATGAAACTTCCTGTACACCAAGGTTTCGATTGATGTTTAATATTATTTGGCTCTCCTGAACTATCACCATGTTCAGTTATTATTAGTATAGTTTGGTCGTCCAACATTAACGTTCCTTGTCTGTGACTCACAGCCTGTCTCTGATTGGTTCACATTCCATGTTCTCTGAAACTGCTTAGTCAATTTTTATTAGACATGGTTCGAATGATCAACAGCAGTATATAAAAAATAAGTAAGTGGAAGTCGTGATAGCGCAGTGGATGCGCGTTCGCTTCAGGTGCGAAAGGTCCGGATTTTGAGCCCCGCTTGAGCCGTTACGATTGTGCCCTTAGGCAAGGCATTTAAATTCCACGTTGCCTCTTCTCTCCCTCGTGGTGATGGATTCCATCAGGAATGAGGTCTCAAGTGTGATTAATATAAGTTGTAAGAACTTGTTTCGCAATCGAGTTAAAGTAAATTTGTATAAACTAAGGGTTAGGGTTATTATTATAGTTAGTGTTGGGGATATGATTAGTGTTGAGGTTACAGTTAGTAGATTGAACTATTGTTGTAAGAACTTGTGTAAGCTAAAAAGAAGTAAAATTGTTCCAATCCAAATTGCACAATGCAGCAGTCTTGGAGGCCTATTTTGGACTTCTTTTTGTGAAACACGTCACCAATTTTGGAGCTTCATGCTAACTACTAGTTGATCTAAAAAATTACGTAAAACCGAACTGCGTCACCAGGGTAGATGAAACAGAGCTATCATATTGCCGATCCGAAATCAATGGTGGCCATTTTGAAAATCTAGTTTTGACTTCAATTTATGAAATATGAGGTGAGCGATTGAACCGTGTCAATGGTCCTCTTGTTTATGATTGTTTTCTTTTTAACATGATTTCAACAGTAATCGTGTCCAGTTTTATCTAATGGAGATTTGTGTGAAATACATCACAGATGCTTGGTATTTTCCTTTGTTCTTCGGTCGGTGGGCGATTCTTAAATGATGAGTAAAAGTTATGTGTGTGTTTTACGTTTATTTATCGTCGCTACCGGTTGCCCATATAAGCGACGTCTCCTGAAGAGATTAGTCATTTTAGATATTTGGAGGATAGTGCAATGTTGCAGACAGACACCCATTCCAGAGTCTCCTCTGGTTCTTTTACGTGTACGTGCGACACGAGACCTCGGTTTAACGTCCCATCTGAAAGACTGTTAATTTTATTAGGGTCAGACGGGGGATCGAACCTGCGATCCCTGGATTATCAGTCCAGCGTGTTAGCACTGGACTACAGATCCGTCTGTGAGTAAAATTTCGGCCGCTTTTATGGCTTACCGTCGTATGAATTTTAGTTTATTATGCGAGTTATAATATACAAGGCGAGGCTCTGCCGACTTCATGCAGGGTTCAAATTCAAAACCTCGCAACTACGAGGTAGACACCGTATCTATTTCATCACGGAGGTTTCAGGATTTGGCAATTGATTCATTTGAAAGCCTTGTCAACATGTATCTTATGGTAGGGGGATATGATGGGGTGGTGAGTGGAAAAGGGGTTTGATCGAGGGAAGAGGCCTATAATCTGTGATATGTATTGTCACTGTAGTGTAGATCAGTATAATGTACATAACATGTTAGCTTGCAAACTGAACCCTTTGTACGCTAGCGGCAGATAAAATCACTTTTGTAAACAGCATAGGGCCAGATCAAACAGCTCTATGCTGTTTGCTATTCGGATAGTGGAGTTAAAACACTTGGCTGAATAGCAAACAACATAGATCCTGATCAGACGCGGCGTTACGCCGCGGCTGATCTGGATCAATGTTGTTTGCATATGTGATTTTATTTACTCAGTAGGCAAAGGGTTAACAGTTGTATGTGTTATTATGTTTTTAAATGTTTGCACTTGAATAATTTATAATCCAAGTATAGAAGTAACCTTGTCAAGTTGAGTGTTGTAGTTAAATGTAGAATCACACATAGCGAGCACATTTTATATTGGAGATTACATTCTTCTCTATTCGATGACTCAAATTCACTAAACGTCTGGTGGAAGTCGTGCTAGCACAGGCAGTGGTAGCGCGTTAGCTTCAGGTGCGAAAGGCATAGGAAATCAAGCCCTGCTGGAGCCGTTACGATTGTACCCTTATGCAAGGCATTTAAATTCCACGGTGTCTTTTCTCTCTTCCCTCATGGCGATGGATTCCATCAAGAATGAGGTCTCGAGAGTGATTAATATAAGTTGTAAGAGCTTGTATCACTATCAAGCTAAAATAAATTTGTATAAACTAAACATCTCGGTTAACAGCCGATGCTTGGCATCACCGTTCCAAACACCGTGCTTCACCCCCAGGGTTTTAAGTTTTTCTGGGACAATCTGCAGGCCTTCACTGCCTTACAGTAGCTATGTGCCTGACAGTAGCTATGTGCCTGACAGTAGCTATGTGCCTGACAGTAGCTATGTGCCTGACAGTAGCTATGTGCCTGACAGTAGCTATGTGCCTGACAGTGGTAACAGATTTACAAACAGTATCAGCATGTGTTTATTACCTGGAACTTATTTCATATTTAATTGTACAGATATCTTTTAACCAAAGCATGTTTATTTCATATAAAGGTGCTTATTTACATGAAAGTAAGTAATATACATAGTTTGGAGAATCCGGGTACTAAATCTTTATCATTCTTATCTATGCAAATAGAAAATAGCCATATACAATTACGTATACTTTTATCTATATTTGTATCTAATTGTAATTGTGGGCTAGACTGGGATATATTTTTCCTGGTCAGTCAAATAAATATATTTTAACACCGATACCATTAATTGGGCCGTATTGAGTTTCTGATAATATCAATGTTATTTTGCCAGAAGTTAAAAAGTGAGAAATCGACAGACTGGAACCCAGGCTATAAATCAACGTCATTTTGCCAGAAGTTGAAAAGTGAGAAATCGACAGACTGGAACCCAGGCTATAAATCAACGTCATTTTGCCAGAAGTTGAAAAGTGAGAAATCGACAGACTGGAACCCAGTCTATAAATCAACGTCATTTTGCCAGAAGATAAAAAGTGAAAAATCGACAGACTGGAACCCAGGCTATAAATCAACGTCATTTTGCCAGAAGTTGAAAAGTAAGAAATCGACAGACTGGAACCCAGTCTACAAATCAACGTCATTTTGCCAGAAGTTGAAAAGTGAGAAATCGACAGACTGGAACCCAGGCTACAAATCAACGTCATTTTGCCAGAAGTTGAAAAGTGAGAAATCGACAGACTGGAACCCAGGCTACAAATCAACGTCATTTTGCCAAAAGTTGAAAAGTGAGAAATCGACAGACTGGAACCCAGGCTACAGTGTAATTGTGGGCATATATAAATTTCAATCTCACGAAGTTTTTAAGAAGTAACTATAGATTTGGACATATCATACACAAAGACAGTCGTATAGATGGGAAGATTGGGGTTACAGTTAGGTGTCTGCCCACATATATATAGAGCGTGAGACATTGACTTCGCCCCACTTTTCCCTAAACATTTTTTTAAGCAATTTTCATACAAAATTTTGTTCATTAAGCTACACTGGCCCATTATAAAGCACTCATATTCAACTGTTGTATTTAATGGTCATACTGTGCATTTTAAGCTTGTTTTGTTGAAATTTATTAAATAACGCCATTTAACCCTTTCAACACCAAGTAACTCACATGGACTGGTCCATGATATTCATAAACCAATAAATGAATCAGAAAATCACATTTGGACAAGTTCATTTATCAAAATGGGTAATTATGTCTAAAAATAGTCATATCACTGGCAAAAAGTGCAGATCCTGATGAGACGGCTCGTCTTTGTAAGCCTATTTAGAGGTCTGTGGTGTTGAAAGGGTTAATTGGCATAATTTTCAATATTTTGTGTGTTTACGTTTATTTATCGTCACTACCTGTTGCCCATATGAGCGACGCCTCCTGAAGAGATTAGTCATTTTATATTTTGGAGGATAGTGCATGATACAGACAGAGTCCCATTCCCGAATCTCCTCTGGTTCTTTTACGTTCATAGTGTAAAGCACCGACACGAGACCTTGGTTTAATGTCCCCCCTGAAAGACTGTTAATTTTATTATGGTCAGACGGGGGATCGAACCTGCGATCCCTGGATTACCAGTCCAGCGTGTTACCACTGGACATCAGATCTGTCTGTAGTTCAATATTTTGTTTAAGCAAACAGCTTTTATTGCACATTTATAATTGCAATGCATACCCATAGTTCAACTGCATCCTCGCTTAACCCTGGCAGGTAGGTGGCGGCACACCTGAAATACTGGTGACAATAACCTGATATACGGGTATTGTGTTAAGGTAGATGGTAATACCCTGATATATGGATGACAATAGTCTGAAACACTGGGATTGTATTAAGGTAGATGGTGATACCCTGATATATGAATGGCATAACCTGAAATACTGTTGTTGTATTAAGGTATATGGTGATACCCTGATATATTGGTGACAATAGTCTGAAATACTGGGATTGTATTAAGGTTGATGGTAATACCCTGATATATGGATGACAATAGCCTGAAACACTGGGATTGTATTAAGGTATATGGTGATACCCTGATATATTGGTGACAATAGTCTGAAATACTGGGATTGTATTAAGGTTGATGGTAATACCCTGATATATGGATGACAATAGCCTGAAACACTGGGATTGTATTAAGGTATATGGTGATACCCTGATATATTGGTGACAATAGTCTGAAATACTGGGATTGTATTAAGGTTGATGGTAATACCCTGATATATGGATGACAATAGCCTGAAACACTGGGATTGTATTAAGGTATATGGTGATACCCTGATATATTGGTGACAATAGTCTGAAATACTGGGATTGTATTAAGGTAGATGGTAATACCCTGGTATATGGATGACAATAGCCTGAAATACTGGGATTGTATTAAGGTAGATGGTGATACCCTGATATATGGATGACAATAACCTTTCGTCTTGGAACGTCGTTTGTGATGTCATCCTCAAGTACTGCAATGATTACTACACCAGTGTAATGAGAGCAAAGATTCACGTGTTTATTCAATAGATTCAAGGACAATGGACAGTAGAGGGCACTCAGTAGAGCGCATGCCTCCAACACCCAGATACAGATCAGTAGAGCGCATACATCCACCACCAGATCCAGATCAGTAGAGCGCATATCTCCATCACCAGATCCAGATCAGTAGAGCGCATACCTCCACCACCAGATCCAGATCAGTAGAGCGCATATCTCCACCACCAGTTCCAGATCATCAACGTAATGGACTCATCTTAGACCCATTGCGAACCTGTCCATGCATGAATATCGTTCCTTGCGTAGCGATGTTAACAGACAAGAGGGTTAAACAAACAAACCGGAGAGGAGGAGGGGGGGGGGGGTGAAAACTATAGAAACTACATCTGACATGCGAGTAAATAAATAAATGTATAATATGTAATGTCGACGCTTACTTACGGGCAGTTACAATACACTTACATTAATGATGAAGACCACACATGCGGAAAAATGTTTTGTTTTCACAATATAATATTATATTATATTGGAGTATGCAGAATTTGAAGTAAATGCACATGAACACGACTAATGCATTGTCCTAAATATTTTTTTTTATTTCCGCCAAGAGTTGAGAAAAAGATTTTATTGTGTCATATTACACAGACTGTTGACATAACAAAACCATTATTCCCATTTCTGTTCAAATTTTCCCTACCCCAATGTCCTATTTGTACTGTACTATTATCTACCCCGCTAAATACATATAACCCGCTTAACTCGCTATATACATCTAACCCGCATCTAACCCGCTATATACATCTAACCCACCAGGCCCATGCGTATTGGAGGTGCGATTGGTGCATACAAGTGTACACCCTCCTAAATCTGTCGAGGTCCGCTTTTTGCCGATAAATTTATTATAAAGTAAAATTTCGTTAATCCATGTTTTGTTGTTGTTTTTTTTACGTTTATTTATCGTCGCTACCTGTTGCCCATATGAACGACGCCTCCTGAAGAGATTAGTTATTTTAGATTTTGGAGGATAGTGCATGATACAGACAGAGACCCATTCCAGAATCTCCTCTGGTTCTTTTACGTGCACGGTGTAAAGCACCGACACGAGACCTCAGTTTAATGTCCCATCTGAAAAACTGTTAATTTTATTAGGGTCAGACGGGGGATCGAACCTGCGATCCCTGGATTACCAGTCCAGTGTGTTACCACTGGACTACAGATCCGTCTGTAATCCATGTTATGAAGCCTCTATTATTATATATATGTTATTGCTACAAATTCAATCCAATATGGGATGTGATTGTCGCCTAGTTTTCTGTATATTTAAGTAACCCTTTCAACACCACAGGCCTCTAAATAGGCTTACAAAAAGTGTAGATCCGTCTCATCAGGATCTGCACTTTTTCCAGTAATATTACTATTTTTAGACAAAAATTACCCATTTTGATAAATGAACTAGTCCAAATGTAATTTTCTTATTAATTTATTGGTCTAAAAATATGATGTAACAGTCCATGTCAGTTACTTGGTGTTGAATGGGTTAAGTACAATATATACATCTACACAAGAAATATACTGATGAAAAGCATCAAAGGCACCCAAGACATTGAGGTTTTGATATTTTTGTTATATAATAATTAATATAAACCCCTCGGCAAATGCTGCGAGTCGTTATGTACTCCAGTAGCCTATGGGCTCACCCCAGAACTAAATTAAGCACCCCTTTGAAAAATCCTGCGTATGGGCCTGCCCACTATATACATCTAACCCGCTACACATACTAAAATAGCATATGTTTTAACGTATGGTCTGTTACAGGTGAATCTTCATTCACTATTTACTGGTAATTTTGTTTCATTCACTTTCTTGGAACATTCACATTTTCTTACTAATTTCACATATTAGGTAATTAGTGTTAACACACATTGCACATATCGTAGCTTTCTTTTGAAATGTCTAATAAAGCTAATTGCACACATTATTTAGTATGATTTCTCAGAATGATCCATAACTCTCTTGCATTTTCTTTCTGCTTCTGTACAGCTCAAACCTCCGTGAATCCGAAGCGACATGCTTCCTGCATGGCGTCACCAGAGGTAGATATTCATGAGGGTCGATCAGCAAGTCGTATGTCGCTGCCACCTAACAGATACTTCACAAACAGGTATCAACCAGACATACCGTATATTGTACTGAATTTTGCAATGATTAAATTTCCAGTGTTTCTTTTTGTGATTTTATCATTAGTTTTCGCGATGTATGTACTTGACTTGATTTACAACACACATAACTCCATCATCTTATCTCTAATAACTTTGAAACAGGTTGAGAACTGATGAGTGTATTTCTACACAATCAGTAATCATTCTATACGTAGATTCAGGCGATGTCACGGCATCTGGGTTATTACTCTCTACACATTTGACCCACAAGATTGCGGTGTGTCGAAAGTCATGTGGTATTTGGTCACATGATTGATTTCAGATGCTGCATTGATGACATTGACCCACAAGATTGCGGCGTGTCGAAAGTCATGTGGTATTTGGTCACATGATTGATTTCAGATGCTGCATTGATGACACAAGCATCTCAACTATTGTTTTCATCATATTTCACCCAAAAGATGGCCGCTTGTTGAAAGTCACGATAAATAAATGACAACAAAACATACAGTGGTGTATCCTGTTTTCAATCTGTTTAACCAGTGATCCATTATCAATGCTATATTATTGAGTTTTGTGTGCGTGTTTTACGTTTATTTTATTGTCGCTATTGGTTGCCATATGAGCGACTCCTCTTGAAAAGATTAGTGAGTTTAGGATTTGGAGAATAGTGCAATGATACAGAGACCCATTCCAGAGTCTCCTCTGGTTCTTTCAAAGTACCGACACGAGACCTCGGTTTAACATATCCCATCTGAAAGAATCAAAGGATCAAACGTGTTAACCATAGTCGTACTGTCCCATCTATATTGAGTTATCGCTATATATCTTCTCACCCAGACTCATACAAATATATGTATAGATATCTTCACGCAGACTCATACAAATATATGTATAGATATCTTCACCCACACATACAAATATATGTATAGATATCTTCACCCAGACTCATGCCAGTAAGCTCACTGAAACAAAACAATACACCACCCATCCCTGGATTTGCAATAGCTTATGTTACTTAGTGGACCACTGACCCATTTATCTCTGCAAGTTATGCTATCTCTGCAGGTTATGCTATCTCTGCAGGTGATGCTATCTCTGCTATATTTAGCCAATCAAGAGTGCCTACTCATCTATGTTGAATTTCATTGGCCGCATACATAGACAAGTTGTCATAATATATAGATTGCAATGTAGAAATCTTGTCAATTAAGTGAAAATAACTATACATATATTTGTATGAGTCTGGGTGAAGATATCTATACATATATTTGTATGAGTCTGGGTGAGAAGATATCTATACATATATTTGTATGTGTGGGTGAAGATATCTATACATATATTTGTATGTGTGGGTGAAGATATCTATACATATATTTGTATGTGTGGGTGAAGATATCTATACATATATTTGTATGAGTCTGGGTGAAGATATCTATACATATATTTGTATGAGTCTGGGTGAAGATATCTATACATATATTTGTATGAGTCTGGGTGAGAAGATATCTATACATATATTTGTATGAGTCTGGGTGAGAAGATATCTATACATATATTTGTATGTGTGGGTGAAGATATCTATACATATATTTGTATGAGTCTGGGTGAAGATATTTATACATATATTTGTATGAGTCTGGGTGAAGATATCTATACATATATTTGTATGAGTCTGGGTGAAGATATCTATACATATATGTTTGTGGGGGTTTTTTTGTATGAGTCTGGGTGAAGATATCTATACATATTGTATGTGTGGGTGAAGATATCTATACATATATTGTATGTGTGTGTGAAGATATTTATACATATATTTGTATGAGTCTGGGTGAAGATATCTATACATATATTTGTATGAGTCTGGGTGAAGATATCTATACATATATTTGTATGTGTGGGTGAAGATATTATACATATATTTGTATGAGTCTGGGTGAAGATATCTATACATATATTTGTATGAGTCTGGGTGAAGATATCTATACATATATTTGTATGAGTCTGGGTGAAGATATCTATACATATATTTGTATGAGTCTGGGTGAAGATATCTATACATATATTTGTATGTGTGGGTGAAGATATTTATACATATATTTGTATGAGTCTGGGTGAAGATATCTATACATATATTTGTATGAGTCTGGGTGAGAGATATCTATATATATTTGTATGAGTCTGGGTGAGAGATATCTATACATATATTTGTATGAGTCTGGGTGAGAAGATATCTATACATATATTTGTATGAGTCTGGGTGAAGATATCTATACATATATTTGTATGAGTCTGGGTGAAGATATCTATACATATATTTGTATGTGTGGGTGAAGATATATATACATATATTTGTATGAGTCTGGGTGAAGATATCTATACATATATTTGTATGAGTCTGGGTGAAGATATTTATACATATATTTGTATGAGTCTGGGTGAAGATATCTATACATATATTTGTATGAGTCTGGGTGAGAAGATATCTATACATATATTTGTATGAGTCTGGGTGAGAAGATATCTATACATATATTTGTATGAGTCTGGGTGAGAAGATATCTATACATATATTTGTATGAGTCTGGGTGAAGATATCTATACATATATTTGTATGAGTCTGGGTGAAGATATCTATACATATATTTGTATGAGTGGGTGAAGATATCTATACATATATTTGTATGAGTCTGGGTGAAGATATCTATACATATATTTGTATGAGTCTGGGTGAAGATATCTATACATATATTTGTATGAGTCTGGGTGAAGATATCTATACATATATTTGTATGAGTCTGGGTGAGAAGATATCTATACATATATTTGTATGAGTCTGGGTGAGAAGATATCTATACATATATTTGTATGAGTCTGGGTGAGAAGATATCTATACATATATTTGTATGAGTCTGGGTGAAGATATCTATACATATATTTGTATGAGTCTGGGTGAGAAGATATCTATACATATATTTGTATGAGTCTGGGTGAAGATATCTATACATATATTTGTATGAGTCTGGGTGAAGATATCTATACATATATTTGTATGAGTCTGGGTGAGAAGATATCTATACATATATTTGTATGAGTCTGGGTGAGAAGATATCTATACATATATTTGTATGAGTCTGGGTGAGAAGATATCTATACATATATTTGTATGAGTCTGGGTGAGAAGATATCTATACATATATTTGTATGAGTCTGGGTGAGAAGATATCTATACATATATTTGTATGAGTCTGGGTGAGAAGATATCTATACATATATTTGTATGAGTCTGGGTGAGAAGATATCTATACATATATTTGTATGAGTCTGGGTGAGAAGATATCTATACATATATTTGTATGAGTCTGGGTGAGAAGATATCTATACATATATTTGTATGAGTCTGGGTGAAGATATCTATACATATATTTGTATGAGTCTGGGTGAAGATATCTATACATATATTTGTATGTGTGGGTGAAGATATCTATACATATATTTGTATGAGTCTGGGT
>CM026403.1:29164242-29209471 GCA_014843695.1 Archivesica marissinica
TATGTATATATATGTATTATCTCTTTCAGGTTGCAGATCGTTGCACTATATTATACAATTATTTGAATTCAATTTGATCATGTGTAACCACTATGTAGTTTAATTCGATATTATGCTTTCAAAATGTGCATGTACTGAATGTTGAATTTGTGATTGAACTATACACCATTGACCAAGTATTGTAATGCCAATGTTATAATGAACTCATGAGCATTTGCTTTTTGTTCAGAATAAAACTATCTAACTATTATTGTAAATATTGTACGTACAATGATGAGATGTAAATAAAGATTACTACTACTACAGTGTAGATTTTAGATTTTATTCTTTATTTACGTCTCATCAATGTACAACAAACAACATTCAATATAATAAAAACATATCGATGTACATTGCCACTCAATAATGAATTATAAGAGACAGTAACAGTAACAATTCACAATAGAACACGATTCAACATATAAGTTTCTTAAAACTAGAGTTTATATAGGTTGATCCAGACCGATACTCTCACAAACTGAAGACAATCGTCAAAATGGTGACGGGCACATTGCCACCATTACACCACAGCCGCAAAACGTCACCATGGGTAACCGCTATCAGTGAGATTCTCGGTCCAAAACAAGACCTACTCTTAGATATAAATGTGTTAAATCTAAATTGCCTACGCTAATCTTATCTAAGAAGTGCTTAAAATATTTATTAAAACACTGATATTGAAAAAGAGCACTAACGCGCTTATTAATTAAAAAATGGTATAAAAAAACAATTATCACCTCTGATCAGATCAGTGATGAACTGATTAGCATAGACTATTTAGTTGGCAATAAAAAAGTATTCATAGTATTAAGAAACAATTGAGATACATTATTTACATGCTAAATATATATATATTACAATCTATGAACTACATAACATACTGATTTTATTTACACGTCAAAAACCGTCGTTTTTGAAGAATTTCAAAACAGGTTTTGGCACATAATCTTATCAGTTCCTTGCTGGAGAAAATTAAAACAAACTTTTCTGAATCAGAAAGATTAATAAAATTACCATAAATACCCATTGTTTTTCTAATAAGCGGTAACCTAATATCTGCATACGTACAACATTGCAAAATAACATGTAGTTCATTTTCAACGGAGTCACATAATGGACATTTCCTTTGATCTACACTCAGATTCTCGTACCTGCCCGTCTCTATTCTTATTGGTGCAACACCACAACGAAATTTACTCAAAGCAGCTCTATGACTAAGAGGTAAAAACATCATACAGTAGTCTTCTACTTTGAATTCTGTTTTAAATGTTTAAAGCTTATACAACCGTAATTTATTTCTACCTCGACCCGATATACTAACATCTCTATTAATAGATGTAAACCAGTTTAATTTGAACCTAGCCATTAGTTTACTTTCCATTGAGAATACTAATGATGATGGCTTAGGCTCGGTAATATTTGCAAACATACTTAAATTATTTTCATTAAATACTTTTACAATTAAATAATACCAATTTGTACATGAAACATTTGCCTTAGAAGCCACCCAAAGTGCTATGCGTTTGTTCATACGATGTGTATCCATTGACGATATTTTGGACCAGAATAAACATATGCTTTTCCACTGCCATACAACAGTCGGCTTCCAACCCATTTCTCCTGCAATGGCAGTATTTGGAGTGTATTTGCCTACACCCAAAAAGAACCTCATTGCTCTGTTATGAACTGAATCTATACATGAAAATGTTTTGAAGCCCCATATTGGTGCACTGTAATTTATAACAGGCAGCACTGTAGACTCATAAAGTTTGGTATATACAACATATGGGACACCCCCTAGAACTTTACATTTGGCAATTAAGAGACCAAGGGCACGGCTAGCACTTTGAGCTACTGCTTTAGTCATTATGTTATAATCCACATGTTCACTTAACAACACACCAAGATACATATACTTATCAACAACTTGTATTAATTTAATACCACATATAAAGTTGACGGTTGTTCTCTGTACCGATTTAGGACGAAAATGTACAATATTACTCTTTGAGGCATTGTGGGCATTGAGGCCTATTAAATAATTAAACAATTCTTCTCATCATTTTGCATTACGGCTAGACAAAAACAATTAGTATCCTAAAGTGGCGCTCATATTTAGATCTTGTATATATCCGGGGTAACCATTAATTAAAAGATATTGAGATGGTGCATTGTAAATAAGAACGGTTCTACATGTCAAACAATCTAAAAAGGTAGATTGCCTATATGTGGACATTGGAAGATATACCATGATAATATATAGAATATTGACTATGTTGAACTTTTGGATTAATATCCTCAAATATACAAACCCCTTAATGATGAACATATATGATATGTTGGCAAGCGATGCTATTAATAACAATCTGTACAATGGTATGAATTGGGCCTATCATATTAAAACTACAGTCAAACCTGTGTTAGTGGTCACCTCCATTAAGCAGCCAACCTGTATTAAGCAGCCAGTTTCTAAATTCCCAATATGCTGTTTTACTATACAGTTCAACTCTATTAAGCAGCCACCTGCTCTAAGCAGCCACTTCCTGTGATTCCGTTGGCTGGCTGCTTAACCCATTCAACCCCAAGTAACTGACATGGACTGGTGCGTGATATTTTCAGACCAATAAATTAATAAGAAAATTACCTTTGGACCAGTTCATTTATCAAAATGGGTAATTTTATCTAAAAATAGTAATAATTATTACTGGCAAAAAAGTGCAGATCCTGATGAGACGGCTCGTCACGAGCCGGCTCATCTGGATCTACACTTTTCATAAGCCTATTTAGAGGCCTGTGGGGTTGAAAGGGTTAAGACAGGTTTCACTGTATTCTTCAAAATATAGGTCTTTATCATTATTTGGGTAAATCAGATAACGTTGAACTTCTCCTATGCAGAAATTAAAAAGTAAGGCATAGATAAACAGATATTCAAATATTACTAGCTCAAGTTGACTTTCTAGCAACTGTTTGTTTAAACATGTACACTCAGTCTAGAGTTAGAAACGTATATGTAATGTATTAATGAAAAGACGTTTCAAATTGCGCTTTCTAAGTTCAGACTATCGTCGCATGAGTACCCGGAGAAAACCTACCAGTCCGATTTGGTGTCCACCGTACCATCTCATATACTACCCGGTCCGAGGATCGAACCCGGGTTGCATTGGTGAGAAGCTAATCCTTATTGACAATGTCACTCCCGGCACTAAGCATTGCGTCCAACGTATACGTGACTTTGTCTATGTAGAGCTGTTGTGTGACCTTATAGAATGCACTACATGCAAACGATGTCTATATAGGTAACGTGTGTCGACGATTAATAAACAAATCAGTTTATATTTAGGCAAGTAGTCGTCATTAAACTCACACTCATGTTTTTAAATGACTGTCACATTTCTAAACAGCTAGTTCGTTTGTAACGGTTCTGCTTAGCTCGTGCGATCATAATATTTAAAATAGAGCTATTTATACAATTTAATAACGCAATAAAGATATTAAATGCATCCAGTCTTGGCACAATGGTTGATGATTGTTGATTTATTTGTAGTTGGTTCGATACCTGCCGATATTGTATTAAAATACGTTCCTAATTTACAATATTAGATTCATTCTCTATTTTATATCAAAACACGTTCCTAATTTACAATATTAGATTCATTCTCTATTTTATATCAAAACACGTTCCTAATTTACAATAATAGGTTCATTCTATAATTTATATCAAAACACGTTCCTAATTTACAATAATAGGTTCATTCTCTATTTGATATCAAAACGCGTTCCTAATTTACAATAATAGGTTCATTCTATAATTGATATCAAAACACGTTCCTAATTTACAATAATAGGTTCATTCTCTATTTTATATCAAAACACGTTCCTAATTTACAATAATAGGTTCATTCTATAATATATATCAAAACACGTTCCTAATTTACATACTGTGTTAATTCTATATTTTATATACAATCTGACTTTCAGTGACACTTAGTGGGAGCGGTACTTCATTTAAAGGATTCCTTGTACAAGCGATGTCATCAGATGGCGCTATAGTCGGCCAGATGATCGCTACTTCCGGAAACAAAATAGTCATGTGTAAAACAGGGGTGTGTATTCCATTTGTTCGGTTTATATTTGTGTTGACATTACCTCATTACCAATCAGTGTTCAAGTAAGAACACAGCTCCTACCTCATGGAACACATTGTTTTATAATGGAGGCATAGAAATTACCCTGTATCAATTCCACTTACCTATAGTTCTATTATATTAATTATTTGCATGCTGGGTAAAATAAAGGCTATACATCATGATGCAAAGAATAGTCCGTTAGCTACAGATGGATACTTAGTCCAATGGTTCGAGCCCACGTCTGACCCTAATCAAATTAACAGTATTTCAGACTTTGCAAGTTTCATTATGCTATTTCGTGTTTGATTTGTTGAGGGCCTCATGGTAGATTGACTTAATTGTTCAAATGTATTATTTCGTTAAATAAAGTCTTTATTATTATTGTTATTGGCGGTGTTCTGAACTTGGATAAAGTTTGGCCACCTTCAGTTAACTTAGACTTAGGTTAATACGCCGTAAAACAAAAATAAACAGAGTACTTCACTCTTACATACCACGCACGCACCATATATATATATATATACATAGTACCGTCTCCGTGACCTAATGGTTATTAAGGCGTCCACCTACGGAGCGAGTGGGAGGTCGATGGTTCGAATCTCGTAAGGGGTTCGTTCTGATATGGCCGGTTGGTGAGCCGCCAGCTAGTTAAATAATGGTTACCTATTGCCTACCAGTCTGACTCCATGCATACAAGCATAGGATTCGGGAAGTACTGATGTTTTCATAAAAAGAGGTGTCTCATTAGTCAGAAATGACTGGCCCTTTAAATAGGGGTGACACTATAATAAACAAACAAACAAATATGTTTGTTATATATATATAGTGTTTGTTTGTTTAGTGTATATATATATACATCAGCATTTATCGTCCAAACAATTTATTCTGAATTTTAATTTCTGACCAAATTAATTAACTCAAATTAAAATAAATCCACTCACTATTAGGTATTTTATATTCTTATAGGGAAGCGGAATAACCCACACTGACTTAACGAGAAAGGCCAGCATTGATTTCCGGTGGCAGGCTGATGATACCGAATCAAATGATGCCATAACATTCCTGTATGTATTACATACATTCACTTTATTTCTATTGTGGTTTACTTTTCGTTAACCTATGTTCGTTTGTTCCCCTATTGCTAATCTGTATAGTGTTCATTCCATAGTGTGTATTCTTCCATTGATGACCATGTGTTTGCTTGTTGTCTGATATACATTATTATTATTATTATTATTATTATCATCATCATCATCATCACCATCGTGGCGATGGATTCCATCAGGAATGAGGTATCGAGAGTGATTAATATAAGTTGTAAGAATTTGTTTCACACTCGAGCTAAAATGAATTTTTATAAACTATGTTTGAAACATGACGTATGTCTAAATTTAAAACGTGTTTCCACTTATTTATGAATTTAAAAACAATATGTTACATATTGTCTATATTCACACTAGATCATGTATATGACAGTAATATATAACATACTAAATAGTGTTTTCAGTTACTCTTTGATTCCAGATGTATGTCTTTTTCTTAGAGTGACGATCGTTCAAGATTATCCGACCTATTGGGTCAAGCAAGCCATGCTGACTTTAACAAAACACACCACTGATATGTCAACAATGCCGCCGGTTCCTACAGCAACAGGTTCCCAAGTTACTGCAGACCCGCTGCCACAAACCACCGCAGTAAGGTCAACTGACGGTACAACACTAACAACCCAACCTTCCTCTCAGGTAACAACTAACAACTCCTTTGTCTTCACTACCGCAACTATAACCGAAACCGATATAAACGTGCTAGTAACAAGTGCTGATACGGAGACTGCTGACATCACCACCACTGCTCATTTAGATCCTTACAATAATAGCACGCATACTTACACCAGTGCTGGTAAATACAATGAGTCTGTACATGACACGTCTACTGCCGACAATACTGACAGCATGATTGCCACTGTATATAACACATATACTGACATCGTTGCTAGTAAAGACACTACTACTGTATATGATATACCAACTAACGTCGTTGCTCGTAATGACAATGCTACTGTATATAACACATATACTGACATCGTTGCTAGTAAAGACACTACTACTGCATATGATATACCAACTAACGTCGTTGCTCGTAATGACAATGCTACTGTATATAATACACCAACTGACGAGTTTGTTAGTAAAGATAATACTGCTGTATATAATACAGAAACTGATGTTAAATCTAGTAACCACAATGCTACTGTATATAATACATCAACTGATGTATTTGCCAGTAAAGGCAATGCTAGTGTATATGATATATCAACTGACGCCATACCTAGTAAAAACAATACTACTCTATATAATACATCAACTGATGTTGGCGCAGGTGAATACAAAGCTACTGTATATAATACACCAACTGACGTCGTTGGTAGTAAAGACAATGCTATTTTACATAATACACCTACTAACATATACGCTAATAAAAACGATGCAACTCATATATTTAATACAATTTCTAACGAAACTGTTAGTGCATACCTCGCTAATAATGAACCAAGTGCTAATGAACACGAACTCGCTTTGTTCGGTGTCAAAGCCAATTCTAGTGACTACCATATACTCACAGTTTCCTCTCGTGTAAATTCTAGTTTATATCAAACTTTAATTGAAGCCAACACTAGCGAATATAACACACTTACGACTTCTAATGACTATATAAAGAAAGCTGATTTGATTCACAATACAACGGGTATTAATGCTTATAGTGACAATATAACCAATATATATAGCAACATGAATGTAACAGCATTTAGTGAGGATGCTCGTAATGGAATTAATTATGTATCAAATAACACAAATGTACCTGCTAACGAACCTGCTTCAGCTGCATTATATAAGGCAGTTCATAGTAGACACTTACATGGTATCGAGGAAACTACATTAAGTAACTTGAAATATCAATATGGTACTGAAAATAATTTGACAGATTTTGGTACAAACGTTTTCTATTCAAACTTGGAGGCGGTTGAAGAACACGGACAAAACATTTCTATTGGCATGACTAAGAAAACTACAAAGTTGGATGAAGACTCATTGACAGTAACTGAAATAACGTTGTCTGACCCTGGTCGAATATTTGAAGCAGTTAAAGAAATACTTAAGAAAGACAAAACGCAGTTTGTACAATATACAGATATTGCTGAAACAGTAGAAAATGCAATAACGGGCACACATGATAAGCTTGTATATACTAATAATACTGTTGAATCGAATACTGAAACAGATGCGAAGAAGGGGGAAGGTAATCCTACATTTATAAACGACATTAAGTTTGATTTAACCACAGTTTCGAATTATGTAATATCCTCAACTGGAACTCACTCATCTCTAATGACTACAAGATTGTCTATTAATGACAATGCTGAAACTATCGTTAACAACGATGCAACAGAACGTTCAATTGGGAATGAATACGTTACTTCATCGCCACAGAAGGATTTATCAGCATCATCACCTTCAACAAAAAGAACAACAGCATCTGTTCAGGAAAATTCAAGTTTGGATACGAACGATACAGTAAATAAAGTGATGCAAGAACACATCAATAACATTTCAAAACCGGTGTTACATGATTTCGTAAAGATACGTGATGGGAACAAAGCTGCACGGCCATCAACCGTTGTCGAACCTTCAGTGCTGAATTGTCCAGAGGTAATGAATGTAGAGGATGTATTTAAAAGGGATTCCGTGACGTAATGCATGCACTTATAGAAGGCAGAGCGCAACGCTGTAGATCTTAAGCAATAGTATCATTGGTTCATGCGAGCTGTCTGCGGCAATGAATGACAACACAATGCATGGAGCTGTAGAAATCCAAATCCTGACGATAATAAAATTAACAGTCTTTCAGTTGGGACTTTAAACCGAGATAGCATGTCGGTGCTTTACATCGTGCACGTAAAAGAACCAGAGGAGACTCTGGAATGGGTCTCTATCTGTATCATTGCACTATCCCCCAACACCCTCATACCCCCTCATTTTTTATTTGAATTAGAATAGATCGGAATGTCGATAATAATGTCAAACACTGGAGGAGACTCTGGAATAGGTCTCTGTCTGCATCAATGCACTATCCTCCAAAAATCTACAATTACTAATCTCTTCAGGAGGCGTCGCTCGTATGGGCAACCGGTAGAGACGATAAATAAATGTAAAACACATATAATGTAGAAATCCAAGCGCAGCGAAATATGTATTACAATGTATGATGCATGCACGGGCACCAACAGCTGTCGAACCTTCAGTGCTGATTTGGTAATACATGTAGATAATTTAGCAGCACGTGACAACGTAGTGCATGTACGTGTAGTATTAACATGGCAACACTGTAGATCTCAGAAAGTAATTTTATTATTTCAATGTGGGTAAGTATCGTTGTGGAACCTTCGGTGCTGATGTAATGTAGTGCAGTTGTAGAACTCAGAGCGCTATGCTGTATATCACACGAACGCTATATTAATGCGAGATCCAAATGTTGGGCGAATTTTCGGTTAGACGTGTTTCTGAGGCAAATGATAGAGGTAATTTAAAACGGACGAAGAATAACTGTTCATGGACGTATTGAAATGAGAGCTTACAGATGGTGATCCTAGAACGTAATAGTATTACCTGTGACGGGTTGTCAATCTGAGATGTCGATATATTTCTACACCTATCGAAACCATGAAAGGAAGAGTAGTAATGAACTAGAGCGTAAACGTTGTACTTAACAAACGGATCTGTAGTCCAGTAGTTAACACGTTGGGCTTGTAATCCAGTGATCGTAGGTTCGATCCTCCGTCTGACCATAACACAATTAACAGTATTTCAGATGGGGACGTTAAACCGAGGTCTTGTGTCAGTGCTTTACACCGTACACGTAAATGAACCAGAGGAGACTCTGGAATGGGTCTCTGTCTGTATCATGCACTATCCTCCAACAATCTAAAATGACTAATCTCTTCAGGAGGCGTCGCTTATATGGGCAACCGGTAGCGACGATAAATAAACGTAAAACACACATGGTGTACTTAGCTATTACATTTAGGACTTGTTTAAAGTAGTCATGGCATGATGAAGTGATTGAAAACCGCAAAGTGGTTTTAATCTTTATTAAAGTCTCATCTATGTACATACATGTACTACAAACACAAATATAAATAATCAGATTAAAAGTACATAGCCATTCTGAATAGAATTATAAGAGACATATTGCAACAAAACATATCACATTATAAAATCCCACACTACTATTAGTTAATGCTTATTTACATTCTAAAGCCAAGAAACAGTTGCTAATTTATATTTAAAATACGAAATAAAACAAAATGGTATAAAACACTAAATCGAAAAACAAGCACTAGTGCGCTTTTAAGAAATATTTTACAAAATCAGTTATCACCCAGGATCAGATCGAGAATGACCTAATTAGCAGTTGCTTCTTGTAGTCTGTAAAAATCATAGATATATAGTAATTAACACAAAAAAGGGCATTATTTACAAAGGTAAAAGTGTGTAACCTTTCACATCATGATGATTAACCAATATATAAAATAGAAAAAACATGAATGGGAGTTCCCAGTTTTTCTAAGTTAATTAATTGTTTGTGATTCATGATTGCAAGTCACATAATGAGTGTTTGATGTTGCAGTGGCCATCAACACCAGTACATGTGCTATTCTTTATGTTCCTGTGTTCAGAATCATTTAATAATTGTATGGTTAATTTTGGTGGCCCTTCCATTCAGTTAGTCACATATTTGACACGGTCATGATATATTAGCAGTGATTCATTCAGGAACCTGTGATAGCAGATGAAAGGAAACACATTTGTTATTAAAATCTGATAAAAGTCAATATGTAGATTTATGTATGAGGGGTTTTCATTCTCGTTCAGTTACATGCTCGTTTCAGTACTGATAACTTGCCGACATCTTTTGACATTTCGGCTGGCTGGCATTTTAGCGCTATTTTTATTCCGCCGAGTACACATTTTATCATTTAGCCACATTTGTGAAGTGCCCGAGAATAAACAAGTTTACAAAAAAATACAATTTTACCTCGAGAATGTGGACCCTCGAGAATAGGAAAACACCGATGCTGCGCAATACAATACAATACACAAGTGAAATGAAACAATGATATGTATATACCGAGGCTGCGCAATACAATACAATACACATATGAAATGAAACAATGATATTTATATACCGAGGCTGCGCAATACAATACAATACAATACAATACAATACACATGTGAAATGAAACAATGATATGTATATAGCGATGCTGCGCAATACAATACAATACAATACAATACAATACACATGTGAAATGAAACAATGATATTTATATACCGAGGCTGCGCAATACAATACAATACAATACAATACAATACACATGTGAAATGAAACAATGGTATTTATATACCGAGGCTGCGCAATACAATACAATACAATACAATACACATGTGAAATGAAACAATGATATTTATATACCGAGGCTGCGCAATACAATACAATACAATACAATACACATGAAATGAACAATGAATATATACCGGCTGCGCAATACAATACAATACAATACAATACAATACACATGTGAAATGAAACAATGATATGTATATACCGATGCTGCGCAATACAATACTACAATACAATACAATACACATGTGAAATGAAACAATGATATGTATATACCGAGGCTGCGCAATACAATACAATACAATACAATACAATACACATGTGAAATGAAACAATGATATGTATATACCGATGCCGCGCAATACAATACAATACAATAAAATACACATGTGAAATGAAACAATGGTATTTATATACCGAGGCCGCGCAATACAATACAATACAATACAATACACAGTGAAATGAAACAATGGTATTTATATACCGAGGCCGCGCAATACAATACAATACAATACAATACACATGTGAAATGAAACAATGATATTTATATACCGAGGCCGCGCAATACAATACAATACAATACACATGTGAAATGAAACGATGGTATTTATATACCGATGCTGCGCAATACAATACAATACACATGTGAAATGAAACAATGATAGTTATATACCGAGGCTGCGCAATACAATACAATACAATACAATACAATACACATGTGAAATGAAACAATGATATTTATATACCGATGCTGCGCAATACAATACAATACAATACAATACACATGTGACATGAAACAATGGTATTTATATACCGAGGCTGCGCAATACAATACAATACAATACAATACACATGTGAAATGAAACAATGATATGTATATACCGATGCTGCGCAATACAATACAATACAATACAATACGATACACATGTGTAATGAATCAATAATAAATAATTGCAAGATTCTGTCTCCCCATAAGTGTATACATTTAGAGCGATAGTTCATTGCGACGCGTTGTTGTATGTTTCCAGACAGTGCATGTGTGTTTCAGTTTATCATTGGTTGGTTTTATTTGTATGCATATAACACGACTGTTAATAGCGTAGAACAAATTAGCTGTAAGAATATCATATCATAGTATATGCAATAAAATAAGACTTAAATAAGTTCTCTGTTGAAAGGTGCACGTCGCATGTTGACGTTTTAAAACGAAAATTATTACTTTGATACGTGAATTTATGGTTTCAATTGACTTTATTACTGAATTTTTACTAATAACATACTTTTGTTAGCATTCGGTTTTTCTGATATGAACTTTTTGCTTTAAAGACTGTTTCTACTGCATATATAAGTTGTTTAATGACTCGATGTCGTAAGTACTTCGTGATAGCGCTGTGGTAGCGCGTTCCCTTCAGGTGCGAAATGTCCGGAGTTCGAGCCCCGCTGGAGCCGTTACGATTGTGTCCTTAGGCAATGCATTTAAATTCCACATTGCCTCTTCTCTCTCCTTCGTGGCGATGGATTCCATCAGGAATGAGGTCTCGAGAGTGATTAATATAAGTTGAAAGAACTTGTTTCGCAATCGAGCTAAAATAAATTTGTATAAAAAAAATAAGGTACTAAGTATTTACATTGCGATTGTATTTCCTTCGATGAACGTGGGTACCATGTTTGTAATCTATTTTCGTGTGAATTACCTCACTAATGATATGCAGCTGACATGCGCACTCGAGGTTATATATTTGTTAATAATAATTAATAATACATAGTTTTATTAGTTAGATATGCATTTTAGCCTATGTTTTTCCGTTCTTTTTCTACCACAATACTGTCTACCACAATACTGTCTACCACAATACTGTCTACCACAATACTGTCTACCACAATACTGTCTACCACCCAGGTTGATAAGCTGCATTTTCCAGTCTGGTAATAGGTTTTACTGTCACCAGCCAGTTATCAAACCAGAAAAATCCGTATCATAACTAGTTCCTGAGAAAATAACTCGAAGCTAGTTTGTTTACTTCCTGTAGCTTCTCGGTGTGTCAAATATGACAGATAACAGATGTTTGTAGTTTCGTGGTAATATTTCAATCGTTTTCGAGTATCTAATTAATCAGTAATTGTGATTTATTCCATATGGATAACGGAGAGCATGGTTTCAATTATTACAAATTCAAATACATTCATATCTAAGTAATGAAGACGTTATTACGTTGCTAGTTTCATATCAGCCTAGGTATCGACCCGAGAATACTTGATGTCGTCTGATATCAAGTTACCTCTGGTCGATACCTATTCTGATATGAAACTAGCCACGTAATAACCTCAAAATAGTAAACTAACTAATAGTAGGTGCATGTTTAATACGCATGATATTATAACTAACATGCTAACACCGATGACATATATTCGCGCATTAACCGTTCTGTGAGATCAACCTCTTCGGTTTCAGAAAGAAAACCAGTCAGTAAGCAATGTAGATAGAATAATCTTTAATCTTTACAGTACATATATATATGTAACGGCACAATTCTAATGAAATTACATGACATAATTGTAGAGTTGTTTTCAGATACAAATAAGAAAAACACATTAGTGTATTGTCGTCTGCTACAATTGTTTAACTATTTATAATGTTATAGCCTTTATTTTACCTAGCATGCAACATTAATACCGTAGTTCATAATATATATATATAACGGCACAATTCTAATGAAATTACATGACATCATTCTAGAGTTGTTTTCAGATACAAATAAGAAAAAAGAAAAACACATTAATGTATTGTCGTCTGCTACAATTGTTTAACTATTTATAATTTAATAGCCTTAATTGTACCCATCATGCAATATTAATACCGTATATTACCTCTGCTTATTTAGGGTGGTCAGATACGGTACGATCCCCAGTGTGGGTCCACGAAGGGTTGCTTTGTGGATTGTAGCGGTAACGATTGCAAGTTTATGGTCACCTGGCGGGACATGGGCACTTCTGTGCAGTTCGAACTTTATGGCAAACCAGATCGGTCATTCGCTGATGCCTGGGTAGCGGTAGGATTCTCGTCTGACACTAGGATGGTGAGTTTGCAGTTTATTTATGTTTCATTGTAGCATGACCTTGCTAGACATTATATATAGTGTATTACTACATTGTCTTTTTTTTACAGACGGATCTATAGTCCAGTGGTAAAACGCTGGACTGGTAATCCATGGATCGCAGGTTCGATCCCCCGTCTGACACTAATAAAATTAACAGTCTTTCAGATGGGACGTTAAACCGAGTTCTCGTGTCGGTGCTTTACACCGTGCATGCAAAAGAACCAGAGGAGATTCTGGAATGGGTCTCTGTCTGTATCATTGCACTATCCTCCAAAAATCTAAAATGACTAATCTCTTCAGGAGGCGTCGCTCATATGGGCAACCGGTAGCGACCATAAATAAACGTAAAACACACACATGTCTTGTTTCTAAATTGTCTTTACATTATATGCACCGTATAATGCACGTAACTCGCGTTATGCAGTGGATCGACAGCGGAAATAAAATAAGGTGGACGGACGAATGGGTGGATCAGTTTATTTCCTTTAATCAATCATTGTACTTAGCTAATACAAATTTATTTTAGCTCGATTGCGAAACAAGTTCTTACAACTTATATTAATCACTCTGGAGATCTCATTCCTGATGGAATCCATCGCCACGAGGGAGAGAGAAGATGCAACGTGGAATTTAAATGCCTTGCCTAAGGGCACACTCGCAACGGCTCCAGTGGGGCTCGAACTCCGGACCTTTCGCACCCGAAGCGAACTCACATCCACTGCGCTATCACGACTTCCACTTCCAATCATTGTAATTGATATGCCGTATTACATTGCGTGTTCCTATTCTTATATGTGTTTATTTTAGGGAGATGATAGTGTAACGGAATGTGTTTTCAGCAATGGTATCATACAAGCTTTCAATTCCTTCAACACTGGATATTCCAATCGACGTCTCAATGCAGTAAGTGTAAGCCATTAAGTACCAGTCCATGCCATTACCACTGGATACTCAAATAGACGCAACAATGTATTGTATTAATTGTAATACATTAAGCACCATTCAAATACATTACCACTGGCTACTCAAATAGACGCCACAATGTATTAATTGTAATACATTAAGCACCATTCAAATACATTACCACTGGCTACTCAAAGAGACGCCACAATGTATTAATTGTAATACATTAAGCACCATTCAAATACATTACCACTGGCTACTCAAATAGACGCCACAATGTATTAATTGTAATACATTAAGCACCATTCAAATACATTACCACTGGCTACTCAAAGAGACGCCACAATGTATTAATTGTAATACATTAAGCACCATTCAAATACATTACCACTGGCTACTCAAATAGACGCCACAATGTATTAATTGTAATACATTAAGCACCATTCAAATACATTACCACTGGCTACTCAAAGAGACGCCACAATGTATTAATTGTAATACATTAAGCACCATTCAAATACATTACCACTGGCTACTCAAATAGACGCCACAATGTATTAATTGTACACTGTTTGGGACTCGTTTGGTTCTACTTACTGTTTAGTGTTTATACAATATAAGGAACACATAGTTCTTGTTATAACCCTGCATGTGCGCTATAATAATTTTATATTTAATTAATAAGAGGATATTTGTTTGCTTCAGTGAATTCGACCATTCACATTTAGACGACTGTAAGTGACGTCATAACATACATCATTAATGACGTCACTGACAGCAGATTGGGTCCGAAATCGTTCGCGTTAACAGCATTTCAACATACATCGGCTAGGTACCACATGTGCAAAGCAGTGAGAAATAAAATGTGTTATTCCACTGCTTTCAACCAATGGAACGACACGTTTTATTCCACTGCTTTCAACCAATGGAACGACACGTTTTATTCCACTGCTTTCAACCAATGGAACGACACGTTTTATTCCACGCTTTCAACCAATGGAACGACACGTTTTATTCCACTGCTTTCAACCAATGGAACGACACGTTTTATTCCACTGCTTTCAACCAATGGAACGACACGTTTTATTCCACTGCTTTCAACCAATGGAACGACACGTTTTATTCCACTGCTTTCAACCAATGGAACGACACGTTTTATTCCACGCTTTCAACCAATGGAACGACACGTTTTATTCCACTGCTTTCAACCAATGGAACGACACGTTTTATTCCACTGCTTTCAACCAATGGAACGACACGTTTTATTCCACGCTTTCAACCAATAGAATGACACGTTTTATTCCACTGCGTTCAACCAATGGAATAACACGTTTTATTTTCACTGCGTTCAACCAATGGAATAACACGTTTTATTTTCACTGCGTTCAACCAATGGAATAACACGTTTTATTTTCACTGCTTTCAACCAATGGAATAACACGTTTTATTTTCACTGCGTTCAACCAATGGAATAACACGTTTTATTTTCACTGCTTTCAACCCATGGAATAACACGTTTTATTTTCACTGCGTTCAACCAATGGAATAACACGTTTTATTTTCACTGCTTTCAACCAATGGAATAACACGTTTTATTTTCACTGCTTTCAACCAATGGAATAACACGTTTTATTTTCACTGCTTTCAACCAATGGAATAACACGTTTTATTTTCACTGCGTTCAACCAATGGAATAACACGTTTTATTTTCACTGCGTTCAACCAATGGAATAACACGTTTTATTTTCACTATTTCATTGGACAAGCATAACACAAATGACATTCCATAATACAGATTAAAGATATACAAATTATGGTATTGGTTTTGTCCAAAATGTCTACAAAGTAGTAGGTATTTTATCTGCAGGAAACGTGTGTCTACATTATAATGTGGTGTTTTCAAAATAATTTTATTTGTTTAAATACAGAAGGTCTGAGGCATACATATACATATAAACAAATATGGTGACAGCAAATAATGATATCAATATATCTAATTAATTAATTAATTAATTAATTAATTAATTAACAGTAAAGCAACTATTTATATACACGACATGCTAAACTTAATTTAAAGGCCCATAATGTGTTTGTTTTTTTATTTCTATAAATAACATACCAATCATCCTTCATGTAATTATTAATAATGTACTAACTTAAAGTAAATATTAAATTTATTATTAATACGTAAATAAAATTATTTTATTATATAGATTAATATTATGAAAACTTAAATTTAAAACATAATGTGACTTTAATTTACAGCTGTAAATGTTTATCATAACATGATGGTGTCACAGTACGAGACGTATTTTATTCAGACATCACTAAAAATAGTTATGTAAATCTTAAAGTACACACAGGTGACAAAAAAAACTAATTTATATAAACATGCGATATGTATTTCACGATATAAATTTCACGAAATGAAGCAGTTGTTGTCATCAAATCACGAAAGCCTCGGAGACGTTTTGCAATGAGGTATAATTAAAATTAATTTTGTAAACATTACAGTACACAAAGGTTGAGCAAGCGTACGCTATATAAATATATCACATAAGAGAAAACACTTAGTTTTACTACAGACGGATCTGTAGCTGTAGTTCAGTGGTAACACGCTGGCAATCCATGGATCGCAGGTTCGATTTCCCGTCTGACCCTAATCAAATTAACAGTCTTTCAGATGGGATGTTAAACCGAGGTCTCGCGTCGGTGCTTTACATCGTGCACGTAAAAGAACCAGAGGAGACTCTGGAATGTGTCTCTGTCTTGGAATGTGTCTCTGTCTGTATCATTGCACTATCCTCGAAGCATCTAAAATGACTAATCTCTTCAGGAGGCGTCGCTCATATGGGCAACCGGTAGCGACGATAAATAAACGTAAACACAAAAGAAAAACTTAGTCAGCGTGACTCCTTTGCCAACTCTAATATTTTGAGTATTTTATTAGCGTAAAATGTTGACGCTCCGGAATGTTTAGCCTTAGTTTATACAAATTTATTTTAGCTCGATTGCGAAACAAGTTATTTCAACATATATAAATCACTCTCGAGACCTCATTCCTGATGGAATCCATCGCCACGAGGGAGAGAGAAGAGGCAACGTGGAATTTAAATGCCTTGCCTAAGGGCACAATCGTAACGGCTCCAATGGGGCTCGAACTCCGGACCTTTCGCACCTGAAGCGAACGCGCATCCACTGCACTATCACGACTTCCATGTTTAGCTAGCTAACTTATACATTTGCAGTGAATACTATTCTACACTGAACCATAGTCATGCAAAGGTTTATCATGGTTATATACGTATAATTATGTTAGTAATATTATAAGCCTCGTGTATTGTATTGATTGTAATACCTCATTTATTCATGTATGTCATGAAAGGAGAGAATAAAAGATAGTTGACGTGACTTGGTGCATGTAGCCTAAACTATGGCCGGGCTGAGCATTCAAATCGTATTACTAACGCACACAACTTAATCACCTTAGTTTATAATATATGAGTATTAACTCAGTACTCTGTACGCTCGCCCACATGGTTCGCCGGCGGCGAGGGTAAATAAGCTCAATCATCATCATCAAAAACTTAGTCGCCTAAATGCATCTATGCGGTGGTGACTTTATGCAAAATTTTATAGTAGAAAAACAGATAGTGTGTAATGCAAATTTATTTGTAGTACAACTTATTATCTCGTCAAGTAAATATAATATGAACACGATATTTGTTTGTTTCAGACGGATCTGAAGTCCAGTGGTAGCACGCTGGACTGGTAATCCAGGGATCGCAGGTTCGATCCCCCGTCTGACCTTAATAAAATTAACAGTCTTTCAGATGGGATGTTAAACCAAGGTCTCGTGTCGGTGCTGTACACCGTGCACGTAAAAGAACCAGAGGAGACTCTGGAATGGGTCTCTGTCTGTATCATTGCACTATCCTCCAAAATCTAAAGTGACTAATCTCTTCAGGAGGCGTCGCACATATGGGCAACCGGTAGCGACGATAAATAAACGTAAAACATAAACAGATTAAATATATACCAATTGTGATATTGGTTGTGTCCAAAATGTTTACAAAGTAGTAGGTATCCCATATGCAGGAAACATGTGTCTGCATTATAATGTGGTGTTTTCAAAATAATTGTATTTGTTTAAATCCAGAAGGTCTGAGGCATACATATACACATAAACAAATATGGTGACAGCAAATAATGATATCAATATATCTAATTAATTAATTAATTAATTAATTAATTAATTAATTAACAGTAAAGCAAATATCCTCCAAAAATCTAAAATGACTAATCTCTTCAGGAGGCGTCGCTCATATGGGCAACCGGTAGTAACGATACATATCATCAAAAGCATTATTATCACGGGTGACGCTAGCTTTCTATGTTTATAAGTGAACTAGTATTCGATCATTCACAAATTTTCTTTTTATTTCATGCTGAATAGTGTTTTTATGATAGAAAACGATGCAACAGTGTGCTAAATGGTACTAGAACGTCGTGTTTAGGCGGTCATATTATGTTTTTTTTGTTTTTACTCTCGAGACCTCATTCCTGATGGAATCCATCGCCACGAGGGAGAGGGAAGAGGTAACGTGGAATTTAAATGGCTTGCTGCCTAAGGACACACTCATAACCCGTAACGGCTCCAGCGGGCTCGAACTCCTGACCGTTCGCACCTGAAGCGAACGCGCATCCCCTGCGCCATCACGACTTCCACTTCATATTATGGTGCATTTTAGATTGCGTAAATGACGTCACAAAACTAAACAATGTTTTATTGCAGATGTTAACATGCTAAATTTGTTATTTGCGTATACAGAGGAGACATACATACACGATACAATATTTAATTTAAAATTAATTAGACAGTATATCTTTATTTTCGTCTCATCAATGTATAATACAATATTACAGACATGTGTAAAATAAATTATCACTATAAAATATACATTGCCATTCTGGAAGAATTATAAGAGACGTTATAATAATGCCTCTTCTAGATACACATACATTATATCACAATTAGTATTTTAAGATAGACTCGACTAGATTATGTAACATTTAGATTACACCAAGGTGCTAAGTAAGCATGATTAAAGTACTAAACGTTCGTTCTCTGCGTTTCATTGAGGTATGAACTGTCAGTGTTTTACACTTAACTGCATATCTATGCAGCTTTACTATCTGGCCTCGTATATACGCCTCCAATTCCTTTGGTAACCAGCCGTTGGCAACCATAGGAACTCAACAGATCTCGATTAAATGCGTTATGTCATTCTGTTTTCTATTCACGTTATTATAATGTGACATCCGTGCTCCAGTGGTAAAGCGTCGGATCTGGAATATATCGTCCCGGGTTCGATACTCGGCCAGGCCACATATGTATTGTCATTGAGCAAGGCACCTCACACACATTGCTTAGTACTGGTTAACCACTTAGGTCGGCTAAGCTTGCCCAGGAAAACATGTCTACGTCCTCGCAAGGGGTTTGACATTAATGGAACATACATACATAATAGTCCACCAAAGGACACTAAATATGTCCCCATTATGAATCACATTCATTACGAGTTCTATCCCAAACAGAACCCAGTCAGTTATGTGTAAGCCATCTCCGAATCAACATTTCATGTCGTCATGGGAATATCCGCCTCACTGTCATGGATTTCGAATATTTTACTACATAAGTCCCTCTCCTTAAAACGTATATGTGGTTCTCAAAATCAAAGATACCGTATATTTGGTTCTCAAAATCAAAGATACCGTATATTTGGTTCTCAAAATCAAAGATACCGTATATTTGGTTCTCAAAATCAAAGATACCGTATATTTGGTTCTCAAAATCAAAGATACCGTATATTTGGTTCTCAAAATCAAAGATACCGTATATTTGGTTCTCAAAATCAAAGATACCGTATATTTGGTTCTCAAAATCAAAGATACCGTATATTTGGTTCTCAAAATCAAAGATACCGTATATTTGGTTCTCAAAATCAAAGATACCGTATATTTGGTTCTCAAAATCAAAGATACCGTATATTTGGTTCTCAAGCATTGGGAAGTATAACTGTTATTTTACCATAGTTATTTTACGCTAATTTTGGAATCGGTTTTCTGTTATCACGTGGTGTTAATAGTTGCAGTGATCAACTAATTTGATAGCGAACCTGTATCAAATACTCGGCCAAGAAGCGCAGTATAAAACAGTATACTATTGCATATAGCAATATCATTACATCATTACAACCAAATTACACATACATAACTCATGGCAATCACCATGTACGCACGCACGCACGCACGCACGCACGCACGCACGCACGCACGCACGCACGCACGCACGCACGCACGCACGCACGCACGCACGCACGCACGCACGCACGCACGCACGCACCGCACGCACGCACGCACGCACGCACGCACGCACGCACGCACGCACGCACGCACGCACGCACGCACGCACGCACGCACGCACGCACGCACGCACGCACGCACGCACGCACGCACGCACGCACGCACGCACGCACGCACGCACGCACGCACGCACGCACGCACGCACGCACGCACGCACGCACGCACGCACGCACGCACGCACGCACGCACGCACGCACGCACGCACGCACGCACGCACGCACACTCACATAACAGTTTCAAAAGTGCAAACATATCAGGCTACAAGGGTTAACAACATCAACAACAGCAGTTTCCAAGAATTAATTAGAAAATTAGTTACCATGGCGACGTGCAAGCATTATATATATATTGCAGGCACAGTACGGTCTGGACAACGTATATGGCTCGTATCTTGATGGGGTTCTATTTTGTGCGTTCGTTCGTCAGAAAAGTGTACCACAAGTTCCGGAAATATTTGACCTGGAACAGGACTGGCACATCATGTTTGCAAATGGAAAAGTTTTGCAAGTACCTGGTAAGTACAATTACACTCTCTCTACGACAACAACAGTTTAGTAGGCAGTTCTGATTCGTCCATCGTAGATACGTTAAAATTAAGTTCAATATGTGTTAACGACCGCCTCGGAATTTAGACCATCCCTTCAATCCTGTCTATGAAGTTCACCAAACAGCTATCAATGACCTGCTGTTGTAGACAGTCAACATGGACCACAGTAGGTCGTCCATACACACATGCTTGGTTGTACATGTATATATAGTAATGCCCTCATAAAGGCCACCCTTATCATACCACCCCTCTATTAAGACCAACTTTTCTCAGAACATAATTATTTCTTCTATATTTCAATTGTCGCAAACCCATATAATAGGACAACCTTCTTTTTTATACTTTATTTGTTTTACAACGATTGCGAAGCAAGTTTTAACAACTTATATTAATCACTCTCGTTGGCTCGGATAAAAGCTTATATGTGGTCATTCGTGTGGGAGGAAACCGGAGTACCCGGAGAAAACCAACCTGTCCGATCTGGCGACTAACGACTCCGTTATTTAGTAATCAAATTATCTACTTCAGTCCCAAATGACACCAGAACCCAGTTTCTGACAAACACGTGTGTGGTTTACGTTTATGTACCGTCCCTACCAGTACGCCCATATGAGCGACGCCTTCTGAAAAGATTAGACATTTTAGAATGTTGGAGGATATTGTAATGATACAGACAGAGACCTATTCCAGAGTCTCCTCTGGTTCTTTTACGTTCATGGTGTAAAGCACAGACACGAGACCTCGGTTTAAAGTCCCATAGCTAAACACAAGTGTGATCACATTTATAAAGTAATCGACTTAATCCTTGTGCCATCTCATATCATAGTTGAGTTTATTTCATGCAATAATTAATGATAGTTTTTATTCTTTAATTATGGTTCATCAATGAATATGTTAATAACCAGCATAGATCGTTAGCGTAATGCTGTAAATCATGCATAAATGGTTCAATATATATAATATAATGTGTACTTTTGAAATTAATCAAATCATGCCATATATCTTACGTTTCAATATTTGTCATTTATTTTTCTGCAATTTGAAACACATTTATAATAATAATGTGATCATGAATTTAAGAAGGAAAACATTCTGATATTTCACAGTAATTAAAGGACATGCTGTGTGTGTGTTTTATGTTTATTTATCGTCGCTACCGGTTTCCCATATGAGCGACGCCTCCTGAAGAGATTAGTCATTTTAGATTGTTGGAGGTTAGTGCAATGATATAGACAGACACCCATTCCAGAGTCTCCTCTGGTTATTTTACGTGCACGGTGTAAAGCACCGACACGAGACATCGGTTTAAAGTCCCAACTGAAATACTAATAATTATATTAGGGTCAGACTGGGGATCGTACCTACGATCCCTGGATTACCAGCCCAACGTGTTCATTCCATAAGGAGGCACTTGTTGTGAAGATATATAAATTGATTGAACACATGCAAATTAGTATAATAATATAAAAACAATACAAATGTATTACTCCACGCTGTTAATTGATCATGCAGCGTAAACAGCTTTCAAAGTTCTGCACTCAGTGCGCACACACTAGACACGCATATGCAATGATAATATACAAATGTTCGCATCAATCATATGAATGAAATATCTGTACAATCCTTAAATGTCAAAAGTTGTCATATTTTGATTCTAATGTATATGCTGAATGGCTTGACATACCAGTGTGCATATATTATATTATGTGTTATTTGGCTTGTTGACAGGGTATATTTTTAAAGTTTATTTAAAATAATCAATGCATAAATGCATTTGGGCGACCACTATGAATTTTTAAAGTTTATTAAAAATAACCACCGCATAAATGCATTTGGGCGACCACTATGAATTTTTAAAGTTTATTTAAAATAATCACCGCATAAATGCATTTGGGCGACCACTATGCATTTTTAAAGTTTATTAAAAATAACCACCGCATAAATGCATTTGGGCGACCACTATGAATTTTTAAAGTTTATTAAAAATAACCACCGCATACATGCATTTGGGCGACCACTATGCATTTTTAAAGTTTATTAAAAATAACCACCGCATAAATGCATTTGGGCGACCACTATAACTAGTATTAGAAAATGAAGACACCAACACCTGTGTTATATATTGTGGAAGTTGTGATAGCGCAGTGTTATCGTGTTCACTTCATGTGTGAAATTCCCGGAGTTCGCGCCCAGTCGTGACGTTAGGATTGTAACCTTAGACAAGGCACATACATCCCCCATTGCCTCTTCTCTGTACCGCATGGCGATGGATTCAAACATACATACAAACTGTGACATAAGTCTATAACAATATATATCAGAACGGTCCCTACAATATGTTCATGTCCATAGGCGAGAACAATATACGTCACAATGGGCACGTGACCAGTTGATATTAGGAATTGCAGCCGCAAGACAGTGTGACGGATTTACGGACGCACACAAGTGTTGAAACACGTAAAACGCGCTTCCAAATCAATCAAATTTGTTACCACAAATGAGCAATATATATATATATATCCGTTTTCAACTAATTTATGAAAATGGATAGGCCTAATTGTGAATGTAACCTGTTGCAATGCTTGGTCATAGTACATCATGATGCATGTCATTCTTGAATTTTGACATGTTTATTGTATCATCGATCAATACATGGTGCAATTAATTACAATCGTCTGTGATATCTTTCAATTATATAGAGATGAAGCGATATCGACCATCGCATTCCTTCAAATTTGTTATGTTTGATTTGTTGTTGTTTAAATTCGTACCAAACAGCCTAGGTCATATGGCGTCTCTCCAGCTATTTTTGTAGAGGAAGTCTCTGGTTCCCCTCCGAGCACTAATTAAGAACCACAGACCATCCGGAAGCCAGCTGGATTGTTTCCTCACATGAAAGAATTCCCCATCCCTCCAGTGAGATGCGAACTTACAGCGGTGACGGTTAAACTCGTTTAAAGCGACACTACATAAGTGAACACGCAAATTTCTACAAAATGTATTTTCCTATTATATGGTATATTTGTTTTCCAAATATTTGCCTCCAATACTGAGTATTTCAACTAATAAGCAAACGTCGTATACGCGGGTTTGTTGACATAACAAAATAATGTAAATAGGGTCGACATCCATGCGTAATGCAATGAATAACACGATTTATAGTACAGATTTACCGCTATATCTGTCCATTTGTGCCTGTGTATAATTAGTTTTTTAGACTCATTCGATTTAAAATATCTCTAAGCGACAGTAGCACGCGCTTGGTATATACTCCGATAATAAACAAACATCAATTCAGGAGAGCAGCTGACCGTTATATGAAATGCTACTTTCACTTTTGAGATACCACAAAAACACTGTTTATGCATAGAAAGATTGTAATCGAGATATTTCTGAAGAATTTATAGTACCAATGATATTTATACGTAAAAAGCATTTTTGGGGCTTTTTGCGATGTAATGTCGCTTTAATACAATACTATAGCATATCTATTCCACTATTTTTCAGCATGGCAACTGTACATGCACTCGGTGTCCGAACTTCCTCCAGCATCAGCTGCCAGCGTAGACTATCAGTCCGTCACGGTCATCGGCAGCGCTGCCAAGTTCCCACTCGCCAAAGCACATGGTATTTAATTTAAACATATTTTATTCGGATCAAATACATATATACATATATAAACACAATTGTTATACATTGGAACCGATATGGGTCGAGAAACAAGCTTAAAGCTTATAGGAATCCCTTCCCATATTGGAGTACGTTTAAATGGTACAAATTGATTGGCGAATAGTAATTTGTACCACCTAAACGTACCCCAACATGGGAAGTGATTCCTATAAGCGTTAAGCTTGTTTCTTGACCCACATGGTATTTAACTTGATTGACTATTATATATACATGTAATAATTATATATATAGTAGGGGATCACTGGTCTAGTTTGTCGCCGGTTAGATCCCCCGCTATACCGTACTCAGACTCATATCACTCTTCGGCCTGTGTAGTTCATACCCCGATGGATACTATTACCCCTTGATTCATTCCTTAAATAAGTACAAAGCACGTTGTAACATCACAAACCAATTGTTAATATTTGTGCTTATGCGATTTAGATTTAATAGTACAGCTATTCAAAGTAATCGACTAGTGTTATGTTATGTTATATTTCGGGTTTTACGCCTGCATCAGCACCATTTCGGGCTATATCGCCGACGGGCAGTTTACCTAAAAACACCTTTCATGGGCAGGCTCCAGCGGTTAACCAGTACTTGGGTGCACCAACCTCCGTAAGAAACTGCCAACTTTTTCATATAAATGAGACACGGCCTGAGCTGGGCTCGAACCCGTGACCATCAGTGATGATAGGTTGCAGTGGTATACAAGTCAGCGACCTTAACCACTCGACCACGAAGGCGGACTAAGCGACTAGTGTGTCAAACTATTGCTAAGTATCGTGTGTACTTCATTGCTCGAACTATTTGTATAACTTTTTGTTTGTTTTTTTGTTTTAATTTGTTTTAATACAAATTTATTTTTAGCTCGATTGCGAAACAAGTTCTTACAACTTATATTAATCACTCTCAAGACCTCATTCCTGATAGAATCCATCGCCACAAGGGGGAGAGAAGAGGCAACGTGGACTTAAATGCTTTGCCTATGGGCACAATCGTAACCGCCCCAGCGTCGCTCGAACTCCGGACCTTTCGAACATGAAGCGTACGAGCACCCACTGCGCTATAACGACTTCCATGTATAACATTTGCTGTATTTCATTTCAGGCTGTTTGATGATATTTGCCTGGGTGTTGTTTTGCGGAATAGGAATAATGGTAGCACGATATTACAAGAGTGTTTGGTCAGATAAAACATTCATGAAGCTGAAAATATGGTTCCAGGTATACTACACATGTCTCTCTTCTCATCTCGTCTCATCTTCTCTCCCATCCCCTACCACTCATTTCTTCTTCTCTATGTCCCTCTCCATCTCCCTCTTCATTTCCCCCGAAATCTCCCTATTTATCTTCCGCTCCCTCTCGACCTTCCTCTACCTCTCCAATTCCATCTTCATATGGCTACATATTCCTCTCCATCTTCCTCTACCCCTCCCCTACCCCCCACTCTCTATCTTCCTCTACCTCTACATCTTCCTCTCTCTCTACCTCTCCAGCTCCCTCTTCATATGGCTACATATTCCTCTCCATCTTCCCCTACCCATTCCCTACCTCCCACTCTCTATCTTCCTCTACCTCTACCTCTACATCTTCCTCTCCATCTTCCTTTACCTCTATATCTTCTTTTCCATCTTCCTCTACCTCTTCCTCTCCATCTACCTCTATCCCACCCTACCTCCCCTCTCTATCTTCTTCTACCACTATATCTTACTCTCCATCGTCCTTTACCTCTATATATTCATATACCTCTCCATCTTCCTTTACCTCTTCCTTCATTTCTACATCTCCCTATTCATCTACCACTCCCTCTGCCTCCGTTCATCTTTCCCTAACTCTTCCAAGCCTGAAGCTACCTGATTGGTCTGCAACATTCTATTTCTTATAAAACCAAAAGCAGTCTCAGCTATGACTGTCAAATGCACCCATTATAATTTCAAATACAAATCATAAACTTTAGACATTAAGTGCAAATTTTAAAAAACCACACCGTTTTTATCAAATTCATCCCACACAAACTTAAAAAAACAGTGTATTTAAGCATGCATGGAATTATATGGCGAGGTAAAGTTTTATCGGATGAGTGGCATTCGGTCGCGCTGACTTACAGTGCTTTCGCACGAGCAGACCGTTATAAACTGGAAACAAAAACTTTATTTGCTGCGATTGTATGTATGTATGTATGCTCCATTAATGTCAAACCCCTTGCGGGGGCGTATACATGTTTTCCTGTGCTAGCTTAGCCGACCTAAGTGGTTAACCAGTACTAGCAATGTGTGTGAGGTGCCTTGCTCAATGACACTACATACGTGGCCTGACCGAGTATCGAACCCGGGAAGATATATTCCAGATCCGACGCTCTACCACTGGACCACGGATGTCACACATAATTCAGGATTCATAACTAGTTCAGCCATATTTCTTATGTAATATACACACCATAATACAATTGCTTTAATACAGTACTACAGCAAGGGAGCAAAGACTGACTGACACTCGTTTGGGGGAGGGGTAGGGGGTCAGTCATAAGACTGCAATGAATTACCATGCACTTTTCTATTTGTATATGTATATTTCTTGATTGAAATGATATAAATGTACGAGGGAAATGATACAATTATCCATTTTAAATTGAAGGTACATAGAGCGTGCATGGCTACAGCTCTGACCTTAAACGTTGTGGCATGCATTCTTATACTCATAGAAGTGAAAGGATACAGTACAGTGAGTATACCTCTAATTTGATTATTCGAAAACGTTATGTTTGCCAACTGTGAGTATAGGGCTACATGCTTTGGTGGTATTGATAAATGAACATGGTGGTATTGATAAATGAACATGGTGGTATTGATAAATGAACATGATGGTATTGATAAATGAACATGGTGGTATTGATAAATGAACATGGTGGTATTGATAAATGAACATGGTGGTATTGATAAATGAACATGGTGGTATTGATAAATGAACATGGTGGTATTGATAAATGAACATGGTGGTATTGATAAATGAATAGTTTACTGCAAATGATTTATAATATATCTATTTCTTTTCGCGCATGTTATGCACGCTGTCACGATTTGTGTCACTAGAATGAATTCATATTACGATTTTTATTGCTGTACACACTACGACCTAGTTTATGTAAATTTAGTTTAGCTCGATTGCGAAACAAGTTCTTACAACTTATATTAATCACTCTCGAGACCTCATTCCTGATAGAGTATATCGCCACGAGGGAGAGAGAAGAGGCAACGTGGAATGTAAGTGCCTTGCCTAAGGGTACAATCGTAACTGCTCCAGAGGGCGCGAATTCCGAGCCTTTCGCACGCACAGCGCTATCACGACTTCCATTCTACGACCTACCACAAGCCAGCTGGATAGTTTCTTCACCCCATTGGGATTCGAACCTACAGCAATGAAGGGCACGTTATTTGAAGTCAACGACCGTAACCACTCTGTACACAATATGTATATATACATGTATTTTATTTCTTTTGTCATTGTAGATACCAGATATTCCGGGTAAAGGATATCTCCGCTCACATCCTGTTCTTGGAATTATTGTTACTATTTTATGTCTTGCAAATGTAAGTTTCTATGAATAATTGTGAATGTTTTTAAATATTGTAAATGTTTTTGAATTATGGTTAATTTATTGTCATACTAATGTTTATTAGTATATATTTGATTTACATGGTCATTAACAAATGCGTTCGATCTTCTACATCATATATATTACATTGCTGGCATGTTCTGCTTACCCTAGCTGTGTGTGTTTTACGTTTATTTATCGTCGCTACCCATATGAGCGACGCCTCCTGAAGAGATTAATTTTAGTCATTTTAGATTTGTGGGGGATAGTGCAATGATACAGATAGAGACCCATTCCAGAGTCCCCTCTGGTTCATTTACGTGCACGGTGTAAAGCACCGACACGAGACCTCGGTTTAACGTCCCATCTGAAAGAATTTTAATTTTATTAGGGTCAGACTAGCCTGGGAACAGGCGTCGATATATTTAGATTAAATTGACTAATCTCTTCAGGAGGCGTCGCTCATATGGGCAACCGGTAACGACGATAAATAAACGTAAAACACACAGTTAACCGCTTAAATCGACAAACCTTGTTCTATCTAGGATTGACATTAATGGAAATGGAAACAAATCGGAGATGATGAACGATTAGTACACACGCAGTATAAATTCTACAAACGTACCAAGGGTGCGATTGATTTTAAGAAGAAAATAAATGTTTAAATTTTAATGGTGCTACCTTTCCTTCTCACACAAATGTAATAACAGGAAATACTTTACACATGTATCCTTGCATACTACAAGAATATACACAAACAAATCATTGAAGAAACACATCTTGTGCAAGGTTTTTTAAGCTATTCATCAGAAACACAATTGTTGTTATTTATTCTGACATGTAACAAACGCATCTTTCATTATTCATGTAGCTATATCATAACTGAATATAGATGATTTAAGCACAATCACTAGACGCTTTATAAATTGATTTATCCACACTACCATAATAATTACTACAAACATAACTGTTGATATAAAAAATATGCTAATACGGTTTCAATCCACACAGCTGAATTGTTACTATAAATAACTATGTTAATACGTTTTTCCTCTACACAATCTAAACTGTTACTATAAATAACTATGTTAATACGTTTTCCCTCTACACAATCTAAACTGTTACTATAAATAACTATGTTAATACGTTTTCCCTCTACACAATCTAAACTGTTACTATAAATAACTATGTTAATACGTTTTCCTTCTACACAATCTAAACGGTTACTATAAATAACTATGTTAATACGTTTTCCATTTACACAACCTAAACTGTTACTATAAATAACGTTATCTATTTTCACAGCCTGTGATGGCATTCTTCCGACCTGGAGGCGATCATGATAAAAGGCCGATTTTTAACTGGGCTCACTGGGGTGTTGGTATGACAGCATATATTTTATCCGGTAAGATATTCCTACATATGAACTATTTCTGCTGCATACATCGGAAACCTCTCTTTCCAAATGTTTTTAAGAGGGACTCTTCATTTGATATTGGAGAATACATGTATATCTCATTTTAAAGAAATAAACGATCGACCCTCTCGAGTTGATAGTCGGCTGAAGCTGAGTGCATCACATATATATATATAAAGTATACTTTTAATGTTATGTTTGATCTGCTGCATAATTATTAGAATAGCATATGCACCATTGGGTTTAGATTAACAACTGTGACAATATGCTTGGAATAGATTCATGTCTCGTATGATAAGCGCAAATAAATTGAACAGTGTACATAGCAACTATATATGAACGAATATGACGATATTTGTTCCCACCCACTGTATGACTATTATTGTTCCCATCCACTTTATATAGAAAATGACGACATTTGTTTCCACTCTGTATAGCTATTATTGTTCCCATCCACTGTATAGCTATTATTGTTCCCATCCACTGTATAGCTATTATTGTTCCCACCCACTGTATAGCTATTATTGTTCCCACCCACTGTATAGCTTTTATTGTTCCCATCCACTGTATGACTATTATTGTTCCCATCCACTGTATAGCTATTATTGTTTCCATCCACTTTATATAGAAAATGACGACATTTGTCCCCACTCACTGTATAGCTATTATTGTTCCCATCCACTTTATATAGAAAATGACGACATTTGTTCCCACTCACTGTATAGCTATTATTGTTCCCATCCACTTTATATATAAATGACGACATTTATTCCCACTCACTGTATAGCTATTATTGTTCCCATCCACTTTATATATAAATGACGACATTTATTCCCACCCACTGTATAGCTATTATTGTTCCCATCCACTTTATATAGAAATGACGACATTTATTCCCACCCACTGTATAGCTATTATTGTTCCCATCCACTGTATATACAAAATGACGTTACTGGTTCCAATCCACTGTATATAGAACATGACGTTACTGGTTCCCATCCACTCTATAATTATAATCTCGTTATATTTCAGCAATATGCATATGTTTTGGGTTCCAGTTAGGAAAGGCATCCACTCCAGATTATGCCATATACATTATGATTGTGTATGTTTTCTATATAATCGCATTTGATGTCGTCTTCGAAATCACGGAGTGCATTAGTAAAAAGGAACAGAAAGGTAATCGATCATTGTTATTATCTAACCCTATAAACATATATAATGATATTATTTTTAATAAAAACAATTAATGTCTCTATTTCAAGATATGAAATATATATTATTCACGCTGTTGGAAGACCAAGACAATTGACAAAGAAAACACATACATTGCTGTCCGATTAGCGCAGTGGTTAGCGCGATCGCTTCTCACCAATGCAACCCGGGTTCGATCCTCGTACCGGGAAGTATGTGAGATGGTACAGTGGTCGCCAGATCGGACAGGTGGGTTTTCTCCAGGTACTCCGGTTTCCTCCCACACGAATGGCCACATTTACGCTTTCATCCGCGCCAACGAGAGTGATTAATATAAGTTGTTAAAACTTGCTTTGCAATCGTTGTAAAATAAATAAAGTTTGAAGCATGCGTGTTTTACGTTATTTATCGTTGCTACTTCGAAACCCATTCCAGAGTCTCCTCTGTTTTTTTACATGCACGGTGTAAAGCACCGACCCGAGACCTCGGTTTAAAGTCCCATCTGAACGTTAATTTTATTATTGTCAGACGGGGGATCGAACCTGCGATCCCTGGATTACCAGTCCAGCGTGTTACCACTGGACTATAGATCCGTCTGTTGAAGCATGCATTGTAATCCGGTATTGATATAGTGATAGGGTCGCCATGTAGCCTAATCAGTTCGTGAGTTTAAACCCCATAGTCAAACAAACAAGACACTCGGTCCAGGCCCCGAGGTTATAAAACTTTTCTCCAATCTCAAAACTCAGTCTCAAGCATCTGATTGGTTCAGCTGACAGTAACACCCAGAATCAACCAATCAGATCATTTGAGCTTGGGTTTGAGATCTGAGAAAAGTTTTGTAACATCGGGGCCAGTACTGTATTTATTTAATACTTATAATATTCATGTAAGAAAGTGTCAATACTTTCCGAAAGTTGGAACAAGGAGACAATACACTGGATGGACTGCACAAATAGACTAGCATCTATCATTACAAACTATTTACAGTCAAACCTGTGTTAGTGGTCACCTCTATTAAGCAGCCAACCTGTATTAAGCAGCCAGTTTCCAGATTGCCAATATGTGTTTTATTATACAGCTGACATGTATTAAGCAGCCACCTGTGCTAAGCAGCCACTTTTTGTGATTCCATTGACTGGCTGCATAAGACAGGTTTGACTGTATTTGACTTCACTCCAGGAATATCCCGGCCATGGTATTTCTTTGGCCACCGTAGCGCTTCGCTTCTAGCTAGTATTCAGTACAATAGTGCACACCGGAAGCCAGCTAGAACACTTCATTTATATACTGATTATTCAAACAAGTCTAATGATCTGGTTCCCGTTCGATACTGATATTATATTATTGATACATGGTTAACGCTTATTCTTAAATGAACCTGAAATCGCCCGTATCCAATCAGTTGATTCTGTGCGTGTTTTACGTTTATTTATCGTCGCTACCTGTTGCCCATATGAGCGACCCCTCCTGAAGAGATTAGTTATTTTAGATTTTGGAGGATAGTGCATGATACAGACAGAGACCCATTCCAGAATCTCCTCTGGTTCTTTTACATGCACGGTGTAAAGCACCGACACGATCCAACGTCCCATCTGCGATCCCTGGATTACCAGTCCAGCGTGTTACCGCTGGACTACATATCCGTCTGTTCAGTTGATTCTGGAAGATAAACCGAGTATAACCTATTTTAATGGATGTCAATGGATATTAGGCGCCATATTCTGAAAATGGATCAGACGGTACGATTACTGATGGTATAATGTTTGCTTCACTCTAGTTAAAGTAGAGGGCATAGAGATGAGCACAAGAAACGGAACAGACAATGGTACGATACCAAACGGCAACCACGTTACTAAAGACAAGTTCAAACATGTGCGTAATGTATATAGAATAATTATATTGACCGTATGCTGAATTTAAATGTTTACTATACTATCAACTATGATCACCCTCTTTGTGAGTACTGTTTATCCTCACCCCATTGGTTAATCAGGACAACGCCTACAAAGTATAATTTAGTTATCATATTGTGGGGTGATAGTGCAAAATACAGCTATATTTCCAGAAACATCCTAAGGAGATTCTAAGTAGTGATGCTTTCATCGGAAATCCATTGGTACTCATTTGTTATCTCATGCATACTACTTTTAATCCTTATTAATCTTTATGTTATCGTTATCTTATCTTCTACTATGTACATGTGTTACTATTTGAGAAATTAGTATGCTTAAATTAAACACAATATGCATCATGCTATTGTCACAAACTTTTCATTTTTTCGTATCTTAGTCTATGTTTCTTAGGCTCTAACCAGGGTCTACTCTATCGTAGACTCGCTGATATTGTCTAGGGTTTTTTTCTTTTTATATATATTAACTCTTTCAGCGCCGAATAAATTCAGAGCATGTGCAAACAACATAGATCCAGATTGGCCGCGATGTAACACCTCAGGATCTATGTTGTTTGCTATTCGGACAGGTGCTTCAGCTCCACTGTCTGAAGAGCAAACAGCATATAGCCTGATCAGACGGCATGTTCTGTTCTGTCCGATCGGGTTCTCTACTTTTTTACGAAGTCGCTTTTATGTGACATTGGCGGTGAAAGAGTTAATAATAACTCAACACAGTATTTCGTTTCTCTCAATATAATATTTCTCTTTCATCGTGTCCCTTTATTTCTATAGTATATTTATAATCTCAGCAATCTATAACAATTAGCGTCTGATCAGCTCACGCTTAATCAACGCTCTAACGTGTTATCCGCATCGGCTACACCCAACTATTTAAATGCCGTCTCTTTATTCCGTAATTACTCTATTCCGATAATCTCATCAATATTTCTGATTTAATCTTTCATTCACTTTCGTCAATAAACAAATAGCTGTTCCTATGGCTGAACTACTTCTGTTAAATGTATTTCTTTAAATACATGAACTAATCTTTATAAGTTACGATTGTACGAATGTCCAAGATATCTAAGTATCATAGAGACAGTTTATGTATTCTATACTATCAACTTGAGATACACGCTACTCACCATCGGTGGTAGCCTACTTGTGCTCTGGATAATCAAATAAATTCCATGTCTTATATACATAATCAAACGAATCCACAAACATAACGACGCCTAAACGTATTGATGTTATCTAATATTACTAAGTTGTTACCCACATCAAACCAGTTCGGCTCTTTACCTAACATAATTGACCACCTGCAACTCTGTCCCGATAAATTTACACCAGGCACACATAGTCTAGTCATTTACCCGCGAAAAGAGAACTAATCATTTAGGCGCGATATAATAGCAGATGAGTTTACATAAGACAAATATATATAATATTACATGGTAAACAAATGGCCATATTTAGAAATAGACTAATGTATTTATAGAATACATTACTATTTATATATGACAATAATAAACATTTCGTACACATATTTGTGTATTTTGCACACTATATAGACTATTTTCTTGCTTATTTCAGAGTGACAAAATAAAGACAATTCTTCTTGTATTTCACATAGCATTTACTGGAGCATTTGCTCTTGTTCTAGTTCTTGTGGTCGCCTTGAATTAAAACCTAGAATATAGCCATAATCAACTGGATTGATGAAACATTTTCACAGTGCTATTTAATATTATCGTCGATGATAATAAAGACGTGACGGGCGTGATGAAGGACTTGTTATTTCAATAGAAGGAAACCGTAACTATTGTGGTGCAAATCAATCCATATGAAAAACTATTCACCTGTTAAGAGTACCCGCATGGAGGGTACACCGAATGTGACAGTCGGAGAGATGACGAGATATTCACCTGTTAAGAGTTCGTGCAAGGAGGGTACACCGAATGTGACAGTCGGACAGATGATGAGATATTCACCTGTTAAGAGTACCCGCAGGGAGGGTACACCGAATGTGACAGTCGGACAGATGACGAGATATTCACCTGATAAGAATTCCTGCATGGAGGGTACACCGAATGTGACAGTCGGAAAGGTGATGGAGATATTCAAACGAGTTGAAATCACAAGCGTGTTGTGGTGGCTTTTGGGATACTCTGACTCGTGTAGATGACACGGAATTCACGTGTTTGAAACATAGCACCGAATTCCTGCTTATTGACACATGCATGTAATCGTGCGCACGAGTATTTGGATATCTGTTGGCATATATACCTTATTTGTTTATGTGGGTATGCTACTAAATGAATAATATATTCACATATTCTAGATTAAATATGATAAACGTATTTTTCGTTTGCAAGATAAGTAATAATAGTATTAATAATTAATTTTTAATTATTAATAATAATAATATTGTATATAGCTCAAATTGCAGCTCATCAGTCTATATATTAGTTAGCTATGCCTTCCTAACACACGACAATGTTGCTTATGGTTCGGACACAGACGATTGGGGTCTTGACAAGTGATTTCGGGTTCAAAACCAAATTGTTTATGGTTTTTTTAATGTTTTTAAGAACATTTAGATAAACCATAGGCTTGACACTATACATACAAACATTTTAGGCCGTCACTATCAGACTAATAATTATGGCCTAACATTCAGTGTTGTATATATAGTCATGTGTCAAGCCTATGGTTTATTAAAATGTTCTTAATTTTTTGTTAAAAATGGGTTTGAACCCGAAACCATTTGTCCAGACTCCACGCGTCTGTGGGTTTGGATACAAAAGAAAACCAGTACGCTAAAACAATACAGACACAACATGTCTTCCTCAGCCAGCCACGTGTATCACAGAAATGCATACAATATATTGGTAATCTGGAAACTAGCTGCTTAATACAGGTTGGCTGCTTAATGGAGGTGACCACTAACACAGGTGTGATTGTATATCACAATACAGATTGGCTGCTTAATGGAGGTGACCACTAACACAGGTTTGACTATATTCCCATTATCTACTGTAGTAGGTTGCACATGTATGCATGCATGTATTTCATAACATCAATAAGTGTAAATAAGTAATTAATTTCCTTATTTATAGACGGTGACTCGTTTAGCCATGGCTAATCTTCCACGAGACCCTCTTGAAAATCAGTATGCACAGGCCCGTAGCCACACTGAGGCACACCGAGGCAGCTGCCTCGGTTACAATTTCCAAAGCAATCAAGCAAAATATGAAAAATTAAATAAATAAAATGCAAAAAATATCCCTTTGCTGTATAAAATGTTGACTGCTAGAGAACTGAAAGGTCAGTACATACGTATACGTCTAAACTCATTAAATCAGAAAACGCAAGAAATCGCTTCTATACCCTAACAATGTTAATGGGGGACATGCCCCCACACCCCCTAGATTGCCTCGGTTGAAAGTTGCCTCTGGCTACGGTACTGATGCACATGACATGGTGTAATCATTATTAACAACCATGAACATCACATGAACAGACATACATGTATATAGAAAATAAGGAAAATAAAGCAAATTAACACAAGTATGCATTGTTATCCAGCTAAGACAATTGGATTTAAAACAGTGAGCTTAATTTGACAACTTTAACCTCTAATGGCAAACACTTCAAAAATGAGTGGACCTTTTCAAACTTTGAAACTTTAGTCAACAACTTAGGTTCATACACATAATGAACTGCAAAAGCATCATATACTATAGCACATATTACATAATATCAGCATAATATCAATGGCGACTCAGACTATGGTTATACAATCACACCATTTCCAGGAAACGGCAATACCAGTTTTACATGATTTTACGTTTCTTGAATACAATACAATTTTCTTTAATTTGCTCTGATTGTTTTACATGTTCAAGCTGTAATATACATCAAGTAGAATCAGAATATCATTTCCTATTAGTTTGTCATTATTATAATGATATAAGAAATATATATTTACCTAGATATTATTGTTCATGGTTTGTTTGTTGAATTCAACACCAAAAAGCAAACTTGTCAATTTAGCTAAATATATTTATTTAGCAACAAGTAAAAGAAACGATATTAATTAATTAATTTGTAAAATATTGATTTGTGAGACACTGAATACCAACTATATTGTTAAACAAACAATATATTTCGTAAATGTTAATATTATGCTTACTCAAACTTTATATAATATCATGCTTTTCTGTAACTTTGTATGTAACCGCCAAACATGTTTCTTGGCGATGTTTATGCGAATACAAACTTTGACTTGACTTGACTTGTATAACGATATTTGTGTGTGTTTCATCCCTAAGTAAAGCTGTATCAGTTGTTTCCGTTGTTTGCGAATGCATGTCAACGTCCCCGCGAGGGGTTCGACATTAACGGAAGATAGATAGATATATTTCGCATATATTATTGAGCTGTTTAGAATTTTGAATATAAAACATGTTGTTTGATTGAACATTAGAGACACATTTCTGGGAATAATATAGGAACTTCGTGTGCGTATAGTCGAGCGTAACAGACGGATCTGTAGTCCAGTGGTAACAGGCTGGACTGGTAATCCAGGGATCGCAGGTTCGATACCCCGTCTGACCCTAATACAATTTACAGTATTTCAGATGGGACTTTAAACCGAGGTCTTGTGTCGGTGCTGTACACCGTGCACGTAAAAGAACCAGAGGAGTGGAATGGGTTTCTCTCTGTATCATTGCACTATCCTCCAAAATCTAAAATGACTAATCTCTTCAGGAGGCGTCGCTCATATGGGCAACCGGTAGTGACGATAAATAAACATATAAAAAAGTCGAGCATATCTATCATTCCGACATGTCTTGCTATATATCGTATGTGCTTTGTTTTGATTGGCAATTTAGAGAAGAAGTTAACATTGTTTATATAGTTCTGCTTTTACGATATGTGATCACATGATTAACGCAACAATCATACAATGTGTGAAACAAGTTCAGATATCAATTCTAGTAAATACGTTCTAAGTGCTGCCAACAATAACTCCTTTCTCTTTTCTGTAGCATCTTGAACGGACTGTTTACTGACAAAAACTGCCATTACAGAAGTGTCACATTCCTGCTAAATATGATTGTCACATAGGGGGTATTTATGTTTATTAGTGTAAGATAGGATTTTATTTCATCTCGTGATCAACGAGGTTTGACTTTCCACGAGTGGCGTTATTACACTAAGAAACACAAATCTTCTTTTCTTTTATGATTTCCAATGAATTTGGCTAATATAATATTTGTTATCAAATTTAATTCATTTTAGCTGCCACTTGCAGGAGCCTCAGTTCACTACAATGCACAACCGCACGACCAAATATGTTAGTATGAACGTCCGTAATAAGAAATAGTTCCGGTATCATTTTAGATGATGATGATTGAACTTAGATACCTATCGCAACATTAGGGTTCATTCTAGAGTGGAAAAAGGCCAGGGTAGGTGGGAAAATGGGCTGGGTGCATTTTGAGCCACGATGAGGTGCGGAAGGGGGTATTGTGGGGAAGTTTTGTAGAGAGTAGAAATGTTTTCAGAGTAGCAGAAAGGCAGTACAAAAAAAGTGGTGAAAAGAGCAGATGAGGATTAAATTTTTAAAAAACATTTAAAAGATAAAAAGGGCGGGGCTAATGGGCAAATGGGTGGAGCTAATGGGCACAAGAGCGGGCATATGGGCGAGCTGAATCATTTTCAAGTTAGTGTCTAGTTACGGTCAAGATTGAAAACTACAGACAGAACAAATTCATTAGAATACATTGCTTTATAATTAACTGGTTATGATTGTCAGAAAATAACTAAAAGTACAAACTGACACAAACTGACGCATCAACGAGAGTGATTAATATAAGTTGTTAAAACTTGCTTCACAATCGTTGTAAAAAATAAATAAATTTAAACTCAGCCGCGGAGGAATACGAAACTCAAGCAGTGACAGAGAAAATGCCATCTCCTATTGTTTGAAAACAGTGAACGATAGCATTTTCTTTCACTGAGAAAACTCAATAATTCATGTGATATCATAAAAGGAAATTTAATTTTATAGTTTATATCTTAAAACTATTCGTGTACTAGTTTATATCTGCAATCTATACGTGTCATAGATTTTATCTTAAAACTATTCGTGTAATAGTTTATATCTGTAATCTATACGTGTCATAGATTTTATCTTAAAACTATTCGTGTAATAGTTTATATCGGCAATCTATACGTGCTATAGATTTTATCTTAACACTATTCGTGTAATAGTTTATATCTGCAATCTATACGTGTCATAGATTTTATCTTAAAACTATTCGTGTAATAGTTTATATCTGCAATCTATACGTGTCATGGTTTTTATCTTAAAGCAGCATTACATCGTATGAAATAAAAGATATTCGAAAAATTCAATGTTTACGTATGGGTAGCAATGCTGCTACACATTATAACATTATACTTTGTATGCTTATGTTCATGTGGTAAACAGTGTTTTTTGCGATAAAACAAACTCGAAACCGAAAGTAGGACTTTCCGAGTCGATCGGTCACGCACTTGTTTACATTCGGAATGAATCATCACCATTTGTCACACGTTGTCTTTTTTAATTAAATTACTTGATATGTTGATTCATACCTCTGTTAGCTAAGTCATTAGGGGTATTTCTACATCCCCGCGAGGTGTTCGACATTAGAGGAAGATAGATAGATAGTATTTCATGTTCAATATATATACGTTGTTTTCTACATCCTCAGTTGTTTCACGTATGCGCGTTGTGCGTGTTTACATTTCCTGTGTTGATAAACAAATTCGCGTATACGACGGTTTAAATTTATTGGACTTTTATCGTTTCTGAGCGACTATTTCGATTTTTGTAAACACACGCACATTAGTATTTATATTTTACCCAAAACATCCTTTATTACGATGTAATGCTGCTTTAAAACTAGTCGTGTTTATAATGTTTATCTTAAGGGGGTTACAAGTAGCTATACATTTACTGCAGAAAAATACAAGGAAGGGCATATAATTCATTAAATTAGATAATGCGGTTTTCCTTATTAAACCACAGAGTATAGCTATAATTTCCTTCACACATGTGTGTGCATGGTACGGAGCACGTTTACTATACATATCTCCATTAAAATAACCTCTGTTATAATGCAAAACGTGTTCGTGTGCGTCTGGGTTTGTATTACCCGTGCATGTGCATTTCAGGCTTATCAAACGGGCTTTGCCGTGTGTTATTACGAGGACCATAGTCATGTAGGATTGGTTTTGTACTTGGTACATGTGTCCGTGTAATATGACGATGACCCCACTCTCAGTTGGGCGCATGACATTGTATACTAGAGGACATAGAAAACGCACACTTCGGATAAGGTGCGTTTTTTGCACGAAAAACAATAACTATATAAATACATAGTTTTAAACATTTTGGAATATTTTTAATTGTTCAGTTTGTGCTTTGTAATAAAGATGTGATATATCTTTGATGGAAACCTTCGTTTTCATGTAATAATAATCATATAAGTTAGGTGTGCGTTTTCTATGTCCTCTAGTATACTATGCAAAAGTTGTTCATATGAAAGGAAACTAATTATATTAACAGATCTACATTCTGTACTTATCATGAATATTTGAGCATCAATCAGTATCAATTGTATTTTTATTATATGTATGATATTCCAATTTCTGTTGATTAAATTCTTGTTTTCATCTACATTAACTTTGGAATTTGTGTTGTTTATGATTATAAATATATTGCTGTAACTGTACAAATCTTGTTGATTTTTTAATAACACACACATATATATATGGTCCTCTCTACATCTTTAACTCTTTCAGCGCCGAATAAATTCAGAGCATGTGCAAATAACATAGATCCAGATCAGCCGCGGCGTAACGCCGCGTCTGATCAGGATCTATGTTGTTTGCTATTCGGACAGGTGCTTCAGCTCCACTGTCTGAAGAGCAATCAGCAAATAGCCTGATCAGACGGCATGTTCTGTTCTGTCAGATCGGGTTCTCTACTTTTTTACAAAGTCGCTTTTATGCGACATTGGCGATGGAAGAGTTAAGCCGAACATTCGGATGTAAGCATAGGATTTGGGAAGTACTGATGTTCATAAAAAAAGTGGTGTCTCACAAGTCAGAAATGGCTGGCCCTTTAAATAGGGGTGACACTATAATAAACAAAACACTTCACATTTATCTTACTAATTCCCTGTTTGGAACAATCAAGATATAATTATTTTAATAACAGTCGACGCATGGTGTCACGAGCCTCTCTTTCTTCTTATGTCTATTTCCCGATATCAATGCTCTAACCAGGGTCTATCCTATCGTAGACTCGCTGGAGTTGTCTAGGGGGTTTCTATACGGTCCTGCAACACTGCTCTAACCAGGGTATATCCTACCATAGACTCGCTGGAGTTGTCTAGGGGGTTTCTCTACGGTCCTTCAAATACTATAACTCAACACAGTCTTTCATATTTCTTACTGATTTCTCGTATCTGATCATTCGCCTCACTATTTCAATGTGTTCATAATAGTTCTACTATTATACTAATTTCCTTCACTTTATCAAACTATTCCAATAGATATATTAGCCAAAACAATCGTTTCTTAAAAGGCCTAATTATCTTCCGTTCACGTATTTAATACAACTTTAATATTTAAGAGTTAATACTTCTTTAAATATTAATTTTTCTAACTATCATAGAAACAGTTTATATTCTAATAGTGAGTTACATCATTTCCTTAATGGCTGGATAAGAATGCACTAATTTCGTAATAATTTTTCATTTCTTAAATAGCAGAATTAACATCTATAACAGACATTACGGCGCCAAACATCTGTGATGTTATACAATATTATTACGTGTTTATATGTCATCAAGAGCGGCGGCGATTATCTCACATAACTGACCAGCTGCCTTCGGCTGTCAAAATATAATTTGTTCCCGCGCAAACAGAGAACTGATAATTTAGGCGCGAAAATAATAGCAGACGATTATACATAATAATCATAATATTACATGGGTAACAATGGGTCATATATATAAATAAATAAATGTATTTATATAATACATCTCTATTTATATATGACAATAATTTATTCGTTCAAATATATTGTTTGTTTTTTCTATCTTTTGCACAATGGTCAGTGTTGGGCGTTTACTAGTCTTCGTTCCAGTTTGTCCGTCGATGAATTACTACATAGTGTATATGTTAATTGTTATTACTTTATTTTAAGCTTTATTTATTTTACAACGATTGCGAAGTAATTTTTATTCGAGCCCCACTGGAGCCGTTACAATTGTGCCCTTAGGCAAGGCATTTAAATTCCACGTTGCCTCTTCTCTCTCCCTCGTGGCGATGGATTCCATCAGGAATGAGGTCTTGAGAGTGATTAAATATAAGTTGAAAGAACTTGTTTCGCAATCGAGCTAAATAAAATAAATTTGTATAAACTAAGTAATTTTTAACAACTTATATTAATCACTCTCGTTGGCGTGGATGAAAGCGTATATGTGGTCATTCGTATGGGAGGAACTCGGAGTAACCCCACCTTTCCGATCTGGCGACCACCATACTTCCCGGTCCGATGATCGAACCTGGGTTGCATTGGTGAGAAGCTATTAAATCAAGCACAGCCATGAGTCTACAAGCATACATTGTATTGTTTTATGATTGTGTTGTTCTAAATGTATTCCGTAGATTGAGAAGGATTTCATGTTCAGATGAAATACCGGTATTTGTGTATTTGTGTTATGTTTTTTTACATAACGTTTAACCGAATAGTGTGTGTCGAAATGATAAGTTTGTAAAACTGTATTGTTGTTTTCTGATTTCGTGAAGTCCGATTTATTTGTATGTATCATATATTATGTAGCGTTGATTGAACACAGCGTATACATGTGTTCAGGTGCAACGTACTGTAATCTGCACGTGTCTTACACGACGTCGTGACGTATATAAGCAAACATGGCCAATCACATTCTGTACTTAACATTATACAGTTAGTTCATGGGTGTTTGGGGAACAGTCAAAACTATTGTCCCTCGGTATCAGGGAAGACTTTCGAACTGTTGCCCGAGACGAGGGGCAATAGTTTTGACTGTTCCCCAAACACCCATGAAATAACTGTTTTATTACCTAATGCTTTATAACGTTTTTTGTACTCAGAGAGTCGCTATTTTCTAATAAAACATTGAGTTCATCCTCAGTCATGTCTTCAAACCTAGCCTGGGCCATAATTCAAGATAAATGTCTGTTTTTCCCAGTTTGTCGGCTGATGACTAATCAATCATCATTTGTAAACGCTTGGTTTTGGTCTAAAAGCCGGTACGCCGGTAAGTATGCAATAAAATACGGAAAAGAATTAATGAACGGAAAGGAGGGCTTCACATACTGTATATCGATGACTTCAAGCGCAGTCAGAGCTAAAAATGTATTCGGGACGTATTTTTTACTTTGACTTCCATAACACCCTATTGCGCATCCTACTGCGCACAGTGAAAGCATACTCAGAGTATGATTGGTTCAAAAGTCTAGTATGAAACAGTTCAAACTATTGCCCGGTCAACAGTTCGAACTGTTGCCCAGACCTGAGCGAAGGATAACAAATGCATCAATTTACATGTAGTACACGTGTATGCGTTTTAGATATATAGCTGCTGTATTATTCGTGTAAGTGATCAATGCATTAAATTATGATTAAACTAAACAATACATACTTATGCATGTTGTTGTGTTTTTGACATGCATTGTGTTTTCCATAGCCTACTGAGTCAACTGTGTCTGGTTCCCCGATACTGATCTATACTAGAGGACATAGAAAACGCACACTTCGGATAAGTTTGTTTTGACATGAAAAACAATACCTATAGTTTTAAACATTTTGGAATATTTTTAGTTGGTCAGTCTGTGTTTTGTAATAAATATGTAATATATCTTTGATGGAATCCTTTGTATTTCGTGTTCCTGTAATAATAATCATATAATGTAGGTGTGCGTTTTCTATGTCCTCTAGTATATCATGTAGGTGTGCGTTTTCTATGTCCTCTGGTATATAATGTAGGTGTGCGTTTTCTATGTCCTCTAGTATATAATGTAGGTGTGCGTTTTCAATGTCCTCTAGTATATAATGTAAGTGTGCGTTTTCTATATCCTCTAGTATATAATGTAGGTGTGCGTTTTCTATGTCCTCTAGTATATAATGTAGGTGTGCGTTTTCTATGTCCTCTAGTATATAATGTAGGTGTGCGTTTTCTATGTCCTCTAGTATATAATGTAGGTGTGCGTTTTCTATGTCCTCTAGTATATAATGTAGGTGTGCGTTTTCTATGTCCTCTAGTATATAATGTAGGTGTGCGTTTTCTATGTCCTCTAGTATATAATGTAGGTGTGCGTTTTCTATGTCCTCTAGTATATAATGTAGGTGTGTGTTTTCTATGTCCTCTAGTATATAATGTAGGTGTGCGTTTTCTATGTCCTCTAGTATATTGTGGGTGTTCTTCATACTACTGTAACTGGACGTGTAACTTGCTTGGATCTGTTGGAACGTTCCCCGTGTGACCTAGCATTTTAACAACATTGTAGATAGATAGAGATAGATTTCTTATTTATAGAGGGTGACCTAATTAGTTTTGAACTAATCCTCCTTAGGGCCCTCTTCAATTTGTTAACACTATAGAATAAATGTACATACACAATAATTATAACATAGTTACGCCGTACAATATACATGCATAATGTTGTACAAAGTAACTTAAACAACAGCCTAAATAAATCATGTACTTTGATAGAAATACAAAACGACATAAGCATATTGATTTACAATCA
>CM026403.1:29210471-29249208 GCA_014843695.1 Archivesica marissinica
TTGTATGAGTCTGGGTGAGAAGATATCTATAAATATATTTGTATGAGTCTGGGTGAGAAGATATCTATACATATATTTGTATGTGTTGGGTGAAGATATATATACATATATTTGTATGAGTCTGGGTGAGAGATATCTATACATATATTTGTATGAGTCTGGGTGGGAAGATATTTATACATATATTTGTATGTGTGTGGGTGAAGATATCTATACATATATTGTAGAGTGTGGGTGAAGATATTTATACATATATTTGTATGAGTCTGGGTGAGAAGATATCTATACATATATTTGTATGAGTCTGGGTGAAGATATCTATACATATATTTGTATGAGTCTGGGTGAAGATATCTATAATATTTTGTATTTGGTGGAGATATCTATACATTATTTGTATGTGTGGGTGAAGATATTATACATATATTTGTATGAGTCTGGGTGAAGATATCTATACATATATTTGTATGAGTCTGGGTGAAGATATCTATACATATATTTGTATGAGTCTGGGTGAGAAGATAGCTATACATATATTTGTATGAGTCTGGGTGAAGATATCTATACATATATTTGTATGTGTGGGTGAAGATATCTATACATATATTTGTATGAGTCTGGGTGAAGATATTTATACATATATTTGTATGAGTCTGGGTGAAGATATCTATACATATATTTGTATGAGTCTGGGTGAAGATATCTATACATATATTTGTATGAGTCTGGGTGAAGATATCTATACATATATTTGTATGAGTCTGGGTGAAGATATCTATACATATATTTGTATGAGTCTGGGTGAAGATATTTATACTATATTGTATGAGTCTGGGTGAAGATCTATACATATATTTGTATGAGTCTGGGTGAGAGATATCTATACATATATTTGTATGAGTCTGGGTGAAGATATCTATACATATATTTGTATGTGTGGGTGAAGATATCTATACATATATTTGTATGAGTCTGGGTGAAGATATTTATACATATATTTGTATGAGTCTGGGTGAAGATATCTATACATATATTTGTATGAGTCTGGGTGAAGATATATATACATATATTTGTATGAGTCTGGGTGAGAAGATATCTATACATATATTTGTATGAGTCTGGGTGAGAAGATATCTATACATATATTTGTATGAGTCTGGGTGAGAAGATAGCTATACATATATTTGTATGAGTCTGGGTGAGAAGATATCTATACATATATTTGTATGAGTCTGGGTGAGAAGATATCTATACATATATTTGTATGAGTCTGGGTGAGAAGATATCTATACATATATTTGTATGAGTCTGGGTGAGAAGATATCTATACATATATTTGTATGAGTCTGGGTGAGAAGATATCTATACATATATTTGTATGAGTCTGGGTGAGAAGATAGCTATACATATATTTGTATGAGTCTGGGTGAGAAGATATCTATACATATATTTGTATGAGTCTGGGTGAGAAGATATCTATACATATATTTGTATGAGTCTGGGTGAGAAGATATCTATACATATATTTGTATGAGTCTGGGTGAGAAGATATCTATACATATATTTGTATGAGTCTGGGTGAGAAGATATATATACATATATTTGTATGAGTCTGGGTGAAGATATCTATACATATATTTGTATGAGTCTGGGTGAGAAGATATCTATACATATATTTGTATGAGTATGGGTGAGAAGATATCTATACATATATTTGTATGAGTCTGGGTGGGAAGATATCTATACATATATTTGTATGTGTGGGTGAAGATATTTATACATATATTTGTATGAGTCTGGGTGAGAAGATATCTATACATATATTTGTATGAGTCTGGGTGAGAAGATATCAATACATATATTTGTATGAGTCTGGGTGAAGATATCTATACATATATTTGTATGAGTCTGGGTGAAGATATCTATACATATATTTGTATGTGTGGGTGAAGATATCTATACATATATTTGTATGAGTCTGGGTGAAGATATCTATACATATATTTGTATGAGTCTGGGTGAAGATATCTATACATATATTTGTATGAGTCTGGGTGAGAAGATAGCTATACATATATTTGTATGAGTCTGGGTGAAGATATCTATACATATATTTGTATGTGTGGGTGAAGATATCTATACATATATTTGTATGAGTCTGGGTGAAGATATTTATACATATATTTGTATGAGTCTGGGTGAAGATATCTATACATATATTTGTATGAGTCTGGGTGAAGATATCTATACATATATTTGTATGAGTCTGGGTGAAGATATCTATACATATATTTGTATGAGTCTGGGTGAAGATATCTATACATATATTTGTATGAGTCTGGGTGAAGATATCTATACATATATTTGTATGAGTCTGGGTGAAGATATCTATACATATATTTGTATGAGTCTGGGTGAAGATATCTATACATATATTTGTATGAGTGGGTGAAGATATCTATACATATATTTGTATGTGTTGGGTGAAGATATCTATACATATATTTGTATGAGTCTGGGTGAAGATATCTATACATATATTTGTATGAGTCTGGGTGAAGATATCTATACATATATTTGTATGAGTCTGGGTGAAGATATATATACATATATTTGTATGAGTCTGGGTGAGAAGATATCTATACATATATTTGTATGAATCTGGGTGAGAAGATATCTATACATATATTTGTATGAATCTGGGTGAGAAGATATTTATACATATATTTGTATGAGTCTGGGTGAGAAGATATTTATACATATATTTGTATGAATCTGGGTGAGAAGATATCAATACATATATTTGTATGAATCTGTGTGAAGATATCTATGTATATATTTGTATGAGTCTGGGTGAAGATATATATACATATATTTGTATGAGTCTGGGTGAAGATATCTATACATATATTTGTATGAGTCTGGGTGAAGATATCTATACATATATTTGTATGTGTGGGTGAAGATATCTATACATATATTTGTATGAGTCTGGGTGAAGATATCTATACATATATTTGTATGAGTCTGGGTGAAGATATTTATACATATATTTGTATGAGTCTGGGTGAGAAGATATCTATACATATATTTGTATGAGTCTGGGTGAGAAGATATCTATACATATATTTGTATGTGTGGGTGAAGATATTTATACATATATTTGTATGAGTCTGGGTGAAGATATTTATACATATATTTGTATGAGTCTGGGTGAAGATATCTATACATATATTTGTATGAGTCTGGGTGAAGATATCTATACATATATTTGTATGTGTGGGTGAAGATATCTATACTATATTTGTATGTGTGGGTGAAGTATTTATACATATATTTGTATGAGTCTGGGTGAAGATATCTATACATATATTTGTATGAGTCTGGGTGAAGATATCTATACATATATTTGTATGTGTGGGTGAAGATATCTATACATATATTTGTATGTGTGGGTGAAGATATATATACATATATTTGTATGAGTCTGGGTGAAGATATCTATACATATATTTGTATGAGTCTGGGTGAAGATATATATACATATATTTGTATGAGTCTGGGTGAAGATATATATACATATATTTGTATGTGTGGGTGAAGATATATATACATATATTTGTATGAGTCTGGGTGAAGATATCTATACATATATTTGTATGAGTCTGGGTGAAGATATCTATACATATATTTGTATGTGTGGGTGAAGATATTTATACATATATTTGTATGAGTCTGGGTGAAGATATTTATACATATATTTGTATGAGTCTGGGTGAAGATATCTATACATATATTTGTATGAGTCTGGGTGAAGATATCTATACATATATTTGTATGTGTGGGTGAAGATATTTATACATATATTTGTATGTGTGGGTGAAGATATTTATACATATATTTGTATGAGTCTGGGTGAAGATATTTATACATATATTTGTATGAGTCTGGGTGAAGATATCTATACATATATTTGTATGAGTCTGGGTGAAGATATCTATACATATATTTGTATGTGTGGGTGAAGATATCTATACATATATTTGTATGTGTGGGTGAAGATATTTATACATATATTTGTATGAGTCTGGGTGAAGATATATATACATATATTTGTATGAGTCTGGGTGAAGATATCTATACATATATTTGTATGAGTCTGGGTGAAGATATCTATACATATATTTGTATGTGTGGGTGAAGATATATATACATATATTTGTATGAGTCTGGGTGAAGATATCTATACATATATTTGTATGTGTGGGTGACGATATATATACATATATTTGTATGAGTCTGGGTGAAGATATCTATACATATATTTGTATGAGTCTGGGTGAAGATATCTATACATATATTTGTATGTGTGGGTGAAGATATCTATACATATATGTGTATGTGTGGGTGAAGATATATATACATATATGTGTATGTGTGGAGTATTTTCTTGTTTCAGGGAGTTTGCTGGTATGAGCATGGGAGAGAAGATATATATGTGGAGCATTGAGAAGATCTACAACAATGACAAAATGAAACGTTTAAAGCAGGAACAGTACCGAAAACTGCTAAACATGGAGGCTAGAAAAGGTTTGTATTTTGGGATTTTGCATATTAGAAAGACTTTTGTTTATGTGTAGCCTATTATACCTATATACTACTTGACCCCCCTATTGTACCTCAATATCATCTCTACATACACTAAATTACTTGACCCCCCTATTGTACCTCAATATCATCTCTACATACACTAAATTACTTGACCCCCCTATTGTACCTCAATATCATCTCTACATACACTAAATTACTTGACCCCCCTATTGTACCTCAATATCATCTCTACATACACTAAATTACTTGACCCCCCTATTGTACCTCAATATCATCTCTACATACACTAAATTACTTGACCCCCCTATTGTACCTCGATATCATCTCTACATACACTAAATTACTTGACCCCTCTATTGTACCTCGATATCATCTCTACATACACTAAATTACTTGACCCCCTTATTGTACCTCAATATCATCTCTACATACACTAAATTACTTGACCCCCCTATTGTACCTCAATATCATCTCTACATACACTAAATTACTTGACCCCCCTATTGTACCTCAATATCATCTCTACATACACTAAATTACTTGACCCCCCTATTGTACCTCAATATCATCTCTACATACACTAAATTACTTGACCCCCCTATTGTACCTCATATCATCTCTACATACACTAAATTACTTGACCCCCCTATTGTACCTCAATATCATCTCTACATACACTAAATTACTTGACCCCCCTATTGTACCTCAATATCATCTCTACATACACTAAATTACTTGACCCCCTATTGTACCTATATACCTCAATATCATCTCTACATACACTAATTACTTGACCCCCCTATTGTACCTCAATATCATCTCTACATACACTAAATTACTTGACCCCCCTATTGTACCTCAATATCATCTCTACATACACTAAATTACTTGACCCCCCTATTGTACCTCAATATCATCTCTACATACACTAAATTACTTGACCCCCCTATTGTACCTCAATATCATCTCTACATACACTAAATTACTTGACCCCCTAGTGTACCTATATACCTCAATATCATCTCTACATACACTAAATTACTTGACCCCCCTATTGTACCTCAATATCATCTCTACATACACTAAATTACTTGACCCCCTATTATACCTATATACCTCAATATCATCTCTACATACACTAAATTACTTGACCCCCTATTGTACCTCAATATCATCTCTACATACACTAAATTACTTGACCCCCCTATTGTACCTCAATATCATCTCTACATACACTAAATTACTTGACCCCCTATTATACCTTAATATCATCTCTACATACACTAAATTACTTGACCCCCCTATTGTACCTATATATACCTCAATATCATCTCTACATACACTAAATTACTTGATCCCCCTATTGTACCTATATATACCTCAATATCATCAATCGACCGTGACAAGTAACCCTTGTAATGATGACAGTCAATCGCCCGTGACAAGACACCCTTGGAATGATGACAGTCAATCCTCCTTGACAAGACACCCTTGGAATGATGACAGTCAATCATCCTTGACAAGACACCCTTGGAATGATGACAGTCAATTGTCCTTGATAAGACACCCTTGGAATGATGACAGACAATCGTCCTTGATAAGACACCCTTGGAATGATGACAGTCAATCATCCTTGACAAGACACCCTTGGAATGATGACAGTCAATTACCCTTGACAAGACACCCTTGGAATGATGACAGTCAATCGCCCTTGACAAGACACCCTTGGAATGATGACAGTCAATCATCCTTGACAAGACACCCTTGGAATGATGACAGTCGATCGCCTGTGACAAGACACCCTTGGAATGATGACAGTCAATCGTCCTTGACAAGACACCCTTGGAATGATGACAGACAATCGTCCTTGACAAGACACCCTTGGAATGATGACAGACAATCGTCCTTGACAAGACACCCTTGGAATGATGACATTGTCTGTGTTTTAGCCAGATTAATCAACTTTTGTTGCAAACACAAAATGTAGTGTAAATCATTGTTCCATTTTCAAACATGAAGGAGAGGACAACCATAAGCTGTATAGCTTTCTGTCCAATTCCTTATTTCAATTGTTGTAAATAACCATGCACATGATAGAAAATAAATATGTTTAAACCAAACTTGATGATATGTTTAATTCCAGGTTACCATGGTTACAGTGAATATACAAAGTACATGCGTTACATTGATAGTGCCACAGACCGCAGTTACGGGACCGGTTCCCCAACAGATAAGCGGGCTAGATCAGCACACTCGCCGAGATCACCAAGGTCTAAAAGTGCTAGTCACACTAAATCAGACACTAGGTGAGTTGTATTCACACTTTATTGGACATTAAGTACTGTAGATCTGTAAAATAGTTGCCCTAGGGACCCCGGCTTCGCCCACTTTTCCCTAATAATAATTTTCATACAAAATTTTGTCCAGTAAATTACACTGGCCCATTATAAAGCACTCCTTCTATTCAAATGTTGTATTTAATGGTCATGTCATGCATTTTAACCATATTTTGTAAAATGTTGTGAGTGTCTATAAATTATTTTTAAAAAAAACAAGCAGGGTGATTGACAGGGTTTGGCGGCGTGTCATCGTCCGTCTGTCCATCCACCATGTTTCCTCTGTCCATCACCAAACTTTAATGTAGGCCAAGACTTCTTCATCTCTCGAGGGATTTTGCCTTTAAGCACTCACTAAAGTCTGTTCCACCTAATCTATGGACCTCAGATATGCTTACCCGTTTCATTTATTCTTACTAATTTACAAAGAAATGAGATCATTATCTCCAGGGATCATTTTAGAGGGCGATGTGGGCGAAATAGTCGCCCTAGGGACCCTGACTTCGCCCTATGGGGCCCCACTTCTCCCTAAAAATAATTTTCATACAAAAGTTTGTCCAATAAACTACACTGGCCCATTATAAAGCACTCCTTCTATTCAAATGTTGTATTTAATTGTCATGTCATACATTTTAACCATATTTTGTTGAAAAGAAGGGAGAAGAACTATATACGTTTTCTTTCATTCTAATCCCTTTCAGTCTATTGCTGTTAATTTATATGTAAACTGTTTAATTCTTTGTACACATGTAGAAATACTGAATTAAATAATGTATGCACTAAATGCCATGTATACAACATGATTTCCACATACAAATGTTGTAATTCATGTTTACAGAATGACGTGTCCACATACAAATGTTGTAATTCATGTTTACAGAATGATGTGTCCACATACAAATGTTGTAATTCATGTTTACAGAATGACGTGTTCACATACAAATGTTTTAATTCATGTTTACAGAATAATGTGTCCACATACACATGTTGTAATTCATGTTTACAGAATGATGTGTCCACATACAAATGTTGTAATTCATGTTTACAGAATGATGTGTCCACATACAAATGTTGTAATTCATGTTTACAGAATGATGTGTTCACATACAAATGTTGTAATTCATGTTTACAGAATGATGTGTCCATGTTTAGATCAATTATAATTTTTTCTACAATCAGTGGTGAAACATGTCTAGAGTGTGAAATATTTATTTTTAGGTCAGAGGATGATCCGGAGAACAGTAAGAGAGATCAGATGGAGAGACCAAAGACTTCACTAGGCCAAAGCAGACATGAACCTCTTAAAGACACCAAACCTACAACCGTTGATACCAAATCGTCTGATGGAACAAGATCAGCTGGAAGTCAAAGAAGTCAGCCAAAATCACCATCTCCTAGTCGCAAAAGTTCTGCCAAATCAGCCAGGTCAAATTATCAGAGGTCATTACGGTCAAAGTCCGGTAGTAGGACGACTGCAAAAACAGTTTCAGCGAAGAGTGGGGGAAAAACCAAGGCGGATCACTCTGATTCATCACTAACCACTGAGGAAGGGGACATAACTCTACTTCACAAAGAGGGAAAAGACAGACCAAAGTCAAGACTGGGACACCCAGGAGCAGACGACAGAGATCGGAAAAATGAAGAGAGGCCTGTCCATTCTCATAGAGAAGGCAGAGACCGACCAAAATCTAGACTGGGACACCCAGGAGCTGATGATCGAGGTACAGGTATATTACTTACTACATAATTATACTACAATCGTTGTGGTATTACACATTGGAACATATGGTATTATTCAGGAAAATAGGTACAAGTTGTAGTTCTATCTCCAGGATACATCGTGATACACCTAAATAGGTACAAGTTGTAGTTCTATCTCCAGGATACATCGTGATACACCTAAATAGGTACAAGTTGTAGTTCTATCTCCAGGATACATCGTGATACACCTAAATAGGTACAAGTTGTAGTTCTATCTCCAGGATACATCGTGATACACCTAAATAGGTACAAGTTGTAGTTCTATCTCCAGGATACATCGTGATACACCTAAATAGGTACAAGTTGTAGTTCTATCTCCAGGATACATCGTGATACACCTAAATAGGTACAAGTTGTAGTTCTATCTCCAGGATACATCGTGATACACCTAAATAGGTACAAGTTGTAGTTCTATCTCCAGGATACATCGTGATACACCTAAATAGGTACAAGTTGTAGTTCTATCTCCAGGATACATCGTGATACACCTAAATAGGTACAAGTTGTAGTTCTATCTCCAGGATACATTGTGATACACCTAAATAGGTACAAGTTGTAGTTCTATCTTCAGGATACATCGTGATACACCTAAATTGTATCTTGTCGACTGTTATTTCATCAATTCTCTTCTAAGGAAGATTGAGGGCCCTAAGGAAGATGAGTTCAGAACTAATTAGGTCACCCTATATAAATAGAGAAATCTATCTATCATTTCTATCGTAAATATTGTATAGCATGCTTTCTAATCATTCACTGGCATATTTCATGTTGTACATATATGTATATAATTCTTGCACAAACACAAACAATAACATTTAATTTTAATACATATTCTTTAGAATTTACATTTATTATTATATTACATTTATTTACATTAGATACTAGTATAGTAACCTTTGTAGACCAGTAGGTAAGTTACGGCACAGTGGTACAGTAATGTGTGTGATCATGCAGCTTTGCAGCCGCTCACAGATTTGACACTTGATATTTTCACTATAGATCAGGGTTTAGCCACAGCGGACATTTCTTTCAGCACACACGGGCCCGAGGTCATAATATTTTGCTCAGTGTCAAGTGTCTGATTGGTTGAGACAAGAGCATATCTCAAACATGAGTATAAGTTGATACAAGGAAATAAAGAATGATTGAAACAACAGCCTTTCATCTCCATTGTTTGTTTAAACTTTATTTATTTTACAACGGTCATGAAATAAGCTTCAACAACTTATATTAGTCACTCTCGTTGGCGCGGATGAAAGCGTAAATGTGGTCATTCATCTGAGAGGAAACCGGAGTACCCGGAGAAAGCCCACCTGTCTGATCTGGCGACCACAGTACCATCTTACATACTTCCCGGTCCGAGGATCGAATACGACTAAATAATGGCAAATGGGTCAATTAATTTGTATTAATGTCTTTTGTTGATGAAAATAATTGAAAAATATAGTATGCATAAACTAACCAATGAAAATGTTTGAGAGAGAGTTTGAGATTGGAGATCAGATTAGATTACCTCCAGACATGTACTAGGAATGGACAATTTGTTTTATGAAGTTGCATATGGTTTTTCAGAAAAATTATCTAATATTTAACTATTTTAATGTTAAAAATCTCGCCTGAATACTGTTCGAAAGGGTATCATGGGCGTCAAAGGGTACCAACTTTTATTATATGTGGCTATAATCATACAGTGGACGAGATGCCACCCATAAGGCGTTGCAATATATTGCTTCGTATATGAATGTAATTTCCCAGAAAGGGCCTCCAGTAACCACAAATGGATTCCAATTTCTAGAAAATATTATATAAATATATACATTGTGTTAGGGATCATAGTACTTGGTGTGTGTAAAAAGGGTACCTGATCTACGGTAGAGTTTATAACTTCACATGAATGCATCTCCTACACAACTTAATTATTCACAAATTATGCACTAATCTATGAACATAGACCTTCCCATGTCAGTAGTTTTGAGTGATCAATTATCAATGGCAATTTTCTACCTGAAATGATTTTTCACTAAGGAAATTATATCTGTCTTGCCGTTGTTTATCGGGGGATACACCACAGGGGGATAAACCATGGGGGATAAACAACGGGGGGATAAACCACGGGGGATAAACCAGGGGTTGGGGGGTAAACCATGGGGGGTAAACCATGGGGATAAACCATGGGGATAAACCATGGGGGGATAAACCATGGGGGATAAACAATGGGGGATAAACCACGGGGGGATAAACCACAGGGGGATAAACCACGGGGGGATAAACCATGGGGGGATAAACAACATGGGGATAAACCACGGGGGGATAAACCATGGGGGATAAACCTTGGGGGGATAAACCACGGGGGGATAAACCACAGGGGGATAAACCACGGGGGGATAAACCATGGGGGGATAAACAACATGGGGATAAACCACGGGGGGATAAACCATGGGGGGATAAACCACAGGGGGATAAACCATGGGGATAAACCACGGGGGGATAAACCATGGGGGGGATAAACCATGGGGGATAAACAACATGGGGATAAACCACGGGGGGATAAACCACGGGGGGATAAACCATGGGGGGATAAACCACGGTGTGGAGTGATGATGCATAGGAATTAACCACACAGGCCGTAAACAACGGCAAGACAAATATTATTCTAACATGACCCGATATGAACAAATAAATGTGTGTGTTATTTTGTCTCCTTATCTGTTATTTGGCTGATGGCTTTACAAAATACCTCCCTGTAAAATACCTTTTGTTTTCCAGTGGCACTGAAAATATCAACACTATATTTTCCTGTGTGGCTTGATCAAAGTTTTCCCCTACCCCTGTGTAGCGTGATTTCTATTTCTCCCAAGTTTCCCTCTCACCCTGTGCAGCTCGATACAACTAATATCGTTTACTGTGAATACATCATGCAACATAACACGAAAAGTGAGTGAATAACTTAGGTGAGTTGCAATTGTTTCAGTTGAGAGTTCTGTGTTTCGTTGATCTTGTTTTCACAGTAATGACAGCTGTTGTATCAGGTTACATAGTGTACCTATCGATTACCCTTTGAGATTAACCCTGTATTCCACATCAGAAGAGGCCAATTACTGATTCTATCTCCATACTGCTGATAAGCAATAGGCACACTGTACTACATACTCAGTATATCTCCATACTACTGATAAGCAATAGGCACACTGTACTACATACTCAGTATATCTCCATACTACTGATAAGCAATAGGCACACTGTACTACATACTCAATAATCAGTGTATATGGGTACAATCGTAACGGCTCCAGCGGTGTGCAAACTCAGTCATTTCGCACCTGAAGCGAACACGCTACCATTGCGCTATCACGACTTCCACATTTGTATAATATATAACGATGTGGAATGGCGGCTATTATTATGTGGAAAGCGATAAAGGTGTTTATGTGGCGTAAAGGGTTAATTAATAGAAAACAATGGCTAAACGGCCTTATAATAACACCATTCACATAAAATGACAGAAAAAAAAGTTCCAAAATAGCCATAAAACTCCAAAATGACAGGGGACAAAATGCCAAATGGCCATAAAACTCCATTCCTATTATGAGATACTTGTTGGTAAGCCATGACAATTCATTATTTTTGCTTCCGTTACAGTAATAAATTGAAAATGCGCACCATATTAAGAAACAAGGTTTCGTTGCTGTTTTATATTGATCGCGATTGATCATCTATTCATGTTTCACTCACAGTTGATGGCTATTGATTGGCTATCTGAATACCCCCCATTCTTCTTCAACAACAGTGTCACTGCGGATGACAAGGCAGTTAGAAACACATTGTAATTATTTGGATTCAGTTTTCAAATTTAATTTGTGTCGTGACATGCTTCATGGCTACTGTTTATAATATATCTTGGGCTGACAATTTTTTAACTGATGATTTGAGAAAGCTGGACAATGCAATGGATGTATTACTCTGTACTTGGTAATTTGATATTTTTAAAAAATTTAATAATTTAATTTTGCATTATGTAAAAGAATTGTAGATTTTTCTTGTTCAATTTTATATTTACAATGTGCAGAACACTCAGAGATTCCGCTGATGATCAGGAATTGTGATTGGCGTCCTCTTTTGCCAATATAATTTCTTCCGAATTGAAGTAAATTTTGTGAAGATCTGCCCATAAATGACCTCTATGGTGTGCTGTCATTATTTGTAGATGTTTGCCCTTTATGGCTGGCTATATCTTTATGAAATCTACACTTACTTTGTAAATGGAGGTGTACCATAGTTACTGTCAGTGGTGGTGTACCACAGTTAATGTCAGTGGTGGTGTACCATAGTTAATGTCAGTGGTGGTGTACCATAGTTACTGTCAGTGGTTGTGTACCATAGTTACTGTCAGTGGTGGTGTACCATAGTTATGTCAGTGGTGGTGTACCATAGTTAATGTAATGGTGGTGTACCAAAGTTACTGTCAGTGGTGGTGTACCATAGTTACTGTCAGTGGTGGTGTACCATTGTTAATGTCAGTGGTGGTGTACCATAGTTAATGTAATGGTGGTGTACCATAGTTAATGTCAGTGGTGGTGTACCATAGTTAATGTCAGTGGTGGTGTACCAGCATTACTGTCAGTGGTGGTGTACCATAGTTACTGTCAGTGGTGGTGTACCATATTTAATGTAATGGCGGTGTACCATAGTTAATGTCAGTGGTGGTGTACCATAGTTACTGTCAGCAGTGGTGTACCATAGTTAATGTCAGTGGTGCTGTACCATAGTTAATGTAATGGTAGTGTACCATAGTTAATGTAATGGTGGTGTACCATAGTTAATGTAATGGTGGTATACCATAGTTACTGTCAGTGGTGGTGTACCATAGTTAATGTAATGGTGGTGTACCATAGTTAATGTCAGCGGTGGTGTACCATAGTTACTGTCAGTGGTGGTGTACCATAGTTAATGTAATGGTGGTATACCATAGTTAATGTAATGGTGGTGTACCATAGTTAATGTAATGGTGGTGTACCATAGTTACTGTCAGTGGTGATGTACCATAGTTACTGTCAGTTGTGGTGTACCATAGTTAATGTCAGGTATTGTGTACCATAGTTACTGTCAGTGGTGGTGTACCATAGTTAATGTAAATGGTGGTGTACCATAGTTAATGTAAATGGTGGTGTACCAAAGTTAATGTAAATTGTGGTGTACCGAAGCTAATGTAAATGGTGGTGTACCATAGTTAATGTCAGTGGTGCTGTACCATAGTTAATGTAATGGTAGTGTACCATAGTTAATGTAATGGTGGTGTACCATAGTTAATGTAATGGTGGTGTACCATAGTTACTGTCAGTGGTGGTGTACCATAGTTAATGTAATGGTGGTGTAACATAGTTACTGTCAGTGGTGGTGTACCATAGTTAATGTAATGGTGGTGTACCATAGTTACTGTCAGTGGTGGTGTACCATAGTTAATGTCAGGTATTGTGTACCATAGTTACTGTCAGTGGTGGTGTACCATAGTTAATGTAAATGGTGGTGTACCATAGTTAATGTAAATGGTGGTGTACCAACGTTAATGTAAATTGTGGTGTACCGAAGCTAATGTAAATGGTGGTGTACCATAGTTAATGTAAATGGTGGTGTACCATAGTTAATGTAAACGGTAGTGTACCAAAGCTAATGTAAATGGTGGTGTACCAAAGATAATGTAAATGGTGGTGTACCATAGTTACTGTCAGTGGTGGTGTACCATAGTTAATGTAAATGGTGGTGTACCAAAGTTAATGTAAATGGTGGTGTACCAAAGTTAATGTAAATGACGGTGTACCAAAGTTAATGTAAATGTTGGTGTACCAAAGTTAATGTAAATGGTGGTGTACCATAGCTAATATAAATGGTGGTGTACCAAAGCTAATGTAAATGTTGGTGTACCAAAGTTAATGTAAATGGTGGTGTACCATAGCTAATATAAATGGTGGTGTACCAAAGCTAATGTAAATGTTGGTGTACCAAAGATAATGTAAATGGTGGTGTACCATAGCTAATATAAATGCTGGTGTACCAAAGCTAATGTAAATGGTGGTGTACCATAGCTAATGTAAATGCTGGTGTACCATAGTTAATGTAAATGGTGGTGTACCAAAGTTAATGTAAATGGTGGTGTACCATAGTTACTGTAAATGGTGGTGTACCAAAGTTAATGTAAATGGTGGTGTACCATAGCTAATATAAATGGTGGTGTACCAAAGCTAATGTAAATGGTGGTGTACCATAGCTAATGTAAATGCTGGTGTACCATAGTTAATGTAAATGGTGGTGTACCAAAGTTAATGTAAATGGTGGTGTACCATAGTTACTGTAAATGGTGGTGTACCAAAGTTAATGTAAATGGTGGTGTACCATAGTTAATGTAAATGGTGGTGTACTAAAGTTAATGTAAATGGTGGTGTACCATAGTTACTGTAAATGGTGGTGTACCAAAGTTAATGTAAATGGTGGTGTACCATAGTTAATGTAAATGGTGGTGTACCAAAGTTACTGTCAGTGGTGGTGTACCATAGTTACTGTCAGTGGTGGTGTACCATAGTTACTGTCAGTGGTGGTGTACCATAGTTAATGTCAGTGGTGGTGTACCATAGTTACTGTAATGGTGGTGTACCATAGTTAATGTCAGTGGTGGAGTACCATAGTTAATGTCAGTAGTGGTGTACCATAGTTAATGTAAATGGTGGTGTACCATAGTTAATGTAAATGGTGGTGTACCATAGTTAATGTAAATGGTGGTGTACCAAAGTTAATGTAAATGGTGGTGTACCGAAGCTAATGTAAATGGTGGTGTACCATAGTTAATGTAAATGGTGGTGTACCAAAGTTAATGTAAATGGTGGTGTACCGAAGCTAATGTAAATGGTGGTGTACTAAAGTTAATGAAAATGGTGGTGTACCAAAGCTAATGTAAATGGTGGTGTACCAAAGTTAATGTAATGGTGGTGTACCAAAGCTAATGTAAATGGTGGTGTACCAAAGCTAATGTAAATGGTGGTGTACCATAGTTAATGTAAATGGTGGTGTACCAAAGCTAATGTAAATGGTGGTGTACCAAAGTTAATGTAAATGGTGGTGTACCATAGTTAATGTAAATGGTGGTGTACCAAAGTTAATGTATGTAAATGGTGGTGTACCATAGTTAATGTAAATGGTGGTGTACCAAAGTTAATGTAAATGGTGGTGTACCAAAGTTAATGTAAATGGTGGTGTACCAAAGTTAATGTAAATGGTGGTGTACCAATGTTAATGTAAATGGTGGTGTACCATAGTTAATGTAAGTGGTGGTGTACCATAGTTAATGTAAATGGTGGTGTACCAAAGTTAATGTAAATGGTGGTGTACCAAAGTTAATGTACATGGTGGTGTACCAAAGTTAATGTAAATGGTGGTGTACCAAAGTTATTGTAAATGGTGGTGTACCATAGTTGCTGTAAATGGTGGTGTACCAAAGTTAATGTAAATGGTGGTGTACCATAGTTAATGTAAATGGTGGTGTACCAAAGTTAATGTAAATGGTGGTGTACCATAGTTACTGTAAATGGTGGTGTACCATAGTTAATGTAAATGGTGGTGTACCAAAGTTAATGTAAATGGTGGTGTACCGTTGCTAATGTAAATGGTGGTATGCCAAACTAATGTAAATGGTGGTGTACCATAGTTAATGTAAATGGTGGTGTACCGAAGCTAATGTAAATGGTGGTGTACCATAGTTAATGTAAATGGTGGTGTACCAAAGTTAATGTAAATGGTGGTGTACCATAGTTACTGTAAATGGTGGTGTACCATAGTTAATGTAAATGGTGGTGTACTAAAGTTAATGTAAATGGTGGTGTACCGAAGCTAATGTAAATGGTGGTATGCCAAACTAATGTAAATGGTGGTGTACCATAGTTAATGTAAATGGTGGTGTACCGAAGCTAATGTAAATGGTGGTGTACCATAGTTAATGTAAATGGTGGTGTACCAAAGTTAATGTAAATTGTGGTGTACCGAAGCTAATGTAAATGGTGGTGTACCATAGTTAATGTCAGTGGTGCTGTACCATAGTTAATGTAATGGTAGTGTACCATAGTTAATGTAATGGTGGTGTACCATAGTTAATGTAATGGTGGTGTACCATAGTTACTGTCAGTGGTGGTGTACCATAGTTAATGTAATGGTGGTGTAACATAGTTACTGTCAGTGGTGGTGTACCATAGTTAATGTAATGGTGGTGTACCATAGTTACTGTCAGTGGTGATGTACCATAGTTACTGTCAGTGGTGGTGTACCATAGTTAATGTCAGGTATTGTGTACCATAGTTACTGTCAGTGGTGGTGTACCATAGTTAATGTAAATGGTGGTGTACCATAGTTAATGTAAATGGTGGTGTACCAACGTTAATGTAAATTGTGGTGTACCGAAGCTAATGTAAATGGTGGTGTACCATAGTTAATGTAAATGGTGGTGTACCATAGTTAATGTAAATGGTAGTGTACCAAAGCTAATGTAAATGGTGGTGTACCAAAGCTAATGTAAATGGTGGTGTACCATAGTTACTGTCAGTGGTGGTGTACCATAGTTAATGTAAATGGTGGTGTACCAAAGTTAATGTAAATGGTGGTGTACCAAAGTTAATGTAAATGGTGGTGTACCAAAGTTAATGTAAATGGTGGTGTACCATAGCTAATATAAATGGTGGTGTACCAAAGCTAATGTAAATGTTGGTGTACCAAAGTTAATGTAAATGGTGGTGTACCATAGCTAATATAAATGGTGGTGTACCAAAGCTAATGTAAATGTTGGTGTACCAAAGTTAATGTAAATGGTGGTGTACCATAGCTAATATAAATGGTGGTGTACCAAAGCTAATGTAAATGGTGGTGTACCATAGCTAATGTAAATGCTGGTGTACCATAGTTAATGTAAATGGTGGTGTACCAAAGTTAATGTAAATGGTGGTGTACCATAGTTACTGTAAATGGTGGTGTACCAAAGTTAATGTAAATGGTGGTGTACCATAGTTAATGTAAATGGTGGTGTACCAAAGTTAATGTAAATGGTGGTGTACCATAGTTACTGTAACTGGTGGTGTACCATTGTTACTGTCAGTGGTGGTGTACCATAGTTAATGTCAGTGGTGGTGTACCATAGTTAATGTCAGTGGTGGAGTACCATAGTTAATGTCAGGTATTGTGTACCATAGTTACTGTCAGTGGTGGTGTACCATAGTTAATGTAAATGGTGGTGTACCAAAGTTAATGTAAATGGTGGTGTACCATAGTTAATGTAAATGGTGGTGTACCAAAGTTACTGTCAGTGGTGGTGTACCATAGTTACTGTCAGTGGTGGTGTACCATTGTTACTGTCAGTGGTGGTGTACCATAGTTAATGTCAGTGGTGGTGTACCATAGTTAATGTCAGTGGTGGAGTACCATAGTTAATGTCAGGTATTGTGTACCATAGTTACTGTCAGTGGTGGTGTACCATAGTTAATGTAAATGGTGGTGTACCATAGTTAATGTAAATGGTGGTGTACCATAGTTACTGTAAATGGTGGTGTACCAAAGTTAATATATGTAAATGGTGGTGTACCATAGTTAATGTAAATGGTGGTGTACCAAAGTTAATGTAAATGGTGGTGTACCGAAGCTAATGTAAATGGTGGTGTACTAAAGTTAATGAAAATGGTGGTGTACCAAAGCTAATGTAAATGGTAGTGTACCAAAGTTAATGTAATGGTGGTGTACCAAAGCTAATGTAAATGGTGGTGTACCAAAGCTAATGTAAATGGTGGTGTACCATAGTTAATGTAAATGGTGGTGTACCAAAGCTAATGTAAATGGTGGTGTACCAAAGTTAATGTAAATGGTGGTGTACCATAGTTAATGTAAATGGTGGTGTAACATTGTTAATGTAAATGGTGGTGTACCAAAGTTAATGTATGTAAATGGTGGTGTACCATAGTTAATGTAAATGGTGGTGTACCAAAGTTAATGTAAATGGTGGTGTACCAAAGTTAATGTAAATGGTGGTGTACCAAAGTTAATGTAAATGGTGGTGTACCAATGTTAATGTAAATGGTGGTGTACCATAGTTACTGTCAGTGGTGGTGTACCATAGTTAATGTAAATGGTGATGTACCAAAGTTAATGTAAATGGTGGTGTACCAAAGTTAATGTACATGGTGGTGTACCAAAGTTAATGTAAATGGTGGTGTACCAAAGTTATTGTAAATGGTGGTGTACCATAGTTGCTGTAAATGGTGGTGTACCAAAGTTAATGTAAATGGTGGTGTACCATAGTTAATGTAAATGGTGGTGTACCAAAGTTAATGTAAATCGTGGTGTACCATAGTTACTGTGAATGGTGGTGTACCATAGTTAATGTAAATGGTGGTGTACCAAAGTTAATGTAAATGGTGGTGTACCGTTGCTAATGTAAATGGTGGTATGCCAAACTAATGTAAATGGTGGTGTACCATAGTTAATGTAAATGGTGGTGTACCGAAGCTAATGTAAATGGTGGTGTACCATAGTTAATGTAAATGGTGGTGTACCAAAGTTAATGTAAATGGTGGTGTACCATAGTTACTGTAAATGGTGGTGTACCATAGTTAATGTAAATGGTGGTGTACCAAAGTTAATGTAAATGGTGGTGTACCGAAGCTAATGTAAATGGTGGTATGCCAAACTAATGTAAATGGTGGTGTACCATAGTTAATGTAAATGGTGGTGTACCGAAGCTAATGTAAATGGTGGTGTACCATAGTTAATGTAAATGGTGGTGTACTAAAGTTAATGTAAATGGTGGTGTACCAAAGTTAATGTAAATGGTGGTGTACCATAGTTACTGTCAGTGGTGGTGTACCATAGTTACTGTCAGTGGTGGTGTACCATAGTTGCTGTCAGTGGTGGTGTACCATAGTTAATGTCAGTGGTGGTGTACCATAGTTACTGTCAGTGGTTGTGTACCCTAGTTACTGTCAGTGGTGGTGTACAATAGTTAATGTCAGTGGTGGTGTACCATAGTTAATGTCAGTGGTGGTGTACCATAGTTAATGTCAGTGGTGGTGTACCATAGTTACTGTCAGTGGTGGTGTACCATAGTTAATGTCAGTGGTGGTGTACCATACTTAATGTCAGTGGTGGTGTACCAGCATTACTGTCAGTGGTGGTGTACCATAGTTACTGTCAGTGGTGGTGTACCATCGTTACTGTCAGTGGTGGTGTACCATAGTTAATGTAATGGTGGTGTACCATAGTTACTGTCAGTGGTGGTGTACCTTAGTTACTGTCAGTGGTGGTGTACCATAGTTAATGTAATGGTGGTGTACCATAGTTACTGTCAGTGGTGGTGTACCATTGTTACTGTCAGCGGTGGTGTACCATAGTTAATGTCAGTGGTGCTGTACCATAGTTAATGTAATGGTAGTGTACCATAGTTAATGTAATGGTGGTGTACCATAGTTAATGTAATGGTGGTGTACCATAGTTACTGTCAGTGGTGGTGTACCATAGTTAATGTAATGGTGGTGTACCATAGTTAATGTCAGCGGTGGTGTACCATAGTTACTGTCAGTGGTTGTGTACCATAGTTAATGTAATGGTGGTGTACCATAGTTAATGTAATGGTGGTGTACCATAGTTAATGTAATGGTGGTGTACCATAGTTACTGTCAGTGGTGATGTACCATAGTTACTGTCAGTTGTGGTGTACCATAGTTAATGTCAGGTATTGTGTACCATAGTTACTGTCAGTGGTGGTGTACCATAGTTAATGTAAATGGTGGTGTACCATAGTTAATGTAAATGGTGGTGTACCAAAGTTAATGTAAATTGTGGTGTACCGAAGCTAATGTAAATGGTGGTGTACCATAGTTAATGTCAGTGGTGCTGTACCATAGTTAATGTAATGGTAGTGTACCATAGTTAATGTAATGGTGGTGTACCATAGTTAATGTAATGGTGGTGTACCATAGTTACTGTCAGTGGTGGTGTACCATAGTTAATGTAATGGTGGTGTAACATAGTTACTGTCAGTGGTGGTGTACCATAGTTAATGTAATGGTGGTGTACCATAGTTACTGTCAGTGGTGATGTACCATAGTTACTGTCAGTGGTGGTGTACCATAGTTAATGTCAGGTATTGTGTACCATAGTTACTGTCAGTGGTGGTGTACCATAGTTAATGTAAATGGTGGTGTACCAAAGTTAATGTAAATGGTGGTGTACCAAAGTTAATGTAAATGGTGGTGTACCAAAGTTAATGTAAATGGTGGTGTACCATAGCTAATATAAATGGTGGTGTACCAAAGCTAATGTAAATGTTGGTGTACCAAAGTTAATGTAAATGGTGGTGTACCATAGCTAATATAAATGGTGGTGTACCAAAGCTAATGTAAATGTTGGTGTACCAAAGATAATGTAAATGGTGGTGTACCATAGCTAATATAAATGCTGGTGTACCAAAGCTAATGTAAATGGTGGTGTACCATAGCTAATGTAAATGCTGGTGTACCATAGTTAATGTAAATGGTGGTGTACCAAAGTTAATGTAAATGGTGGTGTACCATAGTTACTGTAAATGGTGGTGTACCAAAGTTAATGTAAATGGTGGTGTACCATAGCTAATATAAATGGTGGTGTACCAAAGCTAATGTAAATGGTGGTGTACCATAGCTAATGTAAATGCTGGTGTACCATAGTTAATGTAAATGGTGGTGTACCAAAGTTAATGTAAATGGTGGTGTACCATAGTTACTGTAAATGGTGGTGTACCAAAGTTAATGTAAATGGTGGTGTACCATAGTTAATGTAAATGGTGGTGTACCAAAGTTAATGTAAATGGTGGTGTACCATAGTTACTGTAACTGGTGGTGTACCATTGTTACTGTCAGTGGTGGTGTACCATAGTTAATGTCAGTGGTGGTGTACCATAGTTAATGTCAGTGGTGGAGTACCATAGTTAATGTCAGGTATTGTGTACCATAGTTACTGTCAGTGGTGGTGTACCATAGTTAATGTAAATGGTGGTGTACCAAAGTTAATGTAAATGGTGGTGTACCATAGTTAATGTAAATGGTGGTGTACCAAAGTTACTGTCAGTGGTGGTGTACTATAGTTAATGTCAGTGGTGGAGTACCATAGTTAATGTCAGGTATTGTGTACCATAGTTACTGTCAGTGGTGGTGTACCATAGTTAATGTAAATGGTGGTGTACCATAGTTAATGTAAATGGTGGTGTACCATAGTTAATGTAAATGGTGGTGTACCAAAGTTAATATATGTAAATGGTGGTGTACCATAGTTAATGTAAATGGTGGTGTACCAAAGTTAATGTAAATGGTGGTGTACCGAAGCTAATGTAAATGGTGGTGTACTAAAGTTAATGAAAATGGTGGTGTACCAAAGCTAATGTAAATGGTAGTGTACCAAAGTTAATGTAATGGTGGTGTACCAAAGCTAATGTAAATGGTGGTGTACCAAAGCTAATGTAAATGGTGGTGTACCATAGTTAATGTAAATGGTGGTGTACCAAAGCTAATGTAAATGGTGGTGTACCAAAGTTAATGTAAATGGTGGTGTACCATAGTTAATGTAAATGGTGGTGTAACATTGTTAATGTAAATGGTGGTGTACCAAAGTTAATGTATGTAAATGGTGGTGTACCATAGTTAATGTAAATGGTGGTGTACCAAAGTTAATGTAAATGGTGGTGTACCAAAGTTAATGTAAATGGTGGTGTACCAAAGTTAATGTAAATGGTGGTGTACCAATGTTAATGTAAATGGTGGTGTACCATAGTTACTGTCAGTGGTGGTGTACCATAGTTAATGTAAATGGTGATGTACCAAAGTTAATGTAAATGGTGGTGTACCAAAGTTAATGTACATGGTGGTGTACCAAAGTTAATGTAAATGGTGGTGTACCAAAGTTATTGTAAATGGTGGTGTACGATAGTTGCTGTAAATGGTGGTGTACCAAAGTTAATGTAAATGGTGGTGTACCATAGTTAATGTAAATGGTGGTGTACCAAAGTTAATGTAAATCGTGGTGTACCATAGTTACTGTGAATGGTGGTGTACCATAGTTAATGTAAATGGTGGTGTACCAAAGTTAATGTAAATGGTGGTGTACCGTTGCTAATGTAAATGGTGGTATGCCAAACTAATGTAAATGGTGGTGTACCATAGTTAATGTAAATGGTGGTGTACCGAAGCTAATGTAAATGGTGGTGTACCATAGTTAATGTAAATGGTGGTGTACCAAAGTTAATGTAAATGGTGGTGTACCATAGTTACTGTAAATGGTGGTGTACCATAGTTAATGTAAATGGTGGTGTACCAAAGTTAATGTAAATGGTGGTGTACCGAAGCTAATGTAAATGGTGGTATGCCAAACTAATGTAAATGGTGGTGTACCATAGTTAATGTAAATGGTGGTGTACCGAAGCTAATGTAAATGGTGGTGTACCATAGTTAATGTAAATGGTGGTGTACTAAAGTTAATGTAAATGGTGGTGTACCAAAGTTAATGTAAATGGTGGTGTACCATAGTTACTGTCAGTGGTGGTGTACCATAGTTACTGTCAGTGGTGGTGTACCATAGTTGCTGTCAGTGGTGGTGTACCATAGTTAATGTCAGTGGTGGTGTACCATAGTTACTGTCAGTGGTTGTGTACCCTAGTTACTGTCAGTGGTGGTGTACAATAGTTAATGTCAGTGGTGGTGTACCATAGTTAATGTCAGTGGTGGTGTACCATAGTTAATGTCAGTGGTGGTGTACCATAGTTACTGTCAGTGGTGGTGTACCATAGTTAATGTCAGTGGTGGTGTACCATACTTAATGTCAGTGGTGGTGTACCAGCATTACTGTCAGTGGTGGTGTACCATAGTTACTGTCAGTGGTGGTGTACCATCGTTACTGTCAGTGGTGGTGTACCATAGTTAATGTAATGGTGGTGTACCATAGTTACTGTCAGTGGTGGTGTACCTTAGTTACTGTCAGTGGTGGTGTACCATAGTTAATGTAATGGTGGTGTACCATAGTTACTGTCAGTGGTGGTGTACCATGTTACTGTCAGCGGTGGTGTACCATAGTTAATGTCAGTGGTGCTGTACCATAGTTAATGTAATGGTAGTGTACCATAGTTAATGTAATGGTGGTGTACCATAGTAATGTAATGGTGGTGTACCATAGTTACTGTCAGTGGTGGTGTACCATAGTTAATGTAATGGTGGTGTACCATAGTTAATGTCAGCGGTGGTGTACCATAGTTACTGTCAGTGGTTGTGTACCATAGTTAATGTAATGGTGGTGTACCATAGTTAATGTAATGGTGGTGTACCATAGTTAATGTAATGGTGGTGTACCATAGTTACTGTCAGTGGTGATGTACCATAGTTATGTGTTGTGGTGTTGTTTTGGTTTGTGTTGTTTGTGTGGTGGTGTTGTTTGTTGGTGGTGTTGTTTGTAATGGTGGTGTACCGTTAATGTAAGGTGGTGTACCAGTTAATGTATGGTGGTGTACCATAGTATGTATGGTGGTGTACCATAGTAATGTAATGTGGTGTACAGTTAATGTAATGGTGGTGTACCATAGTTAATGTAAGTGGTGGTGTACCATAGTTACTGTCAGTGGTGGTGTACCATAGTTAATGTAATGGTGGTGTACCATAGTTAATGTAATGGTGGTGTACCATAGTTAATGTAAGTGGTGTGTTTTTGGTGTGGTGGTGTACCATAGTTACTGTCAGTGGTGATGTACCATAGTTACTGTCAGTGGTGGTGTACCATAGTTAATGTCAGGTATTGTGTACCATAGTTACTGTCAGTGGTGGTGTACCATAGTTAATGTAAATGGTGGTGTACCATAGTTAATGTAAATGGTGGTGTACCAAAGTTAATGTAAATTGTGGTGTACCGAAGCTAATGTAAATGGTGGTGTACCATAGTTAATGTAAATGGTGGTGTACCATAGTTAATGTAATGGTGGTGTACCATAGTTAATGTAATGGTGGTGTACCATAGTTAATGTAATGGTGGTGTACCATAGTTAATGTAATGGTGGTGTAACATAGTTACTGTCAGTGGTGGTGTACCATAGTTAATGTAATGGTGGTGTACCATAGTTACTGTCAGTGGTGATGTACCATAGTTACTGTCAGTGGTGGTGTACCATAGTTAATGTCAGGTATTGTGTACCATAGTTACTGTCAGTGGTGGTGTACCATAGTTAATGTAAATGGTGGTGTACCATAGTTAATGTAAATGGTGGTGTACCAAAGTTAATGTAAATTGTGGTGTACCGAAGCTAATGTAAATGGTGGTGTACCATAGTTAATGTAAATGGTGGTGTACCATAGTTACTGTCAGTGGTGGTGTACCATAGTTAATGTAAATGGTGGTGTACCAAAGTTAATGTAAATGGTAGTGTACCAAAGCTAATGTAAATGGTGGTGTACCATAGTTAATGTAAATGGTGGTGTACCATAGTTAATGTAAATGGTAGTGTACCAAAGCTAATGTAAATGGTGGTGTACCATAGGTAATGTAAATGGTGGTGTACCATAGTTAATATAAATTGTGGTGTACCATAGTTAATGTAAATGGTGGTGTACCAAAGTTATTGTATGTAAATGGTGGTGTACTATAGTTAATGTAAATGGTGGTGTACCAAAGTTAATGTAAATGGTGGTGTACCAAAGTTAATGTAAATGGTGGTGTACCAAAGTTAATGTAACTGGTGGTGTACCAAAGTTAATGTAAATGGTGGTGTACCATAGCTAATATAAATGGTGGTGTACCAAAGCTAATGTAAATGGTGGTGTACCATAGTTAATGTAAATGGTGGTGTACGAAAGTTAATGTAAATGGTGGTGTACCACAGTTTATGTAAATGGTGGTGTACCATAGTTACTGTCAGTGGTGGTGTACCATAGTTAATGTAAATGGTGGTGTACCAAAGTTAATGTAAATGGTGGTGTACCAAAGTTAATGTAAATGTTGGTGTACCAAAGTTAATGTAAATGGTGGTGTACCATAGCTAATATAAATGGTGGTATACCAAAGCTAATGTAAATGGTGGTGTACCATAGCTAATGTAAATGCTGGTGTACCATAGTTAATGTAAATGGTGGTGTACCAAAGTTAATGTAAATGGTGGTGTACCATAGTTACTGTAAATGGTGGTGTACCAAAGTTAATGTAAATGGTGGTGTACCATAGTTAATGTAAATGGTGGTGTACTAAAGTTAATGTAAATGGTGGTGTACCATAGTTACTGTAAATGGTGGTGTACCAAAGTTAATGTAAATGGTGGTGTACCATAGTTAATGTAAATGGTGGTGTACCAAAGTTACTGTCAGTGGTGGTGTACCATAGTTACTGTCAGTGGTGGTGTACCATAGTTACTGTCAGTGGTGGTGTACCATAGTTAATGTCAGTGGTGGTGTACCATAGTTACTGTAATGGTGGTGTACCATAGTTAATGTCAGTGGTGGAGTACCATAGTTAATGTCAGTAGTGGTGTACCATAGTTAATGTAAATGGTGGTGTACCATAGTTAATGTAAATGGTGGTGTACCATAGTTAATGTAAATGGTGGTGTACCAAAGTTAATGTAAATGGTGGTGTACCGAAGCTAATGTAAATGGTGGTGTACCAAAGTTAATGAAAATGGTGGTGTACCAAAGCTAATGTAAATTGTGGTGTACCAAAGTTAATATATGTAAATGGTGGTGTACAATAGTTAATATAAATGGTGGTGTACCATATCTAATGTAAATGGTGGTGTACCATAGTTAATGTAAATGGTGGTGCACCATAGTTACTGTAAATGGTGGTGCACCATAGTTAATGTAAATGGTGGTGTACCAAAGTTAATGTAAATGGTAGTGTACCAAAGTTAATATATGTAAATGGTGGTGTACCATAGTTAATGTAAATGGTGGTGTACCGAAGCTAATATAAATGGTGGTGTACCAAAGTTAATATATGTAAATGGTGGTGTACCATAGTTAATGTAAATGGTGGTGTACCATAGTTAATGTAAATGGTGGTGTACCAAAGTTAATGTAAATGGTGGTGTACGAAAGTTAATGTAAATGGTGGTGTACCAAAGCTAATGTAAATGGTGGTGTACCAAAGTTAATATATGTAAATGGTGGTGTACCATAGTTAATGTAAATGGTGGTGTACCAAAGTTAATGTAAATGGTGGTATACCAAAGTTAATGTACATGGTGGTGTACCAAAGTTAATGTACATGGTGGTGTACCAAAGTTAATGTAAATGGTGGTGTACCATAGTTAATGTAAATGGTGGTGTACCAAAGTTACTGTAAATGGTGGTGTACCAAAGTTAATGTAAATGGTGGTGTACCATAGTTAATGTAAATGGTGGTGTACCAAAGTTAATGTAAATGGTGGTGTACCATAGTTACTGTAAATGGTGGTGTACCATAGTTAATGTAAATGGTGGTGTACCAAAGTTAATGTAAATGGTGGTGTACGGAAGCTAATGTAAATGGTGGTATGCCAAACTAATGTAAATGGTGGTGTACCATAGTTAATGTAAATGGTGGTGTACTGAAGCTAATGTAAATGGTGGTGTACCATAGTTAATGTAAATGGTGGTGTACCATAGTTAATGTAAATGGTGGTGTACTAAAGTTAATGTAAATGGTGGTGTACCAAAGTTAATGTAAATGGTGGTGTACGAAAGTTAATATATGTAAATTGTGGTGTACCATAGTTAATGTAAATGGTAGTGTACCGAAGCTAATGTAAATGGTGGTGTACCAAAGTTAATGTAAATGGTGGTGTACCAAAGTTAATGTAAATGGTGGTGTACCAAAGTTAATATATGTAAATGGTGGTGTACGATAGTTAATGTAAATGGTGGTGTACCAATGTTAATGTAAATGGTGGTGTACCAAAGCTAATGTAAATGGTGGTGTACGAAAGTTAATATATGTAAATGGTGGTGTACGAAAGTTAATATATGTAAATGGTGGTGTACCATAGCTAATGTAAATGGTGGTGTACCAAAGTTAATGTAAATGGTAGTGTACCAAAGTTAATATATGTAAATGGTGGTGTACCAAAGTTAATATATGTAAATGGTGGTGTACCATAGCTAATGTAAATGGTGGTATGCCAAAGTTAATATAAATGGTGGTGTACCATAGTTAATGTAAATGGTGGTGTACCAAAGTTAATGTAAATGGTGGTGTACCAAAGTTAATATATGTAAATGGTGGTGCACCATAGTTAATGTAAATGGTGGTATGCCATAGTTAATATAAATGGTGGTGTACCATATCTAATGTAAATGGTGGTGTACCATAGTTAATGTAAATGGTGGTGCACCATAGTTACTGTAAATGGTGGTGCACCATAGTTAATGTAAATGGTGGTGTACCAAAGTTAATGTAAATGGTAGTGTACCAAAGTTAATATATGTAAATGGTGGTGTACCATAGTTAATGTAAATGGTGGTGTACCGAAGCTAATGTAAATGGTGGTGTACCAAAGTTATTATATGTAAATGGTGGTGTACCATAGTTAATATAAATGGTGGTGTACCATATCTAATGTAAATGGTGGTGTACCATAGTTAATGTAAATGGTGGTGCTCCATAGTTACTGTAAATGGTGGTGCACCATAGTTAATGTAAATGGTGGTGTACCAAAGTTAATGTAAATGGTAGTGTACCAAAGTTAATATATGTAAATGGTGGTGTACCATAGTTAATGTAAATGGTGGTGTACCGAAGCTAATGTAAATGGTGGTGTACCAAAGTTATTATATGTAAATGGTGGTGTACCATAGTTAATATAAATGGTGGTGTACCATATCTAATGTAAATGGTGGTGTACCATAGTTAATGTAAATGGTGGTGCTCCATAGTTACTGTAAATGGTGGTGCACCATAGTTAATGTAAATGGTGGTGTACCAAAGTTAATGTAAATGGTAGTGTACCAAAGTTAATATATGTAAATGGTGGTGTACCATAGTTAATGTAAATGGTGGTGTACCAAAGTTAATGTAAATGTTGGTGTACCAAAGTTAATGTAAATGGTGGTGTACCATGTTTGGTGGTTGTTGTTGGTGGTGTTTGTTGTGGTGTTGTTAATGTAAATGGTGGTGTACCAAAGTTAATGTAAATGGTGGTGTACCATAGTTACTGTAAATGGTGGTGTACCAAAGTTAATGTAAATGGTGGTGTACCATAGTTAATGTAAATGGTGGTGTACTAAAGTTAATGTAAATGGTGGTGTACCATAGTTACTGTAAATGGTGGTGTACCAAAGTTAATGTAAATGGTGGTGTACCATAGTTAATGTAAATGGTGGTGTACCAAAGTTACTGTCAGTGGTGGTGTACCATAGTTACTGTCAGTGGTGTGTACCATAGTTACTGTCAGTGGTGTGTACCATAGTTAATGTCAGTGGTGGTGTACCATAGTTAGTGGTGGTGTACCATAGTTAATGTCTGGTGGGTACCATAGTACCCATAGTGTACCATAGTTAATGTAAATGGTGGTGTACCATAGTTAATGTAAATGGTGGTGTACCAAAGTTAATGTAAATGGTGGTGTACCGAAGCTAATGTAAATGGTGGTGTACCAAAGTTAATGAAAATGGTGGTGTACCAAAGCTAATGTAAATTGTGGTGTACCAAAGTTAATATATGTAAATGGTGGTGTACAATAGTTAATATAAATGGTGGTGTACCAATCTAATGTAAATGGTGGTGTACCATAGTTAATGTAAATGGTGGTGTAGTTACTGTAAATGGTGGTGCACCATAGTTAATGTAAATGGTGGTGTACCAAAGTTAATGTAAATGGTAGTGTACCAAAGTTAATATATGTAAATGGTGGTGTACCATAGTTAATGTAAATGGTGGTGTACCGAAGCTAATATAATGGTGGTGTACCAAAGTTAATATATGTAAATGGTGGTGTACCATAGTTAATGTAAATGGTGGTGTACCATAGTTAATGTAAATGGTGGTGTACCAAAGTTAATGTAAATGGTGGTGTACGAAAGTTAATGTAAATGGTGGTGTACCAAAGCTAATGTAAATGGTGGTGTACCAAAGTTAATATATGTAAATGGTGGTGTACCATAGTTAATGTAAATGGTGGTGTACCAAAGTTAATGTAAATGGTGGTTACCAAAGTTAATGTACATGGTGGTGTACCAAAGTTAATGTAATGGTGGTGTACCAAAGTTAATGTAAATGGTGGTGTACCATAGTTAATGTAAATGGTGGTGTACCAAAGTGTAAATGGTGGTGTACCAAAGTTAATGTAAATGGTGGTGTTTGTTGGTGGTGTGTTTGTTGGTGGTGTTGTTGGTGGTGTTGTTTGTTGGTGGTGTGTTTGTTGGTGGTGTGGTGTTGGTGGTTTTTGTTGTTTGTGGTGGTGTTGTGTTGGTGGGTTGTTGTTGGTGGTGTTGTGGTGGTGTAAGTTAATGTAAATGGTACTAATGTAAATGTGGTGTACAAAGTTAATATATGTAAATGTGGTGTACAATTAATGTAAATGGTGGGTACCAGCTAATGTAAATGGTGGTGTACCAAAGTTAATGAAATGGTGTGTACCAAGTTAAATGTAAATGGTGGTGTACCAAAGTTAATATATGTAAATGGTGGTGTACCATAGTTAATGTAAATGGTGGTTCCAAGTAATTAAATGGTGGTGTACCATAGTTATTAATGTAAATGGTGGTGTGCCATAGTTAATATAAATGGTGGTGTACCATATCTAATGTAAATGGTGGTGTACCATAGTTAATGTAAATGGTGGTGCACCATAGTTACTGTAAATGGTGGTGCACCATAGTTAATGTAAATGGTGGTGTACCAAAGTTAATGTAAATGGTAGTGTACCAAAGTTAATATATGTAAATGGTGGTGTACCATAGTTAATGTAAATGGTGGTGTACCGAAGCTAATGTAAATGGTGGTGTACCAAAGTTATTATATGTAAATGGTGGTGTACCATAGTTAATATAAATGGTGGTGTACCATATCTAATGTAAATGGTGGTGTACCATAGTTAATGTAATGGTGGTGCTCCATAGTTACTGTAAATGGTGGTGCACCATAGTTAATGTAAATGGTGGTGTACCAAAGTTAATGTAAATGGTAGTGTACCAAAGTTAATATATGTAAATGGTGGTGTACCATAGTTAATGTAAATGGTGGTGTACCGAAGCTAATGTAAATGGTGGTGTACCAAAGTTAATATATGTAAATGGTGGTGTACCATAGTTAATGTAAATGGTGGTGTACCATAGTTAATGTAAATGGTGGTGTACCAAAGTTAATGTAAATGGTGGTGTACCAAAGTTAATGTAAATGGTGGTGTACCAAAGCTAATGTAAATGGTGGTGTACCAAAGTTAATATATGTAAATGGTGGTGTACCATAGTTAATGTAAATGGTGGTGTACCATAGTTAATGTAAATGGTGGTGTACCAAAGTTAATGTAAATGGTGGTGTACCAAAGTTAATGTAAATGGTGGTGTACCAAAGTTAATGTAAATGGTGGTGTACCATAGTTAATGTAAATGGTGGTGTACCGAAGCTAATGTAAATGGTGGTGTACCATAGTTAATGTAAATGGTGGTGTACCAAAGTTAATGTAAATGGTGGTGTACCAAAGTTAATGTAAATGGTGGTGTACCAAAGCTAATGTAAATGGTGGTGTACCAAAGTTAATATATGTAAATGGTGGTGTACCAAAGTTAATATATGTAAATGGTGGTGTACCATAGCTAATGTAAATGGTGGTGTACCAAAGTTAATGTAAATGGTGGTGTACCAAATTTAATATATGTAAATGGTGGTGTACCATAGCTAATGTAAATGGTGGTATGCCAAAGTTAATATAAATGGTGTGTGTACCAAAGTTAATGTAATGATGGTGTACGATAGTTAATGTAAATGGTGGTGTACACATTTGGATCTGATGGTATTAACACCACTAAATAAGTGACATAAATTGTCTTTGTTCAATGTATATCTAAAACAAGAACATAATTGACCAACTTCCACTATAATCAATATTTTGTTTTGTTCGATCTTGCCAATGACACGATATATATCACAACATATTGTACGAAACGATTTGTTGGCATTTATTAACCATTTATCATAAATGTATGTATCATAAACTAAGCACATATATCATAAACTGTGCACATATATCATAAACTGTACATATATATTATAAACTGTGCACATATATCATAAACTGTACATATATATTATAAACTGTGCACATATATCATAAACTGTGCACATATATCATAAACTGTACATATATATATCATAAACTGTACATATATATATATATCATAAACTGTACATATATATATCATAAACTGTACACATATCATAAACTGTGCACATAATATCATAAACTGTGCACATATATCATAAACTGTACATATATATTATAAACTGTGCACATATATTATAAACTGTGCACATATATCATAAACTGTACATATATATTATAAACTGTGCACATATATCATAAACTGTGCACATATATCATAAACTGTACATATATATTATAAACTGTGCACATATATCATAAACTGTACATATATATTATAAACTGTGCACATATATCATAAACTGTGCACATATATCATAAACTGTGCACATATATCATAAACTGTACATATATATTATAAACTGTACATATATATCATAAACTGTACATATATATATCATGAACTGTGCACATATATCATAAACTGTACACACATATCATAAACTGTACACATATATCATAAACTGTCCACATATATCATAAACTGTCACATATATCATAAACTGTACATATATATATCATACACTGTCCACATATATCATAAACGGTACACATATATCATAAACTGTCCACATATATCATAAACTGTCCACACATATCATAAACTATGCACATATATCATAAATTGCGCACACATATCATAAACTGTGCTCATATATCATAAGCTGTACATATATCTATATATATATCATAAACTGTACACATATATCATAATCTGTGCACATATATCCTAAACGTTGCACTTATATCATAAACTGTTAATAAATATCATTAGCTGATAACAAAAATGAAAATATCCATGCATTGTAGGCTGATTTTGCCAATAAGCAAGAGGTAAGGGATGGTAGATTTTTTCCAAACTTTGCTGCTTTATAATGTTTAGAAATGATTAATAGTTACACTACCCTATATGTAGTATACTCGCTATAGAATAGGCTTAGATATCAAATACTTGCATCTATATCTTAGTATGAAACAGTTACATACCTGTACTAACTATGTTATTACTGGGTTGTATAATGGCCTGGAGAGTTGGTGGTTCTACATACTCCTTCATTATGTAAATACAATGAACATAATGAATAATGAAATAGCAGCTACGTATGAATATCTCAAAGTTAGAAACAAACACTGACTATTTAGAAAAATTAATACAATTTTATAGTTTAGTTTATACAAATTTATTTTAGCTCAATTGCGAAACAAGTTCTTACAACTTATATTAATCACTCTCGAGACCTTATTCCTGATGGAATCCATCGCCACGAGGGAGAGAGAATAGGCAACATGGAATTTAAACGCCTTGCCTAACTAAGGGCACAATCGTAACAGCTCCAGTGGGGCTCGAACACCGGAACATTCGCACCTGAAGCGAATGCGCATCCACTGCGCTATCACGACTTCCACTAATAATAAAACAATTTTATAATTCTCGTTATAACACTAGTAATACATATAAATATTATAGTAAATCACTAAATGTACTTTATTATCTATATTATAATTATTTCGTAATATGTACTAGTTTATTATGGATAAACATGTATTATTCTTGTAAGTATTTGTAAATAAAAAGTTATGCTAAGGAGCGGATAACTAGAATGTACTATATTATTTTGTTAATTATACATGTGTTTCTATGAACTGTCACTCTGAACTTGTTGAGCAATTTTCTCACAACAGTATCTTACCAGTAACTGCTTCTAAAAACTTGACTAAGAATCAATGGACGTCGGATCGACGCTCCAAACCTGTGTCATAAAAATGTGCGTCCCTGTCAACATCATACATTATTCTTATTGAACCAATCCCAGGACAGAAGACATGTACTGATGTGGTAGTACTAAACACTGGAGAATTATTGCTCGACAACACACGTAAATGTCTTATTCAGTTTGATAGATGTCAGCTTGGCCTGCTTCTTTTGCATGTTATAAATACACAACATGCATGCTCTGTGTGTGATATGTAGAGTTGTTACACATTTATAGTGAGTATATGTGTATGTAGTAAAATACAGATGTGTACAGTGATTGTTTGATGTAGTAATATACATATGTGTACAGTGATTGTTTGATGTAGTAATATACATATGTGTACAGTGATTGTTTGTATGTAGTGATATACATATGTGTACAGTGATTGTTTGATGTAGTAATATACATATGTGTACAGTGATTGTTTGTATGTAGTGATATACATATGTGTACAGTGATTGTTTGTATGTAGTGATATACATATGTGTACAGTGATTGTTTGTATGTAGTAATATACATATGTGCATATTGATTGTTTTGTATGCAGTAATACACATATGTGTACAGTGATTATTTGTATGCAGTAATACACATATGTGTACAGTGATTGTTTGTATGTAGTAATACACATATATGTACAGTGATTGTTTGTATGTAGTAATACACATATGTGTACAGTGATTGTTTGTATGTAGTAATACACATATGTGTACAGTGATTGTTTGATGTAGTAATATACATATGTGTACAGTGATTGTTTGATGTAGTAATACACATATGTGTACAGTGATTGTTTGATGTAGTAATATACATATGTGTACAGTGATTGTTTGATGTAGTAATACACATATGTGTACAGTGATTGTTTGATGTAGTAATATACATATGTGTACAGTGATTGTTTGATGTAGTAATACACATATGTGTACAGTGATTGTTTGATGTAGTAATATACATATGTGTACAGTGATTGTTTGATGTAGTAATACACATATGTGTACAGTGATTGTTTGATGTAGTAATACACATATGTATACAGTGATTGTTTGATGCAGTAATATACATATGTGTACAGTGATTGTTTCTATGCAGTAATATACATATGTGTACAGTGATTGTTTGATGTAGTAATACACATATGTGTACAGTGATTGTTTGATGTAGTAATACACATATGTGCACAGTGATTGTTTGATGTAATAATATACATATGTGCACAGTGATTGTTTGATGTAGTAATACACATATGTGTACAGTGATTGTTTGATGTAGTAATATACATATGTGTACAGTGATTGTTTGATGTAGTAATATACATATGTGTACAGTGATTGTTTGATGTAGTAATACACACATGTGTACAGTGATTGTTTGTATGCAGTAATACACATATGTGCACAGTGATTGTTTGTATGTAGTAATATACATATGTGTACAGTGAATGTTTGTAGGTAGTAATATACATATGTGTACAGTGATTGTTTGTAGGTAGTAATATACATATGTGTACAGTGATTGTTTGTAGGTAGTAATATACATATGTGTACAGTGATTGTTTCTATGTGGTAGTATAGGAAGAATAGACTATATGGAAGTCATGATAGCGTAGTGGTAGCACTTTCGCTTCCGGATTGAAAGGCCCTGAGTTCGCATCCAGCTGTAGCAGTTACAATTGTGCCCTTAGGCGAGGCATTTAAGTTCCACATTGTCTCTTCTCTTTCCCTCAGGAATGAGGTCTCGAGAGCGATTAATCTAGCGTTGTAAAGGCTTGTTTCACAATCGAGCTAAAACAAATATTGTATATAGTCCACAGGGATTATATAATCGGATAAATGTAAACTATTTACTATATCGTTTGTAAGCTGTTGAAAAATTGCATTAACCCTTCCCCCTCATAGAAGCACCTCTCGATGCCATTACCAATACGACATACATTGACAATGTAGTAGCCAAACCAATGTTCATAATAATGGCCAGAATCTCATGTAATCCCAGTGATATCTATGGAGGTGGAATAGATATGGCGACTACATATCCACTGCATGATAGCTATGGAGATATAATAGTATATTAACCTAAATCTGTATGAAGGAATGGGTTAATGACATGCCATTCTTGGCGACGTATCATACAATGCAATAACATTATATCTGTTGTCATTAATACTCTATCATCAACAATAAGAGAGATAGAAGTCTCAATAGTTTATCTGTAATCTTGATATACTTTTGTAATCAAATATAAAACACACAATCAACGTAGCACCATTTTCAGTAGCTGTTAGCTCATGTTCTCAATTGCTACATAGTCTAGTGTATTTTCCACATTAAATATTTAATACTGTACAAACTGATCTCTTTTCAGATTCTATTCATTCATCAACGTTAAGCATAAAATCCGACCACTGCAGTACAAGTAGTGATAGCGGTGTGGAGAACGGCAAGAAGAGAAAGAAAACAAAGCTCTCTTCTGACTCCAGCAGTGGACGTTTTATTGATAGCGAACAAAGACGGAGGAAGGATAAGACCAGTAACAGACAATTAATTGATGCTTACGTAGGAAGTAAACAATACACTAAAATGGGGAGTAGATCAAGCGTTAACAGCAAATCTTCAAAGTCTTTGTCAAGGAGTGTTGATGTGAATACGATAAGTAAGCAGCAGTCTATGGACAAACAGAAATCAGAAACAGGAAGAAATGGTGAAGCTCTTGATAGAGATGAAAATGATCATAGAATTCCCAGTACAATTTCTGGGGATAAGAAGGAAACGCATGATAAAAAAACTGAGGAAGAAAAGAGCAAGGATTTGGAAAACGTTAAAATAGATAAGAAATTTAAAGCAAATTCAAAACAAGAGGAGAATCAAATTGAAGATGAATCAGATGGTAGCAAAGGAGATGATGATGCAACCAGTGGTAGTGTTTCATATTCTGAACACAAATCGTATGACAATACAAAAGATGAAAAATCTAATGATAGTTCAATGAAAGAATCTGATGAACAAATTAAAACGAAAGAAGAAACTACCAAAATGGAAGCAATGGCCAGTGGACAGCATGGTGATGATAGCAAATCAGATGAAATTACTGAGGATAAAAATGGATCAACAGCTAAATTACAGAAAGAAAAATCTGAATCGCCCAAGGATGAAAATTATGGAGAGAATGATAAAGTAAGGAATAAACTCAGCAGACAGGATTCATTTGAGGAAGACGATGATGATAGAAGAAGAAATATAGATCCTGATAAGATAGAATACTAGAAGCGTCAACCTATTTTTTATACATGTTAGGCCTAAAACAGTGTTTGTATCTTGCAACATGTCATTGAAAAATAGAGTTGGTAAAATGGGGGGTATTATGGAGGCTTGTTTGAGCAGGAATTTCAGTATATATCACATCACAAGCCAGAATCAGCTATTCCATTATTAGTGGACATGATTCTGGCACCAAACCATAAATTGTGTAAAGAACACAAATTTTATATTACTTTGGACACTTTTCATCCCAAAAATATATTGTCGGAATTGATGGTCAGATTTGTTACAGGAAACAAACACCTATGTCTTAATTCCTTAATGACATCGTCCTGTTTTTCTCTGTTTAAGATATACAAAGCTGATATTCAGCAATTAGTGCTCCAATATAATCTAGCCAATCCTTTATGTGAGTGGCCAGGGCTTCTATGTGGTAAATTGTATTTCCTGTTTGATGTATAATGTTTGGAACAAGAAAGGTAAATGTTGACTGATGTTATTTTGAATTACTGCCTGTGGTGAAAATCACTTAATGCGTAAAATGTGATTTCCACTCCTATATGTGAATAAGTGAGACTGTGTTTACATCATTGTCTAACTTCAGTTAGATTGCCTTTGGGCTTGAGAACCTCGTTTTCATAAACATCAGTGAAGAAATATAATAAACTTTATGGTATTGGATTTATGGTGAAAGCCTATCCGCAAATTGCGCTTTGGTGTCTGTACTATGTGGCTCGGAGAACAATATACTAATGGTGTACGGTTGTTCTTTTGTGGTTGTAAATTCTCTTACGTGACTAACTGATCAAGAGCGTACAGTTGGTGAGCCACGTAACCGTTTCCCCACATAGAAGAGCTTCTTGAAACCAGTACCAATACCATACACATATACAATGTAGTAGCTAAACCAACATTCATAATAAAGGACAGACGGATCTATAGTCCAGTGGTAACACGCTGTACTGGTAATCCAGGGATTGCAGGTTCGATCCCCCGTCTGACCCTAATAAAATTAACAGTCTTTCACATTGGACTTTAAACCGAGGTCTCATGTCGGTGCTTTACACCGTGCACGTAAAAGAACAAGAGAAGATTCTGGAATGAGTCTCTGTCTGTATCATTGCACTATCCTCCAAAAATCTAAAATGACTAATCTCTTCAGGAGGCGTCGCTCATATGGGCAACCGGTAGTGACGATAAATAAACTCAAAGTAACACTAAAACGACTCCTTATCAGCATGTACATATTATGTTCTATTTAGTTAGATTTAGTTATTTCAATTAATAGTTTATACTGAATGTGAATTACATTCCTACAATGTACACTTGCTGACCATTATACTGTGATGAGTATATAGTTGTCCGGCAGACTACATCCTTATATTATGTTATTAAATAGCCGTCTTCTGTCGGGGATATCGCTTCACTGAATAGCCGTCTGCTGTCGGGGATATCGCTTCACTGAATAGCCGTCTGCTGTCGGGGATATCGCTTCACTGAATAGCCGTCTGCTGTCGGGGATATCGCTTCACTGAATAGCCGTCTGCTGTCGGGGATGTCGCTTCACTGAATAGCCGTCTGCTGTCGGGGATATCGCTTCACTGAATAGCCGTCTGCTGTCGGGGATGTCGCTTCACTGAA
>CM026403.1:29250208-29286649 GCA_014843695.1 Archivesica marissinica
CGCTTCACTGAATAGCCGTCTGCTGTCGGGGATATCGCTTCACTGAATAGCCGTCTGCTGTCGGGGATATCGCTTCACTGAATAGCCGTCTGCTGTCGGGGATATCGCTTCACTGAATAGCCGTCTGCTGTCGGGGATGTCGCTTCACTGAATTCGCTTCTTCACTAATTATTTGTTCTTAACCCTTTGCACGCTAGCAGCAGATAAAATCACGTTTGCAAACAGATTGTGGAGCTAAAACATTTGGCTGAATAGCAAACAACATAGATCCTGATAAGACATGGCAATCAGATACGCGGCTGATCTGGATCTATGTTGTTTACAATTGTGATTTTATTTACTCAGCAGGCAAATGGTTAATGTTGCATTTTCTTGTATAAGTTCTTTTGTTATTGTAAGTTATGCTTAATGATAAAAACAATACCGGTAATTAGTATTTGGCCTATTATTGCCTCAGTGTGTGTGTGGAGGCGATGATAAATAATCGCTCAATAGTACCATGTTTCAGAGACTTCTCTTCTTCATTTTTGTATTATGCATTAGACTATGTTTGTCATTGATGGCAACAGACTATGTTTGTCAGTGATGGCATTAAATTGTATTTGTCAGTGATGTCATTTGACTATGTTTGTCAGTGATGGTATTATACTATGTTTGTCAGTGATGGTATTAGATTATGTTTGTCAGTGATGGCAACAGACTATGTTTGTCAGTGATGGCATTAAATTGTATTTGTCAGTGATGTCATTTGACTATGTTTGTCAGTGATGGTATTATACTATGTTTGTCAGTGATGGTATTAGACTATGTTTGTCAGTGATGGTATTATACTATGTTTGTCAGTGATGGTATTATACTATGTTTGTCAGTGATGGTATTAGACTATGTTTGTCATTGATGGTATTATACTATGTTTGTCAGTGATGGTATTATACTATGTTTGTCAGTGATGGTATTATACTATGTTTGTCAGTGATGGTATTAGACTATGTTTGTCAGTGATGGTATTATACTATGTTTGTCAGTGATGGTATTATACTATGTTTGTCAGTGATGGTATTAGACTATGTTTGTCATTGATGGTATTATACTATGTTTGTCAGTGATGGTATTATACTATGTTTGTCAGTGATGGTATTATACTATGTTTGTCAGTGATGGTATTATACTATGTTTGTCATTGATGGTATTATACTATGTTTGTCAGTGATGGTATCAGACTATGTTTGTCAGTGATGGTATTATACTATGTTTGTCAGTGATGGTATTATACTATGTTTGTCAGTGATGGTATTATACTATGTTTGTCAGTGATGGTATCAGACTATGTTTGTCATTGATGGTATCAGACTATGTTTGTCAGTGATGGTATTATACTATGTTTGTCAGTGATGGTATTATACTATGTTTGTAAGTGAAGGCGTGGATGTTTTTTATACAAATTTATTTCAACTTGATTGCGACACAAGACTTAGTATTACATTGGTTTAATTGCTCTCGAGACCACCTCATTGCTGATGGAATTCAACTCCGGGAGGGAGAACAAATGTGGATCTGGGAGGGAGAGAGGAGGCAATGTGGATCTGGGAGGGAGAGAGGAGGCAATGTGGATCTGGAAGTGCGAGGAAGCAACATGGATTGGGGGAGAGGAGGCAATGTGGATCTGGGAGGGAGAGGAGGCAATGTGGATCTGGGAGGGAGAGAGGAGGCAATGTGGATCTGGAAATGCGAGGAAGCAACATGGATCGGGGGGAGAGGAGGCAATGTGGATCTGGGAGGGAGAGAGGAGGAATGTGGATCTGGAAGTGCGAGGAGGCAACATGGATCTGGGAGGGAGAGGAGGCAATGTGGATCTGGGAGGGAGAGGATGAAATGTGGATCTGGGAGTGAGAGGAGGCAACATGGACCCAGGAGGAGAGAGGAGGCAATGTGGATCTGGGAGGGAGAGCAGGCAACATGGACCCGGGAGGGAGAGAGGAAATGTGGATCTGGGAGTGAGAGGAGGCAACATGTACCCAGGAGGGAGAGAGGAGGCAATGTGGATCTGGGAGGGAGAGAGCAAGCAACATGGACCCAGGAGGGAGAGAGGAGGCAATGTGGATATGGGAGGGAGAGAGCAAGCAACATGGACCCAGGAGGGAGAGAGGAGGAAATGTGGATTTAAATGTGTTTGACTCCACCACTGTGATTATATTTGCTTGTGATTACTTGTTGGTACATACATGTACAAATAAACAATAGTGCATGTATTATCCACAAAGCATACAATTCTCAGAGGGTTCACATTTGTTTAGAAAAAGCCATGTTTTCATCAAAATATATGCTCTTGCTAACTTCCGACCTTTTGTGTTTTGATATTCCCCGCCACATAACATGAGGGGGATATAGGAATGGTCACCATTCGTCCGTACATCACAAATTTGGAGGAATTTAAAATTATTTTGCACAAATGTTAACTATATCGAGAGAATATGCAGAGTGCAGGTTTCGGCCATATTATTTGTCCGTACATCGCAAATTCTTGATGAACCTTTTGAGGAATTTTAAATATAAATTTATTTTAGCTCGATTGCGAAACAAGTTATTTCAACTTGTATTAATCACTCTCGAGATCTCATTCCTGATGGAATCCATCGCCACGAGGGAGAGAGAAAAGGCAACGTGGAATTTAAATGCCTTGCCTAAAGGCACAATCGTAACGGCTCCAGCGGGGCTCGAACTCCGGACCTTTCGCACCTGAAGCGAACGCGCATCCACTGCGCTATCACGACTTCAGGATTTGAATCCTGGAATTTTAAATATGATTTGGCACAAATATCAAGACAATATGCAGAGAGCAGGTTTCGGCCATGTTGGTTCAAGGTCAGTGTTAATAAAGCTAGTTCAATATAAATATTTTAAATGTCCCCACTTTGGAATGGTAAGTGTTGACCTTACTCGATGCATGATATCCGATTAGCACAGTGGTTACCAAGCTTGCTTCTCACCAATGAAACCCCGGTTCGATCCTCAGACCGGGAAGTATGTGAGATGGTACAGTGGATGCCAGATCGGACAGGTGGATTTTCTTCGGGTACTCCTGTTTCCTCACACACGAATGACCACATTTACGCTTTCATCCGTGCCAACGAGAGTTGATTAATATAAGTTGTTAAAGCTTGTTTCGCTATCATTGTAAACTAAATAAACCCCTAACTTTAAGTGCACAATAAAGGTAGGGGTGATGATTTAGATGAGAGTATCTCAACAACAGTGACTTGGTATTCAGGTGTAACTAGAGGTAGCGTCTCACAGACTGAAAATCTGGTGAAGATATTACTGGCTGCATCAATCAGCATGGACAGACAGAACCACCGACCATCTGACAATCATCTCAATAGAATGCTTATTTGAAAGAATCGAACTCGCAACAGGACTCGGGCCTATCAGTGTTGATGGACAAATGATTGCCAGTCTATAACGCTAACTACTCCACGAACACGGGAGACAGTTGTTTTTTTGTGGGTTTTTTAATTTAAGTTTATTTAGTGTCGCTACCGGTTTCCCATTTGAGCGACGGGCAGTTTACCTAACAACACCTTTCCTGGGCAGGCTCCAACGGTTAACCAGTACTTGGTGCAGCAACCTCCGTAAGAAACTGCCAACTTTTTCATATAAATGAGACACGGTCTGAGCGGGGCTCGAACCCGTGACCATCAGAGATGATAGGTTGCTGGTCAGCGACCTTAACCACTCAACCACGGAGGCGGACAGTTGTTTTTAAAATGTTCTATATATATATAGCAAGGGTGTAACATTATTTGAAGCCTACTCCCACTATAGGACTAGTGGCCAATAAAATCTACTAGCCCTTAATAAATTGTCACTCGCCCGTAAAAGATTCCGAGGACCCAGCTAAACTTGTTGATCCACGATTCATTGGCTTCGTTTATTTTTATCATATTTATTTTGTTGCAATTTGTGCTTATCAGTTAGCCTGGGAACAGGCGTCGATATATTTTGCCTGGTCCCTGAGACCATTAATTGGGCCGTATTGAGTTTCAGATAATATCATTTTGCCAGAAGTTAAAAATCGACAGACTGGAAGCCAGGCTAGTGTTGCACACCTGTACGGAATAAACACAGATGGATCGATAGTCCAGTGGATAACACGTTGGACTGGTAATCCAGGGATCGCAGGTTCGATCCCCCGTCTGATCCTAATAAAATTAACAGTCTTTCAGATGGGACTTTAAACCAAGGTTTTGTGTCGGTGCTTTACATCGTGCACGTAAAAGAACCAGATGAGACGTAAATTACCCATTTTGCTTAATGAACTGGTTTAAATGCAATTTTCTTATTAATGTATTGGTCTAAAAATATCATGCACCAGTCCATGTCTGCTACTTGGTGTTGAATGGGTTAAGCTACATTTAACCGAAGCCATTTTTCCTGCAGATAATATTTTGCCGTTTTTAAATTAATTATGCTAAAATGGAATGTTACACTCGTGTATAATACATTATAATTATAGACTCCCAAAAAGCATGTCAACTCCATGGAGGCCCTTACATACTCTCTATACACTACTAAGCATAAGAAACTACATACACAGGCTGTCCGATTAGCGCAATGGTTAGCACATTCGCTTCTCACCAATGCAACCCGAGTTTGATCCTCGGACCGGGAAGTATGTGAGATTGTACGGTGGTCACCAGATCGGACAGATGGGTTTTCTCCGGGTACTCCGGTTTCCTCCTACACTAATGACCACATTTACGCTTTCATCAGCGCCAACAGAAGTGATTAATATAAGTTGTTAGAACTTGCTTCGCAATCATTGTAAATAAACAAAGTTTAAAAAAAAATAAAATAAAAACTACATACACATACAAATAATCTTTACACAAGCAACATTTTTTAATATTCAGAGAGTTACTGCTTTAATAATCAATATACATAAACATTTCATTCACATAGTGAGTTACTCCTTTAACAATACAACATATATAAATACATTAGAAATGAAAGATAAAAAACCCAGCACACTTGTGCATTAAACATGTCAAACATGCGGTCAACATTCTCTTAGTCAAGTCATACTCATACTTAGAATGTGTTGCTCACTGAGATATTCTAATCTAATGATTAGAAATTGTAGTCATTGTCCTATTTTTCAATAATTTATTCAGACTAGTCTATACATATTTATTTTAGCTCGATTGCAAAACAAGTTCTTACAACTTATATTAATCACTCTCGAGACCTCATTCCTGATGGAATCCATCGCCACAAGGAGAGAGAAGAGGCAAAGTGGAATTTAAATGCCTTGCCTAAGGGCACAATCGTAATGGCTCCAGCGGGGCTCGAACTCCGAGCATTTCGCACCTGAAGCGAACGTGCTACCACTGCGCCATCACGACTTCCATGGCTTTATATGTATGTTTAATTCAGACTGTAGAGTAGAATTGGGAAGATCTGTTCACATACGAACTGCTTTTTGTATATGTAAATCATCTCCACTTGTGAACATTTATCTACAAAATCACGAACAACTTTGTAAATGGTGGTCTACTAAAGCTAGTACTGATACTACGATAAATTTGAATACAAATTAAGGTTTTATGTTTCCTTTAAAAAGAAGACATGCATGGAGAGGAGACATAAAGCTTTTCACTCATGCACATGAACTCTTCCATATTTCTACTACAGAATCTTCCAAACTGAAGAATGCTCTTCGCCCTACATTTCTAAAATAGACTCTTCCTCTTACATTTTATGGACTCCTAAACGAGAGCGAAAAGGTAAGCCTCAATGATTGGGCCACAATTGACCAGTCACGTTACAGTGCTTCCTAGCAGCTAGACCTGTATAAATGTGCAACACAAGGTGCATGGGTCCCTGGTCAGCTGGTCCCTGCATGAATGTCATATGCAAATAATTTAATTACAAATTTCATCTGAATTAATTTGATGATAATTCATAAAGGTTTCTTTCACTAGAAGTTGTCAGTATGTCAATTTTTCTTGTATTCTATTCTTTCCACTTTGACTTCGTCATTCATCAGTTTATATACATACGCTACCACTGTTGATTGCTGTATATCCAAAATCACAAAGGATGGCTCTATGACGCTGAAAAGTAAAACGGTTATTAAACAACTACAGTCCAACCTGTGTTAGTGGTCACCTCCATTAAGTAGCCAACCTGTATTAAGCAACCAGTTTCAAGATTCCCTATATGTTGTTTTACTATACATTTGACCTCCATTAAGCAGCCAACCTGTATTAAGCAACCAGTTTCAAGATTCCCTATATGTTGTTTTACTATACATTTGACCTCCACTAAGCAGCCAACCTGTATTAAGCAACCAGTTTCAAGATTCCCTATATGTTGTTTTACTATACATTTGACCTCCATTAAGTAGCCAACCTGTATTAAGCAACCAGTTTCAAGATTCCCTATATGTTGTTTTACTATACATTTGACCTCCATTAAGCAGCCAACATGTATTAAGCAACCAGTTTCAAGATTCCTTATATGTTGTTTTACTATAAATTTGACCTCCATTAAGCAACCAACCTGTATTAAGCAACCAGTTTCAAGATTCCCTATATGTTGTTTTACTATACATTTCACCTCCATTAAGTAGCCAACCTGTATTAAGCAACCAGTTTCAAGATTCCCTATATGTTGTTTTACTATACATTTAACCTCCATTAAGCAGCCAACTTGTATTAAGCAACCAGTTTCAAGATTCCCTATATGTTATTTTACTATACATTTGACCTCCATTAAGCAGCCAACATGTATTAAGCAACCAGTTTCAAGATTCCCTATATGTTGTTTTACTATACATTTGACCTCCATTAAGCAGCCAACATGTATTAAGCAACCAGTTTCAAGATTCCCTATATGTTGTTTTACTATACATTTGACCTCCATTAAGTAGCCAACCTGTATTAAGCAACCAGTTTCAAGATTCCCTATATGTTGTTTTACTATACATTTGACCTCCATTAAGTAGCCAACCTGTATTAAGCAACCAGTTTCAAGATTCCCTATATGTTATTTTACTATACATTTGACCTCCATTAAGCAGCCACCTGTGCTAAGCAGCCATTTTCTCTGACTCCCTTGGCTGGCTGCTTAAGACAGGTTTGACTGTATAGAGTGACATTAGTCCCATTAAAGTCCTGATTGAGGGCCTCATGGTACATTGACCTTTGTTAAATGAGTTCTCTCAACCCTTTCAACACTACAGACCATACAAAAAGCTCATCTGGATCTGCACTTTTTGCCAGTAATATTACTACTTTTAGACAAAATTACCCATTTTGATAGATAGAGATATATTTGATTAGAACAAAAGGCAGTATACCCATGAGTTCATACAATTACATGAAACATATTACAATAATACAGTCAGTGGTGTATCACAGTCAAAACTATATACCGGTAAGGTGGTTCGTCTAAATTTCAGACAATACAGCAAGCTAACATCTGGACATATCAGAAACTGTGTTGAAACTGCTAAATTTACAAATGATCAGGTTCATTACGTATAATAATTATACAGTCACGTGTACATCGTACCTGGCTTGCCAGCTAATATATCAAGTTTTGGTATAAATGGTGTTAATATTGTAGTGATGATAAGTTAACTGGTCCAAATATATCATGCACCAGTCCATGTCAGTCCAAATTCCACGTTGCCTCTTCTCTCTCCCTCGTGGCGATGGATTCCATCAGGAATGAGGTCTCAAGAGTGATTAATATAAGTTGTAAGAACTTGTTTCGCAATCGAGTTAAAATAAATTTGTATAAACTAAGGGTTAGGGTTATTATTATAGTTAGTGTTGGGGATATGATTAGTGTTGAGGTTACAGTTAGTAGATTGAACTATTGTTGTAAGAACTTGTTTCATCGAGCAAAAATAAATTGTAATAAACATAGATGTAGAACAAGACCATACTCATTGCTAAATATACCTGTCCAAAGCATTGTACGCTCCAGTAGCCGAGCCTGGATTAATGTAGAATTTATTCTCATGTTCAAACGCTTCAAATCTGTGCGTGTGTCCGGATATGAGGATATCTACGTCAAGTTGTCGCTGAACCATAGCAAGACTCTCCTTGTCCCCCCAGGGAACTACTTGGTGACCATGACACATACCAATCCGGAACTGACCCACTGTCACAACTTTCTGCTCTGGATAATTCAGGTTCTGTAAAGTAAACATATATATTGAGGTACATTGTAATTATTTTTAAATATAGCATATTATTTTGCTATACAGTGAAACCCATCTAAACAGAATTGCCACTGGACCAGAGTTATTTTATATGTTATATTTCGGGTTTTACGCCTGCATCAGCACCATTTTGGGCTATATCGCCGGTGGGCAGTTTACCTAACACCACCTTTCCTGGGCAGGCTCCAGCGGTTAACCAGTACCTGGGTGCACCAACCTCCATAAGAAACTGCCAACTATTTCATATAAATGAGACACGGCCTGAGCGGGGCTCGAACCTGTGACCATCAGTGATGATAGGTTACAGTGGTATACAAGTCAGCGACCTTAACCACTCGACCACGGAGGCGGACTATTGGACCAGAGGTAATCGGTTTGGCGGGTTAGGTGTTTTCATAGTGGGGTAAACTTTTCCTAAGTTAACAGTTCAACAGTGAAAGATTGTTAATTTTATTAGGGTCAGACGGGGGATCGAACCTGCAATGCATATGCATAGAAGGAGGCTGAGACATGTTTATTTGAGATTCAAACCTACTGCGATGAGGGCCAAGTGATTTGAATTCAACCACTTGGATACTGAAGCCCTTCGGGTGGTATGTAGGTATTCAAGTGAGAAGCTACGATGGAGAATTTTTGTCCTATATTTAATCTGTAAAAATACGAAAAGTCTCCCTCAACTTAAAATAGGGAAGGCAGCTCAGGATGACACATCATCTCCTAAATCGCTCCAGCCCTGTGATTGGTCTGATAAAATACGAGTACAAGTATAAGATATACAGACCTCTTCAAAGTCTCCCCTCACAACGTGTACATCACTGGCAAGTGTTTTCAGATAGTCAAACGATTCCTTTGTACACATGTTTCCCGTGCACAGTATGTGCTGTATTTTACCAGGAACAAGCAGTTTCTTGAACTGTGGCGGTACTCCATTGCACCTATGTGGAATGTGTAGATCTCCCAAAACTAACACCAACTGTGAAATTAGAAATGAACAATTATTAGTTTTTTATCTGAAACATAAAATTTAGGTAAATTAAATGGAATTCAAATGATTTAAATTTCCCCAAAACCCGAAGTGTTCTTGTTTATTCTTCTAAGAAATAAAACATTGTGGTTTTCCATTCTCTACAAGTACAGTCAAACCTGTCTTAAGCAACCAGCCAAGGGAGTCACAGAAAGTGGCTGCTTAGCACAGGTGGCTGCTTAATAGAGGTCTAATATATAATAAAACAACCGATTGGGAATCTGGAAATTGGCTGCTTAATACAGGTTGGCTGCTTAATGGAGGTGACCACTAACACAGGTTTGACTGTAGTTCTAATGTCTTCCCCAGTTACCCGAGGTGTAAAAACAAAGCCTGATCTACAAAATCTGTACTACTATGGCTGGACTCTATAATATGTCTAGGTTCTGGTGCGGGCCATTGTCTAATGTTGTTAAAACTTGTGACCCAAACCATTTGTATTTTCATGCTATGTATTGTATCTTTACATGTATGACATATGCACTATTGATTTGCAATAAAATATGGTTAAATAAATGTCTGTGGATATTCATAAAGCATAAACTCTTAAGAGGTCTAAGTTTCTAAAGATTACATAATTTAGGAACAGCTTCAAGGAGAAGACACTTGTGATTGATGTGATTTTTATTCTTGGTTATGCATACATGTACATGTAATACCTGGCAATTAACAGGTATTCTGACGGGGTTCCATATCACACTAGTTTTCCCAGATTTAAATACTGGTGAGGTCTTCCTGTAAGTTCTGGGAGTCAACTAGCCTGGGAACATGCGTTGATATATTTTGCCTGGTCAGTCAAATAAATACATGTATATTTTAACACTGAGACCATTATTGGCTGTATTGAGTTTCTGATAATATAAACTTGTCATTTTGCCAGAAGTTAAAAATCGAAAGACAGGAACCCAGGCTAGGAGTCAACAAGGGAGTTAATGGTCAGGTAGACAGCAGTGTCATCAATTAATAGTCAGATTTGGGAAGAAACAGAAGAAGAAATGTTTATATAGATTATATTAAAAGCACAGGGTCCAAGGACAGATCCTTGCGGTACTCCAGCAGTATCAGGGACCTCTGTAAAGTTATCACAATCCAGGACAACTCTCTGCAGCCAATTAGGAGAGCAAGTTAAGGCGCCAATGTATTAATTTGACAGTTTCACGTAAGATGTACCAGAAAGCCGCTATGTGCAATTGGTTAGGTGTATAACTATCACATAGAACATCAGGGTTTGATTCTGTGAGGAGGGTAGAAAAATGGTTTGTTTCTTAGATCTGTAGTTATAGCTAATATTTAATTAGATAAATCAATGATATCGATATAAATTGAATATCTTTTATAGCAGAAGGTTCTCTTGTTACCGTTAGCTTAGTTTACAAATTATGTTAACTCGATTGCAAAACAAGTTCGTGCAACATTAGTTTAATCGCTCTTGAGACCTCATTCCTGGTGGAATCCACAACTTATTTTCATTACTTTCTTAAATCATTCTTTTATCTACATGTCTACGTCCCCGCGAGGGGTTCGACATTAAAGGAAGATAGATAGGAATCCATAGCCACGTGGGAGAGAGAATAGGCAATGTGGAATTTAAGTGGTTTGCCTAATGTCACAATCGTAACGACTACAGCTGAGCGTACCAGAAGCAAACGTGCTACCTCTGCGCTATCACGACTTCCACAATTTGTTCTCTTGTGAATGTAAGATATACCAATAGCATTAGCTGATGGCGTCCTGTGGTAGAGCGTCGGAATTGGAATCGAAAGATACTCGGTCAGGCCACGTATGTAGTGTCATTGAGCAAGGCACCTCACACACATTGCTTAGTACTGGTTAACCACTTAGGTCGGCTAAGCATGCCCAGGAAAACATGTCTAGGTCCCCGCAAGGGGTTTGATATTAATGGAACATACATACATACTGATATTTTTGGTGCTCGAGTACAAGTCCACCAAACCCCAAATCCTGGAGTTGCACCTGTACAGTTATTGCAATTAAATGACCTAACGCTCTATCAACTGAGCAGGCGAGCCGATTTTCAGCCTACGCCAAAACTATACTACAGCTGATGTTACAGTGCCAGTGTCAAAATGACACACCCCCTATTTGCACCAAAAATGTTGTTTTTCTTGTGGAATTTAAATTTTCGGTGGTCACCTAAGAAAACGACTAGTTTAGCAAATATTTGCCAGATAGTTAATTTATCTTCCATCTCGCTTGACAAATATATAAAATTAAGTAAAACCTACAAAATTACCATTGTGATCAGATATTGTGTATTGCTATACTTCCGCTTCCGGTTTACTAACACTCTTTTCTTACACTTAATTTGATTGGACAATGATTAATACTCCACCAATCAGATCTGCTGTACTACACCGTTGTTAATGATGTAGGATGGCGCGGCTGCAAACATTTATTTGTTTACATTCTGTTGGAAAACAATCATGACATGTCGATATTTTAAAGTCATAATGATTGCAATGTATCTGTTTCATATTTAAAAAAATGTTTTATAGAAAGAATGAAGTGCATAATTCCTGGACATAATATTAAAGGTATTTCTAAATTATCATATAATTTCGCGATATGTCAAAATTCACCCATGTGGCTTTCAATTCAGCCCAATGTCATTTACTGATTTTGCATTCACTTGGCGTGCAATTGCACACGTATCACTGTTGGCTCTACTGCTCACATACTATTTCACAATTCTGCTGCTTTCTGCATGGTGTGAAAGGGCCGAAGCTAGTGCCAAGCTGTTGGCCATACGATTGTGTCCTTAGAAAACACCCATAGAAAAGGCACTTAAATGCCACAATGCCTCACAATATCGTATCTCTTCCTCGTGGCAATGAATTCCATCAGGAATGAGGCATTGAAAGTGATTACGCTAATGTTGTAAGAACTTGTTTCACAATCAGGCTAATAAAGATTTGTTTTTGTAAAGAAAACTACAACAGTTAGATTGTGACCGGTTACTGCTATACTGGCCTCTAACCCATTGAAGTGCTGAGTGAGTAAAATTACCATATTACATATTTATAGAGAAACACTTATTAAATGTACTACAGTGAAACCCCTCTAAACCGAACGGCCTCCGGACCGGAAGAGAAGTTCGGTTTGGAGGGGTTTTCGGATGAGGGGGGGGAGATGAAGTTTGAACACCAATTTCTTCTTTAGGATGTCGGATACCGTGGACTACCCAACACCATATTTTTCTCCTAACACCTTCAGTGTTGGTTTTGGTACAGATTCAGATTCTCTGATTAATTTCAATTTGTCCTCAAGGGACAGTTCAGCTCTACGACGCAATGATAGTCTGCCTTTTGTGAAATCCCATTCACATCTAATTAGATCGTATTAAAACTAATTACTCAAACATGAAAAGAGATTTTAAAACAAACCTGCAAAGGACATAATTAAATAGTGTTAAGTCGTAATCCATTTGAAAACAACGTAATTAAAACCAATTTTCAGCATCATTGGTTTTTATCACACCTTTATGTTCTCACAACACCACGTCGGATGTAAACAATACGGATAAAACACCAATATGCCGACTGATTAATTGACTTGTGAAAACACGGAAGGTGTTATGTTTCAGGTGAGACAAAGGTTGTTTCGGATCTGGATTTTACGCCGCTGGCTGTTCAGTTTTCAGAGGTAATTTGCAATAGAAATGTGTACAAATGGTCCCGAAAACTGTCCGGTATTCGGAAAAGAGAGATTCCGGTTTAGAGAGATTTCTTTACAATGAACAAAGAAGGGAAAATATCGGGACCGCGAAAATTGTCCGGTTTGGAGGGAATTCCGATTTAGAGGGGTTCCGGTTTTGAGGGGTTTCACTGTACACAAATTGTACTACAGACACAACTCAGCTGCATTTACACACCACTTGCGCCAACAAATGACAACAATAGCCTTGCATTAATCAAGAGAAACCTATCCAGTTGTCCACACTTGACTATGGCCTAAGCCAACAAGTCCCTAGTTATTGAATGAGCCTTACCAATATGGAATCCAGCAACTTGAGACAGTCCCAGTCCATAGGATGGTGGCAAGATGCCCAACAGCAATACCTCCCAGATGAATGAGATGATCACAGACCTACGGTATCAGTTGTCAAACGCTGCAATATATGACGTACCGTATAATCCACACATGGCCTGACAGATAATCCATGACCTGGCATATGGGTACCATATAATATATATAGCGTGACAGATATCTCTACATGCACACAGCTACAGTAGTGAATAGAGACCATGTCTGACTGCCAACTCTATGACTTGCACCTCATGCTTTCAAGAGGATTTCGCTGAGCACTGGACTGTACAATGCTTGTACAAAATCTTTCATTTTGTTGCACTTGTGTGCACCTTGCCAATATCTTTAACAGTCACCTTGTATGAAATTGCTCCAGAAAATTGGTGAAAATAAAAATTTGATGATGATTGTTTAGCTTTGCTCTCGGTATCATATAATTCGCCACTGAAACCTGGAACCTTTAATGGTTGAGGTTTCTGATTAAGATGTCTTTCAGAACAATTTACTCAATTGAAAATTATCCAAATTACCAGTATAACAAAACAACTATCCACTGCTACATGTAGTATCTACTGCATGTACTATCCACTGCTACATGTACTATGTACTATCCACTGCTCCCCCATTCAGGTGTTTTGCTTCCTTGACTTCACTAATTTACTTGTTGCTAATGTGCATGCAGAAGTATGCCATGCTACAAGCAGGGTCTTTATACCTTGCATACATGCAAATTATCCCCTTTGAGAGGGGGAAATGTTTTCCCTAGACAGGTACAACTTCCTTTGTCCCCCATGAGAGTTGTAATACTTAAGGTCTGTTGAAATGGTTCACATATATGAGCATGACTGCAAATTGATTATGGTGATTTTTTATTACAGTGTTTGGAAGAGCCATTCATTCGTTATCAAAGATAGGGGAAGAACTCTACATAGAACCATTAGAACATGGTGTAAGTATTCATTTATTATGAAAGAAACAATATAATGGAGACTCCGTGGCATAATGGATACTGCATTGGTGATGTCTTTATGCACAACAGTTCATTCCATATTGCCTTAGGTCTCACCCCCATTCCATATTGCCTTAGGTCTCGCCCCCATTCCATATTGCCTTAGGTCTCGCCCCCATTCCATATTGCCTTAGGTCTCGCCCCCATTCCATATTGCCTTAGGTCTCGCCCCCATTCCATATTGCCTTAGGTCTCGCCCCCATTCCATATTGCCTTAGGTCTCGCCCCCATTCCATATTGCCTTAGGTCTCGCCCCCATTCCATATTGCCTTAGGTCTCGCCCCCATTCCATATTGCCTTAGGTCTCGCCCCCATTCCATATTGCCTTAGGTCTCGCCCCCATTCCATATTGCCTTAGGTCTCGCCCCCATTCCATATTGCCTTAGGTCTCACCCCCATTCCATATTGCCTTAGGTCTCGCCCTATTCCATATTGCCTTAGGTCTCTTCCCATTCCATATTGCCTTAGGTCTCGCCCCCATTCCATATTGCCTTAGGTCTCGCCCCCATTCCATATTGTCTTAGGTCTCACCCCCATTCCATATTGCCTTAGGTCTTGCCCCCATTCCATATTGCCTTAGGTCTCGCCCCCATTCCATATTGCCTTAGGTCTCATCCCCATTCCATATTGCCTTAGGTCTCATCCCCATTCCATATTGCCTTAGGTCTCGCCCCCATTCCATATTGCCTTAGGTCTCATCCCCATTCCATATTGCCTTAGGTCTCGCCCCCATGGAGGTGAATTCCATCAGGAATGAGAGCTTAAGAGTGATTAAACTAATGTTATAAGAACCTGTATTGCAAACAGGAAGTTGTGATAGCACAGTGGTAGTTGTTCGCTTCAGGTGCGAAAGGCATGCACTTCTGTATCCGTTACAATTGTGCTCTTAGGAATCTAAGAATGCTTTCACAAGGCAAGATCGGAAAGAAATTGTAGATAAGACTGGAACACTTGGAGATATTTGTGTAACGGTGACAACATTAACCCTTTTCTCTTTAAAACTGCTAAGCTATACAAATACATTAGATTTTTATGTGAAATCATCTGAATTAACCTGTTAACATATTACTTTTAAATTAACAAACATGTACATGTATTCTCTGTCAATTGAAATTGACGTGTTTGAAGCATAAATCAAGCGTCTGAAGCCTTTTCTGGAGAAGGCCTTGTTTACATGGTATCTAAAAACTTGTTTACAAGACTAGATCTGAAAGAAATTGTAGATAAGACTGGAACACTTGGAGATATTTGTGTAACTGTCAACGTTAACCCTTTGCTTCAATTTAACAGAAAGAGGTCAATTACTCATTTTGTCTCCATACTGCTGATAATCAGCTGGCTCACTGCACAACATACTCAAGAATCAATCTCTATGCGGAATAGATGATAGCGTGGAATGGCGGCTGTATGTGGGAAAGCTACATGTATGACAGGGTTCCCTCTGTCTGAATGTTTGTCTTCGCCACTTCTGTCGCCAATTGAAAAACTCTTGAGCCAGTTTAAAAAACTTGGAGCCAACTAAGAGCCATATAGTTCACAAATAAATATTTGAAGCCATGTATTTGTAATTTTATTTTAAAAGGTTGCGCCAAATATTTTCGCCAATTCACAAAATTTAGCGCCAACATTTATTTTTTGGCACCTTTGGCTACTGGCAGCGGGAACCCTGTATGAAGGTATTGTATGGCGTTTATATGGAGTAAAGGGTTAATAGAGTTATTTGTCTTTTGAAACAGTTGGCATTGAGAACTGTAAACTCTTCACGGTCAGCATACGCTTGCTTCCTGTTTGCCCCAAGCTTCTTCCAGCACTATGACGATGGCGCTGATGATGTGTCTTCCCAGGACAGTGACGATACGCTCCGATGTAAAATTGCTATGAAGGTAATGAAGAAATGTAATTTCATTTTTAAAGAAGAAAAGTTTATACTAGTAGTTTCGGGCTCATCCTAGATCGCGACATGGGTAAAATAGTCACCCTAGGAACCCTGACTTTGCCCCCAGGAGTACCCCACTTTCTTTTATACAATTTTCATGCAAAATCTTGTCCAATAAGCTACCTTAGTAATGCATTGCTTCTGTTCAAATGTATTAAAAGGTCATATAATATTATGCATTTTTGTATATTTTGTTGAGATTTATTAACCCATTCAACACCAAGTAACTGACATGGACTGGTCCATGATCAGTTTTTAGACCAATAAATTAATACGAAAATTACATTTGGACCAGTTCATTTATCAAAATGGGTAATTTTGTCTAAAATGGGTAATTTTGTCTAAAATAGTAATATTACTGGCAAAAAGTGCAGATCCTGATGAGACGGCTCGTAACGAGCCGGCTCATCTGGATCTACACTTTTTGTAAGCCTATTTAGAGGCCTGTGGTGTTGAAAGGGTTAAATAATACCATTTAAGCACGCAATCACACGGTTTATCAATTCTCCCAATTATGGTGACCTAGGACGAGTATTGTAGTTTGTTATGTGTTGTGTTTATTTGAATGTACGATCGACATGCTGCATTTTTATTGACTTTTGAATGAAGGGTTAATATCTCGATAGCTGTCCGATTAGCTCAGTGGTGAGCATGCTCTTCTCACCAATGCAACTCGGGTTCGATCTTCGGACCGGGAAGTATGTGAGATGGTACGGTGGTCGCCAGATCGGACAGGTGGGTTTTTCTCCGGGTACTCCGGTTTCCTCCCACACGAATGACCACATATATGCTTTCATCCGCGCCAACAAGAATGATTAATATAAGTTGTTAGAACTTGCTTCGCAATCGTTGTAAACTAAATAAAGTTTAAGCTTTTAATATCTCGATATATTTCTCTGATTTTACGTGGTAGTTACAGATTCACACTCTATGCAACCCACTATAGTAAATCAGCTTTACTCCGAATAGTTGAAACAATGGAAATCAATTGAAACAACATGCAAGCGCCTTGATTTATATTCAATGTACATGACTGTATTGTCGTGTTTTGTTGTATCAATGTTCCACGGTAAATATGATGTGTTGTGTTCATTTTGGGTTGTATATGACAAGTTTTGAGTAGAATTAGAATTGTACATGTAGTTGTCAGACCCGTGAATAGATCCAGAATAATTTGTTGGAAAACTGGCCGTCGCCGAGAGTTATGTGTGAGATTGTGATCAAGTACAGTAGATTGATGGCGTTCAAATTGAAAGGTTGGTGGTCCAGATCCTATTGGTGACCATTTTGTTCATTAGATTCAACGATTGCGAAGCAAGTTTTAACAATTTATATTAATCACTCTCGTTGGCGGATAAGCGTAAATGTTGTCATTCGTGTGGGAGGAAACCGGAGTACCCGGAGAAAGCCTACCTGTCCAATCTGGCGACCATAGTGCTATCTCACATCCTTCCCGGTCCGAGGATCAAACCCGGGCTGCATTGGTGAGAAGCGAGCGTGCTAACCACTGCACTAATCGGACAGCCTATTTTGTTCATTGGAAGTCAATATATTGAAATTATTTGAGAACTACCGTAGTGCAGTCAGAACTAGTATAGCTATTGGATGTAATATTATAAGAGGTCTGTGTTAAAATGTTGAGACATAGATGTAATTCTTTGTGCATGTAGCTGCCTATATTTTATGTAGACTATTTAATGCTATTCTGGGTACTAGTGAAATATTTGTATGAAAGCAAATACTCTTTTTCTTTATAATCCTATGTTATCACCCTTCGGAATTTCTGCGAGGAATATTGATCTGTCTGTCCGGGCCAGTTCTCAGTAACAGATAGGTGGAATTTCATGAAGCTTAAAATAATTTAAATTAGTGTCACCATAGTGTCGTGGTGCACGTGTTTGTGGAGATCGGCCCTGTAACAGCATACTTAATGCCCATTAATTGACTACATATCCACAAATTTGTCCTGTTCGTCCAGAGCCAGGCGGGGACATCTATTTATCGAAAATGCGTATTCTTTAATGTGTTGCATGTAATTGATTCTGATCAGGAAATGAATTAAATGTGACCTATCTTGTAGACTACATCCATGTATGTTATGAAACACAAGCCTGATTTTTAGTCTTATTAACAAGGGGCCCAAATAAAGGTTGATGACTTGCCTCTCACAGTTCCAGGTTCGAATCCCACTAGGGGTGTCAAATTCTTTGAAGTGAGGAAACTATCCCGCTGGCTTGTGGAAGGTTCTACCCGTGTGCCTGTCTGTACCTGAAACACTGCTCGAAGGTGCACCCGGGGTTTCCTCCACCAATTATATCTGGAGAGTCGCCATACATGCATGCTGTGCACCCGGGGTATATCTGGAGAGTCGCCATACATGCATGCTGTGCACCCGGGGTATATCTGGAGAGTCGCCATACATGCATGCTGTGCACCCGGGGTATATCTGGAGAGTCGCCATACATACATGCTGTGCACCCGGGGTATATCTGGAGAGTCGCCATACATGCATGCTGTGCACCCAGGGTATATCTGGAGAGTCACCATACAAGCTGTGCACCCGGGGTATATCTGGAGAGTCGCCATACATGCTGTGCACCGGGTATATCTGGAGAGTCGCCATACATGCTGTGCACCCGGGGTATATCTGGAGAGTCGCCATACATGCTGTGCACCCGGGGTATATCTGGAGAGTCGCCATACATGCTGTGCACCCGGGGTATATCTGGAGAGTCGCCATACATGCTGTGCACCCGGGGTATATCTGGAGAGTCGCCATACTACATGCGGGCCACCCGGGGTATATCTGGAGAGTCGCCATACATGCTGTGCACCCGGGGTATATCTGGGAGTCGCATACATGCTGCACCGGGGTATATCGGAGAGTCGCCATAACATGCTGTGCACCGGGGTATATCTGGAGATCGCCATACATGCTGTGCACCCGGGGTATATCTGGAGAGTCGCCATACATGCTGTGCACCCGGGGTATATCTGGAGTCGCCATACATGCTGTGCACCCAGGGTATATCTGGAGAGTGCCATACATGCTGTGCACCCGGGGTATATCTGGAGTTGCCATACATGCTGTGCACCCGGGGTATATCTGAGAGTTGCCATACATGCTGTGCACCCGGGGTATATCTGAGAGTCGCCATACATGCTGTGCACCCGGGGTATATCTGGAGAGTCGCCATACATGCTGTGCACCCGGGGTATATCTGGAGAGTCGCCATACATGCTGTGCACCCGGGGTATAGCTGGAGAGTCGCCATACATGCTGTGCACCCGAGGTATATCTGGAGAGTCGCCATACATGCTGTGCACCCGGGTATAGCTGGAGAGTCGCCATACATGCACCATCTAAGCTGTTTGTGCAACTATAGACCCAATTACATACCAATAAAAAATATAAAAAACTATTTCCAGTTTTACATTGTTAGATTATATACAGTCAAACCTGTCTTAAGGAGCCAGCCAATGGAGTAAGAGAAAGTGGCTGCTTAGCAAAGGTGGATGCTTAATAGAGGTCAAATGTATAATAAAACAACATATAGGGAATCTTGAAACTGGCTGCTTAATACAGGTCGGCTGCTTATTGGAGGTGACCACTAACACAGGTTTGACTGTATAACAATAAATTAGTGTAATGTTTCAGTCGATATTGACAGTGTTTCGTTCGCTGGCGACCATGGAGAAGACCGTTGAACGATGTAATATTCGATTGAACATGAAAGATTCGCGACTAGTGTTCCAACTATACTGCAGACATGGTAATATTTACCTCCGCCATGGAGGTTATGTATTTGTCTCCGTTTATTTGTTTGTTTATCTGTTAGCAGGATTACGCAAATATGTTTCAGACGGGATTTCATGAAATCTGGGGGAAGGGTGTTCCTCAGGTCAAGGAGGAAATTCATTAGGATTTAGTTTAAACTTTATTTATTTTACAACGATTGCGAAGCAAGTTTTAACAACTTATATTAATCACTCTCGTTGGCACGGATGAAAGCGTAAATGTGGTCATTCGTGTGGGAGGAAACCGGAGTACCCGGAGAAAACCCACCTGTCCGTATCTGTGATGCTTGTTTTATTTGTTTCAGTCCTCCCTGCATGTAGTGGTTTACTCTGTGTATCTGAGATGCTTGTTTTATTTGTTTCAGTCCTTCCTGCATGTAGTGGTTTACTCTGTGTATCTGAGATGCTTGTTTTATTTGTTTCAGTCCTTCCTGCGTGTAGTGGTTTACTCTGTGTATCTGAGATGCTTGTTTTATTTGTTTCAGGTCCTCCCTGTATAGTGGTTTACTCTGTGTATCTGTGATGCTTGTTTTATTTGTTTCAGTCCTTCCTGCGTGTAGTGGTTTACTCTGTGTATCTGCGATGCTTGTTGTATTTGTTTCAGGTCCTCCCTGTATAGTGGTTTACTCTGTATATCTGAGATGCTTTTTTATTTGTTTCAGGTCCTCCCTGTATAGTGGTTTACTCTGTGTATCTGCGATGCTTGTTTCGTTTGTTTCAGGTCCTCCCTGTATGTAGTGGTTTACTCTGTGTATCTGTGATGCTTGTTTCGTTTGTTTTAGGTCCTCCCTGTATGTAGTGGTTTACTCTGTGTATCTGTGATGCTTGTTGTATTTGTTTCAGGTCCTCCCTGTATGTAGTGGTTTACTCTGTATATATATATGTATGTATGTTCCATTAATGTCAAACCCCTCGCGGGGACTTAGACATGTTTTCCTGGGCAGGCTTAGCCGACCTAAGCGATTAACCAGTACTAAGCAATGTGTGTGAGGTGCCTTGCTCAATGACACTACATACGTGGCCTGACCGAGTATCGAACCCGGGACTGTTCGATTCCAAATCCGACGCTCTACCACTAGACCACGACGCCACACATATATATAGTGCTTGTTTCGTTTGTTTCAGGTATTGTGAAGACACATAATCTGGCGTTTATTGAATGTGAGACTCTGCAAGCCGTCTTCTCTAGAGACATGTGTCCCAATGCTCTAACTGCCTCCTCAAAGTAAGCATGCCCTTATTTCCGCTTTATGTTCATGTTCCGCTGATATTACATGCAAATATACAATGACAATATTATATTGATGTACATGTATATACCCTGCCATCAGTCGATCTCGGGCGAGTCAAGAGTCAAGTTTTGGCCGGATCCTTACATAAGTCGAGGGTACTTTGTGGTCTTCTGACATTTGTTACGACAATGGGCTAATGACTTAAAACAAACTGCACTTCAGTCTTAATTAAATTATTTAAATATTTTAATCGGATTAAAATCTACAGACCACTGTAACCTATCATCACTGATGGTCACGGGTTCGAGCCCCGCTCAGGCCGTGTCTCATTTATATGAAAAAGTTGGCAGTTTCTTACGGAGGTTGGTATACCTAAGTACTGGTTAACCGCTGGAGCCTGCCCAGGAAAGGTGTTGTTAGGTAAACTGCCCGCGGGCGATATAGCCCAAAATGGTGCTGATGCAGGCGTAAAACCCGAAATATAATATATAATAATATAAAATCTACAGGTTTAGAACACTCTGAAAGTAGGAAATAGTTAGAGTTATCTTATACTTTCAGATTACTGTGTGATGCTGTGATGAATTTCCAGAATAATCAGGAGGAAGTAACTCTGATTGTGAGCCCGGAGAAAATAATTCTGAAAAACTATGTTGAGGATGAACCTGGTAATGTCTCCAGTTTATTGCGAAGTATTTCCAATAAATTTTCAGTACTGCATATTTCTGATGCTCCTTTGGTTCTTTTACGTGCACGGTGTAAAGCACCGACATGAGACCTCGGTTTAACGTCCCATCTTATAAATAATATATGATAAATATGTTTTTTAGTAATTTCCTTAAGCAATATTCAACATTTAAGGTAATTCTGTTAGATTATTTGTTCTAAAAATGAATTTTAAAGTTACATGGTATAGCACGAACGTTTTCGATTGCGTGACGTAAGTTTAGACGTCATTTCTTGACGTAACATCATCCACCCAGTGGGTCCCTTTTGGTAAATCGCGTCACATATGTTTAAACCAAACGCAGTGCTTTGTATTTTCTTATTAGGCAATGTATTAACCCTTTACCCCTTAGTGCCTCTCGACACCAATGCATATACATAGATCGACACATTAGTAGGGAAACAAGCTATAATAAAGATCAGAACAACACTTAATAATTCCTAGTAAACAACGTAGTGTATACAACACTTAATAATTCCTAGTAACCTCTTGAAGGTGGAGTAGGCCAGTTCACAGCCAAATGTATGAAATAAAACTCCATCATGAGGGAAAGGGTTAACTGAAATGTATTTTTATATGTATTTTTGAAATGTAAAATAGCAAAGATGATTAATCTAATTGGATGCCTGTTTAGAAGTGTGACTGAATAGTAATCTGGAGCTAGAATAGTAATCTGGAGCTAGAATAGTAATCTGGAGCTAGAATAGTAATCTGGAGCTAGAATAGTAATCTGGAGCTAGAATAGTAATCTGGAGCTAGAATAGTAATCTGGAACTAGAATAGTAATCTGGAACTAGAATAGTAATCTGGAGCTAGAATGGTAATCTGGAGCTAGAATGGTAATCTGGAGCTAGAATGGTAATCTGGAGCTAGAATGGTAATCTGGAGCTAGAATAGTAATCTGGAGCTAGAATAGTAATCTGGAGCTAGAATAGTAATCTGGAGCTAGAATAGTAATCTGGAGCTAGAATAGTAATCTGGAGCTAGAATAGTAATCTGGAACTAGAATAGTAATCTGGAACTAGAATAGTAATCTGGAGCTAGAATAGTAATCTGGAGCTAGAATGGTAATCTGGAGCTAGAATGGTAATCTGGAGCTAGAATGGTAATCTGGAGCTAGAATAGTAATCTGGAACTAGAATAGTAATCTGGAGCTAGAATAGTAATCTGGAGCTAGAATAGTATTCTGGAGCTAGACTAGTAATCTGGAGCTAGAATAGTAATCTGGAACTAGAATAGTAATCTGGAACTAGAATAGTAATCTGGAACTAGAATAGTAATCTGGAACTAGAATAGTAATCTGGAGCTAGAATAGTAATCTGGAGCTAGAATAGTAATCTGGAGCTAGAATAGTAATCTGGAACTAGAATAGTAATCTGGAACTAGAATAGTAATCTGGAGCTAGAATAGTAATCTGGAGCTAGAATAGTAATATGGAGCTAGAATAGTAATCTGGAGCTAGAATAGTAATCTGGAGCTAGAATAGTAATCTGGAACTAGAATAGTAATCTGGAGCTAGAATAGTAATCTGGAGCTAGAATAGTAATCTGGAGCTAGAATAGTTTAGTGGCTCAATATTGACATGGACAGCCAATTGAGAGAATTAGTGAAACGGTCAACGTAGGAATCGGGAAGCTGGTTGCTTACTACAGGTTGACTGTTTAATAGAGGTGATTGCTGTTTACATGGGTTAGACTGTATTTGATAATGAATTCAGTACGGATTGTAGGAAAATAGGACTAGCGTGTTTTCACCGGATACTCTGGATTCGACCGCATATGCGCTTCCGTCAGCGCTAACGAGTGATTAATATAAGTAGGTCAAGCGTGTGTCGCAGTCGTTAAAATAAATAATGTGCACTTTTAATTCAGTTTGATTTATTTGAATGTGCTATCACTGTGAGCACTATCACGACTTTGCTTATCTTGAGACCATATACAAAACATGTGTTTATGGTGAACGCCTCATTTACTGACTTCTTGTAGTTGGATGTAGAATGTATAGTTATTGCAATTAGTTGGCATTTCGGGGTTATTCACAATTTATGAGGAATGTATTGGTTTTCCTGTTTTCAGACCCTAATAAAGTGATGCACACCAATCTGAGCCTGGAACCGGAAGAGTTTGATAACTGTCAGATAGGAATAGATACTGAAGTCACATTTTGCCTGAAGGAACTGAGAGTAAATCTTTCCGTAGCCATAATGTCACTGATGGGTTATTATACCCGCACTGAGGTGTTCCCGTGTTCAAATAGAACTGTGTTTGCGTCAACATGACTCAGATACAGTCAAACTTGTGTTAACCAAAAAAAAAATCGTCTGCAAATGGAAAATCTGAAGAAAATGGCTACAGTTTCACTCCATAAGCCACCTTGTATTAATGAGAAAACTTCCAGATAATTTTCTGGCATTTTATTTAGGAAATAATATTGTCTTGCTGTCGTTTAACGGCGAATAAAACACGGTATAGATATCTGATGTGTAGGACTCGCACTCGAGTCATAAGAACTGAAGAAAATGCCCAATGATTATCCAGTATCCAACCATTTTCTTCAGGTTTTCCATATGCAGACGACAGTATTTTTACTACTATTTTTTTTACTTTAAATGATTTTCATTCATAAATAAATCTTTTTACGGGGGGAGCAAAATTCAACAGCCATGAAATAGACCGACTCTAGCCGTGCTTTATTGAAGATTTAAACTCACTCGATTTCTTCTTTGTTTATCGGAACAAAATATCAAGTGGTGTTAGAATATACATATATGACCACTATTATGCAGCCACCTATTCTAAGCAGCCACCTATTCTAAGCAGCCACCTATTCTAAGCAGCCACCTATTCTAAGCAGCCACCTATTCTAAGCAGCCACCTATTCTAAGCAGCCACCTATTCTAAGCAGCCACTTTCTATAGTTCCATTAACTAGCTGCTTAATCCTTTGCCTGCTGAGTAAATAAAATCACATTTGTAAACAACATAGATCCAGATCAGAGTAACGCTGTGTCTGATCAGGATCTATGTTGTTTGGTCTTCAGCCAAGTGTTTTAGTTCCACTATCCAAATAGCAAACAGCATAGAGCCTGATCAAATGGCACGTTCTGTGCCGTCTGATCTGGCTCTCTGCTGTTTGCAAACTGGATTTTATCTGCTGCTAGCGTGCAAAGAGATAGGATAGGTTGGACTATAATTAATGTCTTGCTTAATGGCTTAGGTGTTGGGCTTGTTGTTTGAAGGTTTGAGTTTGGTGCACTTGTTCACTTTATGTTTAGTCCTAACATAGATATATCACCGCTAGTAATTTCCACCCTACCCTTGTTCAACTTGATTCATATTGACAAATCTTTAATAGCAGCTAAGTTGCCTCCGTGGCCGAGTGTTTATGGGCCTTCACATCATATCACTTGCCCCTGACCGCTGTAGATCTGTGCCTGCAATAATGCTTAGCGGGCACCCCCGGGTCTTCCTCAACCAATAATCTATCTTCCGCTAATGTCGAACCCCTCACGGGGACGTAGACATGTTAGATGGAGACACACCATATGACCTAAGCTGTTGGTGCAACTTTAAACATACAAATAAGAACAGCTGTTTTGGCAAGTTGTGACATAAAATGAAATAAATTAAAAAGTTTAAACTTTATTTATTTTACAACGATGGCGAAGCAAGTACTAACAAACAAACTGTGCATTTCTCAGAACGTATTTTGTTACAATTGACCTTTCGTCATTATAATTTTACTACATACATGTATTTTATCTACATATATTTTTAGCTATCTTGTATACAATATACTTAACCCGGCGCGATATAGCCTGAACTGTGCTGAAGCACCGTTAAACCAAATGGAATGTATGTTATGCAATGGGTACGGTGTCCGCCTTGTAACCGAGGGTTTGTCAGTTTGAATCCCCCACAAGCATGGTGGTGGTATATTGGTCAAGATCATAACCGAGGGTTTGTCAGTTTGAGTCCCCCAGAACCATGATTGTGGTATATTGGTCAAGATTGTAACCGAGGGGTTGTCAGTTTGAGTCCCCCAGAACCATGGTGGTGGTATATTGGTCAAGATTGTAACCGAGGGTTTGTGAGTTTGAATCCCCCAGAACCATGGTGGTGGTATATTGGTCAAGATCTTAACCGAAGGGTTGTCAGTCCCCCAGAACCATGGTGGTGGTATATTGGTCAAGATCGTAACCGAGGGTTTGTCAGTTTGAATCCCCCAGAACCATGGTTATCGTATATTGGTCAAGACATTTTAAATGCACAATGTCTCCCCATTCTCCTTCATGGTGATAAATTGCACCAACAACATCAACTCGAGAGTGCGATGAAACTTAATCTTGTAAGAACTTGTTTCACAAGCTACGTTGGAAGTCGTGATAGCGCAGTGGTAGCACGTTCTCTTCAGGTGCGAATGGCCCGGAGTTTGCTCTTAATTGTAAACTTTACGATTGTGCCATTACGCAATGCTTTAAATTCCACATTGCCTTCTCTCCCTCGTGGCGATGGATTCCATCAGAAATGATGTCTCAGAATTGATTAATATAAGTTGTAAGAACTTGTTACTCGCAATTGAGCTAAAATAAATTTATATGAACTAAGCTAACATACACTTGTACACGTATAACATAAAAATGACTCTGTATGGCATTTCAGGCGATTTTAGCTTTCTCCGAGGTAACAACGCTCCCACTTACACTTCAGTTTGAAACTGCAGGCAGGTGAGTAACACTTTCCTTCTACATATTTCTACATAACTTGCTCAGTTTTTGAAATGACTGGTCTGGCCCTTATTTATTTTCCGCGAAATATTTTTACTTGACAAATGCGAGATATATTATAGAACCTGTAACCGAGGTGCTGAATAGTTGAATACTGGACACACGAACGACTAGTTCAAATTCTCTGTACTTATTCTTCCCAATACAAATCACTTGATCGGAATTCAAAATGTGGTCAGCTTAAAAGAAAACGTTTAAGCAACTTCTCATGAACAAATAGTGTTTTGGAATTTGCCAAATTTGTTATACACATCCTTACAATAACATCTACTACTTTTGTGCATATTGCGTTACTGAGGTCAAACATACGATCAACTTAAAGGAACCCTCATATCATATTCTCATGAAGGGGCTTCTGTGGCCGCATGGTTACGATCATTCACTTTAAATCGCTTGCCCCTCACGGCTGTAGGTGCGAATCCCACTGGGGTGTCCAATTATTTTATGTGAGGAAGTTATCCAGCTGGTTTGTGGTAGGTTGCTGGTTCTACACGGGTGCCCTTCAGTACCTGCAATACTACACAGAAGGACACCCGGGGTCTTCCTCCGCCGATAATAGCTGGAGAGTCGCCGTATGACCTAAGCTGTTGGTGCGACTTTAAGCCACAAAAAGACATATTCTCATTAACCAAATTTTGTCTGCAGCATCCGTAACCCAAATCAAGTTTGGTTACATGTATATACTGTTATTGTATATAAACTGTTTGTATTCACAGACCGATAGTGTTCACTATAGACAGTGACAGTACGTTTGAGGGTAACTTTGTCCTTGCAACTCTAGCCGACCAACAGACACAAAGTCAAGCTCCAACACAAGCCAGGCTCGCCACACAGAACAGGTTAACATCTTTACAGAAACTCATTGTATAATTATTATATAGTATTGCTAGTATGCATTTATGCAGGGTGAGTTGGGGGGGGTTATATAATCCATTTGTCCACTCATTGCTAGTAAGCATTTATGCAGGGTGAGTTGGGGGGCGGTTATATAATTTTTAATTATATAATTTTTTCGATATAGACTCGACCAATACTTCTATATCTATCGGTTTTACAGGAGCTTGACAATACTGTATCATTGTGTTATAGAGCACAGTCGAGGATATCCAAGACAACTAAGCAGAGACCCAGACCCTCTGTGTCACACAGCAGAACTAATGATAGTGTGGAACATCTTCAGAGTAGAAGAAAACATGGGTATGAGTTACACACCATTGTTGTCTCGTCCACCGTCGGAAAGTGAGATATAGTAGTCGGTTTTCCAATGACAGCGGCTACGATGCCATCAACAATTGCATATAACTAATAAACGTCGTATGTTGCCAACTGTTTCTGGGCGTTGTTCCCTGCCTCGCACCTTGAATGTGAATATTTGCAAAATAATGATGTGGTTTTCAGAAATGTTTGACGCTTCAGAAATACTAATGGGAATCACTTGCGTTTATCATAGTTTTGCCGGCATCATATCAGCCGTTACCTAAACCCTGATTTGGGGGTTTATATAAAGTTAGGCATAATAAAATTATATGAGTATTTGTTAGAGACCTTAATCGATATAATATGTAAGTCTAGCAGTAAGTTTTATCATTTTAACATAAACATGAATATCTTTTTTTTGTTTTATATAAACTTTATTTATGTTACAACGATTGAGAAGCAAGTTTTAACAACTTATATTAATCACTCTCGTTGGCGCGGGTGAAAGCATATATGTGGTTATTCTTATTAATCTCCCACCATAGAACAACAAATAGTTTTAGGTCCAGAATGGGCCTACTCTGTATGAATAATAAAATGCATGTACCTGGATATATCGCCACATGTCAATACACATACATCATGGGAGAAAGTTCCAAAATATGAACATCAACTAGTTTTCAACAAAAAATATTAAATTTGGAGGGGAAAAAACCTATTTGTTTTTATAAAAAAATAATTCATTAGAAAAAGCACTTTATGCCCATATTTGGTAGTTACTGGAAACACATAGTAACCTAAGCAGTGATCAAAACAGTTTCACTGATCTAACGGAAAGAAGGATAGGTTTCGATATTTTACCTTGTTCTGAAAATTTGTGTAGTTCAAACTTTATTTAATGATTGCGAAGCAAGTTTTAACAACTTATATTAATCACTCTTGTTGGCGCGGATGAAGGCGTAAATGTAGTCATTCGTGTGGGAGAAAACCGGAGTACCCGGAGAAAACCCACCTGTCCGATATGGCGACCACCGTACCATCTCACATACTTCCCGGTCCGAGTATCGAACCCTGGTTGCATTGGTGAGAAGCAAGCACGCTAACCACTGCGCTAATTGGACAGCCAAAATTTATGTATATATTGTTATATATAAGAAACAATTTTTTATCCAATATACAAGGAATATACAAGGAATATACAAGGAATATACAAGGAAACAATAAATTATTGTTGTTTTACATTGAAAGTTTAGGCATAGTCGGACATTTACATTGAGATACGGAACCAAAACCCATATATGTGAACCATTTCTAGAGCCCATGTCTGACCACCTCATTCCATATTTGTGAACCATTTCTAGAGCCCATGTCTGACCACCTCATTCCATATTTGTGAACCATTTCTAGAGCCCATGTCTGACCACCTCATTCCATATTTGTGAACCATTTCTAGAGCCCATGTCTGACCACCTCATTCCATATATGTGAACCATTTCTAGAGCCCATGTCTGACCACCTCATTCCATATTTGTGAACCATTTCTAGAGCCCATGTCTGACCACCTCATTCCATATTTGTGAACCATTTCTAGAGCCCATGTCTGACCACCTCATTCCATATTTGTGAACCATTTCTAGAGCCCATGTCTGACCACCTCATTCCATATATGTGAACCATTTCTAGAGCCCATGTCTGACCACCTCATTCCATATATATGAACCATTTCTAGAGCCCAAGACTGAACACCTCATTCCATATATATGAACCATTTCTAGAGCCCAAGACTGACCACATCATTCCATATATGTGAACCATTTCTAGAGCCCAAGACTGACCACCTCATTCCATATTTGTGAACCATTTCTAGAGCCCATGTCTGACCACCTCATTCCATATATATGAACCATTTCTAGAGCCCAAGACTGAACACCTCATTCCATATATGTGAATCATTTCTAGAGCCCAAGACTGACCACCTCATTCCATATATGTGAATCATTTCTAGAGCCCAAGACTGACCACCTTGTTCCATATATGTGAACCATTTCTAGAGCCCAAGACTGACCACCTCATTCCATATATGTGAACCATTTCTAGATTGCAAGACTGAACACCTCATTCCATATATGTGAACCATTTCTAGAGCCTAAGACTGACCACCTTGTTCCATATATGTGAACCATTTCTAGAGCCCAAGACTGACCACCTCATTCCATAGTTGTGAACCCAAGACTGACCACCTCGTTCCATATATGTGAACCATTTCTATAGCCCAAAACTGAACACCTCGTTCCATATATGTGAACCATTTCTAGAGCCCAAAACTGAACACCTCGTTCCATATATGTGAACCATTTCTAGAGCCCAAGACTGACCACCTCATTCCATATTTGTGAACCATTTCTAGATTGCAAGACTGACCACCTCATTCCATAGTTGTGAACCCAAGACTGACCACCTCGTTCCATATATGTGAACCATTTCTAGAGCCCAACACTGAACACCTCGTTCCATATATGTGAACCATTTCTAGAGCCCAAAACTGAACACCTCGTTCCATATATGTGAACCATTTCTAGAGCCCAAGACTGACCACCTCATTCCATATTTGTGAACCATTTCTAGATTGCAAGACTGACCACCTCATTCCATAGTTGTGAACCCAAGACTGACCACCTCGTTCCATATGTGTGAACCATTTCTAGAGCCCAAGACTGACCACCTCATTCCATATTTGTGAACCATTTCTAGATTGCAAGACTGACCACCTCATTCCATATTTGTGAACCATTTCTAGAGCCCAAGACTGACCACCTCATTCCATATATGTGAACCATTTCTAGAGCCCAAGACTGACCACCTCATTCCATATTTGTGAACCATTTCTAGAGCCCAAGACTGAACACCTCATTCCATATTTGTGAACCATTTCTACAGCCCAATAACACCTCATTCCATATATGTGAATCATTTCTAGAGCCCAAGACTGACCACCTCATTCCATATATGTGAATCATTTCTAGAGCCCAATACTGACCACCTCATTCCATATATGTCAATCATTTCTAAAGCCCAAGACTGACCACCTCATTCCATATATGTGAACCATTTCTAGAGCCCAAGACTGACCACCTTGTTCCATATATGTGAACCATTTCTAGAGCCCAAGACTGACCACCTCATTCCATATATGTGAACCATTTCTAGATTGCAAGACTGAACACCTCATTCCATATATGTGAACCATTTCTACAGCCTAAGACTGACCACCTTGTTCCATATATGTGAACCATTTCTAGAGCCCAAGACTGACCACCTCATTCCATAGTTGTGAACCCAAGACTGACCACCTTGTTCCATATATGTGAACCATTTCTATAGCCCAAGACTGACCACCTCATTCCATATATGTGAACCATTTCTAGATTGCAAGACTTACCACCTCATTCCATATTTGTGAACCATTTCTAGAGCCCAAGACTGACCACCTCATTCCATATATGTGAACCATTTCTAAAGCCCAAGACTGAACACCTCATTCCATATTTGTGAATCATTTCTAGAGCCCAAGACTGACCACCTCATTCCATATATGTCAATCATTTCTAAAGCCCAAGACTGACCACCTCATTCCATATATGTGAACCATTTCTAGAGCCCAAGACTGACCACCTTGTTCCATATATGTGAACCATTTCTACAGCCCAAGACTGACCACCTCATTCCATATTTGTGAACCATTTCTAGAGCCCAAGACTGACCACCTCATTCCATATTTGTGAACCATTTCTAGAGCCCAAGACTGAACACCTCATTCCATATTTGTGAACCATTTCTACAGCCCAATAACACCTCATTCCATATATGTGAATCATTTCTAGAGCCCAAGACTGACCACCTCATTCCATATATGTCAATCATTTCTAAAGCCCAAGACTGACCACCTCATTCCATATATGTGAACCATTTCTAGAGCCCAAGACTGACCACCTTGTTCCATATATGTGAACCATTTCTAGAGCCCAAGACTGACCACCTCATTCCATATATGTGAACCATTTCTAGATTGCAAGACTGAACACCTCATTCCATATATGTGAACCATTTCTACAGCCTAAGACTGACCACCTTGTTCCATATATGTGAACCATTTCTAGAGCCCAAGACTGACCACCTCATTCCATAGTTGTGAACCCAAGACTGACCACCTCGTTCTATATATGTGAACCATTTCTATAGCCCAAAACTGAACACCTCGTTCCATATATGTGAACCATTTCTAGATTGCAAGACTGACCACCTCATTCCATATTTGTTAACCATTTCTAGAGCCCAAGACTGACCACCTCATTCCATATATGTGAACCATTTCTAAAGCCCAATACTGAACACCTCATTCCATATTTGTGAACCATTTCTACAGCCCAAGAACACCTCATTCCATATATGTGAACCATTTCTAGAGCCCAAGACTGACCACCTCATTCCATATTTGTGAACCATTTCTAGAGCCCAAGACTGAACACCTCGTTCCATATATGTGAACCATTTCTACAGCACAAGACTCACCACCTCATTCCATATATGTGAACCATTTCTAGAGCCCAAGACTGAACACCTCATTCAATATTTGTGAACCATTTCTACAGCCCAAGACTGAACACCTCATTCAATATTTGTGAACCATTTCTACAGCCCAAGAACACCTCATTCAATATTTGTGAACCATTTCTACAGCCCAAGACTGAACACCTTGTGGTGCGACTCTAAATTACCCTAAGCGGAAATGACACAGTTTCTGCTGATCTTGTGCATTATGTTTTTAGCAGTAGTACTGACTTGGAAAAGTTGGAGAGAATGGAATCAGCATATGATGAAATGATGAATGACGACGATGGTTTTGATGAAATGTTGATACAGAATGATACAACCGTGGCTGTACACAAGATAGATAGAACTAACACAAATAAACACATATTGAATAGAACTGAACATGTGAACAGTGCTGATTCCGGAGGGACAGTTAATGCTCGGGGAGATAATAGTATTGAAGGTGTGCGGAAGGATTCTCCGGTTGCTGGTTGTTCAAATGCAAGTCAAGAAAGTCCTGTTATACCTGTTCTTGGGTCGAAAGTTAAGGTAGGTGAATTTTGAAGGTTCCCTGGACCAAAATTAAGGAATCCAAATTTGTACAGCATTTGTTTCGAAAGTTGGAGAAGCAAATTTGTTGTCCTTTGGTTCAAAGTTATGGTACTGATATGCAAATTTGTAAGTCGTTATGTGTAACATTAAGACTCGTTATGTGTAACATTAAGACTCGTTATGTGTAACATTAAGACTCGTTATGTGTAACATTAAGACAGATAATTTGATTTTTTATGTCCTTTGGTTTGAAGTATTTGTTTTGGGACTCAAGATAAAGGTGACAGCTGGATCAAAAAATACGTAATAATTGTGCAAATCCTAGAGTAACTATGGTAGGTAAATTTGTTTGTCCCGGTGTCAGGTAGAATATTGACCCCCCTCAAAATATATGACCCACGGATCATTATTCGGCCATAGAATATTGATCCCCCTGTTATATTGATAACATTGATTTTGCAGACCTTGGGGGAGGGGGTCATTATTCTATAAGGGGGTTCAATATTCTACAATAGAATATGGACCCATGGGTCACTTTTTCCTATAGTATAATGACCCATGGGTCATTATTTTGGCGGGTCAATATTCTATGTGACACCTGGGGTCTGAAATTAAGGTTTCATATTTTGGTTCCTTATCTATTTTTTCAGTTCGGTAATAAATGAGATTTCAACTAAAAATGTTTAGTCAGCGTGTACTGTACTTGTGTTTGTGCACCATATATCCTAGCTTAACCACAGTCCACCTCACCTCCGCAGCATCAGTTCACTTTGTATGATTTATTATGTATAAATACAAGTACAGAGATTTAACAGATAAAAACATATACGTACATATATTTCTATGTAGATTACTGACACATCTGTAACGGAAGATATTCCAGGAGATGATGGTAACCGTGACGATGACGAGGAAGATGATGAGTTTGTCCCGGGAACCCCACCTGCCAAACGGGTAAACGTTTCATTTAAAGTGATATACAGACATATTTCACACAAATATGCGACTAGATTAGTATTGAGGTATTGCACAGTATAATTATGTATTGATGTATTGCACAGTATAATTATGTATTGAGGTATTGCACAGTATAATTATGTATTGATGTATTGCACAGTATAATTATGTATTGAGGTATTGTACAGTATAATTATGTATTGATGTATTGTACAGTATAATTATGTATTGATGTATTGCACAGTATAATTATGTATTGAGATATTGTACAGTATAATTATGTATTGATGTATTGCACAGTATAATTATGTATTGAGGTATTGTACAGTATAATTATGTATTGATGTATTGTACAGTATAATTATGTATTGATGTATTGCACAGTATAATTATGTATTGAGGTATTGTACAGTATAATTATGTATTGATGTATTGCACAGTATAATTATGTATTGATGTATTGCACAGTATAATTATGTATTGCACAGTATAATTATGTATTGCACAGTATAATTATGTATTGCACAGTATAATTATGTATTGATGTATTGTACAGTATAATTATGTATTGATGTATCACAGTATAATTATGTATTGCACAGTATAATTATGTATTGCACAGTATAATTATGTATTGTACAGTATAATTATGTATTGATGTATTGCACAGTATAATTATGTATTGATGTATTGCACAGTATAATTATGTATTGATGTATTGCACAGTATAATTATGTATTGATGTATTGCACAGTATAATTATGTATTGATGTATTGCACAGTATAATTATGTATTGATGTATTGCACAGTATAATTATGTATTGTACAGTATAATTATGTATTGATGTATTGTACAGTATAATTATGTATTGATGTATTGCACAGTATAATTATGTATTGAGGTATTGTACAGTATAATTATGTATTGATGTATTGCACAGTATAATTATGTATTGTACAGTATAATTATGTATTGATGTATTGCACAGTATAATTATGTATTGTACAGTATAATTATGTATTGATGTATTGCACAGTATAATTATGTATTGATGTATTGCACAGTATAATTATGTATTGCACAGTATAATTATGTATTGCACAGTATAATTATGTATTGTACAGTATAATTATGTATTGATGTATTGCACAGTATAATTATGTATTGCACAGTATAAATGTATTGTACAGTATAATTATGTATTGATGTATTGCACAGTATAATTATGTATTGCACAGTATAATTATGTATTGCACAGTATAATTATGTATTGTACAGTATAATTATGTATTGATGTATTGCACAGTATAATTATGTATTGATGTATTACACAGTATAATTATGTATTGATGTATTACACAGTATAATTATGTATTGATGTATTGCACAGTATAATTATGTATTGCACAGTATAATTATGTATTGATGTATTGCACAGTATAATTATGTATTGATGTATTGCACAGTATAATTATGTATTGCACAGTATAATTATGTATTGTACAGTATAATTATGTATTGATGTATTGCACAGTATAATTATGTATTGTACAGTATAATTATGCATTGATGTATTGCACAGTATAATTATGTATTGATGTATTACACAGTATAAGTATGTATTGATGTATTACACATTATAATTATGTAGTGATGTATTGCACAGTATAATTATGTATTGATGTATTGCACAGTATAATTATGTATTGATGTATTGCACAGTATAATTATGTATTGCACAGTATAATTATGTATTGATGTATTGCACAGTATAATTATGTATTGATGTATTGCACAGTATAATTATGTATTGCACAGTATAATTATGTATTGTACAGTATAATTATGTATTGTACAGTATAATTATGTATTGCACAGTATAAGTATGTATTGTACAGTATAATTATGTATTGATGTATTGCACAGTATAATTATGTATTTTACAGTATAATTATGTATTGATGTATTGCACAGTATAATTATGTATTGATGTATTGCACAGTATAATTATGTATTGCACAGTATAATTATGTATTGCACAGTATAATTATGTATTGTACAGTATAATTATGTATTGATGTATTGCACAGTATAATTATGTATTGATGTATTACACAGTATAATTATGTATTGCACAGTATACTTATGTATTGCACAGTATAATTATGTATTGCACAGTATAATTATGTATTGATGTATTGCACAGTATAATTATGTATTGAGGTATTGTACAGTATAATTATGTATTGATGTATTGTACAGTATAATTATGTATTGTACAGTATAATTATGTATTGATGTATTGCACAGTATAATTATGTATTGTACAGTATAATTATGTATTGATGTATT
>CM026403.1:29287649-29319396 GCA_014843695.1 Archivesica marissinica
CAGTATAATTATGTATTGATGTATTGCACAGTATAATTATGTATTGCACAGTATAATTATGTATTGCACAGTATAATTATGTATTGTACAGTATAATTATGTATTGATGTATTGCACAGTATAATTATGTATTGCACAGTATAATTATGTATTGTACAGTATAATTATGTATTGATGTATTGCACAGTATAATTATGTATTGCACAGTATAATTATGTATTGCACAGTATAATTATGTATTGTACAGTATAATTATGTATTGATGTATTGCACAGTATAATTATGTATTGATGTATTACACAGTATAATTATGTATTGATGTATTACACAGTATAATTATGTATTGATGTATTGCACAGTATAATTATGTATTGCACAGTATAATTATGTATTGATGTATTGCACAGTATAATTATGTATTGATGTATTGCACAGTATAATTATGTATTGCACAGTATAATTATGTATTGTACAGTATAATTATGTATTGATGTATTGCACAGTATAATTATGTATTGTACAGTATAATTATGCATTGATGTATTGCACAGTATAATTATGTATTGATGTATTACACAGTATAAGTATGTATTGATGTATTACACATTATAATTATGTAGTGATGTATTGCACAGTATAATTATGTATTGATGTATTGCACAGTATAATTATGTATTGATGTATTGCACAGTATAATTATGTATTGCACAGTATAATTATGTATTGATGTATTGCACAGTATAATTATGTATTGATGTATTGCACAGTATAATTATGTATTGCACAGTATAATTATGTATTGTACAGTATAATTATGTATTGTACAGTATAATTATGTATTGCACAGTATAATTATGTATTGTACAGTATAATTATGTATTGATGTATTGCACAGTATAATTATGTATTGTACAGTATAATTATGTATTGATGTATTGCACAGTATAATTATGTATTGATGTATTGCACAGTATAATTATGTATTGCACAGTATAATTATGTATTGCACAGTATAATTATGTATTGTACAGTATAATTATGTATTGATGTATTGCACAGTATAATTATGTATTGATGTACACAGTATAATTATGTATTGCACAGTATACTTATGTATTGCACAGTATAATTATGTATTGCACAGTATAATTATGTATTGATGTATTGCACAGTATAATTATGTATTGAGGTATTGTACAGTATAATTATGTATTGATGTATTGTACAGTATAATTATGTATTGTACAGTATAATTATGTATTGATGTATTGCACAGTATAATTATGTATTGTACAGTATAATTATGTATTGATGTATTACACAGTATAATTATGTATTGTACAGTATTATTATGTATTGATGTATTGCACAGTATAATTATGTATTGCACAGTATAATTATGTATTGCACAGTATAATTATGTATTGCACAGTATAATTATGTATTGTACAGTATAATTATGTATTGATGTATTGCACAGTATAATTATGTATTGTACAGTATAATTATGTATTGATGTATTGCACAGTATAATTATGTATTGTACAGTATAATTATGTATTGATGTATTGTACAGTATAATTATGTATTGCACAGTATAATTATGTATTGCACAGTATAATTATGTATTGCACAGTATAATTATGTATTGCACAGTATAATTATGTATTGATGTATTGCACAGTATAATTATGTATTGATGTATTACACAGTATAATTATGTATTGCACAGTATAATTATGTATTGATGTATTGCACAGTATAATTATGTATTGTACAGTATAATTATGTATTGATGTATTGCACAGTATAATTATGTATTGATGTATTACACAGTATAATTATGTATTGATGTATTACACATTATAATTATGTAGTGATGTATTGCACAGTATAATTATGTATTGATGTATTGCACAGTATAATTATGTATTGATGTATTGCACAGTATAATTATGTATTGCACAGTATAATTATGTATTGATGTATTGCACAGTATAATTATGTATTGATGTATTGCACAGTATAATTATGTATTGCACAGTATAATTATGTATTGTACAGTATAATTATGTATTGTACAATATAATTATGTATTGCACAGTATAATTATGTATTGTACAGTATAATTATGTATTGATGTATTGCACAGTATAATTATGTATTGTACAGTATAATTATGTATTGATGTATTGCACAGTATAATTATGTATTGATGTATTGCACAGTATAATTATGTATTGCACAGTATAATTATGTATTGCACAGTATAATTATGTATTGTACAGTATAATTATGTATTGATGTATTACACAGTATAATTATGTATTGATGTATTGCACAGTATACTTATGTATTGCACAGTATAATTATGTATTGCACAGTATAATTATGTATTGATGTATTGCACAGTATAATTATGTATTGAGGTATTGTACAGTATAATTATGTATTGATGTATTGTACAGTATAATTATGTATTGTACAGTATAATTATGTATTGATGTATTGCACAGTATAATTATGTATTGTACAGTATAATTATGTATTGATGTATTGTACAGTATAATTATGTATTGATGTATTGCACAGTATAATTATGTATTGCACAGTATAATTATGTATTGCACAGTATAATTATGTATTGCACAGTATAATTATGTATTGTACAGTATAATTATGTATTGATGTATTGCACAGTATAATTATGTATTGTACAGTATAATTATGTATTGATGTATTGCACAGTATAATTATGTATTGTACAGTATAATTATGTATTGATGTATTGCACAGTATAATTATGTATTGCACAGTATAATTATGTATTGCACAGTATAATTATGTATTGCACAGTATAATTATGTATTGCACAGTATAATTATGTATTGTACAGTATAATTATGTATTGTACAGTATAATTATGTATTGATGTATTGCACAGTATAATTATGTATTGTACAGTATAATTATGTATTGATGTATTGCACAGTATAATTATGTATTGCACAGTATAATTATGTATTGCACAGTATAATTATGTATTGTACAGTATAATTATGTATTGATGTATTGCACAGTATAATTATGTATTGTACAGTATAATTATGTATTGATGTATTGCACAGTAAATTATGTATTGATGTATTGCACAGTATAATTATGTATTGCACAGTATAATATGTATTGCACAGTATAATTATGTATTGTACAGTATATATGTATTGATGTATTACACAGTATAATTATGTATTGATGTATTGCACAGTATAATTATGTATTGTACAGATAATTAAATGTATTGCACAGTATAATTATGTATTGTACAGTATAATTATGTATTGATGTATTGCACAGTATAATTATGTATTGTACAGTATAATTATGTATTGATGTATTGCACAGTATAATTATGTATTGTACAGTATAATTATGTATTGATGTATTGTACAGTATAATTATGTATTGCACAGTATAATTATGTATTGCACAGTATAATTATGTATTGCACAGTATAATTATGTATTGCACAGTATAATTATGTATTGCACAGTATAATTATGTATTGATGTATTGCACAGTATAATTATGTATTGATGTATTACACAGTATAATTATGTATTGCACAGTATAATTATGTATTGATGTATTGCACAGTATAATTATGTATTGTACAGTATAATTATGTATTGATGTATTGCACAGTATAATTATGTATTGATGTATTACACAGTATAATTATGTATTGATGTATTACACATTATAATTATGTAGTGATGTATTGCACAGTATAATTATGTATTGTACAGTATAATTATGTATTGATGTATTGCACAGTATAATTATGTATTGTACAGTATAATTATGTATTGATGTATTGCACAGTATAATTATGTATTGATGTATTGCACAGTATAATTATGTATTGCACAGTATAATTATGTATTGCACAGTATAATTATGTATTGTACAGTATAATTATGTATTGATGTATTGCACAGTATAATTATGTATTGTACAGTATAATTATGTATTGATGTATTGCACAGTATAATTATGTATTGATGTATTGCACAGTATAATTATGTATTGCACAGTATAATTATGTATTGCACAGTATAATTATGTATTGTACAGTATAATTATGTATTGATGTATTACACAGTATAATTATGTATTGATGTATTGCACAGTATACTTATGTATTGCACAGTATAATTATGTATTGCACAGTATAATTATGTATTGATGTATTGCACAGTATAATTATGTATTGAGGTATTGTACAGTATAATTATGTATTGATGTATTGTACAGTATAATTATGTATTGCACAGTATAATTATGTATTGCACAGTATAATTATGTATTGCACAGTATAATTATGTATTGTACAGTATAATTATGTATTGATGTATTGCACAGTATAATTATGTATTGTACAGTATAATTATGTATTGATGTATTGCACAGTATAATTATGTATTGTACAGTATAATTATGTTGATGTATTGCACAGTATAATTATGTATTGCACAGTATAATTATGTATTGCACAGTATAATTATGTATTGCACAGTATATTATGTATTGTACAGTATAATTATGTATTGTACAGTATAATTATGTATTGATGTATTGCACAGTATAATTATGTATTGTACAGTATAATTATGTATTGATGTATTGCACAGTATATTATGTATTGCACAGTATAATTATGTATTGCACAGTATAATTATGTATTGTACAGTATAATTATGTATGATGTATTGCACAGTATAATTATGTATTGTACAGTATAATTATGTATTGATGTATTGCACAGTATAATTATGTATTGATGTATTGCACAGTATAATTATGTATTGCACAGTATAATTATGTATTGCACAGTATAATTATGTATTGTACAGTATAATTATGTATTGATGTATTACACAGTATAATTATGTATTGATGTATTGCACAGTATACTTATGTATTGCACAGTATAATTATGTATTGCACAGTATAATTATGTATTGATGTATTGCACAGTATAATTATGTATTGAGGTATTGTACAGTATAATTATGTATTGATGTATTGTACAGTATAATTATGTATTGTACAGTATAATTATGTATTGATGTATTGTACAGTATAATTATGTATTGATGTATTGCACAGTATAATTATGTATTGCACAGTATAATTATGTATTGATGTATTGTACAGTATAATTATGTATTGATGTATTGCACAGTATAATTATGTATTGTACAGTATAATTATGTATTGATGTATTGCACAGTATAATTATGTATTGCACAGTATAATTATGTATTGCACAGTATAATTATGTATTGCACAGTATAATTATGTATTGCACAGTATAATTATGTATTGCACAGTATAATTATGTATTGCACAGTATAATTATGTATTGATGTATTGCACAGTATAATTATGTATTGCACAGTATAATTATGTATTTAGGTATTGCACAGTATAATTATTAGGGATAGCAACGAATATTCGAATATTCGTTCGGACGTCCGAATATCCGAATACTATTACGGTATTCGAATATTCGTTAAAAAAAAAGAAATTGAAATAAACTGTCATAAAACCAGATGCATCGGTGTTGTTTTCATTTGAATCCATCATAAAACCTCGGAAATTCTAAGTCAGAATACAAAAGAAATCGCCCCAGGATGTGTGACTAAATCATGCATGTTGTGGTCCCCTCGATCGCAGGTGTTTATTCACTGAATTGATACTCTCCCAGGTAATCGGATAATTACAGTAAATTGGTGTATATACGGTAGGTACGTCGTGTTTGATTTAATGTTATCAAGGGGTAATATAATTAATTTGTTTGCAAATTATTGTTTATAAACATTTAAATAACAAAGTTCTAACAGATAATTGTAATTAAAGACAAATTAGAAAATTGTTTGCCAATTATTGTTGCTTGGTTAATATCGGTAGTCTTTGAAATGGTTTTAAAAACGTTTAGACAAGAAACTTCTTTGAAATATCACAGGAAGTTTGCAACAACATTCACGCCCATGTTAATTTTCAATTAACTGCTCAATATTACAAAAGGTCAACATATTTTATAAGTACGATTTTTATGATATTGTCCATATTAAATGTTGATGGTTAAGTTATTGTCAAAAATATTGTCAAAAACTTAAAATTCTAAAAATGCCGCCTGCTCAGTCACACGTTTGGAAATACTTCACTCGCTCTGAGAATAAGAAAACTGCTAGGTGTAGTTTGTGCAAATTGGACTTAACATATTCTGGTACAACGTCAAATCTAAATAATCATTTGAAAAACAAACACCATTCAACGGTCTCCTAATCAACAAGCTAAGGAATAGATTATCCAGTTCTCTTGTTGACAACATCATTTTTCTGAACAAGAACAAAGTTCAACACCTATGTGAAATCGAGGAGAGATGTGTTGACTTGTAAACAGTGAGCTCGTGGTGATTTTCCGACCCGGTGAAAGTAGACAATCATGGACTTATTTATTTGTACATTTCTATGTATGACATTGTGTTTGGGCTTCTTTATCTGCAGTTTAGCTTGAAGAACTCTTTGAAAGTTTTTGAGATATACGAATTTGAATAAGGTTGTACATGAACATACATAGTTGAAACATAATTTTCTGAATAAATAGTGCATGAATTAAATACAGGAAATGTTATTCACAAATTAAAAGTTTTAAAATGTCAGGTGTGTTTTTCATTCATAACAATTCTGTATAATGGCCACAAACTATAATGTATACGGCTGCCTCATGTCAGATATCATCAACAAATAGCATGTCCGACTGGATTCTAGTGATACACTGTTTAATTAATCTCTGACTTTCCCAATCCCTCGGCACAGTAAATTCCAATGGGAAATATGTGTAAGAAACACAGGCCATATTTTATTTACATACTTTATTCACTCCGGAAGTAATACATGCATGTATGTATCAAAAATGTATGTTTACTATGCATATATGCAGTCCTATTCATACACCAGTTACGTCGAATGTAAAATTATAATTATGCATAGCGAGGTGACTGGTGTTAAATACAATGTGTACAGAGGATGATAACAATAACTGATTGAGTCGTCGCCATATTTACACGGCCATACCCGGAAGAAGTCACACTGAAACAGAAAGTAGGTTTTGAATCTTTTGACAGAATCATGATCGAATATTCGAATACTTTCCCAATCGAATATTCGTTGCCATCACTAATAATTATGTATTGCACAGTATAATTATGTATTGATGTATTGCACAGTATAATTATGTATTGATGTATTGCACAGTATAATTATGTATTGCACAGTATAATTATGTATTGCACAGTATAATTATGTATTGATGTATTGTACAGTATAATTATGTATTGCACAGTATAATTATGTATTGCACAGTATAATTATGTATTGCACAGTATAATTATGTATTGATGTATTGCACAGTATAATTATGTATTGCACAGTATAATTATGTATTGCACAGTATAATTATGTATTGCACAGTATAATTATGTATTGATGTATTACACAGTATAATTATGTATTGCACAGTATAATTATGTATTGATGTATTACACAGTATAATTATGTATTGATGTATTACACAGTATAATTATGTATTGATGTATTACACAGTATAATTATGTATTGATGTATTACACAGTATAATTATGTATTGATGTATTACACAGTATAATTATGTATTGCACAGTATAATTATGTATTGATGTATTGCACAGTATAATTATGTATTGTACAGTATAATTATGTATTGCACAGTATAATTATGTATTGCACAGTATAATTATGTATTGATGTATTGCACAGTATAATTATGTATTGCACAGTATAATTATGTGCACAGTATAATTATGTATTGCACAGTATAATTATGTATTGCACAGTATAATTATGTATTGCACAGTATAATTATGTATTGATGTATTGCACAGTATAATTATGTATTGTACAGTATAATTATGTATTGATGTATTGCACAGTATAATTATGTATTGCACAGTATAATTATGTATTGATGTATTGCACAGTATAATTATGTATTGATGTATTACACAGTATAATTATGTATTGATGTATTGCACAGTATAATTATGTATTGATGTATTACACAGTATAATTATGTATTGATGTATTGCACAGTATAATTATGTATTGCACAGTATAATTATGTATTGATGTATTACACAGTATAATTATGTATTGATGTATTGCACAGTATGATTATGTATTGCACAGTATAATTATGTATTGATGTATTGTACAGTATAATTATGTATTGTACAGTATAATTATGTATTGCACAGTATAATTATGTATTGCACAGTATAATTATGTATTGATGTATTGCACAGTATAATTATGTATTGCACAGTATAATTATGTATTGATGTATTGCACAGTATAATTATGTATTGCACAGTATAATTATGTATTGATGTATTGCACAGTATAATTATGCTCACAACAATTACAGTGGAAAGAAGAATTTCATAAACAAGCATAACTTAAAGCAACACTACATTGGTGAAAACGCAAATGTCTGCAGAATGCAATTTGCTATTATATGGTATAATATTTCCAAATATTTGCCTCAAAAACTGAGTATTTCAACAAATAAACAAACGTCGTATACGTGGTTTGTTGACATAACAAAATAATGTAAATAAGGTCGACTTTCATGTGTAATACAAAGCATTTATCCTGAATAACATGAGTTATGGTACATATTTACCTTGATATCTCACATGTATGCCTATGCATATTTATTTATAGACCTAAATGATCCCTAAACAAAAGTATCGCGTGTTTAGTATTGACTTCAATGATAACAAACGTCAATTCAGGAGCGCGGATGACCGCTATATGAAATCCTACTTTTACTTTTGAAAGTTTGTATACCACAAAAACACTGTTTATTGATTCAATGTTAGTGTTCGAATGTATTCAGAAGAATGTGCAGTATCAATGAATTTATACGTGAAATAATGCATTTTATTTGCTTTTTGTGATGTAATTCCGCTTTAAGTATGAATTAGGTGAGGGATATGGATTAATTTGTGCTCTTGTAATGTCGTTAAAATAATTCATTGTTCTTACACTTGTCCATTCTGTTTCAGTTTCGGTCGTTATTTTTCGGGAGTTCTCAGGCCAGTAGTCAGACCCAGAAACCAGCGACAAATCTCTCGACATCGCACGTGTTAGCCGCGGACACTGATGATGAAGACTAGAGACGAATAACTGATTCAGTGTTAATGATGATGGAGAAACTGCCAACTAACCATCAGACTGGTAACCCGAGATCTAAGAACTGCCAACTAACCATCAGACTGGTAACCCGAGATCTAAGAACTGCCAACTAACCATCAGACTGGTAACCCGAGATCTAAGAACTGCCAACTAACCATCAGACTGGTAACCCGAGATCTAAGAACAGATCAATATCTCTACATATATCTATCTGTTCATTCCGTGTCCGTGGGCTTGCTAAATCATGCTTCCTGGATCGAGACGACTATGGATTGAGAAAGACTGCCATATTAATTTATTAGTTTATGCAAATTTATTGTAAATGTGTTTACAAACGTTAGATTTGTCAATCTCGACACCTCGTTCCTGATAGAATGCATCGCCATGAGAGCGAGCGCACTACCACAGCGCCATCACGACTTACAGTAATGCCTTGTGAACTTGATTTGAGAATTCTAGCTATTTGTACCATCTGGTGGTCGAACCAGTTTGAGCCAGATTCCAGATACAGGAATATGGAGAGGTGGATGACAGCGGTATTAATTTATACAAATTTATTTTTAGCTTGATTGTGAAACCAAGTTCTTTCAACTTATATTAATCACTCTCGAGACCTCATTCCTGATGGAATCCATCGCCATGAAGGAGAGAGAAGAGGCAATGTGGAATTTAATGACACAATCGTAACGGCTCCAGCGGGGCTCAAACTCGGGACCTTTCGCACCTGAAGCGAACGGGCATCCACTGCACTATCACGACTTCACACAGAGTAAAACAAAAGCCTCACATTTATAAATCTCCTAAAAATGCACATTTAAAAGTATATTGACATAATAAATTGGACGGAATATGGAAACAACATATATCCAGATCAGCTGCGGCCGTAATGTGGAATTTAAATGCCTTGCCCAATGACACAATCGTAACGGCTCCAGCGGGGCTCAAACTCGGGACCAATCGCACCTGAAGCGAATGCGCATCCACTACGCTATCACGACTTCCTTTTCCATCATGACCGCTGTACAGAGGTGGTTGTGATAGAGATATCCTGTTGTACACATGTACTCCAATCATTGCAGTGGAATAATCAACAGTTACCTCATTCATTGACTGCACTCATCTTCTACACCTGGGCGACTGTTGTCCAATATGACTCCTAATTACATTGGTAGTGCTACCTTATGCACGGCACACTCACAGGTCCTCAGTTACTAGCAGTTTCAGGGTCTCAGTCCTCTCATGACCCGAGTAGTTAATGTCGGGGAGACTGACCAACACTGCCCCTCGCCACTGTGGGTTCACGTCCCAGTGTGGGTAGATACTTTCATGTGAGAATCTTACAGATGGCTCGTAGAAGGTATAGGGTTCTTGAAACAATGAGATTTGGTGAAATAGATCCATTTTATTTGGACCAAAATAAAACAATTGTCCTAATTACTATTATTTTAATTTGTCATGCATTATGTTTTGTTAATTTATGATCTGTATTTTAAATGAAATATGATATATACAGTGCAAATGTGCATTCATTATTTCCTCAGCCCCCCCCCCCCCCAATGCCCAGAGATTGTGGACACCGACAATCGATAGTTTTCATCCCCAAAGATCTGCAAATGTAGTAGGTGCTGTGAGTTGTGTTATCTCTATAGATATGGTAATTAGGCAGATGTAGTGCTTGGTTTTTGAGTTAGAAGCCAGTAAACAACGATATTGCTGCTGCTCTAGCCAGTCAAAGTATTCTTATGAGTATTGCTGTATGATGTTGCTATTACACACGCCCTAGGACCTGTGCACCAATACTTGATTGACGTGGTCAAAACGATATGCAATAACAATATCCCCGCAACCATGGCACAGGCGAGCCCACCATGTTACTAGTGTAGCGGCTAAGCCAAGGTCTTATTTATCTGTTTGTAGAAACTATTATATTTACTGCAAGCATTGCTCTCTTTTCTATTGACTGTTACGATGTGCGTCCAGTCTATTGTGTTATCTATTGTGGCGTAACGTCCTGTATTTATGTCCGAGTTATAGTACGGCAGTAGGACATACGAGAGGTCAAATCCCTAATCCACTTCTAAGCCCATTTTTGCCGCCCTTTCTAATAATCTGGGCACTTCGAGGAAATGAGGTGGACTTGTACTTGTCTCGACGACGGAAATGAGGTGGACTTGTACTTGTCTTGACGACGGGAAATGAGGTGGACTTACCGGGTATACTTGTCTCGACGATGGGAAATAAAGTGGACTTGTACTTGTCTCGATGATGGGAAATGAAGTGGACTTGTCTCGACGACGGGAAATGAAGTGGACTTGTACTTGTCTTGACGACGGGAAATGAATTGTACTTGTCTCGACGACGGGAAATGAAGTGGACTTGTACTTGTCTCGACGACGGGAAATGAGGTGGACTTGTCCCGACGACGGGAAATGAAGTGTACTTGTCTTAACGACGGGAAATGAAGTGGACTTGTACTTGTCTCTACGAAATGAAGTGGACTTGTTTCAATGACGGGAAATGAGGTGGACTTGTACTTGTCTCAACGACGGGAAATAAAGTGGACTTGTCTCGACGACGGGAAATGAAGTGGACTTGTACTTGTCTCGACGACGGGAAATAAAGTGGACTTGTCTCGACGACGGGAAATGTAGTGGACTTGTACTTGTCTCGACGACGGGAAATGAAGTGGACTTGTACTTGTCTCGAAGACCGGAAATGAGGTGGACTTGTACTTGTCTCGATGACGGAAAATGAAGTGGACTTGTACTTGTCTTGACGATGGGAAATGAAGTGGACTTGTACTTGTCTCGATGACGGGAAATGAAGTGGACTTGTACTTGTCTCGATGATGGGAAATGAAGTGGACTTGTACTTGTCTCAATGACGGGAAATGAAGTGGACTTGTCTCGATGACGGGAAATAAAGTGGACTTGTACTTGTCTCGACGATGGGAAATAAAGTGGACTTGTCTCGATGACGGGAAATAAAGTGGACTTGTACTTGTCTCGAAGATGGAAAATGAAGTGGACTTGTCTCGATGATGGGAAATAAAGTGGACTTGTACTTGGCTCGAAGATGGGAAATGAAGTGGACTTCTCGATGACGGGAAATAAAGTGGACTTGTACTTGTCTCGAAGATGGGAAATGAAGTGGACTTGTCTCGATGACGGGAAATGAAGTGGACTTGTCTCGATGACGGGAAATGATATAATTGTATAACTTCTTGGTGTAGAACATCCTCTGAACTAAACATTTGTAAGCGCGAATATTTTGTCGATTATGATCTTTTTACGATATATACCAGTAAGATATAAATGTAGATCAACCTGTAACCTAGATTCTATATATCACCCCCTAGTAACTCCGAAACCGACTGGGATGATCGGCTCTACATACATGTACAATTGTTCAACGTTCAACATACATGTACAATTGTTCAACGTTCAACATACATGTACAATTGTTCAACATACATGTACAATTGGTACAATTGTTCAACATACATGTACAATTGTTCAACATACATGTACAATTGTTCAACATACATGTACAATTGGTACAATTGTTCAACATACATGTACAATTGTACAACATACATACAACTTTCACTGGAACTCCCGTTCAACATCTAAACACAACTTTCACTGGATCTCCGGCTCAACATCTAAACACAACTTTCACTGGTTCTCCGGCTCAACATCTAAACACAACTTTCATTGGATCTCCCACTCAACATCTAAACACAACTTTCACTGGAACTCCCGCTCAACATCTAAACAAAACTTTCACTGGTTCTCCCGCTCAACATCTAAACACAACTTTCACTGGATCTCCCGCTCAACATCTAAACACAACTTTCACTGGTTCTCCCGCTCAACATCTAAACACAACTTTCACTGGTTCTCCCGCTCAACATCTAAACACAACTTTCACTGGACCTCCCGCTCAACATCTAAGCACAACTTTCACTGGATCTCCCGCTCAACATCTAAACACAACTTTCACTGGATCTCCCACTCAACATCTAAACACAACTTTCACTGGATCTCCCGCTCAACATCTAAGCACAACTTTCACTGGTTCTCCCGCTCAACATCTAAACACAACTTTCACTGGATCTCCGGCTCAACATCTAAACACAACTTTCACTGGATCACCCGTTCAACATCTAAACACAACCAAGGATTGAAAGTTCACCTTTTATTCATTTCAAGGAGAATAACATACAGTCAAACCTGTCTATAAAGGCCATCCTCGGGAAAGTCAAAACGTGGCCTTTGTTGACAGGTGGCCTCTCAATAGAGGGTTAAAATGGCTCGAAGGGGGAGAAAAATGGTGGTCTTTAGAGACAGGTTTTTCATATGCGGCCTTTATTCGGAGGTGGCCTTTATCACAGGTTTGACTATTTATCTTAAACAATGAGGATTTAAATTTTTTTATTTTATTGTAATTATTACAATCTTATTAACAACATTAAATCATTGCCACTAACCTGCAAAATCGGTTTAATTTAATCCAACACCATCCTGTACATGTATCAATAATTTGACTGAGGTTTCATGTTCTATTTTTAGAAATTAAAATAATATAAAAATGGCCAAACATTTGTATGGTGGATAATGATTCTCTAAACTCTGATCCGGAATAAAACCTAATCCGCTGTTGGACATTGTGTGTGACTCTCTTAACTCATTCAGCGCCGAATAAATTCAGAGCATGTGCACACAACATAGATTCAGATCAGCCGCGCCTGATCAGGATCTATGTTGTTTGCTATTCGGACAGGTGCTTCAGCTCCACTGTCTGAAGAGCAATCAGCATATAGCCTGATCAGACGGCATGTTCTGTCTGATCGTGTTCTCTACTTTTTTTACAAAGTCGCTTTTATGCGACATTGGCGGTGAAAGAGTTAAACTGAATCTATTAGCCCGTAACCTGCTAATCACAACTAAAGTTGTTTCTGCAAACACCATAGAGTCAGATCAGACGGCACAGAACAGAATGTTCTGTCTGATCATGCTCTATGCTGTTTGGATAGTGGAGCTAAAACACTTGCCTGGATAACAAACAAGTCCTGATCAGATGCGGGGTTACGCCACGGCTGATCTATGTTGCTTGCCTGGTTTGTTCCAATTTATTCAGCATTTAAAGGGTTAACAAGATATAAGCCAGTTTATAAACTAATCTTATATATCCAGACGGAACCGGATTTTGAACTTTACACAATAAATAGTTAACTATTACAGTGCAGTGAAACCTGTCTTAAGCAGCCAGCCAATGAAATCACAGAAAGTGGATGCTTAGCACAGGTGGTGGCTGCTTAATAGAGGTAAAATGTATAAAACAATATATTGGGAATCTGGCTGCTTAATACAGGTTGGCTGCTTAATGGAGGTGACCACTAACACAGGTTTGACTGTAGTCATAACAAATAAATTGGTTTGGAACAACTAAATGTGAGGAAAATAACTGGGAACCATGTTCACCGGATGTGGAATGAATACTAATTGTTATTTATATGTTATGTTATATTTCGGGTTTTACGCCTGCATCAGCACCATTTCGGGCTATATCGCCGGTGGGCAGTTTACCTAACAACACCTTTCCTGGGCAGGCTCCAGCAGTTAACCAGTACTTGGGTGCACCAACCTCCGTAAGAAACTGCCAACATTTTCATATAAATGAGACATGAGCGGGGCTCGAACCCGTGACCATCAGTGATGATAGGTTACAGTGATATACATGTCAGCGACCTTAACCACTCGACCACGGAGGCGGACGAATACTAATTGTACATGTAAATGATATGATGGTTTCTACAGGAAATTGACACATTTTACGTAACTGTACATACAATATCACATAGCAGATACCAGTATAACAGTTTCAAATTGAGAACTCGATGTATTACTGGGGTTTCTGCGAAACTATCACTTTCTGTATATATATATACGACAGAGTAGTTTACTGATGAACCCTTGAGTAAATAAAATCACAAACAACATAGATCCAGATCAGCTGCGGCGTAACACCGTGTCTGGTCAGGATCTATGTTGTTTGCTATTCAGCCAATTGTTTTAGCTCCATTATCCAAATAGCATAGAGCCTGATCAGACGGCACGTTCTGTTCCGTCTGATCTGGCTCTATGCTGTTTGCAAAAGTGATTTTATCTGCCGCTAGCATGCAAAGGATTAAGGCCAATCATTTTTATCTATCATCAGCCATTATCAATGTTTAGACCATTATGAGAGATCACCATTCATCAAACACCACCTATGCCATTCCCCACAGGTTTAGTTTATCTAAATCTATTTTAGCTCGATTGCGAAACAAGTTCTTACAACTTATATTAATCACTCTTGAGACCTCATTCCTGGTGGAATCCATTACCATGAAGGAGAGAGAAGAGGCAACGTGGAATTTAAATGCCTTTCCTAAGGGCACACTCGTAACGACTCCAGCGGGGCTCGAACTCCGCACCTGAAGCGAACGCGCATCCACTGCGCTATCACGACTTCCCATAGAGTAAAACAAAAGCTTCACATTTATAAATCTCCTAAAAATGCACATTTAAAAGTATATTGATGTTTAATCTGCCGAATAAATTGGACGGAATATGCAAACAACATATATCCAGATCAGCTGCGGCCGTAACGTCGCGTCTGATCAGGATCTATGTTGTTTGCTATTCAGACCAATGTGTTAGCTCCACTATCTGAATAACAAACAGCATTAGAGCCTGATCAGATGGCGCAGAATGTGCTGTCTGATTTGGCTCTATGCTGTTTGCAAAAGCGACTATACAGTTGTGATTGGCTGGATAAAGGTTAAGTAAGGACAAAGCATGAAATGGTTGTAAATACATGTAGTTAAATTGTGGACTAGAGTCTCAAAGTGTATGAGAAAAACAAGTGAACAAAAATTAAAACAAATACAATTTTGTAACTTAATTAGTATGGTAGACAAACAGTATCATTTGCATAAAAAATTCTCTTGTTTTAACCTGTACTAAGTAACATGTGTGAGGTGACTTGCTCAATTACTACATAATGTGACCAAGTAATGAACCTGTAACCCACAATTCCAAATTTGACACTACCACCAGGATTTTTTCTACTCAAAAAGTACCGAGCCGGCTCATCTGGATCTACACTTTTTGTAAGTCTATTTAGAGGCATGTAGTGTTGAAAGGGTTAATAGAGGGCAAATGTATAATAAAACAACATATCTGGAAACTGGCTGCTTAATACAGGTTGGCTGCTTAATGACCACTAACACAGGTTTGACTGTAGTTGAAAATGAGAGCGCGAAATATTATGCAAATTTGTGAATTTTGGTTACAACAATGTTTAAGTCATAGTACAATAGAATACAAAACATAATTATAACAAGTTTATGTGTACAGAGAAGCCAATCTAAACTAATGGCCACCACACAAGAGGAAAGCTATGGCTTAAATAGGTCTTTGTAGTGAGGGGGGTGGGAACGGGGGTTAGGGCTTCAATGAACAGTTCCGCGCTGCAATATTTTGTAGTGAGGGCGGGGGCTAGGGCTTCAATGAACAGATTGAACAGTTCCGCACTGCAATACTTTGTAGTGAGGGCGGTGGGAACGGGGGTTAGGACTTCAATGGACAGTTCAGCGCTGCAATACTTTGTAGTGAGGGCGGTTGGAACGGGGGTTAGGGCTTCAATGGACAGTTCAGCGCTGCAATACTTTGTAGTGAGGGCGGTTGGAACGGGGGTTAGGGCTTCAATGGACAGTTCAGCGCTGCAATACTTTGTAGTGAGGGCGGTTGGAACGGGGGTTAGGGCTTCAATGGACAGTTCAGCATAAATGTGTTCCAGTCTACAGACTGTTTCTAACAATGAAAATATGGAAGAAGTTTGTTTGGTTTAGAGGGAGTTATGATATGGAAGGGTACTGGTTTAGAGGGAGTTACGATATGGAAGGGTACTGGTTTAGAGGGAGTTATGATATGGAAGGGTACTGGTTTAGAGGGAGTTACGATATGGAAGGGTACTGGTTTAGAGGGAGTTACGATATGGATGGGTACTGGTTTAGAGGGAGTTATGATATGGATGGGTACCGGTTTAGAGGGAGTTATGATGTGGAAGGGTACTGGTTTAGAGGGAGTTACAATATGGAAGGGTACTGGTTTTGAGGGAGGTAAGATATGGATGGGTACTGGTTTCGAGGGAGGTAAGATATGGATGGGTACTAGATTACAGGGAGGTAAGATATGGATGGGTACTGGCTTAGAGGTTTCTCTGTACAATAGTTTGCACCAAAATTAAGAATGAACCAGATGGTTGATTGTAAGATACACAGATGTCTCACAACATATGACAATATTTTCATTAATAATCTACAGTTGATCTGCTACTGATCAAGTATATATATATCATTATATAAGGGACATTTGTCCATGAAAGTCACTGAACCAGAACTGAAAGTTTGCTACAATGTTATCTGTACCCTGTATAGACTGGTCAATCCCCCATCTGACCCTAATATTAACAAACTTTCACACCGAGGTCTGATCTATCGGTGCTATGCACCGGGCATGTAAAAGAACCAGCGATGCTTCTGGAAATGGAGAATTATTTGCATTTTCCACTAAAGAATATCCTCCAAAAAAATATAACCAAGGGAAGATGATAAACACATCCAAAATAAAACAAAGTACTCTGTAGCTTAGATAACTGCCACGAAGATCTGTGCCAGACGGACGGGCAAACACAGTACTGTCCTAGATAACTGCCACGAAGATCCGTGCCAGACGGACGGGCAAACACAGTACTGTCCTAGATAACTGCCACGAAGATCCGTGCCAGACGGACGGGCAAACACAGTACTGTCCTAGATAACTGCCATGAAGATCTGTGCCAGACGGACGGGCAAACACAGTACTGTCCATACTGTCCTAGATAACTGCCACGAAGATCCGTGCCAGACGGACGGGCAAACACAGTACTGTCCTAGATAACTGCCATGAAGATCTGTGCCAGACGGACGGGCAAACACAGTACTGTCCATACTGTCCTAGATAACTGCCACGAAGATCTGTGCCAGACGGACGGGCAAACACAGTACTGTCCATACTGTCCTAGATAACTGCCACGAAGATCCGTGCCAGACGGACGGGCAAACACAGTACTGTCCATACTGTCCTAGATAACTGCCATGAAGATCTGTGCCAGACGGACGGGCAAACACAGTACTGTCCATACTGTCCTAGATAACTGCCATGAAGATCTGTGCCAGACGGACGGGCAAACACAGTACTGTCCATACTGTCCTAGATAACTGCCACGAAGATCCGTGCCAGACGGACGGGCAAACACAGTACTGTCCATACTGTCCTAGATAACTGCCATGAAGATCTGTGCCAGACGGACGGGCAAACACAGTACTGTCCATACTGTCCTAGATAATTGCCACGAAGATCCGTGCCAGACGGACGGGCAAACACAGTACTGTCCATACTGTCCTAGATAACTGCCACGAAGATCCGTGCCAGACGGACGGGCAAACACAGTACTGCCCATACTGTCCTAGATAACTGCCACGAAGATCCGTGCCAGACGGACGGGCAAACACAGTACTGTCCTAGATAACTGCCACGAAGATCCGTGCCAGACGGACGGGCAAACACAGTACTGTCCATACTGTCCTAGATAACTGCCACGAAGATCCGTGCCAGACGGACGGGCAAACACAGTACTGCCCATACTGTCCTAGATAACTGCCACGAAGATCCGTGCCAGACGGACGGGCAAACACAGTACTGTCCATACTGTCCTAGATAACTGCCACGAAGATCCGTGCCAGACGGACGGGCAAACACAGTACTGTCCATACTGTCCTAGATAACTGCCACGAAGATCCGTGCCAGACGGACGGGCAAACACAGTACTGTCCATACTGTCCTAGATAACTGCCACGAAGATCCGTGACAGACGGACGGGCAAACACAGTACTGTCCATACTGTCCTACAAGCCGATCTCGTCTATAATATGACTACCCTACTTTGGTCCTGAAATCTGTGGGTTTTGGCGTGTACTCGCACATAAGACAGGTTTATCAAATGGACATCAGAAACAAGTATTAATTGCATGTTTGGCCTGTTTTCAGTGTCAGAGTGCTTTCTTTTCTAAAACATATTATGGATACCATATATTTAAAAAAACTATTTTTTTTAGCACTCGCTTATAAGATTGGAAGCCAGTTTGAATCCATAATCTGGCGGGGGAAAAACTCGTCCTATAGGCATACCACACTGGGTGGAGATATACTAACCCGTAACATGCTAATCGTAACTAAAGTTGCTTTTGCAAACAGCATAGAGCCAGACCAGATGGGACAGTGCCATATAATCAGGCTCTATGCTGTTTGCTATTCGGATAGTGGAGCTAAAGCACTTGGCTGAATAGCAAACAACATAGATCCTAATCAGATGAGGTGTTACGCCACCGCTGATCCGGATCTATGTTGTTTGCATATTCCGTCCAATTTAATCAGCATTTTAAGAGTTAATAGACAGATGCTTGTGGTATGTCAGACATAGTGCTTTTATTTAACAAGCATTTTGTGCTAATTGACATGTACAATGGACAAAGTTGTGTAAAATGCAAATTTATAAATGCATAGTGGCATACACTATTCTAATTTGTAAACCATTTTCATATGAAGACATACGTACACTGGCTGTCCGATTAGTGCAGTGGTTAGCACGCTCACATTGCACCAATGCAACCCGGATTCGATCCTCAGACCGGAAAGTATGAGAAATCGGACAGGTGGGTTTTCTCCGGGTATTCCGGTTTCCTCCCACACGAATGACCACGTATACACATTCATCCGCGCCAACGAGTGTGATTAATATAAGTAGTTAAAACATGTTTCTCAATTCTTTTTCCGTTGGATATGTGGAACATCTCTACAGTGAATGATTGGTAATCACTTCATCAATAGTGGAAGTCGTGATAGCGTTCGCTTCAGGTGCGAAAGGTCCGGAGTTCGCGCCCCGCTGGAGCAGTTACGATTCTGCCCTTACGCAAGGCATTTAAATTCCACGTTGCCTCTTCTCTCTCCCTCGTGGCGATGGATTCCATCAGGAATGAGGTGTCGAGAGTGATTAATATAGGTTGTAATAACTTGTTTCGCAATCAAGCTAAAATCATTTGTATAAACTTCATCAATATTCTGACGAGGGCCGATTTCAAATGTGATTTGCACTTGTGGCCCAAACCATTTGCCTGTATTATGTATATTGAAGAGGCAATAAAATATGTTTAAACCACTTCATTAATATCCGAGGATTCCTGCATTTACCAAATTCATGTGTCAATAAAAATGCTCAAGTCTCAAGCACTGCCTTAGTTTATGCAAATTTATTTTAGCTCGATAGCGAAACAAGTTCTTACAACTTATATTAACCCCTCTCGAGACCATTCCGGATGGAATCCAACACCACTAGGGAGAGAGAAGAGGCCTGCACAATCGTAACGGCTCCAGTGGGGCTCGAACTCTGGGCCTTTGCATCTGAAACGAACGTGCTACAACTGCGCTATCACGACTTCCACTGCCTTACAAACTCGACTTATGTTAGGGGAATGATGTAAAAGTTGGACAGACAATTGACGAAATGAACAGATAGTTCTAAATAATGCTTTTAGCTTAAGAGTTGCATTTAGTTTAGAGTTTGATGTACACCGATTTACAGAAATGAACAGATAGGCACGTTCTAAATAATGCGTTTAGTTTAGAGTTTGACATACACCAGGATTTACAGAAATGAACAGATAGGCACGTTCTAAATAATGCGTTTAATTTAGAGTTTGATGTACACCGACTTACAGAAATGAACAGATAGGCACGTTCTAAATAATGCATTTAATTTAGAGTTTGATGTACACCAGGATTTACAATGACATGTGTATATATATAATTGCAGATTGTGAACATGAGCATCTATTATTTAATAACAATTCATTGAGACTTTAGAATAAAACTTGAATATCTACCCATAATTGAATAGGTTATCGTGAGACTCGTAAATTACCTCCCTTTATGAATATGCACATGGCCAGTGACTGCGAGGGAGTTCCGACAAGGAAGGTTACTGGTTTAGAGGGAGTTCCACTATGCCCATAACAGGGCTTCAACTGCACCCTCAAAATAGTGTAAAACATACAAGAGGGAAAGTTTGTTCACTCTGCAAAATGGTTCTCTATATTTTATATGTGAGCAACTTCTCCCCGATGAGGCGAGTAGCTGGGCTATTTTGTATGTGTAGGCCACGGTAAACGAGCACCGTAAGTGGGTCTGGTGTGATGTTTTATTGTATACTAGTTGGTACTACTTTTAGTTTCGTAAACAAAAAAAATTCATTGAAATCTTGTCTCGAAAATTAGACACCGCACCCATATTATCTCAGCCCCCTACTTTTTATTGCATTTACGTTGTTTTTTTCGGAGTTCAGTGTAGTTCAGCTATGCGCCTGTTGATCTTGTAGTATGGAGACGCGAGGTAGGTCAGGGAGATTATTTCTCCCAAATCCCCTTCTTCCTTAATTAACCCGGTGTAAGAACCACCGTGGCCACATTAGCAGTGAAAATAACAGTCAAATATTTGATGGAATTTCTTTAGAATTGTGTAGTAACGACGCAATTCTAATGAAAGTCCATGACCTATTTCCAGAGTTGTCAGAGAATTACCATAAGCTCTTGTAGCTTTCAATTTAATCCACTTGTCTTGATATTTGTATTGTATGGATGTTATATGTACAGATGTTATACAGTCAAACCTGCCTTAAGCAGCCAGCCAAGGGAATCGCAGAAAGTGGCTGCTTAGCACAGGTGGCTGCTTAATAGAAGTCAAATGCAGGGTTCATTCTAGGTCAGAATTTTTGGGAGAAGTGAGAAAGCGCGTGATCGCTTCCTTAAATGGTGTTCTTTAATATACTTCTGCAAAATAGGGTTAAAATGCACAGTACAACCATTAAATACAACATTTGAATAGAAGGAGTGCTTTATAATGGGCCAGTGTATCTTACTAGACAAAATTTTGTTTGAAAATTGTAAAAACCAAAACATATTTCGCCCACTAAACTGATCCCTGCAAATGTATAGCAAAACAACATATTAGGAATCTGGCTGCTTAATGCAGGTTGATTGCTTAATAGAGGTGACCACTAACACAGGTTTGACTGTATGTCATGTTTATCTTGATAAATAAAATATGTTTAACCCAAATAAGACAATTATTTGAACTATTTATAGCATTGTTTTACCCAGCATGCAAATGAGTTAAAAACTAAGTAATAAAGGATATGATCTGGATTACATTATGTGCGTGATTTACAAAATAACAAACAAAAATCCAAGTACGGGTTACACAACACTACAAATATACAAAATGTGTAAAATTCATACATACATACATACATATATCACAGATAGAGAAATAGTCGCGAACACGTGTATTCTGCGACTTGCGATCGATTGTTCCATACAAATACACAAACACAATAGCAGACAATCTACGGATACTTAGTTACTTACGGTACACATACTGTATCACATCCCATTTACATGAATACAAATATGAGCATAAATCAATATTTACAATTTTGTTGTCATATACAGTCTACAACAGTTGTGTCGAATTCCGTTGGACCGAACAAACTACTTCGACATAACCGAAGTTTTGACTTTAACGAAATTCGATATAAACGGATCCAGTTATATGTACAATGATAAGTGTCTGAAACGGGACTTTGATCCGACTTCGAGATATCCGGAGAATTCGACATAACCGACTTTTGACATACCGGTAACGGATGTAGACTGTACATGTATTCCAATTATATTAACTACTACTGCACACTTCTTCAAAGATCAAATCATCTTCAAGATGTAACGAACACTGAAAATGTAAGCTGTTTATTGCACTGTCAATCACACAATTTCAGCAAAAATCCCATGACTTATGGTGGAGATTCGACTAATAGTGAAATGTAAACAGTAGTTCTATTTCCCTTTTGGGAAAGGGCTGTTGCTAATGTTGTCAAAACTTGTAGCCCGATCCTTTTGCACTTTTGAAAATGTTATATATATGTAAGGAACAATTGTCATGATTTATGATGTGTAAATTTGATTGTATTGATGAAATGATATTGTGAAATGTAAATTGTGTTGTACATGCTGTGGAAAAAAGTTGCAATAAAATATTATTAAATATTAAATATCTATATCTATTTTTATCTACGACACTGCAAGTAGAACCCATGGTACTTTATCTACAACACTATCTACCATTACATGTACACCATTAGTGCAGTGGTTAGCGCACTCGCTTCTCACCAATGCAACCCGTGTTCGATCCTCGGACCGGGGAGTATGTGAGATGGTATGGTGGTCGCCAGATCGGACAGGTGGGTTTTCTCCGGATACTCCGGTTTCCTCCCACACGAATGACCACATATACACTTTCATCCGCGCCAACGAGGGTGATTAATATAAGTTGTTAAACCTTGCTTCGCAATCGTTGTAAAATAAATCAAGTTTAAACTTTTAAACACCAAGTATTATATCGATAACAATAGCAAGTGTATATATGGCACAAACTATTCCAGTATTTGGAGATGTTACAGGCCATAAACCAGGTCTCGAACCTGCATTACCATGGCAACGTTGCATAGCAACAAATCTGACCAGTCGATTTAGCTGAAAAATAGTCTGTATCGACGTATTATCATCCTGGGCAAGATAGATATAAAATGTTCTCAGATCTCAAACTTCAGGATCAACACATTTGATTGGTTGATTATGAGATTTACACTTGGCAGAACTAATTAGAAGCTTGGGACTAAGCTGCAGATCGGAGTTTTATAACCTCAGGGTCTGCTGGCGCTATATTTACATCCTACTTTTCATCAATTCTCTCCTCGGAAACTGTTGGAAGTATGAAAGTTGTTGAGAATCCTGTTGCATCTTGGGACAGTAGTCTCTATACGATAACATACAAAGCCGCGTACAATTATAAACATTTAGTGCATGGTCCATCAATAAAGAGTAAGAAATCACAGTTGATTAACTTTGTTTTCCCCCCTATTCATGATCTAGCTATCCAGTACATCAATTCATTATGTTGTATAAACAAAGTCACTTACAGGTAATAATGACTTGTATAATACATGGATAATAAATAAACAACTATTTATTTTTGAATATCAGTCACATAGTGACCTTTTTCATTTTTTCGATTTATCTTTTTTTAAAAGACGAGATTTTCAATTCCGGTTCGTTATTTTTAATATCTGTCCCATAGCGACCTTTTTCATTTTTTCAATTTATCTTGTTTTAAAGATGAGATTTTCAATTCCGGTTAGGTTGATGTAATTGTAAAGATATACGTAATACTCAAATAGATTATAATATTGAGGTTCCACGGGCAGGTGGGACAGACTTCAGTGTAGAATCTAGCTGGCAGATAATCTGTATGCTAACAATTATAAACAAAAGAACTGAATAAAGGCCACAGTAGTTTATCATCTCAACACCGTAGGGAATATATTATATATCGGGGCTAGTATGATCAATAGGTATTCATGCACCGATTTCCCCACCCTACACCTCTCCCACCCACACACACTGCCCTCAACAGCAGAACTGAAGTGGACAGACATCTGACAACAGAGTTTGAAACTTTCCCTTGTTGAATGAATGCCTCGGGATTTACTAAAACAGCCATAGAAATAGGAATTTATCATCCCAAGAGATGGGGACCTTTATTGGAATATCTTTAGCAAAATGGAAGGGCACAGGGTAGTAAGTGGAAGGGCACAGGGTAGTAAATGGAAGGGCACATGGCAGTAAGTGGAAGGGCACATGGCAGTAAGTGGATGGGCACAGGGTAGTAAGTGGAAGGGCACATGGCAGTAAGTGGAAGGGCACAGGGTAGTAAGTGGAAGGGCACATGGCAGTAAGTGGAAGGGCACATGGCAGTAAGTGGAAGGGCACATGGCAGTAAGTGGAAGGGCACAGGGTAGTAAGTGGAAGGGCACAGGGTAGTAAATGGAAGGGCACATGGCAGTAAGTGGAAGGGCACATGGCAGTAAGTGGATGGGCACAGGGTAGTAAGTGGATGGGCACAGGGTAGTAAGTGGAAGGGCACATGGCAGTAAGTGGATGGGCACAGGGTAGTAAGTGGAAGGGCACATGGCAGTAAATGCTGCTAGCACTTGTTGCCCCTTTGCTGTTCATTACTTTGGCATATTTTGTATTAACAAGTCACTGCTATTAGCAAACAGTCCCAAGTGGGAAGACCTCACTACCCGTGCTTTGCCGACAGAATGTTCATAACCTGCCCACCCCCTTCCACGCCCACGGTGCACCCGGTTTACAACAGACTAGTGCGTTCGCATTGCTTCTCCGTGGGTATAACAACACAAATTCACTTTATATACTTCACAGAACGTACGGCTCTTAAGGCTTCATGATGAATAATCAAACAATAATCACAAAGTATCATTCTAATATTGTGTCTTGACTTGTTGGCACATTGATCGTTGCATATGCTCGAACCAAACTATTCCCGTTTCTGCAGTCTCATCCTTGCACTACTCCTGTATTTTCGTGTCTCCACTCGGCTAGTGTTATACGGTACACGTTTTGCACTGGACATTTGATATACTACATTCTGAGAACCCGTTAGCATTACTACTTGGCGCGTAACACACGCCGTCTCATTGACAATACAAACAATTATTGGTCTAAATGAGTTGTTTCCCTTGGATGAACTAGGTGGCACTGTTGTTAGGTATCTAGGTCACATGACACTGTGGCAACCAAAACTGTAATATCATCTGGCTTTCCCCCTGTAGGCAAACAAAACAATACTTCAGGTAAAGAAAACATCAGACGCCATGTGAATTTTTCCTAAAATATATTCTTGTTATATGTATACATGACTACTAGGCCAAGTAATGGACGGGCAATATACTCTCCCATGGATTAGAAGAATTTAGCAATAAAGCCAAATGAAATGCGCCAGGTTAGCTGGACTGTGATAAACCAGGGCAGGAGCAAGAGGGTAATTTCTACTTCCTCACTTCTCCCTGTTTTAAGGTTGTTTCAATTAGAATATATATGCACTTTGCTGAGGGAAAATACTTCTCCGTTGTATACCATAAACTTATCCCTTGTACACCATAAACTTCTCCCTTGTACACCTTAAACTTCTCCCTTGTACACCTTAAACTTCTCCCTTGTACACCATAGACTTATCCCTTGTACACCTTAAACTTCTCCCTTGTACACCTTAGACTTCTCCCTTATACACCTTAAACTTCTCCCTTATACACCTTAGACTTCTCCCTTGTAAACCTTAGACTTCTCACTTGTAAACCTTAGACTTCTCCCTTGTACACCTTAGACTTCTCCCTTGTACACCTTAGACTTATCCCTTATACACCTTAGACTTCTCCCTTGTATACCTTAAACTTCTCCCTTATACACCTTAGACTTCTCCCTTGTAAACCTTAGACTTCTCCCTTGTATACCTTAAACTTCTCCCTTGTATACCTTAGACTTCTCCCTTGTACACCTTAGACTTCTCCCTTATACACCTTAGACTTCTCCCTTGTATACCTTAAACTTCTCCCTTGTATACCTTAAACTTCTCCCTTACACCTTAGACTTCTCCCTTGTATACCTTAGACTTCTCCCTTGTAAACCTTAGACTTCTCCCTTGTACACCTTAGACTTCTCCCTTGTACACCTTAGACTTCTCCCTTGTACACCTTAGACTTCTCCATTATACACCTTAGACTTCTCCCTTGTATACCTTAAGACTTCTCCTTTGTATACCTTAGACTTCTCCCTTATACACCTTAGACTTCTCCCTTGTATACCTTAAACTTCTCCCTTGTATACCTTAAACTTCTCCCTTATACACCTTAGACTTCTCCCTTGTATACCTTAAACTTCTCCCTTGTATACCTTAAACTTCTCCCTTGTATACCTTAGACTTCTCCCTTGTACACCTTAGACTTCTCCCTTGTATACCTTAAACTTCTCCCTTGTATACCTTAAACTTCTCCCTTGTATACCTTAAGACTTCTCCCTTATACACTTAGACTTCTCCCTTGTACACCTTAGACTTCTCCCTTATACACCTTAGACTTCTCCCTTGTATACCTTAAACTTCTCCCTTGTATACCTTAAACTTCTCCCTTATACACCTTAGACTTCTCCCTTGTATACCTTAAACTTCTCCCTTGTATACCTTAAACTTCTCTTGTATACCTAAACTTCTCCCTTGTACACCTTAGACTTCTCCTTGTATACCTTAAACTTCTCCCTTGTATACCTTAAACTTCTCCCTTGTATACCTTAAACTTCTCCCTTGTATACCTTAAACTTCTCCCTTGTATACCTTAAACTTCTCCCTTGTATACCTTAAACTTCTCCCTTGTATACCTTAAGCTTCTCCCTTGTATACCTTAAACTTCTCCCTTGTATACCTTAAACTTCTCCCTTGTATACCTTAAACTTCTCCCTTGTATACCTTAAACTTCTCCCTTGTATACCTTAAACTTCTCCCTTGTATACCTTAAACTTCTCCCTTGTATACCTTAAACTTCTCCCTTGTATACCTTAAACTTCTCCCTTGTATACCTTAAACTTCTCCCTTGTATACCTTAAACTTCTCCCTTGTATACCTTAAACTTCTCCCTTGTATACCTTAAACTTCTCCCTTGTATACCTTAAACTTCTCCCTTGTATACCTTAAACTTCTCCCTTGTATACCTTAAACTTCTCCCTTGTATACCTTAAACTTCTCCCTTGTATACCTTAAACTTCTCCCTTGTATACCTTAAACTTCTCCCTTGTATACCTTAAGCTTCTCCCTTGTATACCTTAACTTCTCCCTTGTATACCTTAAACTTCTCCCTTGTATACCTTAAACTTCTCCCTTGTATACCTTAAACTTCTCCCTTGTATACCTTAAACTTCTCCCTTGTATACCATAAACTTCTCCCTTGTATACCTTAAACTTCTCCCTTGTATACCATAAACTTCTCCCTTGTATACCTTAAACTTCTCCCTTGTATACCTTAAACTTCTCCCTTGTATACCTTAAACTTCTCCCTTGTATACCTTAAACTTCTCCCTTGTATACCTTAAACTTCTCCATTGTATACCTTAAGACTTCTCCCTTGTATACCTTAAACTTCTCCATTGTATACCTTAAGACTTCTCCCTTGTATACCTTAAACTTCTCCATTGTATACCTTAAACTTCTCCCTTGTATACCTTAAGACTTCTCCCTTGTATACCTTAAGACTTCTCCCTTGTATACCATAAACTTCTCCCTTATACACCTTAGACTTCTCCCTTGTATACCTTAAACTTCTCCCTTGTATACCTTAAACTTCTCCCTTGTATACCTTAAGACTTCTCCCTTATACACCTTAGACTTCTCCCTTGTATACCTTAAACTTCTCCCTTGTATACCTTAAACTTCTCCCTTGTACATCTTAGACTTCTCCCTTATACACCTTAGACTTCTCCCTTATACACCTTAGACTTATCCCTTGTACACCTTAAACATCTCCCTTATACACCTTAGACTTCTCCCTTATACACCTTAGACTTCTCCCTTATACACCTTAAACATCTCCCTTATACACCTTAGACTTCTCCCTTATACACCTTAGACTTCTCCCTTATACACCTTAGACTTCTCCCTTGTAAACCTTAGACTTCTCCCTTGTATACCTTAAACTTCTCCATTGTATACCTTAAGACTTCTCCATTGTATACCTTAAACTTCTCCCATATACACCTTAGACTTCTCCCTTGTAAACCTTAGACTTCTCCCTTGTATACCTTACACACCGTTAACTTCTCCCTTGTACACCTTAGAATGATATACGAGTGGATACATGCCGCCCCCATGAATCTGTTAGCGAAATACATACCTCTAATTGGTATCCCTGCATTGACGGCAGACATGGAGAATGGTGAGAGATAGTCTGGGTCGAGGGAGAGTTCATGGGCCTTCACTGCTATATGACTAGCCGCTACTTTCGAAGCATCTTTGTGATCCTGCATAAATAAGAAAATGATTTGTTATGTTGTTGATGTCAAGCTGCATGGGTCTCCACTAGCCGATACATTCCGAGGAATCTTAATGATCCTGCATATAGATGTTAGAGAGATGTTCATAAAACATAGTTTGCCCCGTTTGTCAAGTTATTTTTAAAATACAAGGAGGACGCAATCTTCAATCTTCATTTTTCGCTGAGATCACTTTACCTTATATTTGGCTATGTAGTCTAGTATATCTTCATTCTCTAGTTTTACTCTGAGCTCACTTTACCTTATATTTGGCTATGTAATCTAGTATATCTTCATTCTCTAGTTTTACGCTGAGATCACTTTACCTTATATTTGGCTATGTAATCTAGTATATCTTCATTCTCTAGTTTTACGCTGAGATCACTTTACCTTATATTTGGCTATGTAGTCTAGTATTATATCTTTATTCTCTAGTTTTACGCCGAGATCACTTTACCTTATATTTGGCTATGTAGTCTAGTATATCTTCATTCTCTAGTTTTACTCTGAGCTCACTTTACCTTATATTTGGCTATGTAATCTAGTATATCTTCATTCTCTAGATTTACTCTGAGATCACTTTACCTTATATTTGGCTATGTAGTCTAGTATATCTTCATTCTCTAGATTTACTCTGAGATCACTTTACCTTATATTTGGCTATGTAATCTAGTATATCTTCATTCTCTAGATTTACTCTGAGATCACTTTACCTTATATTTGGCTATGTAGTCTAGTATATCTTCATTCTCTAGTTTTACTCTGAGATCACTTTACCTTATATTTGGCTATGTAGTCTAGTATATCTTCATTCTCTAGTTTTACTCTGAGATCACTTTACCTTATATTTGGCTATGTAATCTAGTATATCTTCATTCTCTAGTTTTACTCTGAGATCACTTTACCTTATATTTGGCTATGTAATCTAGTATTATATCTTCATTCTCTAGTTTTACGCCGAGATCACTTTACCTTATATTTGGCTATGTAGTCTAGTATATCTTCATTCTCTAGTTTTACTCTGAGCTCACTTTACCTTATATTTGGCTATGTAATCTAGTATATCTTCATTCTCTAGTTTTACGCTGAGATCACTTTACCTTATATTTGGCTATGTAATCTAGTATATCTTCATTCTCTAGTTTTACGCTGAGATCACTTTACCTTATATTTGGCTATGTAGTCTAGTATTATATCTTCATTCTCTAGTTTTACGCCGAGATCACTTTACCTTATATTTGGCTATGTAGTCTAGTATATCTTCATTCTCTAGTTTTACTCTGAGCTCACTTTACCTTATATTTGGCTATGTAATCTAGTATATCTTCATTCTCTAGATTTACTCTGAGATCACTTTACCTTATATTTGGCTATGTAGTCTAGTATATCTTCATTCTCTAGATTTACTCTGAGATCACTTTACCTTATATTTGGCTATGTAATCTAGTATATCTTCATTCTCTAGATTTACTCTGAGATCACTTTACCTTATATTTGGCTATGTAGTCTAGTATATCTTCAAGTTCATTCTCTAGTTTTACTCTGAGATCACTTTACCTTATATTTGGCTATGTAGTCTAGTATTATATCTTCATTCTCTAGTTTTACTCCGAGATCACTTTACCTTATATTTGGCTATGTAATCTAGTATATCTTCATTCTCTAGTGATACTCTGAGCTCACTTTACCTTATATTTGGCTATGTAATCTAGTATATCTTCATTCTCTACTTTTACGCCGAGATCACTTTACCTTATATTTGGCTATGTAGTCTAGTATATCTTCATTCTCTAGTTTTACTCTGAGCTCACTTTACCTTATATTTGGCTATGTAGTCTAGTATATCTTCATTCTCTAGTTTTACTCTGAGCTCACTTTACCTTATATTTGGCTATGTAATCTAGTATATCTTCATTCTCTACTTTTACTCCGAGATCACTTTACTTTATATTTGGCTATGTAGTCTAGTATATCTTCATTCTCTACTTTTACGCCGAGATCACTTTACCTTATATTTGGCTATGTAGTCTAGTATATCTTCATTCTCTACTTTTACTCTGTGAGCTCAGTTTACCTTATATTTGGCTATGTAGTCTAGTATTATATCTTCATGCATGTTATCAAAGAGACCATCTGTTCCCATGAGTAGCACGTCTCCCTCCTCCACTTTGTATGATGATCTAGCTGCCATATCAATCCTGAAAATTATTTTGTAAACACTTCACACTCAATTTTACATGTTTATAAAGTTGATATTCTAATTCCATGTGCAATAAATATACACTATTAATCATCATCATCATCATCA
>CM026403.1:29320396-29380543 GCA_014843695.1 Archivesica marissinica
TCATCATCATCAGCAGCAGCAGCAGCAGCAGCAGCAGCAGCAGCAGCAGCAGCAGCAGCAGCAGCAGCAGCAGCAGCAGCAGCAGCAGCAGCAGCAGCAGCAGCAGCATCATCATCATCATCATCATCATCATCATCATCTCATCATCATCATCATCATCATCATCATCATCATCATCATCATCATCATCATCATCATCATCATCATCATCATCATCATCATCATCATCATCATCATCATCATCATCATCATCCATCATCATCATCATCATCATCATCATCATCATCATCATCATCATCATCATCATTCATCATCATCATCATCATCATCATCACTCATCATCATCATCATCATCATCATCATCATCATCAATCATCATCATCATCATCATCATCATCATCATCATCATCATATCATCATCATCATCATCATCATCATCATCATCATCATCATCATCATCATCATCATCATCATCATCATCATCATCATCATCATCATCATCATCATCATCATCATCATCATCATCATCATCACATCATCATCATCATCATCATCATCTCATCATCATCATCATCATCATCATCATCATCATCATCATCATCATCATCATCCATCATCATCATCATCATCATCATCATCATCATCATCATCATCATCATCACATCATCATCATCATCATCACATCATCATCACATCATCATCATCATCACATCATCATCATCACATCATCATCACCACATCATCATCATCACATCATCATCACATCATCATCAGCATCATCATCAGCATCATCATCACCACCACATCATCATCATCATCATCACATCATCATCAGCATCATCATCATCACATCATCATCACCACATCATCATCATCATCATCACATCATCATCACATCATATCATCATCATCATCATCATCATCATCATCATCATCATCATCATCATCATCATCCCATCATCAATCATCATCATCATCATTCATCATCATCTCAATCATCATCATCATCATCATCACTCATCCATCATCATCATCATCATCATCATCATCATCATCATCTTCAGACATGTTTTAAATCAAAGACACCGACGCAATATTAAGGTTATACACAACCAATATTAAGGTTATACACAACCAATATTAAGGTTATACACAACCAATATTAAGGTTATACACAACTAATGTATGTAATGTATATCTTGACATATAGTATCATCATCAAATAAAGTTGATATTTTTCTGTCGTGTGTTTTGGTCAGTAAAACACACGTATCTATTTATACATAATATGGTCTCAAAAAATTGGGACTTCCCAACATTCTGGACTGGGACTTCAAAAAATGGGAGTCAGAAAGTCGGGGCTTCCTGTATTGAAAAGATAGTGGAACCCATGCTTAGACTTACCCGTCACTGAGTACATTACCCTCCTGTTCCGGCGGGGCGACAGTCAGCTGGAATGGTGTGTTAAAGTAATGTTGCTGTTCCTCCGAGCGATGCACAACCTCCCCGTCACGGATCAACCTGAATCCACTGTCCCCCAGATTGGCAGTGTAAATTGTCTGCTCTGCCTTGTGTAATGCTACTACACAAGCTGTACTTCCACCTACAAACAAAAACTGAATCTATTATTTCTCTATTAGTTTAGTTTAGTTTATACAAATTTATTTTAGCTCGATTGCAAAACAAGTTCTTTCAACTTATATTTAATCACTCTCGAGACCTCATTCCTGATGGAATCCATCGCCACGAGGGAGAGAGAAGAGGCAACGTGGAATTTAAATGCCTTGCCTAAGGGCACAATCGTAACGGCTCCAGCGGGGCTCGAATTATTTCTCTATAACGCCAACCGAAGAAATTTCAATACAATCAAATGAAACCCTTAAAGCGACACTACATTGGCAAAAACGCAAATGTCTGCAGAATGTAATTTGCTATTTATTATATGGTATAATTCCCCCCCAAATATTTGCCTCAAAAACAGAGTATTTCAACAAATAAACAAACGGCGTATACACGGTGTGTTGACATAACAAAATAATGTAAATAGGGTCGCCATTCATGCGTAATACAAAGCATTTATCCTGAATAACACACACACACCCCCACCACACCACAACAAAACCACCCCCCCCCCCAACCACAAAACCAAAATAACACGAGGTATGGTACATATTTACCGTGATATCTCACATGCGTGCCTATGCATATATATTTGTAGACTAATGTTAGTTAAATAAAACTTAAATTATCTCTAATCGAAAGTATCGCATGTTTAGTATCGACTCCAACAACAAATAAACGTCAATTCAGGAGCGCGAATGACCGTTATATGAAATCCTACTTTCACTTTTGAACGTTTGTATACCACAAAAACACTGTTTATTGACTCAATGTTAGTGTTCGAATGTATTCAAAAGAATGTGTGGTAGCTATGCATTTATACATGAAAAAAATGCATTTCATTTGCTTTTTGAATGTAATGTCGCTTTAGCCCTTTCCTTCATAGAGATTTAGGTTAATATACTATTATATCTCCATACAAACAACAGCCATTTAGCTATCATGCAGCGGATAAGTAGTCGCCATATCTATCCCACTTCCATAGATATTACTGGGACTACATAGAGATTTAGGTTAATATACTATTATATCTCCATACAAACGACAGCCATTTAGCTAACATGCAGTGAATAAGTAGTCGCCATATCTATCCCACCTCCAGTTAGATATTACTGGGACTACACGAGATTAAGACCTTTTTTATGAGCATTGGTTTGGCTACTACATTGACAATGTATGTCGTATTGGTAATGGCATCAAGAGGTGCTTCTATGTGGGAAAGGGTTAAAAGCTTTTATCTGGAAATGAGAAGAAATTGATACTGTAATCGCATAGCTCTGCTAAAGGTCAGTCACATGGCAAACCCTGAAAATGTGTATCTATAACCTGATAATTATTGGGAAGAGCCGTCTCTAATGTTGTAAGAACGTGTGGCTCGACACATTTTGTATTGTATGTAGATTCTGTATGTATTGTATGTAGATTCTGTATGTATTGTATGTAGATTCTGTATGTATTGTATGTAGATTCTGTATGTATTGTATGTAGATTCTGTATGTATTGTATGTAGATTCTGTATATATTGTATGTAGATTCTGTATATATTGTATGTAGATTCTGTATATATTGTATGTAGATTCTGTATATATTGTATGTAGATTCTGTATATATTGTATGTAGATTCTGTATGTATTGTATGTAGATTCTGTATGTATTGTATGTAGATTCTGTATATATTGTATGTAGATTCTGTATATATTGTATGTAGATTCTGTATATATTGTATGTAGATTCTGTATATATTGTATGTAGATTCTGTATATATTGTATGTAGATTCTGTATATATTGTATGTAGATTCTGTATATATTGTATGTAGATATTTGCATATATTGTATGTAGATTCTGCATATATTGTATGTAGATATTTGCATATATTGTATGTAGATTATTTGTATATATTGTATGTAGATTATTTGCATATATTGTATGTAGATTTTTGTATATATTGTATGTAGATTTTTGCATATATTGTATGTAGATTCTGTATATATTGTATGTAGATTCTGTATATATTGTATGTAGATTCTGTATATATTGTATGTAGATTTTGTATATATTGTATGTAGATTCTGTATATATTGTATGTAGATTCTGTATATATTGTATGTAGATTCTGTATATATTGTATGTAGATTCTGTATATATTGTATGTAGATTGTATATTGTATGTAGATCTGTATATATTGTATGTAGATTCTGATATATTGTTGTAGATTCTGTATATATTGTATGTAGATTCTGTATGTATAATGTATGTAGATTCTGTATATATTGTATGTAGATTCTGTATATATTGTATGTAGATTCTTTATATATTGTATGTAGATTATTTGTATATATTGTATGTAGATTATTTGTATATATTGTATGTAGATTATTTGTATATATTGTATGTAGATTATTTGTATATATTGTATGTAGATTATTTGTATATATTGTATGTAGATTCTGTATATATTGTATGTAGATTCTGTATATATTGTATGTAGATTCTGTATATATTGTATGTAGATTCTTTGCATATATTGTATGTAGATTCTGTATATATTGTATGTAGATTCTGTATATATTGTATGTAGATTCTGTATGTATTGTATGTAGATTCTGTATATATTGTATGTAGATTCTGTATGTATTGTATGTAGATTCTGTATGTATTGTATGTAGATTCTGTATATATTGTATGTAGATTCTGTATATATTGTATGTAGATTCTGTATATATTGTATGTAGATTCTGTATGTATTGTATGTAGATTCTGTATATATTGTATGTAGATTCTGTATATATTGTATGTAGATTCTGTATATATTGTATGTAGATTCTGTATATATTGTATGTAGATTCTGTATATATTGTATGTAGATTCTGTATATATTGTATGTAGATTCTGATATATTGTATGTAGATTCTGCATATATTGTATGTAGATTCTGTATATATTGTATGTAGATTCTGTATATATTGTATGTAGATTCTGTATATATTGTATGTAGATTCTGTATATATTGTATGTAGATTCTGTATATATTGTATGTAGATTCTGTATATATTGTATGTAGATTCTGTATATATTGTATGTAGATTCTGTATATATTGTATGTAGATTCTGTATATATTGTATGTAGATTCTGTATATATTGTATGTAGATTCTGTATATATTGTATGTAGATTCTGTATATATTGTATGTAGATTCTGTATATATTGTATGTAGATTCTGTATATATTGTATGTAGATTCTGTATATATTGTATGTAGATTCTGTATATATTGTATGTAGATTCTGTATATATTGTATGTAGATTCTGTATATATTGTATGTAGATTCTGTATATATTGTATGTAGATTCTGTATATATTGTATGTAGATTCTGTATATATTGTATGTAGATTCTGTATATATTGTATGTAGATTCTGTATATATTGTATGTAGATTCTGTATATATTGTATGTAGATTCTGTATGTATTGTATGTAGATTCTGTATATATTGTATGTAGATTCTGTATATATTGTATGTAGATTCTGTGTCATAATAGAGCAAAATAAAATATGATTAAACTGAAAAATAATTACAGTCAAACCTGTCTTAAGCAGCCAGCCAAGGGAGTCAGAGAAAGTGGCTGCATAGCACAGGTGGCTGCTTAATAGAGGTCAAATATATAATAAAACAACCGATATGGAATCTGGAAACTGACTGCTTAATACAGGTTGGCTGCTTAATGGAGGTGACTACTAACACAGGTTTGACTGTATTTTTCCTACCAAGTTTGAACAAAAAATGATTACTTCTGTTTGTGCATTTATACAGAGGCTGGATTATTAAAGTCCCAGAACCTGCTTAACCCATTCAACACCAAGTAACTGACATGGACTGGTGCATGGTAAATTAATAAGAAAATTACATTTGGACCAGTTCATTTATGAAAATGGGCAATTTTGTCTAAAAAGAGTAATATTACTGGCAAAAAGTGCAGATTCTGATCACAGGGATTCGGCACGTTTGGGGGTACTAGTATATATATTTAAGTACAGGGATTCTACTCTGTTGGATGTCAGATTTCGCATCGATCAGTAAAATGGCCCTATCTGAAACAATTTTGTACACATCTATCCGAATATAACGCCTATCCCGAGTCTTTATATTGTTCTTCAAATAAAACACAACTTTAAGCTGCGTGCATGTATACTTTGCAAACAATTGCCACAGACATTGGCCATAGCAGGTCACATTTCCATACTAGGACACGGGTTCTGTCAGCAACAAAAAAAAATCTTCGACGGGAGAGTTTTAACTGTGAATAACATTATCAATAAAATGTGTATACACTAACGTGTAGGTTTATTCGGCAAAAAAGTACGTCAAAAAGAGATTTCGTAGCATTTTCAATTTGTTTTGAAAATTTCTAAAGCGGCGCAATTCGCGTTGAAACGAACGTTCTGATGAGAAGGCTAATATTTCTGGTAAAAAGTGCAGATCCTGATGGGACGGTTCATCATGAGCCGGCTCATCTGGATCTAAACTTTTTGTAAGCCTATTTAGAGGTCTGTGGTGTTGAAAGGGTTAACAAGAAATGTCCGAAACCTAGACAAAATAATGGGTAATTTAGATTGTACCTGTAAGTGTAACAGTTATTCGTACATGCAACAATGATGCAGTCTGTCAATCAATCGGTAAACCTTCGTGGTAAAGGGTTTGCATTGTTTGTTTTTATTGCCAATGGGTTCAGTTCGAGCTTCCTCTTCCTCTCAGAACCATGGTGGTAATGGTTGTCCATTAGGCTAGCCTGGGTTCCAGTCTGTCCATTTTTCACTTTTGTAACTATGGGCAAAACAACATATTAGGTTGTCATTAGGCTAGCCTGGGTTCCAGTCTGTCCATTTTTCACTTAGTACTATTTACCTAATAGAGGATACTTGTGGGCCAAAATTTCCTCGTAACTATCTTGTAGCAGGTTAGCTGGTGATTGTGGTTTAAAGCGACCATTAGCAACAAGACGTTCACAAACTCGCATCAATGACATGGAGAAGGCGGACGGATCTATCCCATAGTTCCTCCATCCTCCCACACCATCAGCAATACCTGAAAAAATTAATTGTGTTTCTAATAAGAGTATAAACTTGATTTATTTCACAACGATTATGATAACAAGCTTTAACGTATATGTGGTCCTTCGTGTGGGGAGAAAAATTGTGTACCCACCTGTCTGATCAGGCGACCACCGTACCATATCATATACTTCCCGCTTCGAGGTTTGCATTGGTGAGAAGCGAGCATCCTAGCCACTACGCTAATCGGACAGTAATTCTAATAAATTATATACATTCTGGATCTGTCAAGGTATAAAACTCATCCACTACTTTGTCAGCAATACATTGTACCTAAGAATAGCAACACACAATTTATGTTTCTTGTCCTTCAATAACATACAAATTAAGTATTAATATCTTTTGGTCGGCCTACATGTACATTAGTCCAGTGGTAACAGGGATCGCAGGTTCGATCCCCTGTCTGACCCTAATAAAATTAACAGTCTTTCAGATGGGACGCTAAACCAAGGTCTCGTGTCGGTGCTTTACACTGTGCACGTAAAAGAACCAGAGGAGACTCTGGAATGGGTCTCTCTCTCTGTATCATTGCACTATCCTTCAAAAATCTAAAATGACTAATCTCTTCAGGAGGCGTTGCTCATGTGGGCAACCGGTAGCGAAGATAAATAAACTTAAACCACACACACATGTACAATTAAACAGGTTTATGCTATTGATCTATTTGCAGGGTTCATTCTAGGTCAGAATTTTTGGGAGAAGTGAGAAAGCGCGTGATCGCTTCCTTAAATGGTGTTCTTTAATATACTTCTGCAAAATAGCGTTAAAATACACAGTATGACCATTAAATACATTTGAATAGAAGGAGTGCTTTATAATGGGCCAGTGTATCTTACTAGACAACATTTATTTTAGGGAGAAGTGGGGCCCCCAGAGGGCGAAGTCAGGGTCCCTAGGGCGACAATTTCGCCCACATCGCCCTCTAAACTGATCCCTGTATTTGGGTATCATATTATATTGTTTTCATTTCTTGTTTGTATCATAGTACACACATTGGTATATGAAATTGAATGCGTATACACATTTGGATATCAGTGAAACATATGCACGATTAGTCACCGTGCGCATCAAGTTTAATTTAATGGCATATATATATATTGCACGTCATTACTGATGTTTATGCTTAGTTTATACAAATTTATTTTAGCTCGATTGCAAAACAAGTTCTTACAACTTATATTAAATTAATTAATTGACTCTTGAAAAATCCAACTTGACTTGAGATTTTGACCTCAAGGGTCATTGACTCTTGACGTTCAAAGTCAAGTGAACGCCCTGTTAATCACTCTCGAGACCTCGATCCTGATGGAATCCATCGCCACAAATTTAAATGCCTTGCCTAAGGGCACAGTCGTAACGGTCCAGCGGGGCTCGAACTCCGGACCGTTCGCATGTGAAGCGAACGCGCATCCACTGCGCTATCATGAATTCCACATTACAGTTGAAAGACGGAAGAAAGTGTTAGGTGCAATCATCTCATTTCCAATGGTTGAAATGCACTTTTCTACCTTATTGGAGAATTTGTATATTCTTTTACAAATATCCCGGATTTGTGCATTGGCATGATACTCAGATCATACCTTTTAGAATATAAAATATGCTACGCGTAATTGAGGTTTAGCGTTTAGACTTTGCCTGGATAGTAAAATGTCACAATTTTCAAGTCTAAATATTTGGACTAATATATAGGACTAGTCAATAGTGGTGAAACCTATGCTCGGCGTATTCCTATGCTCGGTGTATTTTCCATTTTCATCCACATTTAAAATATTTAGATAGTTCTAGGCTAATTTCGCTGACAGAGCTGAATCATGGTTCAATAGCATTCCGTTGAGTGTATCGGTAAGCTGATGCAACTGTCATGTGACTTGTCCAGCAGACGAATATAAATCATTGGGAAAATATTTCCAACGAAACTGTTACAGTGTATGAGCAATTCAGGTAACTATCCAAATTTAACAAATCTACACCTAACCCGAAAAATAGTTTCTAGACCAATAAATGTTTTTACTCAATGATGTACTATATCAATGATGTACTATATCAAAATAATATATTCAACACGTTATGGTGGATAAATAAAAAAATAACAAGTACGCCGTGCATAGGTGCCCTGAAGTCTTCAGTTCACCATATAAACGGGTGCCGACTGACACCGTTGCGATAGCTATATTGAGCAGCAAGGTCGCGTGATGAAGCTAAAACTGTCGACAAGACTGTTTTGAAAGTTGTTTTCACGACTTAAGAAAATAATAATATACGGCATGTGCAATTAACATTTTATACTGGTCATTATATGTGGGATTTACGTCGAGCATAGGTTCCACCGGTGTATGGTCAAGTCGGACCGTGGTCACCTCGGACCACATTTTGTATGGTCACCTCGGACCACATTTTGTGTGGCCACCTCGGACCACCTCTACTACAAGTCGGCGTGGTCATCTCGGACCATCGCAATTGACGATATTTTCCGTAAATGATGTTCACAGATCACTACCATTTTCGATAATTAGGTCTTTAATTGTTATCTTGTTAATTATAGTGTTGGCATTCTTTAAAGCAGCATTACATCGTAATAAAGGATGTTTTGGGTAAAATACTAATGTGTGTGTGTTTACAAAAAAGCGAAATAGTCGCTCAGAAACGATAAAATTCCAATAAATTTAAACCGTCGTATACGCGAATTTGTTTATCAACACACGAAATGTAAACACGCACAGCGCGCATGCATGGAACAACAGAGGATGTAGAAAACAACGTATATATTTTGAACATGAAATACTTATCTATCTATCTTCCTCTAATGTCGAACCCATCGCGGGGATGTAGAAATGTCCCCAAAAGACTTCGCTAACAGAGGTATGAATCAATATATCAAGTAATTTAATTAAAAAGACAACGTGGGACAAATGGGGACGATGCATTCCGAATGTAAACAAGTGCGGACGATGCGTTTCGACTTTCGGTTGTAAACAAGTGCGTGACCGATCGACTCGGAAAGTCCTACTTTCGGTTTCGAGTTTGTTTTATCGCAAAAAAACACTAGTTACCAAATGAACATAAGCATACAAAGTAGAATGTTAGAATGTGTAGCAGCATTGCTACCCATATGTAAAATTTGAATTTTTCAAATATCTTTTATTTCATACGATGTAATGCTGCTTTAATTATGAGTTAATCATCTCAAAATGACAATTATTTCTCGTTTGCTTTATAAATAGCAGTCGAAGAAGTGGTGTTGCAACAATTACAGACAGTCATTCATCATGGATACTGCTACGTTTCCGTGTTTATTTTGCGAGAAACCCGGTAAGAGTCATCAGCATATGTTTCGTTTCAGCCCGCATACCAAGCCAGAGACAACGTCTACAAGGCCATCAGGAAGATCTTTGCTCTGCAGCTTCTTCTAGCTGATGACAGAGTGAAATATTGCTGAAATATTACTCAAATGTCCACGTAATTTCGAAAGGTGTTGATGAATTTTTTCTCTCTAATAAAACCTGTTTCGTTATATCTCCGTAAATTACATTGACATTTACCACCATTTCAGTGAAATATTACACAAATATCCACATAATTTACGGAATTTCAAAAGCTGTTTGTAAATTCATTGATGATTGTTTATTAAAACGTGTTTTTTTGTAAACTACTTGTTGTTTTTCTTATTTACCATTTGTTGAGCATGGTGGTCCGACTTGACCACACAGATGGTCCGACTTGACCATGGTCATCTCGGACCGTCAATATGGTCCGAGGTGACCACGATCCGACTTGACATAATTCGTTCCACCAATCTACTCACAATAGCTTTAGCCAACCTATATTTCTAATAAATATTTAATGCTGATTTATGACAAAATATGTAGATAGTATCTACTAGATACTAATGAAAAAATAATAATGTTTTCATGTTTTGTACAGATTGACTTCAGCATCAAAGTTGTGTTGTTGTTTCAGACGGTCACGTGACAGATGTCAAAATCTATAATGTTACTGTGCGCATCAAAAACGACGTCATATCAAGGTTACCTAAAACATCGGCTGCTTTATCTCTTGCAATGAAATAGGAATCATCTCCAAACCCCCATTTTTTCGGTCCCGAACGAGATGCTCCAGATGACAAAGTGTTGGAAAAACCCGAACAGCTAGTGACAAATTTCAGTTGCGGCTGTTGTTTTGTTTTGATTTCTGTCTGAACATTCGAAGCAAAAGCTCTAAAGAAAACGCGTCCCAGGAAATGTGACATTTCAATTAACTATTAGCTACAACTTAATCCATTGATCCTCAATCAAATGGCACCGAAAACTGGAGTATTTGTTAGCATCATTCCACCAAGTTACTGTCGAAAGTCAACACCATACTTTATGACGAACGACCTCTGTTGAGACCTTGGCACAAAGGGAAGTAACTTTTCAATCTATCTCTGCTATTTAATATACGAAATGGAACGAAAGGGAATTTTGATACAAGAAACATTATTTTGATTCGGACATAGTGTAGAATATTAGCTTAACGCTATTTCTCAACTACTACAATGTGTCGCGTTAACAAAACAAACATACACCTGTTGAGGACTGGACTGGTCCATGAAGTTCAATCCTGACAAGTGTGAGGCGTGGTCCAGTGGTTGATATACTGTCAGACCACGCATGTATAGTGTCATTTAGCAAGGCACCTCACATATATTGTTTAGTACTGGTTAACCACTTAGATCGGCTAAAACTGACCAAGAAAAACATGTCTAGGTCCCCGCAAGGGGTTTGGCACTAATGGAACATACATACATAGGTGCTGAGAATGGGTCAGGCCGTTTTGACTAGGAATCCTGAGAATTACTCGCAAAGGAAAACCACTCATCTTTCTTTACGCACTCCACAACATGGTACTTCTCAAATAGAATATTGCTGAACAATCTGTCTCTTACCCGTAATGCAGAAAAAGCCCCATGCACAATCAGAAATAATTTGGTCGACCAGAACCATCAAACACCTACAAGGAACATAAACTACTTAATTTAACAGTTCCGAACACAGTACCATATAAACTATTCTAGTCAGTCTCGTTTATAGCAGATGAAATAATAGTACTATGCAACATGGTCATGCATGCTAAATAGTCTTGAACAATGACGTCATTAGGCCTACAAACAAATTCGCATACAGGTTGGTACGAGCGAGCTCAAGTATAGATATAGTCACTTTGGAGTAGTTCTAACGTATCTAAATAATATGAAATAGGCACTACATGTATATCAACGGGGAAAGCCAATAAAAAGTTGAAGTAATTACTGAACTAGACATTATAGGAGGAATATGACTACATGTAATAGATGTGCACATGTATTGTGAGCATGTGTGTATTCATGTTATGCACACATGTACTAGGCTACATGAAACACATTATACAGGTCAGTTTATTTATATTTCGGGTTTTACGCCTGCATCAGCACCATTTTGGGCTATATCGCCGGCGGGCAGTTTACCTAACAACACCTTTCCTGGACAGGCTCCAGCGGTTAACCAGTAGGCCTACTTGGTACACCAACCTCCGTAAGAAACTGCCAACTTTTTCATATAAATGAGACATGGTCTGAGCGGGGCTCGAACCCGTGACGATCAGTGATGATCAGTGATGATATGTTACAGTGGTATTCAAGTCAGCGACCTTAACCACTCGACCACGAAGGCGGACTTGTCAGTTCAAATATAGTGCCCACTTATAGCCGTTTAACATTTTTTTTTCAAAAATAGTATTGTCTATGATAACTAGTTAACTGCTACTATGCTAATTCAGTTTCATCTTTTCTTTTAGCTCCAACCTGTGATACTTTCAGCAACCTATCGCCTCTGTGTCGCTTTAATATTTACTAAGTGGGCAAAGTGTGCTTATGGTCAGTGTGATTATGATTAGTGTGGACATTGGCCACATTTACTGCTGTACTAAACCAGTTGTGAGACGTCATGACGATTTTTTCTCTCTCCATGTCATGACGTACCTCATATTGAGGAGTAATCTGAATTTGTTGATGTTAAATGTCCCAGTTGCAAGTAATAAGTACTATTCCCGATGTTAAATTGCATTTTTTGAACCTAACTGTAATCAGTATTTCTGTTATATAAATTGTCATTGGATGGCCGAAAATTGTACACAGACGGATCTGTAGTCCAGTGGTAGCACGCTGGACTGGTAATCCAGGGATCGCAGACCTGTTCGATCCCCCGTCTGAACCTAATAAAATTAACAGTCTTTCAGACGGGACATTAAACTGAGGTCTCGTGTTGGTGCTTTACACCATGTACGTAAAAGAACCAGATGAGAATCTGGAATGGGTCTCTGCCGGTATCATTGCACTATCCTCCAACAACCTAAAATTACTAATCTCTTCAGGAGGCGTCGCTCATATGGGCAACATGTAGCGACGATAAATAAGCGTAAAACACACAGAAAATTATACAGACGGGTCTGTAGTCCAGTGGTTAAGTCAAATCTAATAAGTCTAAGTCAATGATACAACGCTCTACCCTAACACAAATATTTTTTTAAAAAAACATCTACACATCGGGGTGATTTTACAGACGGATCTGTAGTCCAGTGGTAACACGCTGGACTGGTAATCCAGGGATCGTATGTTCGATTCCCCGTCTTACCCTAATACAATTAACAGTCTTTCAGATGGGACTTTAAATCGAGGTTTCGTGTCGGTGCTTTACACCATGCAAGTAAAACAACCAGACGAGATTCTGGAATGGGTATCTGTCTTTATCATTGCACTATCCTCCAACACAAAAATCTAAAATGACTAATCTCTTCAGGAGGCGTCGCTTATATGGGCAACCGGTAGCGACGATAAATAAACGTAAAACACCACTCCAAATTGTTCCTTTCGTTAACGCCATGTTGTATTCACATGCGTGTGAAATGTTTATTTTACAATATGTTATGCAATCTTTGTTTAGACATTACATGCAATAATCACAGGGATTCGGCACGTTTGGGGGTACTAGTATATATATTTAAGTACTTAAATATATATACTAGTACCCCCAAACGTGCCGAATCCCTGTGGCAAAAATGATCACTTTACTTAGTAATACTATTTATTCTGCTGTAGAGAGACTGGCTAGAAGCTATTCACCGACATGTCTTAGATGACCGAATACCGGTACGCACATGGTAATATACGAGCGTTCCTCTGGTGATTCTGCCTAAAGTTATTAGAACTACGTACATAGATAGCACCGTCGAGCGATGAGTTGTCGTAGGTAGTATGTCCAATTCACGCAGTGGTTAGCGCGTTCGCTTCTCACCAATGCAACCCGGGTGCGATCCTCGGACCTGGAAGTATGTGAGATGGTATGGTCGTCGCCAGATTGGATAGGTTTGGTTTTCGCCGGGTATTCCGGTTTCCTTCCACACGAATGACCACATTTACGCTTTCATCTGCGCCAACGAGAGTGATTAATATAAGTTGTTAAAGCTTGTACGCAATCGTTGTGAAATAAATAACCTTTAAGCTTGTCGTGTGATGATCTTGTAGTAACTTGTGATGGTGCTGTAAAATGTGACAACTGGAGTAAACATCTTTTTCATTTACGGGGCAAAACGTCCTGAAATAATGGCAGCTTCGTTCCAAAACGATACTTTTTAGGGACATACTCCTCGCTGTCGTGTGTCGCTTTCCGGCCTGGTCCTATTATTATTGCTAACTAAATAGCGAATGGAAGATCCCTGTGTCCCAGGCTGCTGCTGGGGGATGTGTTCATGCTGGGATATGTACACCAGCATAGGGTGCATGTTGAAGATCCCTGTGTCCTAGGCTGCTGCTGGGATATGTGTTCATGCTGGGATGTGCACACCACCACAGAGTGCAGGTTGAAGATCCCTGTGTCCTAGGCTGCTGCTGGGGAAGATCCCTATGTCCTAGGCTGCTGCTGGGGGAAGATCCCTGTGTCCTAGGCTGCTGCTGGGGAAGATCCCTGTGTCCTAGGCTGCTGCTGGGGGATGTGTTCATGCTGGGATGGGTACACGCATAGAGTGCATGTTGAAGATCCCTGTGTCCTAGGCTGCTGCTGGGGATGTGTTCATGCTGGGATGGGTACACCAACATAGAGGCAGTTGAAGGTCCCTGTGTCCTAGGCTGCGCTGGGGGATGTGTTCATGCGGGATAGTACACCAACATAGAGTGCATGTTGAAGGTCCCTGTGTCCTAGCGCTGCTGGGGGATGTGTTCATGCTGGGATAGGTCACCAACAAGTCCACATAGAGTGCATGTGAGGTCCCTGTGTCCTAGGCGCGCTGGGGATGTGTCATGCTGGGATAGGTACACCAAAAAAACCCCCACCCACACAACACCAACAAACCAACATAGAGTGCATGTTGAAGGTCCCTGTGTCCTAGGCTGCTGCTGGGGGATGTGTTCATGCTGGGATAGGTACACCAACATAGAGTGCATGTTGAAGGTCCCTGTGTCCTAGGCTGCTGCTGGGGGATGTGTTCATGCTGGGATAGGTACACCAACATAGAGTGCATGTTGAAGATCCCTGTGTCCTAGGCTGCTGCTGGGGGATGTGTTCATGCTGGGATGAGTACATCAGCAGAGAGTGCATGTTGAAGATCCCTGTATCCTAGGCTGCTGCTGGGAGATGTGTCCCGGTCGCGATATGAACGCCGCGAAGTCAGCCGGGGAAACCAGTTATTAGTACATGTAATATGTACCAGTATACCTAAACGCTAGGGGACCACTGTACTCAGTATGTATGCGTAACATGACCAATAATCTATACTTGAGGTATTTATCATCAAAAACCGACAATGTTCAGTAATGTTGCTTGCATTAGCAAATTTATGTTACTATTTGCATAATTATAATTATATCTGAACAATTATAATTTCACGATATGTACTAGTATCGGGGTAATCTGCTAGGCTTCATGTTATTTATCACGTTCAAGGAAGTGAGGCGATATAAGTTATCAGATATAGCCATTAATTATATGTCAGTTCATATGTTTTTGTCTGTCATTTGTATGGAACGCCAATGTTGCCTTCTGTTGGTACTGATCTGTTTATTGTGTGCATTTACTAAGTTGTTCTGTGTTAACATCGTTATGTTATGAGTATTTGCCAAATCGTTCTGTACATACGACATTTTGTCTTGTGCAAACACCAGTTCTTTCTGTGCATTTGTCATTATGTTATGTGCATTTACTAACTCGTTCGTTACAAACGACATTTTGTTGTGTGCATACACTGTTTCTTTCTGTGCAGTTGTCATTGTGTTATGTGTATTTAACAGGTTGTCATGTAGAGACACTATGCTGTCCTGTGCATATGTCAATATGTTATGTGCATTTACCAATTCGCGATGTACTAAAATAGTTTGTGATGAGCATACTTCATTTCGTTATGTGTGTTTGTCATTATGTTATGTGCATTTATCGTGTTGTCTTGTACTTACAACAGTTTGTCATGTGCGTACATCATTTCGTCCTGTGTGTTTGTCATTATGTTATGTACATTAATCATGTTGTTCTGTACTTACAACAGTTTGTCATGTGCGTACATCATTTCGTTATGTTTGTTTGTCATTATGTTATGTGCAGTTATCGTGTTGTCTTGTGCTTACAACATTTTGTCATGTGCGTACATCATTTCGTTATGTGTGCTTGTCATTATGTTGTGTGCATTAATCATGTTGTTCTGTACTTACAACATTTTGTCTTGTGCTTACATCATTTCGTTCTGTGCGAACATCATTATGTAGAGTGCACACATCGTTATTATGTTCGGATCAATTATATTGGGCATTAAAAGGGGTAACACCGGTGCGAAAATTAAAATGGCGGACAATCGGCTGCATGACGCTCTCGCGGCTGTTGGCATTAGCGCCATTTCCCTCGATTTATTGAGGAAAAGATCGATATAATTATCATCAAAGAAATGTCTGATCGAGAATTGACAAGACTCGGGGTCGAGACAATTGGCGATCGTGTTAGATTGCGACAAATCGCCCAGCAGCATGCACAACAGGGACATGGCCATGATGGATATGAATCTCAGAATCGGACCAGCGTGAACAGTACGTCGGCCACAATTACTGCGTCACCATCTGCATCAGGTACATATACCCTCTAGAACCCAATGTATACAACTTTCATTGTCCGGCTATCCTTTTCCCTTTTGGAAGACATTACGCAGTTGCCTCCCTTCTACTTCTACCTTATAGGCCTAAGCTTGTTTATAAATTGGAAGTTGGTGACTTTTTGATCTTATTTTTCAGACTCTGCTACATCTACAAATGCAGGAGTTGCAAGGGAATTGGGATCCTTATTTGGACCAAGTAGATCAAGGTTTAGTAGTCGGCAGAACAGAAGATCATCTGATACAAAAATTAGAACCTGAACGGGTAAATTCTATTGTCTAGCTGACAAAAACAAACAAAATGTTCCAACTTCATCTGAAAAAATGCTATTAGCAAAATGTGGAATGAGCCTAAAAAAATACAGTTTTCTTGTCTTGATGATGAAACGAAAGTGTATAACAGAATAACAACAGCATTTCCAAAATTTAAAGATTGTGGAGGGGTGGAGCTGCTACGTTCTATGAGTAATTGACCTTTCTGCAAACGCTACTTATGCACCCCCCCATAGTTACAGGTGCTCGCTATAACCACGCGAGACAAGCTATCTAACAAAATGGCGTTTAACGCAGACCTGCATCGAGTTAATCTAGATAAAATTCCGTCGAATGTCTCGGTTTTATTTCACCCAGATAAGAATATCTCGTTGAAAGCAGGACGACAAGGGTTTAGGTTCTTCAGTGAAGGTTATTTCTCTAAAGTACAGATATATTTAACGGATGAGGGCGTGTTAAGTGTTCGTGGAAAATGCTTTCGCAGTCAACGGAAGAGGGAACAACCACATCGTGTAAATTTTGACATCAAAAGAAATGAAATATGCCACCGTCTTGAGAGACTCGACCCTATGCCTCCTAGAAGACTCGAACATTAGGCCCAAAAACTGAACACCAGTACGTTCACTGAGCTAATATGGGAATCCCACAGCTCTGCACATGCATGGGTACTATTATTACTATCTGATCCCTAGTCCACCATCCACGACAATATAGATGAACCACATGTATAATTTTAATCACCATTATTCTCACATATCTCTTGTGAACAGTAGATCTATGAATGCAGAATATATATTTTCGAAATATTTTATTATCCATAAATAAATTAATATCAACTTACTTTTGTGCAAATACATGTACATGTATATCTGTTTGCATTAATTTTGGATGTATTCAGCTGGTCGTTTGGTCGTCCACAAAACTTAATCCACCTTAGACATTTTTCAAGATTTGTCTTAGGTTTTGGAAATGGCACGAATTTAACGTCACCTATCAATCGATCTGGATATCTACTATCACTGTCACACAGCCCGTAACTAGATATTTTCACCATTGTCAATGACAGACAGCATTAATTAATTTGTAATTATTTTTCAAAAAATAATTTCAGATCACGATCACTCGTTATCAGATTTGATTACAATTTTACTAAATAACTCGTTTGTCTGACAGAACGATAAAACAATGACTCGGTGTAGTAATCAATACTATAATTATGTGCACACATTTTATTATTGACCAATTAGCACAATCAGTGCTAAATTCCGATGTGCAATACTTTGATCTTGATAATAGCGATATTATAAGTCGGCGGTCTCTGTGATGTACCGGTAGTCGGTAAGATGTTGATTACTCCCAATAAACAGTGTGACACGCTTACATTTGATTGCTGTGTTTGCGATAAAAGAATGACTATATGGGGTCAGTCGGTGTTTTTATAGATGCATTTTTTTAAAGCAGCTGTATGGTATTTTGTGGTTCATATACATACTTTTAGATTTGTCCAAGGATTTTGAAATGGGTTGAATTTAACGTCGATCACCAGGATATCGACTAATTTTGTACTATAACTAACCCACACACCAACGCTACACATTTTCAACATCATTAAAACAATTTTAAACCCGTATTTTCGATCCAATTCACGCCTTTTCAAATGTGTCTACTCGTTACTAGTTTGTCTAATATGCATTGTTTGTCTAACAAGATGGCGGCGATAACCCGTTGCCGGGGGTGTGCGCGAATGGTGCGATGCGATTGGCTAACGCCAGCTGTCAATCAAAATCGGCAGAAAGGTCAATTGTAGGATGTTGCAATTGATCGAAGGAAAATGGGACGTAGAAACATTGAAGAGCCTAGTCGGTAGCCAGTGCAACATTTATGTAAGGCCGATACAAAAGAGTATATAATTGTAGAAATTGACACTGTGGAATCAAAGAATCAATTACAGGAAAAGTGCCACAATTGTTTAATGAATGTTACCCTCAGTGACCTCCGAAGTCATTATGAGGAATGTAAAGTGATTCCGGTGGTTCATGTATCTGAAGCAGTAGGAGGAATTGGTGCAAATGAGGTGATAGAAGTTCAAGATAGCGTGCAAGAACCTATCTTCCCAGATGATGTAGAAGTTCAAGATAGCGTGCAAGAACCTATCTTCCCAGATGATGTAGAAGTTCAAGATAGCGTGCAAGAACCTATCTTCCCAGATGTTGTAGAAGTTCAAGATAGCGTGCAAGAACCTATCTTCCCAGATGATGTAGAAGTTCAAGATAGCGTGCAAGAACCTATCTTCCCAGATGATGTAGAAGTTCAAGACAGCGTGCAAGAACCTATCTTCCCAGATGTTGTAGAAGTTCAAGATAGCGTGCAAGAACCTATCTTCCCAGATGATGTAGAAGTTCAAGATAGCGTGCAAGAACCTATCTTCCCAGATGATGTAAAGTTCAAGATAGCGTGCAAGAACCTTTCCCAGATGTTGACCTACCAGACTTATTGACATTCATTGACACTGAACAGACCGTGCAGGAGGAACACATGGTTGATGTTTCTACATTAACCAAGAGATGCGTCGAAAATATATCCACTTTAAACATTCAAAATCCAATTGAGATATTGAGATACATTCAGAAGATCATAGTGACCGGGCGCACATTGGATATAGATGCTAATGATATAGAAAATGGACATGAGATAACTGGAGACACAAACTTCATAGTTGTAGATCGAGCAAGACTATTGGAAACCCGGTGTTAACACAGAACAACTTAGTAAATGCACACAACAAACAGATCACTACCAACAGAAGGCAGCATTGGCGTTCCATACATTCGGGCCATTTTATCGACAGCTGAAAGGATGTCGAATCGCATTTTTAAATACACTTCCGTTTAATAAAGCTTTATTGTTGCCAGCCGGTAAGGGAAATGGTATGGTAATACATAATCCACATCTTTCTATTGTTATATTCTATACTATTTTTTAGCTCACTTTGAACGTCATTTCCGTCCTGAAATTCAATGCCTGTCTCATATGCTTCCTAGTCGATGCTGTTTCCGCCGTCTGGCTGATAATTTAGCTGGTTACTTGGGAGTCCCCTGAATGCATGTATGTATACATTAAAGCGAATTTAGATTTCATATAGCCTAATCAATTCTTAATGAGTGTGCATTAGTACCGATTTTGTCATTTTGTGTTTTGTCAATGTTTAAAGCAGTAATGTGCCTAATATCTGAGTAGCAGTGAGTGTCAAGTTTGATCCCATCTGTAACTGTGATAAATTATAGTGATATATACTACTATGTTCATCTCTTAACATTGGCGTGGCATGGTACTTTTATGCTGTTCATAGACTATATATGTAATACTATATGTACAATGATGTGCCCGTTACGTATACTGTACATGCATATTGGTGCCCGTTACGTACACTGTACATGCATATTGGTGCCCGTTACGTACACTGTACATGCATATTGGTGCCCGTTACGTACACTGTACATGCATATTGGTGCCCGTTACGTACACTGTACATGCATATTGGTGCCCGTTACGTACAATGTACATGCATATTGGTGCCCGTTACGTACACTGTACATGCATATTGGTGCCCGTTACGTACACTGTACATGCATATTGGTGCCCGTTACGTACACTGTACATACATATTGGTGCCCGTTACGCACACTGTACATACATATTGGTGCCCGTTACGTACACTGTACATTCATCTTGGTGCCGGTTACGTACACTGTACATACATATTGGTGCCCGTTACGTATACTGTACATGCATATTGGTGCCCGTTACGTACACTGTACATGCATATTGGTGCCCGTTATGTATACTGTACATGCATATTGGTGCCCGTTACGTACACTGTACATGCATATTGGTGCCAGTTATATACACTGAACATACATATTGGTGCCCGTTACGTACACTGTACATTCATCTTGGTGCCCGTTATGTACACTGTACATGCATATAGGTGCCCGTTATGTACACTGTACATGCATACTGGTGTCCGTTATCTACACTGTACATGCACATTGGTGTCCGTTAAATACACTGTACATGCAACTTGGTGTCCGTTATGTACACTGTACATGCATCTTGGTGTCCGTTATATACACTGTACATGCAACTTGGTGTCCGTTATATACACTGTACATGCATCTTGGTGTCCGTTATGTACACTGTGCATGCATCTTGGTGCCCGTTATGTACACTACATGCATATTGGTGTCCGTTATGTACAATGTACATGCATATTGGTGCCCGTTACATACACTGTACATGCATACTGGTGCCCGTTACGTACACTGTACATTCATCTTAGTGCCCGTTACGTACACTGTACATTCATCTTAGTGCCCGTTACGTACAATGTAATGCATATTGGTGCCCGTTACGTACACTGTACATTATCTAGTGCCCGTAGTACTGTACATGCATACTGGTGCCCGTTACGTACACTGTACATTCATCTTAGTGCCCGTTACGTACAATGTACATGCATATTGGTGCCCGTTACGTACACTGTACATTGATCTTAGTGCCCGTTACGTACACTGTACATGCATATTGGTGCCCGTTACGTACACTGTACATGCATATTGGTGCCCGTTACGTACACTGTACATGCATATTGGTGCCCGTTACGTACACTGTACTTACATATTGGTGCCCGTTACGTACACTGTATATTCATCTTGGTGCCGGTTACGTACACTGTACATACATATTGGTGCCCGTTACGTATACTGTACATGCATATTGGTGCCCGTTACGTACACTGTACATGCATATTGGTGCCGGTTACGTATACTGCACATGCATATTGGTGCCCGTTACGTACACTGTACATGCATATTGGTGCCCGTTACGTATACTGTACATGCATCTTGGTGCCCGTTACGTTCACTGTACATGCATATTGGGGCCCGTTACGTACACTGTACGTTCATCTTGGTGCCCGTTACGTACACTGTACATACATCTTGATGCCCGATACGTACAATGTACATGCATATTGGTGCCCGTTACGTACACTGTACATGCATATTGGTGCCCGTTATGTATACTGTACATGCATATTGGTGCCCGTTACGTTCACTGTACATACATATTGGTGCCCGTTACGTATACTGTACATGCATATTGGTGCCCGTTACGTATACTGTACATGCATATTGGTGCCCGTTACGTATACTGTACATGCATATTGTTGCCGTTATGTATACTGTACATGCATATTGGTGCCCGTTACGTACACTGTACATGCATATTGGTGCCAGTTATGTACACTGTACATACATATTGGTGCCCGTTACGTACACTGTACATTCATCTTGGTGCCCGTTATGTACACTGTACATGCATATTGGTGCCCGTTATGTACACTACATGCATATTGGTGCCCGTTATGTACACTACATGCATATTGGTGTCCGTTATGTACAATGTACATGCATAATGGTGTCCGTTATATACACTGTACATGCATATTGGTGCCCGTTATATACACTGTACATGCATACTGGTGCCCGTTATATACACTGTACATGCATACTGGTGTCCGTTATCTACACTGTACATGCATACTGGTGTTCGTTATCTACACTGCACATGCATAATGGTGCCCGTTATATACACTGTACATGCATATTGGTGTCCGTTACGTACAATGTACATGCATATTGGTGCCCGACACGTACACTGTACATGCATATTGGTGCCCGTTACGTATACTGTACATGCATCTTGGTGCCCGTTACGTATACTGTACATGCATATTTGTGCCCGTTACGTTCACTGTACATGCATATTGGTGCCCGTTACGTATACTGTACATGCATATTGGTTCCCGTTATGTACACTGTACATGCATATTGGTGCCCGTTATGTACACGGTACATGCATATTGGTGCCCGCCATGTACACTGTACATGCATCTTGGTGTCCGTTATGTACAATGTACATGCATATTGGTGCCCGTTATGTACACTGTACATGCATCTTGGTGCCCGTTATGTACACTGTACATGCATATTGGCGCCCGTTATGTACACTCTACAGACATATTGGTGCCCGTTATGTACACTGTACATGCATATTGGCGCCCGTTATGTACACTGTACATGAATATTGGCACCCGTTATGTACACTGTACATGCATATTGGTGCCCGTTATGTACACTGTACATGCATATTGGCGCCCGTTATGTACACTGTACATATGCATATGTGTGACCGTTTTAATCTTGGTTTCTTGTAAACTGGAAGGATATGCAGTAGTTGTGTGCAGATTGAATCTGCCACCCCGGATATACTTCGCAGAGCGGATGCCACATGTATGTTTCTGAGATTAATCGTGTATGCATAGAGTTAGGTGGTTGATAACATGGTCTCTTTCGGGAGCTCTCTCACATATCATCATTTTATCTATCGTCTCCTGCGGCCCTGTTAATAGCGATGCAAGGCAAGTTTTAACATCGGCTTGCTAGACCACTCGATTACGGAGGTTCACAATTTGGATAACTGATGTTCTGAATTAGTGTATGTTCTATATCAATGCATGACTATGTAGTACAGTTGTATAATGTTTGTTCCTATTCGTCTCAATCTCCACATTGAACGAGTAGCAAACACACCTATTCACCTCAAGCTCCACATTGAACGAGTAGCAAACACACCTATTCACCTCAATCTCCACATTGAACGAGCAGCAAGCACACCTATTCACCTCAATCTCCACATTGAACTAGCAGCATACACACCTATTCACCTCAAACTCCACATTGAACTAGCAGCAAGCACACCTATTCGCCTCAACCTCCACATTGAACGAGTAGCAAACACACCTCAATCTCCACATTGAACGAGCAGCAAACACACCTCAATCTCCACATTAAACGAGCAGCAAGCACACCTATTTACCTCAAACTCCACATTGAACTAGCACACAAACACACCTATTCACCTCAATCTCCACATTGAACGAGCAGCAAACACACCCAATCACCTCAATCTCCACATTGAACGAGTAGCAAACACACCCATTCACCCCAATCTCCACATTGAACGAGTAGCAAATACACCTATTCACCTCAATCTCCACATTGAACGAGCAACAAACACACCTATTCACCTCATGCTCCACATTGAACGAGTAGCAAACACACATATTCACCTCAATCTCCACATTGAACGAGCATCAAGCACACATATTCTCCTCAAACTCCACATTGAACTAGCAGCATACACACCTATTCACCTCAATCTCCACATTGAACGAGTAGCAAACACACCTATTTACCTCAATCTCCACATTGAACTAGCAGCAAACACACCTATTTACCTCAACCTCCACATTGAACTAGCAGCAAACACACCTATATACCACAATCTCCACATTGAACGAACAGCAAACACACCTATTTACCTCAATTTCCACATTGAACGAGCAGCAAACACACCTATTTACCTCAACCTCCACATAGAACTAGCAGCAAGCACACCTATTTACCTCAATCTCCACATTGAACGAGCAGCAAACACACCTATTTACCTCAATATCCACATTGAACGAGTAGCAGACACACCTATTCACACCAATCTCCACATTGAACGAGCAGCACACAAACCTATTCACCTCAACCTCCACATTGAACGAGCAGCAAGCACACCTATTCGTATCAACATCCACATTGAACTAGCAGCAAGCACACCTATTTACCTCAATCTCCACATTGAACGAGCAGCATACACACCTATTTACCTCAATCTCCACATTGAATGAATAGCAGACACACCTATTTACCTCAATCTCCACATTGAATGAGCAGCAAACACACCTATTTACCTCAACCTCCACATTGAACGAGCAGCAAGCACACCTATTCACCTCAATCTCCACATTAAACGAGCAGCAAACACACCTATTTACCTCAATTTCCACATTGAACGAGCAGCAAGCACACCTATTCGTATCAACATCCACATTGAACTAGCAGCAATCACACCTATTTACCTCAATCTCCACATTGAACGAGCAGCATACACACCTATTTACCTCAACCTCCACATTGAATGAGTAGCAGACACACCTATTTACCTCAATCTCCACATTGAACGAGCAGCAAACACACCTATTTACCTCAACCTCCACATTGAACGAGCAGCAAGCACACCTATTCACCTCAATCTCCACATTAAACGAGCAGCAAACACACCTATTTACCTCAATTTCTACATTGAACGAGCAGCAAGCACACCTATTTACCTCAATCTCCACATTGAACGAGCAGCAAACACACCTATTCACCTCAATCTCCACATTGAACGAGCAGCAAGCACACCTATTCACCTCAATCGCCATATTGAACGAGCAGCAAACACACATATTCACCTCAAACTCCACATTGAACGAGCAGCACGCACACCTATTCACCTCAATCTCCACATTGAACGAGTAGCAAACACACCTCAATCTCCACATTGAACGAGCAGCAAACACACCTCAATCTCCACATTAAACGAGCAGCAAACACACCTATTCACCTCAATCTCCACATTGAACTAGCAGCAAACACACCTATTCACCTCAATCTCCACATTAAACGAGTAGCAAACACACCTATTCACCTCAATCGCCACATTGAACGAGTAGAAAGCACACATATTTACCCCAACCTCCACATTGAACGAGTAGCAAACACACCTATTCACCTCAATGTCCAAATTAAACGAGTAGCAAACACACCTATTCATCTCAATCTCCACATTAAACGAGTAGCAAACACACCTATTTACCTCAATCTCCACATTGAACGAGTAGCAAGCACACCTATTCTCCTCAATCTCCACATTGAACTAGCAGCATACACACCTATTCACCTCAATCTCCACATTGAACGAGTAGCAAACACACATATTTACCTCAATCTCCACATTGAACGAGCAGCAAACACACCTATTTACCTCAACCTCCACATTAAACGAACAGCAAACACACCAATTCGCCTCAATCTTCACATTGAACGAGCAGCAAACACACGTATTCACCTCAAACTCCACATTGAACTAGCAGCAAACACAACTGTTTACCTCAACTCCACATTGAACGAGTAGCAAACACACCTATTCACCTCAAACTCCACATTGAACAAGTAGCAAACACACCTATTTATCTCAATTTCCACTTTGAACTAGCAGCAAACACACCTATTCACCTCAACTCCACATTGAACGAGTAGCAAACACACCTATTCACCTCAAACTCCACATTGAACAAGTAGCAAACACACCTATTTATCTCAATTTCCACATTGAACTAGCAGCAAACACACCTATTCACCTCAATCTCCACATTGAACGAGCAGCAAACACACCTATTCACCTCAATCTCCACATTGAACTAGCAGCAAACACACCTATTTACCTCGAACTCCACATTGAACGAGCAGCAAGCACACCTATTCACCTCAATCTCCACATAGGACGAGCAGCAAACACACCTATTCACCTCAATCTCCACATTGAACGAGCAGCAAGCACACCTATTCACCTCAATCTCCACATTGAACGAGCAGCAAACACACCTATTCGCCTCAATCTCCACATTGAACGAGCAGCAAGCACACCTATTCACCTCAATCTCCACATTGAACGAGCAGCAAGCACACCTATTCGCCTCAATCTCCACATTGAACGAGCAGCAAGCACACCTATTCACCTCAATCTCCACATTGAACGAGCAGCAAGCATACCTATTTACCTCAAACTCCACATATTCACCTACTTTCATATATAAAACCAGACATATTAGTATATCTGAGGGCGCAGCAATCGGAGGTTATTCCAACGGCCCTTTTGTACCGTACCTACTAGTGGAAGAGCACTAGCACCCTGCTCAACGCACTAACGTCGTTAGTAACATGTTTTCGTCGCCTTTAATATATTAAATTGCTGCACTTGTTATTGAGGGTCGATTTCTAATGTGAGTTGCACTTGGGACCCACTTATTGTGTACATGTATATCGAAGAGGCAATAAATGATGCTAAAACCAACGTGCATCTCGGTATTGTATGGCCCAGTGTATTATAAATATGCTCGTAGTAAAAACCATCGCATTGCATCTCTTTCATACTTGTACTATGGCAAATGGTTCCATATTATATCCCGCGTAATATATTGCGGGTTGTTAGTTTGGGCTTAAAGTCGCACCAACAACTTGGGTTACATGGCGACACTCATGCTATTATTGGTGGAGGAAGACGCCGGATGCCCCTCCGAGCAGTATTTCAGACACGGACAGCCTTGACATCCGGGTAGAACCACCGACCTTCCACAAGCCAGCTGGATAGCTTCCTCAATCGAACGAATTCGATACCATCAGTGGGATTCGAACCTACAGCGGAAGTCGTGATAGCGCAGTGGATGCGCGTTCGATTCAGGTGCGAAAAGTCTGGAGTTCGAGTCCCGCTGAAGCCGTTACGATTGTGCCCTAAGGTAAGGCTTTAAATTCAACGTCATAGAAACAGTACGTTTGACCGCCTCCGTGGTACAGTGGTTACGGTCGCTGACTTGTATACCACTGTAACCTATCATCTCTGATGGTCACTGGTTCGATCCCCACTCAGACCGTGTCTCATTTATATGAAAAAGTTGGCAGTTTCTTACGGAGGTTGGTGTACCAAGTACTGGCTAACCGCTGGAGCCTGCCCAGGAAAGGTGTTGTTAGGTAAACTGCCCGTCGCTCAAATGGGAAACCGGTAGCGACGTTAAATAAACTTAATTAAAAAACGAAACAAAAAAACAGTACGCCCTCTTTCACACACAGACGGATCGGTAGTCCAGTGGTAACACGCTGGACTGTTAATCCAGGGATCGCAGGTTCGATCCCCCGTCTGACCCTAATAAAATTAACCGTGCACGTAAAAGAACCAGAGGAGATTCTGGAATGGGTCTCTGTCTGTATCATGCACTATCCTCCAAAATCTAAAATAACTAATCTCTTCAGGAGGCGTCGCTCATATGGGCAACAGGTAGCGACGATAAATAAACGTCACACACACGCACGCACGCACGCACGCACGCACGCGCACGCACACGCACACGCACCTCTTTCACACGTTAGTGTACGAAAGCCACGTTTCAAGTACAGGAAGGAAACGTATCATGTTCGTCATTGGATTTCCTGCTAATGTTATCTGAATAAATTTATATAAACTAAAGCGTTCTCAATAATGACCTAAATTATTTGTCACCAACATTAGATATGAAATATTATAATACATTATTATAATACATTGTACGATGACAGTGTCACCTAAATATATTTTAACAGCCGGACACCAATGAATAGACGTGTTATATTAATACCCCAAATTACCATATATATATGGCCGGCATTGTCTATATTTCCTGTAATATATAAGCAATATTAATTAATTTAAGATACTTATGAATAAAGTATTGGTGTATTTGGAAGAGCCGGATGAGGCTGAATTAGCATCACTCATGAATAGTCCTATATATTTATAAGACCTCTACGTAACCACAATATATTTGGCTGTCCGAGTAGCGCAGTGGTTAGCGCGCTCGCTTCTCACCAATGCAACACAGGTTCGATCCTTATGAGATGGTACGGTGGTCGCCAGATCGGACAGATGGGTTTTCTCCGAGTACTCCGGTTTCCTCCCACACGAATTACCACATAATTATATGCTTTCATCCGCGCCAACGAGAGTGATTAATATAAGTTGTTAGAACTTGCTTCGCAATCGTTGTAAAATAATTAAAGTTTAAACTTTAAGCAATATTTTTTTAATTTTTGTATACATGTATTAGTTGTTTTTGGCATTCAGCGTTTGTTCTAATAGACTAGCTGTTACATCTGACACATGTGGTGAGGTTAAACTAATATGATATAGTCACTATATATAACAACGGGGAAACCTAATGTTAATTACTGAACTAGACATTATAGGAGGAATATGACTTCATCCCCGAGAGAGGTTTGACATCTAAGGACGATAGATATTGTGGAAGTCGTGATTTAAAGGATTAAAATGTCAATGTACATTGAACACTACATATTGTGGAAGTCGTGATTTAAAGGATTAAAATGTCAATGTACATTGAACACTACATATTGTGGAAGTCGTGATTTAAAGGATTAAAATGTCAATGTACACTGAACACTACATATTGTGGAAGTCGTGATTTAAAGGATTAAAATGTCAATGTACATTGAACACTACATACTGTGGAAGTCGTGATTTAAAGGATTAAAATGTCAATGTACATTGAACACTACATATTGTGGAAGTCGTGATAGCGCAATGGAAGCGCGTTCGCTTCATGTACTAAAGGCCCGGAGTTCGAGCTCCGCTGGAGCCGTTACGAGAGTGCCCTTTGGCAAGGCATTTAAATTCCACATTGCCTCTGCTCTCTCCTTCATGGCGATGGATTCCATCAGGAAGGGGGTCTTGAGAGTTATTACTATAAGTTGGAAGAACTTGTTTCGCAATCGAGCTAAAATGAATTTGTATAAACAAAGATAGATATATAGATTGATGACAGCGGTTGATGCTTTTCTTGTAGACGTTGAACTTATTTGCAGAAACCACGGATACATCACAGGCGATTTGATACCATAATGATATAAATCGCTTGCTTTTCTATTATCTGCATGGCATTTGTGTTTGTTTTAATCGATATTTGTGTTTCGCCATCGCCATAGCAACGTTTCAGATTAAAGACAATGTGTTGCACCAAGTTGCATAGTGTGTTTAGCCTGGTAACAGGCGTCGATATAGTCTGACTTGCCCGTCATATGAATGCATATTTATTTAACACCCACACTAATTAATTGAGCCGTATTCTGGTAATTAAAGCAGCATTGCATCGTATGAAATAAAAGATATTTGAAAAATTCAATTTTTACGTATGCTGCTACACATTCTGACATTCTACTTTGTATGCTTATGTTCATTTGGTAAACAGTGTTTTTTTTTGCGATAAAACAAACTCGAAACCGAAAGCAGGACTTTCCGAGTCGATCGGTCACGCACTTGTTTACAACCGGTCTTTTAGGGACATGTCTTCATCCCCGTGAGGGGTTCGACATTAGAGGAAGATAGATAGATAGTATTTCATGTTCAACATATATACGTTGTTTTCTACGTCCTCTGTTGTTTCACGCATGCGCACTGTGCGAGTTTATATAAATTTCGTTTGTTGATAAACAAATTCGTTTATACGACGGTTTAAATTTATTGGAATTTTATCCAACTATTCGACTATTTTGATTTTTGTAAACACACACACATTAGTATTTATATTTTACACAAAACATCCTTTATTACGATATAATGCTGCTTTAAAAAATAGTGAACATTCGACAGACTATAGCGTGTTCTGTACATAGCTAAGGCGATAGATTCAACTATGGATAACTCTGGTGGATTGGAATTGGTTATTTACACTGGTAATCTCCCATTCCAGCATATATCCGGGTGAGAAGGGTGTTCACAGGTGTTGTCAAAATCGATGATATTCTTTGTATATATATTTGAAACTTATGATCGCATATGCCTCGCTCGCCCAAATGGTTCGCCGGCGGCGAGGGTAAATAAGCTTAATCATCATCGCATATATCACAGACGGATACGTAGTCCAGTGAATCCAGGGATCGCAGGTTCGATCCCACTACTGACCCTAATAAAATTAAGAGTCACAGACAGAGACCCATTCCAGAGTCTCCTCTGGTTCTTTTACGTGCACGGTGTAAAGCACCGACACGAGACCTCAGTTTAAAGTCCCATCTGAAAGACTGTTAATTTTATTAGGGTCAGACGGGGGATCGAACCTGCGCTTCCTGGATTACCAGTCCAGCGTATTACCACTGGACTACAGATCCGTCTGTAAAAATCACACAGATGTGTAGATGGGTTTTTAAATTTTTTATTTGTGTTAGGGTAGATCGTTGCATCATTGACTTAGAAGAGTTCTGTATTTGTCAAACTATTAGAGCTGGGTTTAACATTGGTAGGAATTAGAATATGGCACATCCATAGTCATAGAAAAATGTGGTTGCTATAGCAACAGGTATAGGTAAATAACACCCGCCAAATGTACGTGTAGGGGACTAATGCATTGCCTGTGGTCGTTGACTTCAAATAACTCACCCCATCACCGATGTAGGTCCAACTCCCACTTGAGCTGTCGGAGTTATGCAATGTGAAGAAGCTATGCAGATGGATTTTGGTTCTATCCGGGTACATGCCCGTGCCTGAAATACCGCTCGGAGGGGGGGGGGCACCCTGGTAGTCCTCAACCGATAATATATAGAGAGTCGCCCTATAGCTAACAACACCCATAAACAAAATGTAGAGTAAGGTGTAACGATATGTAAGGATTGAGGGCGCATGTCTCAGTACTAACTATCTGAGCCTGCACTTCAATGTGTGTCTAGCTACACCCCTGTATGGTTACGTACATGTCTCAGTACTAACTATCTGAGCCTGCACTTCAATGTGTGTCTAGCTACACCCCTGTATGGTTACGTGCATGTCTCAGTACTAACTACCTGAGCCTGCACTTCAACACACACCCTGTATGGTTACGTGCATGTCTCAGTACTAACTATCTGAGCCTGCACTTCAATGTGTGTCTAGCTACACCCCTGTATGATTACGTGCATGTCTCAGTACTAACTATCTGAGCCTGCACTTCAATGTGGGTCTAGCTACACCCTTGTATGGTTACGTGCATGTCTCAGTACTAACTATCTGAGCCTGCACTTCAATGTGTGTCTAGCTACACCTCTGTATGGTTACGTGCATGTCTCAGTACTAACTACCTGAGCCTGCACTTCAATGTGTGTCTAACTACATCCCTGCATGGTTACGTGCATGTCTCAGTACTAACTACCTGATCCTGCACTTCAATGTGTGTCTAGCTACACCCCTGTATGGTTACGTGCATGTCTCAGTACTAACTACCTGAGCCTGCACTTCAATGTGTGTCTAGCTACACCCCTGCATGGTTACGTAACATTTTCGCCGCTAAGGACAAAGCAACACCAATGGCTGAAAGTTAGTGTTAACTTAATCCTTTTATTACCTCCAGACATGAAGAGCACAAGTAAACATACATAATATACTTTTATAGTTCATTGTTATCATTTCTATTTTATCGGGTATACCATTACGTACCAAAGCTGACGTGGCGCTAATAATGACAGAGCCCCTGGGAGTCTATGGGTACTAGAGAATGCAAAATGACAATAGAGGATTTGGTCAAACTAAAGATGTGAGAATATCCTTAAGTTCAACAAGACATTTCTTCGGGTGATTAACGTGCCTGATTCACATTCCTGGGCAGGTCGATACATTTTTTAGTTTTAATCTTTATTTAAGTCTCATCATTGTACATTTTGTACATACATAGCGATACCACACAGACTAATACAGATACATTTACAATGTTTTTCATTTTGATGTTGATGGTTCAATTTCTTTATCCCCGTGATAGCGCTGTGGTAGCGCGTTCGCTTCAGCTGCGAAATGCCCTGAATTCGAGCCCAACTGTAGCCGTTACCATGGTGCACTTAGGCAAGGCATTTAAATTCCGCATTGCCTCTTCTCTCTTCCACGTGGGGACAGAACTTACGATAAGATTGCGAGTCATCATCATCATCATCATCATCATCATCATCATCAATCCTCTTCACCCCGGTTGGGGTATAGGGCCTTCACCACTGCTCTCCACTTGGACCGGTCCGTTGCTGCTGCTTTGGCTTCCCCCCAGGACATCCTGCTTCGGCGCAGCTCACTGTCCAGAGTCCTTCGCCATATCTTAACTGGTCGACCTCTTTTCCGCGTGCCCTGTGGATTCCAATCCAGTGCTTGGCGTGCTATGTTGGGCTGGTCTCGTCGTAGAGTGTGCCCTATCCACCGCCACTTCCTCTGTGTGATAGGGGTCCTGTCTTGTTTGCCGCCACAACTCCTGGTTGGTGATCTTTTCTGGCCATCTGATGCGTAGGATCTGTCTGAGGCAGTTGTTGATGAATACCTGTAGTTTGTGGTCAAGGCCCTTGGTGCGTCTCCAGGTTTCAGCTCCGTACAAGAGGACTGTCTTAACATTCGTCTCAAACAGTTTGAGCTTTGTCTTGAGGTGGATGTTATTGTTGTTCCATACTGGCTTCAACGTCACAAAAGCATGTCGTGCTTTCCCAATACGGGCTTGGATGTCTTCTTCTGTTCCCCCTGTTTTGCTGATGACACTGCCGAGGTAGGTGAAGGAGTCAACATTATCGATTGGATGGCCATCTATCTGAATGGGTGTGTTCCTTGCCGCGTTTACCCTGAGGCACTTTGTCTTCTTAATGTTGATCTCCAGCCCTGTAGTCTTTGCAGCTGTGTGTAAGCGTTCTGACTTCTGTTGCATGTGTTGGTGTGTGTGGGACAGGAGGCCTATATCGTCCGCAAAGTCGAGGTCCTCCAACTTCTCTGTAAGTGTCCATTGTATTCCTCTTGGTCTGTCTGTCGTTCTCATTATCCAGTCCAGTACGACGGAGAAAATGAGAGGCGAGAGCATACAGCCCTGACGGACGCCGGTGCTGACGGAAAATGGCTGTGAAAGGTTCATGTCATGGATCACATGGCAAGTGGTGTTGTTGTACAGGCTCCAATATTGCGAGTGGCTGTGGGAAAACTTACGATAAGATTGCGAGTGGCTGCGGGAAAAACCGAACGCTTTTCGGCAAACATCGGGGATAATATTCATTGGGACAATACTTTTAAGAAAGACACTATTTAAACTAACTAAATTCAATGTTTTACTCAAACTGAGGTGTCTTTATAAAAATCGTTTAGTCATGATTGACTCTTAATTATTGTTAATGTTCATATAAATGATGCATATATTGTTGTTAAGATTATACATTATTAGTTGTATTAATTCGTTGAGTAATACAACTGTACGTTTGTAATATAATTATACCTGGTATACCTATTTAGCAATGGATAATGTTATATTGTTTGGCAATATTAAACTGAGACATTTGCATATTCCGTGAACTTACTTCGTTAATAATCGGATTTCCGAAGTAAAATATGAGCTTTAGATTATGGTACACTTACTTACTGACTTGATTCAAATATTAACGGTAAAAACCTAACGTATGTCCAGGTCGTAGTTCACGGAAACTTACGAAGGCTTTGGCGGAGATTAATGAGTTTCAAGAGTTTCAAGAGTTTATTTCAAAATTCAATGGGCAATATGCCCATGAGTACACATTATATACACATTACATACTTTCAAACTTGAACATTGGCACTGCGTGCCTTGTGTAAATATGTAATATAACTATATAGAGCAAATGCGCAAATAAAAACACGTGCAAATACAAAACGTTTACGATTGGCTAGCGTATAACGTATAATGAGATATGAACACTAGTCATAGAACAGGTTGTTTCTGACTTGAAATGAGTTGTATATATACATAGCCAAATCTTTAATTATTATAACATTTTTGAGGTCATTAATTCAATAAATTTAGGAACATTTGGATTTCTCCAAAAGTATTTCTTAATATGTGTTTTTCTTAAATCGGTATATAGCTGACATTCTAAAACAAAGTGAAATTCATCTTCTAAAGTTAAACAATATCTACATTTTCTTTCTTCATATGGTATTGTTATGGTCTATGCCATCGACCAGTTTCTACTTCAAGTCTATGAGATGATACTCTGAAGCGTGACAATGCTATTCTAAATTTATCAATATTTACACCGTTCATATATGTTTGAAACTTGAAGTCTGCATATAAAACATAAGTTCTAGCCCTTGTGGAGTTACTCAATTCTGAAAACCAATTTTGCATAAAAATATCATTTAGTCTTTGTTTTGCTACACTTATAAACACATTCTTATTTCCGACTCCTTGGTTTAACCATACATCATTAAATCCTAATGCTTGTAATACATTTCTAATACCTGAAGCCCAATTACTATAATCTGGTCTAATTTCTATTTCACTATACATCATATCTCAGCATGAGTCTCAGTTTAATGTTGTCAAGTAATATGCATCCTGATAAATAAATAAGTTTAAACCAACATTCATTTAGTTGGTCTTGTCAGATACCCTGACATCGATATTGAATGCGTGATGAAGTATATACGTATTTAGTTCACAGCGCGTGTTATATTATCGTATGTAATATACTCAACGTGATTTTTTACTCTGTTAACTCTAATCCACTCATGCAACTAAGCACACTAGTATCATTTCATTGGTTACACGTTACAACACAATCTCGTAAACCAACGAAACCACCCGGGTTTCTAATGCACCGGACCGTGACAAAAGCTCTGTTAATCCTTACGTATTCCGTGTTGGAATTGACTGATTGTTCGTGACAGTATTACGGCGTGTGTTGAAGTGTTGAAGGGGAGAAAATACCATGGAACTGCTGCTGTTGTGTTTGTTTTCTGGAATTGCCTTTGCATCAGAATCACCATGTAAGTTATTATTTATTTTATGACAGGTCTAGATAATTTAATGATACATTCTTTTATGTTGACTTTCTGATTGATAATAATGAAAAGAAATGATGTGTGGATATGTTTTAGTTTAGTAATATTTTATTGCACCCCATACCTTGCATTAAAATCATATATGCACTGCCATGCAATGATATGCAATGACGTAAGTGGAACGCAATTATAAACTCATTGCCTAGATTAGATATCATTAGTTGATCTGTTTTAAGCAAAAAGCCAACCAAAATGCATTGTTCACGTATAAATGCATTGCTACTACAAATTCTTCCGAATACATTCGAACACAAATATTGAATCAATAAACAGTGTGTTTGTGGTCTACAGTGAATGTATGATTTCATATACCGGTCATCCACGCTCCTGAATTGACATTTCGTTGTAGTCAATACTAAACGCTTGATACTGTCGCTTAGAGATAATACAGTTAACTAAGATTAGTCTACAAATAAATATGCATAGTTACAAATGTGAGATATAACGGTAAATCTGTACCATACATCTCGTTTTTCGGGATACATATGTTGTATTACGCATATATGTCCACCATGTTTACATTATTTTGCTATGTCAACAAACCGCGTATACGACGCTTGTTTATTAGTTGACATACTCAATTTTAGAGGTAAATAATTGGAATAAAATTATACCATTTAATAGGAAATTACATTCTGTATCAATTTGCGTTTTCACTGATGTAGTGTCGCTTTAAATCCGGACTATATGTAAATTTAATTACTCCGTACATGAAACGCTGATATTTAAAGATGCTCGTTTTCTTATTACTGATTTGAACGTAATTTTTCAGCGTCAATAATTATATCCTTGTGTATATAATAGTATAACAATACAAGATATAACGGTATAACGCGGACAACCCTTTAACCATCGAAGCTATTGTATCTACGAAACACCCAATTAACGTTGTCGATAATTGTCATGTTCACATTATAAATATTTTCGTGTACCATAAAACGTTAGTAACACTTCGATTTGGTTCGATTTTTCCCTTTCTGTTAATGTTTATTTAACGTTGCTACCGGTTGTTCATATGAGCGACGGGCATTTTACCTAACACATTTCCTGGACAGGCTCCAGCGGGTAACATGTTAACCAGTACTTGGTGCACCAACCTCCGTAAGAAACTGCCAACTTTCATTATAAAGAGACACGGTCTGAGCGGGGCTCGAACCCGTGGCCACAAGTGATGATAGGTTACAGTGGTATACAAGTCAACGACCGTAACCACTAGACCACGGATGTCTGACTGTTTCGCACATTTCGGCATTTGTCCAGCATGAAGTAGCTCGATTATAGAGCCAATAAGTGCAGTGGCAGAGTGGTTACGGTCATTGATGTTATTTCGCTTATCCCTCATTGCTGTATGTTGGAATCCCACTGAGGGTGCCGAATTCTTGCTGTATGCTGGAATCCCACTGAGAGTGCCGAATTCTTGCTGTATGCTGGAATCCCACTGAGAGTGCCGAATTCTTGCTGTATGCTGGAATCCCACTGAGAGTGCCGAATTCTTGCTGTATGCTGGAATCCCACTGAGTGCCGAATTCTTGCTGTATGCTGGAATCCCACTGAGTGTGCCGAATTCTTGCTGTATGCTGGAATCCCACTGAGAGTGCCGAATTCTTGCTGTATGCTGGAATCCCACTGAGTGTGCCGAATTCTTGCTGTATGCTGGAATCCCACTGAGGGTGCCGAATTCTTGCTGTATGTTGGAATCCCACTGAGGGTGCCGAATTCTTGCTGTATGTTGGAATCCCACTGAGGGTGCCGAATTCTTGCTGTATGCTGGAATCCCACTGAGGGTGCCGAATTATTGCTGTATGCTGGAATCCCACTGAGTGTGCCGAATTCTTGCTGTATGTTGGAATCCCACTGAGGGTGCCAAATTCTTGCTGAATGTTGGAATCCCACTGAGGGTGCCGAATTCTTGCTGTATGCTGGAATCCCACTGAGAGTGCCGAATTCTTGCTGTCTGTTGGAATCCCACTGAGGGTGCCAAATTCTTGCTGTATGCTGGAATCCCACTGAGGGTGCCGAATTCTTGCTGAATGTTGGAATCCCACTGAGGGTGCCGAATTCTTGCTGTATGCTGGAATCCCACTGAGGGTGCCGAATTCTTGCTGTATGCTGGAATCTCACTGAGAGTGCCAAATTCTTGCTGTATGTTGGAATCCCACTGAGGGTGCCGAATGCTTGCTGTATGTTCGAATCCCACTGATTATTCCATGTGAGGAAGCTTGTTGAGTTGGCTTGTGGAAGGTTGGTTGTTCTACCTGGGTTCAAGTAAATATATGAAATACTGCTCGGATGAGCACCCAGGGTTTTGCACCAATACCAGTTGAATGGTTGTCATATGACCTAAGCTGTCGGTGCGACTTAGACTCATGCACGACCAGAACGCAGCCAGTAAACAATCTAAGAAAAAACTAATTAATGTTGGTTTATACAAATTTATTTTAGCTCGATTGCGAAACAAGTTCTTACAACTTATATTAATCACTCTCGAGACCTCATTCCTGATGGAATCCATCGCCACGGGGGAGAGAGAAGAGGCAACGTTGAATTTAAATGCCTTGCCTAAGGGCACAATCGTAACGACTCCAGTGGGGCTCGAACTCCGGACAATTCGCACCTGAAGCGAATTAATGTTGGTTTATTTAGGTCATGAATTTACTTAAATGGGCAATGCAAAATTACTAATTAATGATCTGGCAATGTTTGGTGGAAAATCATGTACCTGAAATACTACTCATAGGGGCACCAAGGGTATCCCCCCCATTAATAACCACGAGAGTTGCCATATAATCTAAACTGTCAGTATGACCAAAACAAAGAAACGAACTACTACAAACCGGATGTATTGCTAGAACCTCCTGTACCAGTATATATAATATTATTAATATACTAAATAAATGAATTGCATTACTGCACATTGAAAATGTTCATCTAAATTCAGAGATTGAGTCATACCAAAATGCGTTGTTGAACATAATTAACCAGGGTTCCTGTCTGTCGATTTTTCACTTTTTAACTTAAAAAGATAAATAGCATTAATTGTATTATGCTTTATATTGTTATGCATGTACAATGATGAGTCATAAATAGCTTATACACATTTATTTACACTAGGTTGCGAAACAAGTTCCTACAACTTATATTAATCACTCTCGATACCTCATTCCTGGTGGAATCCATCGCCACGAGGGAGAGAGAAGAGGAAATGTGGAATTTAAATACCTTGCATAATCGTGACGGCTACAACATTTCACACCTGAAGTGAACGCGCTACCACTGCGCTAACTATTCGTCAGAAATATGGGGATTTACAAAATGCAAGGATATTGAACGAGTTCACCTAATATTCTGCAAACTTATATTAAATGCTAGAGTAAGTACTTGTTCTGCGGGGATATATGGTGAACTAGCTCGTAATCACCTATTTACCAGTAGCTATTATAAGATTATCAAGTATTGGTATAAACTGGTAGTCACCTATGATAGTATACTTAGCAAATTGTATGATTGTGGATTGTCTGATTGTCATTTAGGTCTAGCCTGGGTTCTAGTCTTTCGATTTTTCACTTTTTAACTTCTTGCAAAATGACATGATCAGAAACTCAATACGGCCCAGTTAATATTCTCGGTGTTAAAATAAATTTATTTGACTGACCAGGCAAACTATATCGACGCTTGTTCCAGGCTACAACCTGCTAGTATAGATAACTTGACCCTCGTTTGTTCGAACCCCGCTGGGGTGTCGAATTATTTATAGCGAAGAAGCTACCCAGCTGGTTGCGGAATGTCGCTGGGTTTAATACTATTCGTAGGGGCACCCAGTATTCCTAAATACATGCATCTGATCACGTTTCCTAAATACATGCACCTGGTCACGTTTCCTAAATACACACACCTGATCACGTGTCCTAAATATATGCACCTGATCACGTGTCCTAAATACATGCACCTGGTCACGTTTCCTAAATACACACACCTGATCACGTGTCCTAAATATATGTACCTGATCACGTGTCCTAAATACATGCACCTGATCACGTGTCCTAAATACATGCATCTGATCACGTTTCCTAAATGCATGCACATGATCACGTGTCCTAAATACATGTACCTGATCACGTGTCATAATTCCATGTACATGGTCACGTTTCCTAAATACATGCACCTGATCACGTGTCATAATTCCATGTACATGGTCACGTTTCCTAAATACATGTACCTGATCACGTGTCATAATTCCATGTACATGGTCACGTTTCCTAAATACATGTACCTGATCACGTGTCATAATTCCATGTACATGGTCACGTTTCCTAAATACATGCACCTGATCACGTGTCCTAAATACATGCATCTGATCACGTTTCCTAAATGCATGCACATGATCACGTGTCCTAAATACATGTACCTGATCACGTGTCATAATTCCATGTACATGGTCACGTTTCCTAAATACATGCACCTGATCACGTGTCCTAAATACATGTACCTGATCACGTTTCCTAAATACATGTACATGGTCACGTTTCCTAATTCAATGTACCTGATCACGTGTCATAATTCCATGTACCTGATCACGTGTCATAATTCCATGTACCTGATCACGTGTCATAATTCCATGTACCTGATCACGTGTTATAATTCCATGTACCTGATCACGTGTCATAATTCCATGTACCTGGTCACGTGTCATAATTCCATGTACCTGGTCACGTGTCATAATTCCATGTACCTGATCACGTGTCATAATTCCATGTACCTGGTCACGTTTCCTAAATACATGCACCTGATCACGTGTCCTAAATGCATGTACCTGATCACGTGTCCTAAATGCATGTACCTGATCACGTGTCCCAAATGCACGTACCTGACCACGTGTTCGATGTGTAGAGAAAGTGTATATCCGTATAAAAGTTATTCCATTTCCTAATTTTGTTTTGTGTTTTTATTCAGCGAAATTAAATTTAATCTCACGTGTATATGACATATGGATTAAAATGGAGTGATCGTGAAACTTTACGCGACGGTTCAAATTACTATTTTCACTGGCAAATGTGGCCAAGACTTTGGAACATTAATGATGGTATTCGCAGTTATACAACTATAACCATTCAGTACCGGCTAGTATATAAAACACAGTTTCAATTATAGACGGATCTGTAGTCCAGTGGTAACACGCTGGACTGGTGATCCATGGATCGCAGGTTCGATCCCCCGTCTGACCCTAATAACATGTACAGTCTTTCAGTTGGGATTTTAAACCGAGGTCTCGTGTCGGTGCTGTACATCGTGCACGTAAAAGAACCAGATGAGACTCTGGAATGGGTCTCTGTCTGTATCATTGCAACATCCTCCAAACATCTAAAATGACTAATTTCTTCAAGAGGCGTCGCTCATATGGGCAACGGTAGCGACGATAAATAAACGTAAAACATACACATAGTTTCAATCTTTAATTATTATTGCAAGTCGTTTGCAAGTCGTGATAGCAGAACAGAACAGAATTTTATTTCGAAATACTTGTACAAAACTACTTTTCTTTTGTGTGAAACCTTACGGCTTCGTTTATTTTCACTTATATATTAACAACACTACTCATAACATATACAATTAATGGTCACGTGACAATTGAAATATAAGTGAGAGTAATATATACATTTTGACAATTAAGTTCATAAGGTAATCTAGATAGATAACCCACGTAAGAAAAACAATTTTTAAAATATTTATAATTCTGTAAGTGCAGACACCCAATTTGTATGGCCTAAATTAGCCTGGGAACAGGCGTCGGTATATTTGGCCTGGTCAGTCAAATAAATATATTTTAACACCGAGACTATTAACTGGGCCATATTGAGTTTCTGATCATGTCATTTTGCCAGAAGTTAGAAGGCTAGACCTAAACGACAATTCGATAATCCACAATCATACAATTTGCTAAGTATAATATTAACGGTGACTACCAGTTTACACGAATATTTGATAATCTTATAATAGCGATTGGTAATTAGAGGATAACAGCGAGTTCACCATATACTCCCTGCAGAACAAGTACTTACTCTAGCATTTAATATAAGTTTGCAGAATATTAGATGAACGCGTTCAATATCATTGGATTTTGTAAATCCCCATATTTCTGACGAATAGTTAGCGCAGTGGTAGCGCGTTCACTTCAGGTGTGAAATGCCCGGATACCGCGTCCAGTTGTAGCCGTCACGATTATGCCCTTAGGCAACGTATTTAAATTCCACATTGCCTCTTTTCTCTCCCTCGTTGCGATGGATTCCACCAGGAATGAGGTCTCGAGAGTGATTAATATAAGTTGTAGGAACTTGTTTCGCAACATAGTGTAGATAAATGTGTATACGCTAATTATGACCCATCATTGTACATGCATAACGATATAAAACATAATACAGTTAATGCTATTTATCTTAGCGATTTAATATTCAGGTGACTTGACACTAAACCATGGCAATTTAGGGAATAAAGTCAACCTGTGTTTCATTTGTTTAATCATAATTTATTTTGCTCTATTATGACACAGAATCTACATACAATATATGCAAAGAAAGCAAAAATGGGTCTATCCAAAAGTTCTTACAACATTAGAGACAGCTCTTCCCAAATAATGGTTTAACCACACATAACAGCTATAAACAAGTTCATTTATAGAGCAAAAATAATGGTTAACGTTTTCAACGCTATATATGTTGATTTATGTTTGAAAATATAATTAGGTAGAGTAAATGACACGTGAGAAGGGAGAGAAGAAAGAAAGTGTTTAGTTTATTCATTTATATATCGTCACATAAAAGTTATAACAGCACACATGATCTTTGATCTTTCTTTATTGTACGAACGAACGAACGAACGAACGAACGAACGAACGAACGAACGAACGAACGAACGAACGAACGAACGAACGAACGAACGAACGAACGAACGAACGAACGAACGACGAACGAACGAACGAACGAACGAACGAACGAACGAACGAACGAACGAACGAACGAACGAACGAACGAACGAACAAACGAACGAACGAACGAACGAACGAAACGAACAAACGAACAAACGAACGAACAAACGAACGAACGAACGAACTAACACGAACGAACGAACGAACAAACGAACAAACGAACAAACTAACGAACGAACAACGAACAAACGACGAACTACACGAACGAACGAACGAACGAACGACGAACGAAGCGAACGAACGAACGAACGACGAACGAACGAACGAACGAACGAACGAAGCGAACCGAACTAACGAACGAACGAACGAACGACGAACGAACGAACTGAACGAACGAACGAACGAACGAAAAGAAAAACAACGACAACGAACGAACGACGAACGAACGACGAACAACGAACGAACGAACGAAAAAAAAAAAACGAACGAACGAACGACGTAACGTAACGAATCGAACGAATCTAACGAACGAACGAACGAACGAACTAACGAACGACGAACGAACGAACGAACGAACGAACGAACTGAACGAACGAACGAACGAACGAACCACGAACGAACGAACTGAACGAACGAACGAACGAACTAATAACGAACGCGACGAACGAACGAACGAACTGAACGAACGAACGAACCGAACGAACGAACGAACGCACGAACGAAGCGACAGAACGAACGAAGAACGAAAAAAAAAAAAAAAGAAAACGACGAACGAACGAACGAAACGAAAAACGAACGAACGAACGAACGACGAACGAACGAACGAACGAATCGAAACGAACAAACGAACGAACGAACGAACGACACGAACGAACGAACGAACGAACGAACGAACGAACGAACGAACGAACGAACAACACGAACTAACGAACAAACGAACGAAAAAACAACGAACAAACAGAACAAACGAACAAACGAAAACAACACCGAACGAACGAACGAACGAACGAACGAACGAACCGAACGAACGAACGAACGAACGAACGAACGAACGAACGAACGAACGAACGAACGAACGAACGAACGAACAACAACGAACGAACGAACGAACGAACGAACGAACGAACGAACGAACGAACGAACGAACGAACGAACGAACGAACGAACGAACACGAACGAACGAACGAACGAACGAACGAACGAACGAACGAACGAACGAACGAACGAACGAACGAACGAACGAACGAACGAACGAACGAACGAACGAACGAACGAACGAACGAACGAACGAACGAACGAACGAACGAACGAACGAACGAACGAAACGAACGAACGAACGAACGAACGAACGAACGAACGAACGAACGAACGAACGAACGAACGAACGAACGAACGAACGAACGAACGAACGAACGAAACGAACGAACGAACGAACGAACGAACGAACGAAACGAACGAACGAACGAACGAACGAACGAACGAACGAACGAACGAACGAACGAACGAACGAACGAACGAACGAACGAACGAACGAACGACGAACGAACGACGAACGAACGAACGAACGAACGAACGAACGAACGAACGAACGAACGAACGAACGAACGAACGAACGAACGAACGAACGAACGAACGAACGAACAACGAACGAACGAACGAACGAACGAAAACGAACGAACGAACGAACGAACGAACGAACGAACGAACGAACGAACGAACGAACGAACGAACGAACGAACGAACGAACGAACGAACGAACGAACGAACGAACGAACGAACGAACGAACGAACGAACGAACGAACATATTTTATTCACATAAACTATACAGTTTTTAGTGACATAGCAATATTACATTCTACAACATAAGTATAAAATTATGACAACAAATGTAGGTGATAATTATTGGCATACCATATTACTATAGGGATGAACTATAGTATATAATTTTACATATATATGTTATATTATATATATTATATGTATTGTATACCCACATATATGCAACACTGTTTGGTTGTATTCCTTACTTGTTGATTTATGATAATGTATTATTTTACGTCGGTATTTGTATAAATGATCCTACCGATACATTTTCAAAGTTCGTTAGCTTTTGTGAACGGTGGCAACATCGGTCAAAACCATACCCTGTCCATTGACATTATTTCACACCCCTTGCATGTCTAGTATACACATGTATTGACTTCCAATCTTGTATTGACCAATGGGCGACGACAACTAAACGTATCAAAAACAACCCATTATACGTTGCTACAGGTAAATCGTAAGAATGTTGTTAGACATGGATCAATTACAATGTATGGTCTTTTGAAACAAACGCCAAGTTATCGTGACGTCTGGTAGGCGTCCATGCGTTTGTCGGTCATTCACCCACCCTTCTCAGTATGGTGTTTCTTTCTTCCTTCGTGTCAGTACAGATTTAGACGTTCTCTACGTCTCTCTTCCATGGCTACTTCATCACCTTGTTCAACCTCCTGACCATACCTCTTCCATGGCTACTTCATCACCTTGTTCAACCTCCTGACCATACCTCTTCCATGGCTACTTCATCACCTTGTTCAACCTCCTGACCATACCTCTTCCATGGCTACTGCATCACCTTGTTCAACCTCCTGAACATACCTCTTCCATGGCTACTTCATCACCTTGTTCAACCTCCTGAACATACCTCTTCCATGGCTACTTCATCACCTTGTTCAACCTCCTGAACATACCTCTTCCATGGCTACTTCATCACCTTGTTCAACCTCCTGACCATACCTCTTCCATGGCTACTTCATCACCTTGTTCAACCTCCTGAACATACCTCTTCCATGGCAACTTCATCACCTTGTTCAACCACCTGACCATACCTCTTCCATGGCTACTTCATCACCTTCTTCAACCATCTGAACATACCTCATCCATGGCTACTTCATCACCTTCTTCAACCACCTGACCATACCTTTTCCATGGCTACTTCATCACCTTGTTCACCCACCTGACCATACCTATCCATGGCTACTTCATCACCTTGTTCAACCACCTGATCATTATCTCTTCCATGTCTACTTCATCACCTTGTTCAACCGCCTGATCATTATCTCTTTCATAGCTGAAACCACTATACAAAGAATAACTCAAAACGCAAATAATATTTCAGATTGTTATTTGAGAACGCTTGTGCGTAACAATTGTGAGACAAGACATGACCAGACATTTTTCATACAATGTACATGCTTATAATAATACATACAGTTGTAATACAATGTATTTGTTATAACAAATAGCACATTTTCACACAAACGGATATCCTTTACCCATACGATATTTACGTCAATATTGACCAATAATACCCGGAGAGTCGCCATATGAACATCGCTGAATATCAGAATTATTTCGAAAGACTTGTACATTATACATCGTCTTAACAAAACTAGTAATAACATAATACAATTTATTTAATATTTAATTTAATTTTTTTTAAATTTAAATTTATTTAACGTCGCTACCGGTTTCCCATTTGAGCGACGGGCAGTTTACCTAACAACACCTTTCATGGGCAAGCTCCAGCGGTTAACCAGTACTTGGTGCACCAAGTGGAAGTCGTGATAGCGCAGTGGATGCGCGTTCGCTTCAGGTGCGAAAGGTCCGGAGTTCGAGCCCCACTGGAGCCGTTACGATTGTGCCCTTAGGCAAGGCATTTAAATTCCACATTGCCTCTTCTCTCTCCCTCGTGGCGATGGATTCCATCAGGAATGAGGTCTCGAGAGTGATTTATATAAGTTGAAATAACTTGTTTCGCAATCGAGCTAAAATAAATTTGTATAAATGGTGCACCAACCTCCGTAAGAAACTGCCAACTTTTTCATATAAATGAGACACGGTCTGAGCGGGGCTCGAACCCGTGACCATCAGTGATGATAGGTTACAGTGGTATAATTGAAATTTAAGTGAGAGTAATTATATATAAGGTTTGACAATAAGACAATTTGATAAATGGATACATTATGTATGGTATTACTATTATCAGAACTCGTAAGACGGTTAAATGTGTATACAGACGGTCTATTGCAATAGTATGTATCAATCGATTGTTTATGTAGGTTGTTATAACATAGATATTATTTATCATTTTATTTGTATATGTCCATCGATCCACACTATAAACAATATTTCTCGTTTTCTTGCTATATCGCCCTGTTTGAACACGAAGAGAATGACCAGCTATTCTAAATTTGGTAAAAACACAACGTAGTTCATAAGGTAATCTAGATAATGCTGGTAAGACATATACAATATATAATAGACGTGAAATATATTTTTAAAAGTGCAGACGTGAAATTTTTTTTTTTAAATTTTTTTTTTTTTTGCTTCACGATACACATATCGGTGATTACATTTTCACGTGGGGGGGGGGGTAATTGTCTTTTAATTCGTGAACTCGAACGTATAATTTATATATATTCATATATAATTATACATTGATGTAACATTTCTGAACTCATAATTTATATATATTCATATATAATTCTACATTGACGTAACATTTCTGAAACTTTTAATGTCCTTACCTGTTGCACCGAATACAATTGCTATAACAGTTGCTATTTAGCTGGTATACATAACGTACACGCTTCTCCTAGTGATACCATTACAGACAGATATGTAGTACAGTGGTAACACGCTGGAGACTAGTAATCCAAGGATCGCAGGTTCGATCCCCCGCCTAATAAAATTAAGTCTTTCAGATGTGACTTTAAACCGAGGTCTCGTGTCGGTGCTTTACACCGTACACGTAAAAGAACCAGAGGAGACTCTGGAATGGGTCTCTGTCCGTATCATTGCACTATCCTCCAACAATCTAAAGTGACTAATCTCTTCAGGAGGCTTCGCTCATATGGGCAACCGGTAGGGACGATAAATAAACGTAAAAACACAGTGACAACAGCGCTCCACATTAACATAGAAATGATGACACTTACTATATCTCGCATGTTGTTGTTTTTGTGGTTTAATGTCGCACCTTCAGGTCATACAGGTCATATAGTTTATACAAATTTATTTTAGCTCGATTGCGAAACAAGTTCTTACAACTTATATAAATCACTCTCGAGACCTCATTCCTGATGGAATCCATCGCCACGAGGGAGAGAGAAGAGGCAACGTGGAATTTAAATGCCTTGCCTAAGGACACAATCGTAACGGCTCCAGCGGGGCTCGAACTCCGGACCTTTCGCACCTGAAGCGAACGCCCATCCACTGCGCTATCACGACTTCCATAGGTCATATGGCGACTCTCCAGCTATTATTGGTGGAAGAAGACCCCCGTGTGACCTTCCGATATCTATTTCAGGCACGGACGGGCACCCGGGTAGAACCACCGACCTTCCATAATCCAACTGGATGGCTTCCCCACACGCATTAATTAGACACACCCAGTGGGATTCGAACCTACAGTGATGTGGCTAGTGATTTGAAGTCAACGCCCTTAATCACTCGACCACGGAGGCCCCTCTCTCACATATTTAGCTGATTATTAGAACATATAGAAACTCCTGATCATTTCAAAAATTGATATAACTTTTGACCTTTACCTATAGCAAGGTCAAATACTTGTAAAAATACTTGTTCATAGCTTCGTTGCAATAAATAACTTGCACATTTGTACAACCTCTGCACATCACGGTAAAAGTCTCACGGGATTAGTCGTTAAAGCCAGTTAAATTTCTCTATCAAATAGTGTAGAAATTTCGAAACTGTTGCTATAGGAACAACGTTTCCTAGCCTATCACTTTGTTTGAAAAAAGATAGTGGTGTGATATTTGTTTGGACTATAAAATTAATATGAATGATGTGAACGATAGGACTTTCTTGTATTATATATGTGCATTTCTTCAAATTGTATAATAATGACGTCATAAGAGACCACAATTACATAGTATAGAACGTTATTAATGTTGGCGCGACGTTTCAAACGTTCTTTCCAAATACAGGTAAATCAGGAATATTCTCCGATAATTGGCGTTAATTTGTATATTTTCGTATTCTTCAATTTAAATGCGTTGATTTATTTTGTAACCGATTCTGGTCTAGTGGATAGTTTATCCGGCTTGCAACATTATTGTCTTTGTGTGGTGTAGGTTCGAACCATTTTTCAAAATAACGGTTTTTTTGTTGGTTGTTTGTTTTGGTTTTTTAAAAATTTATTTAGATATATTTCCTTTTTTATTTATGTATACATGTCATCACATATAATTATACAAATGTTCATCAAAATGCACTTGTCAGTGTCTGAGTAGTCATCCTGCTCACTTGCGGTGTCTGTTCCCTCCTCATCACTGACCTCAATAATGAACCGCTCACAAGCTTGTTCCACTGCAATATCGGTCTTACGAAATCGCTCCTCTGCCTCTCTTGCATGCATGCAGCAGTTCTCCCATTCAGACGGTGTAACATTGTTAATTGCCTCTTGAGACAATGTCATGACGTCCTTCATTTTAATGTTTACGATGTTACTAGAGTCTATTTGTAATCTAATACGACACCAATTTCAAATATACGGTATTAGTGCACGAGAAAATCATGTTACAAATATATTTACTTGTACACTCCTTCTCCAGGTAAAGAAATCTGGTTGTCAAAAATGAAACATGACGCATCGTCCAGGATTCGATCCAGGACAGCAATATTACAACACACATGTTTTATCCACTAGACCACGTTGCTACTTGATTCAAACTTGCGATATTATATATAAATCGTATACCATGTCCATCCCAATTCCCTATTTCATTGTTATGGGTTACTCCAGTATTTCTAAATAAAAGCCACAGTTATCGCGTTTTATTAATAACCGTCGTATCAAACTCAACGCTATTATATTTGTAGAACGACACCACGTTTCAAGTTACGAACGCAATTAATGTATACATGTGCGGTTAGTCGAAGTTGTTTCTGTTACAGTATATTAATTACAGTTGGAGCAATATTGTCTATCTGGTACATGGCGTGTTGGCTGTCTAACTGCGAGATTGATATATATATATACTAGAGGACATAGCAAACGCACACCTACATTATATGATTATTATTACATGAAAAATAAATACGAAGGATTCCATCAAAGATATATCACATCTTTATTACATATCACAAACTGAACAACTAAAAATATTCCAAAATGTTTAAAACTATGTATTTATATAGTTATTGTTTTTCATGTAAAAACACACTTATCCGAAATGTGCGTTTTCTATGTCCTCTAGTATATATATATATTTCAACTAGTAATAAGAAACTTGTGTCATTGTAAGGTGATCACCAAATCAGACATATGGGTTTTCTCAGGGTACTGCTTGTTCGTCTAGTCGAAGGACCACATACTCAAATGGGAAACGCTATCAAAACGAAAACCCGCTTCTTGGTGCAAAATCCGGACAGAAACCCTTGTCAGCCGATTGTTAATGCAAATTCTACAAACACCATGCATGTAAAAGAACCAGAAGAGACCCTGGACTGGGTCACTGTTTGTATCATTGCACTATCCTCCAAAATCTAAAATGACTAATCTCTTCAGGAGGCGTCGTTCATATGGGCAACCGATAAATAAAACGTTTATAATTAATAATTATGGACTGCAAGTACACAGGTATGACGTCACGACAGTGTTTTTAATTCAAGCTAGTAATTAAACATAATTAAGCACACATCCAATGGATGGTATGTAATGGTAAATCTGTAGCAAACCTCGTAGCAATCATTCATTGATCGCCCTGTTTTAGTCCAGCTACATGAGTTATTCGCCTTTGAATGTTGTTGCATATTATTGTGCTTTCAAAGTAAATTAATAATACCGTTGGAATATTACACTACTGTATAGGTAAGGCAATATACGATAGCTTACAGGTACTGTGCTTTCAAAGTAAAGTAATAATACTGTTGGAATATTACACTACTGTATAGGTAAGGCAATATACGATAGCTTACAGGTATTGTGCTTTCAAAGTAAAGTAATAATACTGTTGGAATATTACACTACTGTATAGGTAAGGCAATATACGATAGCTTACAGGTACTGTGCTTTCAAAGTAAAGTAATAATACCGTTGGAATATTACACTACTGTATAGGTAAGGCAATATACGATAGCTTACAGGTACTGTGCTTTCAAAGTAAAGTAATAATACTGTTGGAATATTACACTACTGTATAGGTAAGGCAATATACGATAGCTTACAGGTATTGTGCTTTCAAAGTAAAGTAATAATACTGTTGGAATATTACACTACTGTATAGGTAAGGCAATATACGATAGCTTACAGGTACTGTGCTTTCAAAGTAAAGTAATAATACCGTTGGAATATTACACTACTGTATAGGTAAGGCAATATACGATAGCTTACAGGTACTGTGATTTATTGTTTAATAGGTTATACCTGACTTACCTATAATGCAATAGTGTATCGAATGTTTGTTTACAACCGTTATTACTTTACTTTGAAAGCACAGTAGTTGAATTATTTTATTTTTTGTAATTATTTGGAGCAACACATTTGATTGGTAGATGTCGTCGTAAAATCTAGGATTGAACTTAATCCGAGTGAAGCGGATTACCAATTGAGAAAGCATTGAAATGTTGTCAAACCACCGACAGAGGCATCGCGAATTGTAAAGTATTCAGGCTACTTATATATCGAATTATTGTTTCTTCATATTTTTGTGACCTGGTATTGAATAGTTATTGACAATGGTCGCCTTAAGCAGTGTATGGTGTATTTGTTTTATTATTCATACTATCAATGAAATAATAATCGTCTTTGTGTAATTAGAGCGTAACTTTGACGTTCACTATATTGTAAATAGTTTTATTTTTATAGTATTTTATTTGAGGACAAACCGTTTAGCGTTTCATTGTGAAATTCACCCTGATAACCCGTGGCCTTGAAGTGTATGTTGTGCTAATACAGTGATGATGATTGAACTTATTTACCCTCGCCTCCGGCGAACCATATGGACGAGCGGTGCTAATACAATGTTTTCGCTTGGTATAAATAGCAGGCGTTGTTTGGCGCAGAAGCAGAGAGCTGTTACAGAATGCTTCTATATTTATTTATTTTTTTCTATTTTATTTTCATGTCCTTTCTAATCCTGCTCATTTATTTTCATCTAAAATACTATAGTTATTACAGTACACATCGCTACGGTCATGCTAAAATAATATAGTTATTACAGTACACATCGCTACGGTCATGCTAAAATAATATAGTTATTACAGTACACATCGCTACCGTCATGCTAACATAATATAGTTATTACAGTACACATCGCTACGGTCATGCTAAAATAATATAGTTATTACAGTACACATCGCTACGGTCATGCTAAAATAATATAGTTATTACAGTACACATCGCTACGGTCATGCTAAAATAATATAGTTATTACAGTACACATCGCTACCGTCATGCTAAAATAATATAGTTATTACAGTACACATCGCTACGGTCATGCTAAAATAATATAGTTATTACAGTACACATCGCTACGGTCATGCTAAAATAATATAGTTATTACAGTACACATCGCTACGGTCATGCTAAATAATATAGTTATTACAGTACACATCGCTACGGTCATGCTAAAATAATATAGTTATTACAGTACACATCGCTACGGTCATGCTAAAATAATATAGTTATTACAGTACACATCGCTATGGTTATTACAGTACACATCGCTACGGTTATTACAGTACACATCGCTACGGTTATTACAGTACACATCGCTACCGTCATGCTAAAATAATATAGTTATTACAGTACACATCGCTACCGTCATGCTAAAATAATATAGTTATTACAGTACACATCGCTACTGTCATGCTAAATAATATAGTTATTACAGTACACATCGCTACCGTTATGCTAAAATAATATAGTTATTACAGTACACATCGCTACTGTCATGCTAAAATAATATAGTTATTACAGTACACATCGCTACCGTCATGCTAAAATAATATAGTTATTACAGTACACATCGCTACCTTCATGCTAAAATAATATAGTTATTACAGTACACATCGCTACTGTCATGCTAAATAATATAGTTATTACAGTACACATCGCTACCGTCATGCTAACATAATATAGTTATTACAGTACACATCGCTACCGTCATGCTAAAATAATATAGTTATTACAGTACACATCGCTACTGTCATGCTAAAATAATATAGTTATTACAGTACACATCGCTACTGTCATGCTAACATAATATAGTTATTACAGTACACATCGCTACCGTCATGCTAAAATAATATAGTTATTACAGTACACATCGCAACCGTCATGCTAAAATAATATAGTTATTATAGTACACATCGCTACCGTCATGCTAAAATAATATAGTTATTACAGTACACATCGCTACCGTCATGCTAAAATAATATAGTTATTACAGTACACATCGCTACCGTCATGCTAAAATAATATAGTTATTACAGTACACATCGCTACGGTCATGCTAAAATAATATAGTTATTACAGTACAAATCGCTACGGTCATGCTAAAATAATATAGTTATTACAGTACACATCGCTACGGTTATTACAGTACACATCGCTACGGTTATTACAGTACACATCGCTACGGTTATTACAGTACACATCGCTACCGTCATGCTAAAATAATATAGTTATTACAGTACACATCGCTACCGTCATGCTAAAATAATATAGTTATTACAGTACACATCGCTACTGTCATGCTAAAATAATATAGTTATTACAGTACACATCGCTACCGTTATGCTAAAATAATATAGTTATTACAGTACACATCGCTACGGTCATGCTAAAATAATATAGTTATTACAGTACACATCGCTACCGTCATGCTAACATAATATAGTAATTACAGTACACATCGCTACCGTCATGCTAAAATAATATAGTTATTACAGTACACATCGCTACTGTCATGCTAAAATAATATAGTTATTACAGTACACATCGCTACTGTCATGCTAACATAATATAGTTATTACAGTACACATCGCTACCGTCATGCTAAAATAATATAGTTATTACAGTACACATCGCAACCATCATGCTAAAATAATATAGCTATTATAGTACACATCGCTACCGTCATGCTAAATAATATAGTTATTACAGTACACATCGCTACCGTCATGCTAACATAATATAGTTATTACAGTACACATCGCTACGGTCATGCTAAAATAATATAGTTATTACAGTACACATCGCTACGGTCATGCTAAAATAATATAGTTATTACAGTACACATCGCTACAGAAAAAGTTATTACAGTACACATCGCTACTCATGTAAAATAATATAGTTATTACAGTACACATCGCTACCGTCATGCTAAAATAATATAGTTATTACAGTACACATCGCTACCGTCATGCTAAAATAATATAGTTATTACAGTACACATCGCTACCGTCATGCTAAAATAATATAGTTATTACAGTACACATCGCTACGGTTATTACAGTAAATCGCTACGGTTATTACAGTACACATCGCTACCGTCATGCTAAAATAATATAGTTATTACAGTACACATCGCTACCGTCATGCTAAAATAATATAGTTATTACAGTACACATCGCTACTGTCATGCTAAATAATATAGTTATTACAGTACACATCGCTACCGTCATGCTAAAATAATATAGTTATTACAGTACACATCGCTACCGTCATGCTAAAATAATATAGTTATTACAGTACACATCGCTACCGTCATGCTAAAATAATATAGTTATTACAGTACACATCGCTACCGTCATGCTAAAATAATATAGTTATTACAGTACACATCGCTACCGTCATGCTAAAATAATATAGTTATTACAGTACACATCGCTACCGTCATGCTAAAATAATATAGTTATTACAGTACACATCGCTACCGTCATGCTAAAATAATATAGTTATTACAGTACACATCGCTACGGTCATGCTAAAATAATATAGTTATTACAGTACACATCGCTACCGTCATGCTAAAATAATATAGTTATTACAGTACACATCGCTACCGTCATGCTAAAATAATATAGTTATTACAGTACACATCGCTACGGTCATGCTAAAATAATATAGTTATTACAGTACACATCGCTACCGTCATGCTAAAATAATATAGTTATTACAGTACACATCGCTACCGTCATGCTAAAATAATATAGTTATTACAGTACACATCGCTACGGTCATGCTAAAATAATATAGTTATTACAGTACACATCGCTACGTCATGCTAAAATAATATAGTTATTACAGTACACATCGCTACCGTCATGCTAAAATAATATAGTTATTACAGTACACATCGCTACCGTCATGCTAAAATAATATAGTTATTACAGTACACATCGCTACTGTCATGCTAAAATAATATAGTTATTACAGTACACATCGCTACGGTCATGCTAAAATAATATAGTTATTACAGTACACATCGCTACCGTCATGCTAAAATAATATAGTTATTACAGTACACATCGCTACCGTCATGCTAAAATAATATAGTTATTACAGTACACATCGCTACCGTCATGCTAAAATAATATAGTTATTACAGTACACATCGCTACCGTCATGCTAAAATAATATAGTTATTACAGTACACATCGCTACCGTCATGCTAAATAATATAGTTATTACAGTACACATCGCTACCGTCATGCTAAAATAATATAGTTATTACAGTACACATCGCTACCGTCATGCTAAAATAATATAGTTATTACAGTACACATCGCTACCGTCATGCTAAAATAATATACTTATTACAGTACACATCGCTACTGTCATGCTAACATAATATAGTTATTACAGTACACATCGCTACCGTCATGCTAAAATAATATAGTTATTACAGTACACATCGCTACTGTCATGCTAAACTAATATAGTTATTACAGTACACATCGCTACCGTCATGCTAAAATAATATAGTTATTACAGTACACATCGCTACCGTCATGCTAAAATAATATAGTTATTACAGTACACATCGCTACCGTCATGCTAAAATAATATAGTTATTACAGTACACATCGCTACGGTTATTACAGTGTACATCGCTACGGTTATTACAGTACACATCGCTACGGTTATTACAGTACACATCGCTATGGTTATTACAGTACACATCACTACGGTTATTACAGTACACATCGCTACGGTTATTACAGTACACATCGCTATGGTTATTACAGTACACATCGCTACGGTTATTACAGTACACATCGCTACGGTTATTACAGTGTACATCGCTACGGTTATTACAGTACACATCGCTACGGTTATTACAGTACACATCGCTACGGTTATTACAGTACACATCGCTACGGTTATTACAGTACACATCGCTACGGTTATTACAGTACACATCGCTACGGTTATTACAGTACACATCGCTACGGTTATTACAGTACACATCGCTATGGTTATTACAGTACACATCGCTACGGTTATTACAGTACACATCGCTACGGTTATTACAGTACACATCGCTATGGTTATTACAGTACACATCGCTACGGTTATTACAGTACACATCGCTACGGTTATTACAGTGTACATCGCTACGGTTATTACAGTACACATCGCTACGGTTATTACAGTACACATCGCTATGGTTATTACAGTGTACATCGCTACGGTTATTACAGTACACATCGCTACGGTTATTACAGTACACATCGCTACGGTTATTACAGTACACATCGCTACGGTTATTACAGTGTACATCACTACGGTTATTACAGTACACATCGCTACGGTTATTACAGTACACATCGCTATGGTTATTACAGTGTACATCGCTACGGTTATTACAGTACACATCGCTACGGTTATTACACTACACATCGCTACGGTCATGCTAAAATAATATAGTTATTACAGTACACATCGCTACGGTTATTACAGTACACATCGCTACGTTTATTACAGTACACATCGCTACCGTCATGCTAAAATAATATAGTTATTACAGTACACATCGCTACCGTCATGCTAAAATAATATAGTTATTACAGTACACATCGCTACTGTCATGCTAAATAATATAGTTATTACAGTACACATCGCTACCGTCATGCTAAAATAATATAGTTATTACAGTACACATCGCTACGGTCATGCTAACATAATATAGTTATTACAGTACACATCGCTACGGTCATGCTAAAATAATATAGTTATTACAGTACACATCGCTACCGTCATGCTAACATAATATAGTTATTACAGTACACATCGCTACGGTCATGCTAAAATAATATAGTTATTACAGTACACATCGCTACTGTCATGCTAAAATAATATAGTTATTACAGTACACATCGCTACCGTCATGCTAAAATAATATAGTTATTACAGTACACATCGCTACTGTCATGCTAAAATAATATAGTTATTACAGTACACATCGCAACCGTCATGCTAAAATAATATAGTTATTATAGTACACATCGCTACCGTCATGCTAAAATAATATAGTTATTACAGTACACATCGCTACTGTCATGCTAAAATAATATAGTTATTACAGTACACATCGCTACCGTCATGCTAAAATAAATAATTATTACAGTACACATCGCTACTGTCATGCTAAAATAATATAGTTATTACAGTACACATCGCTACCGTCATGATAAAATAAATATAATTATTACAGTACACATCGCTACCGTCATGCTAAAATAATATAGTTATTACAGTACACATCGCTACGGTTATTACAGTACACATCGCTACGGTTATTACAGTACACATCGCTACTGTTATTACAGTGTACATCGCTACGGTTATTACAGTACACATCGCTACGGTTATTACAGTACACATCGCTATGGTTATTACAGTGTACATCCCTACGGTTATTACAGTACACATCGCTACGGTTATTACAGTACACATCGCTACGGTTATTACAGTACACATCGCTACGGTTATTACAGTACACATCGCTACGGTTATTACAGTACACATCGCTACGGTTATTACAGTACACATCGCTACGGTTATTACAGTACACATCGCTACGGTTATTACAGTACACATCGCTACGGTTATTACAGTACACATCGCTACGGTTATTACAGTACACATCGCTACGGTTATTACAGTACACATCGCTACGGTTATTACAGTGTACATCGCTACGGTTATTACAGTACACATCGCTACGGTTATTACAGTACACATCGCTACGGTTATTACAGTACACATCGCTACGGTTATTACAGTACACATCGCTACGGTTATTACAGTACACATCGCTACGGTTATTACAGTACACATCGCTACGGTTATTACAGTACACATCGCTACGGTTATTACAGTACACATCGCTACGGTTATTACAGTGTACATCGCTACGGTTATTACAGTACACATCGCTACGGTTATTACAGTACACATCGCTATGGTTATTACAGTGTACATCGCTACGGTTATTACAATACACATCCTACGTTATTACAGTACACATCGCTACGGTTATTACAGTACACATCGCTACGGTTATTACAGTACACATCGCTACCGTCATGCTAAAATAATATAGTTATTACAGTACACATCGCTACCGTCATTCTAAAATAATATAGTTATTACAGTACACATCGCTACGGTCATGCTAAAATAATATAGTTATTACAGTACACATCGCTACCGTCATGCTAAAATAATATAGTTATTACAGTACACATCGCTACCGTCATGCTAAAATAATATAGTTATTACAGTACACATCGCTACGGTCATGCTAAAATAATATAGTTATTACAGTACACATCGCTACCGTCATGCTAAAATAATATAGTTATTACAGTACACATCGCTACCGTCATGCTAAAATAATATAGTTATTACAGTACACATCGCTACTGTCATGCTAAAATAATATAGTTATTACAGTACACATCGCTACCGTCATGCTAAAATAATATAGTTATTACAGTACACATCGCTACGGTCATGCTAAAATAATATAGTTATTACAGTACACATCGCTACGGTCATGCTAAAATAATATAGTTATTACAGTACACATCGCTACCGTCATGCTAACATAATATAGTTATTACAGTACACATCGCTACCGTCATGCTAAAATAATATAGTTATTACAGTACACATCGCTACTGTCATGCTAAAATAATATAGTTATTACAGTACACATCGCTACCGTCATGCTAAAATAATATAGTTATTACAGTACACATCGCTACCGTCATGCTAAAATAATATAGTTATTACAGTACACATCGCTACCGTCATGCTAAAATAAATATATTATTACAGTACACATCGCTACCGTCATGCTAAAATAATATAGTTATTACAGTACACATCGCTACCGTCATGCTAAAATAATATAGTTATTACAGTACACATCGCTACCGTCATGCTAAAATAATATAGTTATTACAGTACACATCGCTACCGTCATGCTAAATAATATAGTTATTACAGTACACATCGCTACCGTCATGATAAAATAAATATAGTTATTACAGTACACATCGCTACGGTTATTACAGTACACATCGCTACGGTTATTACAGTACACATCACTACGGTTATTACAGTACACATCGCTACGGTTATTACAGTGTACATCGCTACGGTTATTACAGTACACATCGCTACGGTTATTACAGTACACATCGCTACGGTTATTACAGTACACATCACTACGGTTATTACAATACACATCACTACGGTTATTACAGTACACATCACTACGGTTATTACAATACACATCACTACGGTTATTACAGTACACATCACTACGGTTATTACATAGCTACGGTTATTACAGTACACATCGCTACGATTATTACAGTACACATCACTACGGTTATTACAGTACACATCGCTACGGTTATTACAGTACACATCACTACGGTTATTACAATACACATCACTACGGTTATTACAGTACACATCACTACGGTTATTACAGTACACATCACTACGGTTATTACAGTACACATCACTACGGTTATTACATAGCTACGGTTATTACAGTACACATCGCTACGGTTATTACAGTACACATCGCTACGGTTATTACAGTACACATCGCTACGGTTATTACAGTACACATCACTACGGTTATTACAGTACACATCGCTACGGTTATTACAGTACACATCAATACGGTTATTACAGTACACATCGCTACGGTTATTACAGTACACACACACAACATCGCTACGGTTATTACAGTACACATCACTACGGTTATTACAGTACACATCACTACGGTTATTACAATACACATCACTACGGTTATTACAGTACACATCACTACGGTCATTAAAACAATACAGTTATTACAGTACACATCGCTACGGTTATTACAGTACACATCGCTACGGTTATTACAGTACACATCGCTA
>CM026403.1:29381543-29532629 GCA_014843695.1 Archivesica marissinica
ACACTCGTCGGCAGGTTACCATCCACACTCGTCGGCAGGTACACAGGTACACACTCGTCGGCAGGTTACCTTCCACACTCGTCGGCAGGTTACCTTCCACACTCGTCGTCAGGTACACACTCGTCGGCAGGTACACAGGTACATACTCGTCGGCAGGTTACCTTCCACACTCGTCGGCAGGTACACACTCGTCGGCAGGTACATACTCGTCGGCAGGTACATACTCGTCGGCAGGTTACCTTCCATACTCGTCGGCAGGTACACACTCGTCGGCAGGTACACACTCGTCGGCAGGTACATACTCGTCGGCAGGTACACACTCGTCGGCAGGTTACCTTTGTTTCTGATGCTTCTAATACCGGTGGGATTGCTTATGTCGATAAATGTTAACCGGTAGTTGCAATCAAATATTCGTTGCATAGTTTTCTGAGAGAAGTTCACTGGCAACACATGCTATGCCATACGGACAACCAATATTGCTTCCATGTAGTAGAAATGGGAACCATTAAGAGAGAACTACAAGCTGTTGCCTTAGTGATTCATTCATTGTGTGTTGAACACTAGCCTGGGTTCCAGTCTGTCGATTTTACACTTTTTAACATCTGGCAAAATGACACCACGTTGATTACAGACGGATCTGTAGTCCAGTGGTAACACGCTGGACTCGTAATCAAGGGATCGCAGGCTCGACCACCCGCCTGACCCTAATAAAATAAACAGTGTTTCAGATGGGACGTTAAACCGATGTCTCGTGTCGGTGCTTTATTTACACCATGCACGTAAAACAACCAGAGGAGACTCTGGAATGGGTCTCTGTCTGTATCATGCACTATCCGCCAAAATATAAAATGACTAATCTCTTCAGGAGACGTCGCTCATATGGGCAACCTGTAGCGGCGATAAATAAACGTAAAACACACACACACCACATTGATATTATCAGAAACTCAATACGGCTCAATTAATGGTTGAGGTATTGAGATATATTTATATGACTGACCAGGCAAAATATACTAACACCTGTTCCAAGGCAAATAACTACCTCTGATAGATTTCCAAAATGTTGGTGCGAGTGGTGTAGGGGGGTCTGGGGGCTTCCCCCAGAACAATTTTAAAACCTGGACGTCATTTGGTGCACTCTGGCGACTCTGAGAACTAATTATATTCCGATAAATACACTTGGAAAACGTATGTATTTTATGCGGCAATTTGTAAAAATGTCTGAACTATACTGTACATCAGTGCATCGTCTGAGTTTCATATCTTTAGCTGGGTATGTGTATGTAAAGGGAGTGCATCTACATATACGTAGATCTACCTGCTTGTGCCTATACTTGTGCTTTTACTTGCAAACAACTGCTTAGTACTGGAGCTTACCAGGAACACTGTTAACGTACTGTTGAAAGATGGCGTTAAACTCAATCAAACTGCACATGCATATAGATCTACGCTGTAATTATTAATGTACTGGTAAATGAGGGTTGAGATTTTAATAGTCCGTAGACCTACATAGATACAGACAGTTGAGCGCCATAACGGTCTTTAAAGAAAGTAAAGTTTTCCCTCCTACCTGGAGGCAAATGTTGTCATTACAGCGTCAATGTCAATTTTTTCGTACCTATGTAGCTATGTAGCATTGCTAGGCCAGAGAGAAGCTCAGTTGTCATAGTATATCGTAAATAGTTCTTAACTCTACGCATGTCACTGAACGACCTCTCAGCAGTAGCCGTAGATACAGGCATGGTAATTAATACAACCAGACATGTATATATATCTGGATACAAGGCCCTGTTCGTGTTGTCTATGGCGCTCTTCAGATCAGCTGACCTGTCTGCCTCAAGGAGCCACCGTGTCCTCCAACGTGAAACTTCACGACGAAAGCTCTCATGGCCGGCTGTGAGGTCTGTGCTGTAGGCGTCGAACACGCTGCCCTCCTGCTGTGGCGTAAAGGCCTGAATCCTGCTCGGGAGTAGGTACTGGGCCAGGAAGCGGTCATTGGCCGATAACAGGCGCTCCTCAATCGCGGTTACCAGGTGGTCTAGGAAGGGGTGGTATAGGGCCCGTTTCCAATACGATGACGTTAGAGTTTTACTCTAGTCTATATACATTACCACAGGTAGTCTACTAGTCTGTATAGTAGAAACTCATTTCGCTCGCTCGTACGCGCGGTTTTTCCGTTTTTTTGTTTTGAAAATGATGTGGACGCCACTGCGTACTTGCGTATAGGCAGTTGCGCGCCTGGTGCTACATTTTAAATTACATAATTTACTGTCATATATATGTTGTATAATTTTATATTGTTCTACTAGTTATGCAATTAATTACTGGGTTATGACTAAACACAACGATATTCTATACCAGACATGTTCTAACATTTTAACAATGTGCTAATGTTACCGTATACTTTTCATATTAATTTCTTCCAGATAACAGAATGATGTTGCAATATACTACTGATGTGTTAAAGCTGAACAAATAGCAATATTTGAGTACTTTGATGTTATAGATGATTTGCATATTATTAACCTTGGCAAGTCTGGGGATGCCGGTGTAACGTGAGCCCCGTAAGCCGTGATAATTGATAGTTCGCTAGTTGCGACGGACACGAGTTGTTGTCAGTTTACTGTTTTAGAAAAAAGGTACAGTGGAACTTGTAACAGACCACCCAAGGAATAAACACCTAGTCATCTGTATAAAGGACTTGTTTCTTAATACAATATCATTTACATACAGTGGGGGTGGGGGGCTCTGTACGCGAGTTGGTAAGGTCGTTTGACTTCAAATAACTCTCACCACTGCGTTTGTCAATTATCCATGATGTCAGATTAGTGCAGTGGTTAGCGCGCTCGCTTCTCACCAATACAACCCGGGTTCGATCCTCGAATCGGGAAGTATGTGAGATGGTACGGTGGTTGCCAGATCTGACAGGTGGGTTTTCTCCGGGTACTCCGGTTTCCTCCCACGCGAATGCCCACATTTACGTTTTCATCCGCGTCAACAAGAGTGATTAATATAAGTTGTTAAAACTTGCTTCGCAATCGTTGTAAAATAAATAAAAGTATAAATTGTCCACGTGGGGAAGCTATCCAGCTGTCTTGCGGTAGGTCGGTGGTTCTACCTGAATGTTCGTCAGTGCCTGAAATACTGCTTGCTTCGCCTCAATCATTGTTTTTGGAATACTCCACAAAGTCGTCGCCCTCATTCATCATCTTGGAATAAATCCAAGGCCATCGCCTTGAAATTATTCAAAACTCATCGCTCTAAATTCCTTTTCATGCACATACCTATAGGATTAAACTTAATAGATTCATATTAACTATAACATATCATTATTTAAGTGTTTAGAACGATTCGTCACGGTTCGTTAAAGAGACTGGTACTAGCTCCACGAGTTGGCTGTATTCATGCTGGGTATTAATTTTAAACTAAACGATACTATACACATTTTATTATGGTTGTATATCAACATGAGGGCAATGTTAAACAGTATCTATTTATCTATCGATGTATATAGACTAGGCCAAACAAAGTTAATTTCTTTTTAAATACCCATTTCTCAGAGCTGTGAATCTTTAAATACCCATTTCACAGGGCTGTGAATCTTCGTCTGTTTAGAGGATTTCCCCTTTTGGTCAACATCTTGAAAACATATTATTGTGAGATTTGGTCTAAGCTGTTCAGATCATCTTTTTTATTCAGTATTTTTGCAGAATTCCTCTTCACATTTTTACATTCTTCATCCACGATTACATAGACAACGTACACCACCGCCAAATACAATAGTACAGTATTGAAAGTTCTCTGCGGTATGTAATATAGAAGAGAACAAATGTCTTAACTAGTCTGGCCTCAAAATCGGTGATTTTTTCTTACTCTGTAAACTCGGGGTGAAGATAGACACTTTCAGCTGATCGAGCGCATGGTATCTACCTACCTCCCTTCCCCCTATCTCTAAAAAAGAAAGATGGATGGGGTTAAAAACAATCTTGTATATATGGTGACTATTGCATATTAAGGCGTAATTATGTAAAAAGTAATTATTACTGATATAGAATTAACGCACAATATATGTGTACCTCTTCCCCCCATTCGTTGCACAACATAAAGCGCTTCATCTTACTCATTGCAATAGGTGTTTGTTGTTTTTTGATAAGTGATGTTAAGACTTGTCAAAAACAGACATATACATACACTTTTCATTTTATTAGTTTTAACTTTTAACATTCATAAGTTGTGCATAATACAGAATGGGCTCCTACATGATATACCGTTGAACAATCTTTTTCTTTTAATATATAATAAGGAACTTTTGTCTCTCTTTTTTTATAATAAGAAACTACAGTCAAATAAATAATGAAGTTCGTCTCCTATTCCGGGACTATTAACCGAGGTCTGGCGATAATACGGATATTTTTGGATAATTATCTTCGATGGTCATTCGTGTGGGAGGAAACCGGAATACCAGGAGGAAACCCACCTGTCCGATATGGCGACCATACTCATATCCCATACTTCCGGGTTCGAGGTGAGAAGCGATCATGCTAACCACTGCTCTAATCGGACTATACATGTATACGCATTGAGGCGTCGCCCAGATTAACCAGCTGGCGAAGATAATTATCCAAAAATATCCACACAAGGTATCATAGTGAATTGACGTTTGTCTAGCGTGTCGGTGCTTGCCGCTGTATATATATATAAAAACCGTAACATTTAGATTATGTTTTCAGTTCATTCTAAGGTTAAATTGCTCTTAAAATATTTCACATTTGTGGTTAGTATAAACTTTACAACGATTGTAAAGCAAGCTTTTTAACAACTTATATTAATCACTCTCGTTGGCGCGGATGAAAGTGTGGTCATTCGTGTTGGAGGAAACCGGAGTACCCGGAGAAAGCCCACCTCTCCGATCACATACAAGGCCCCTGTCCGAGGATCGAACCCAGATAGCATTTGTGAGAAACAAGTGTGCTAATTACTGCGCTATTCGGACATCCAATTGGTTGATATTTAATGGCCAAATAATATAGAAGGCGGTAACAAGGGTTTGCTGGTAATATCCACATGTACAGCCGGGTGTAGTTTTTGACACAATCATCCCATCTGCTCTACAATACAAACCCCTAAATTCAATCCCCCAGACACTGAACAAACAACGATGATTTCAATAGAGAGCATTACTAAGATGCAGAACAAAATGTATTTATATGTTACATAGTTACACGTATCGTATTAAGCTGTCTTGATGTGCAATTTAAATTGTACAGGAAAACGTCAATTTGTAAAAGAGCATGAAGACAATTTCATATTTCAGAACAGAGATCAACTTCGCTGAATTATTTCTGGTGGGTGCCAATGAATATTACTACGGTACAATTGACAGTATAATCCCACGGCACAAATGACCGAAGAACATAGAAAAACTACGCCCAATTGCTTCATTTTAGCATGCGCCCAACATAGCGCTGTCACTATCGACAAGGGGGCCCTCCTTGGCCGAGTTATTGACTTTCAATCATATGCCTCTCACCACTGTAGGTTATAGGTTCGAATCCAATCGGGGGTGTCGAATTATTTAATGTGAGAAAGCTATCCAACTGGCTTGTGGATGGCCGATGGTTATATACTAGAAAACATAGAAAAACGCATACCTACATTATATGAGTATTAATACATGAAAACGAAATACGAAGGATTCCATCAGAAGATATATCACATCTTTATTACGAAACACAAACTGAACAACTAAAAATATTCTAAAATGTTTAAAACTATGAATAATAAAAATAAACACAAACTGCCGACCATTTAATTTACAGTTTATCGTGGGCGGTTTGTTTGTTATTTTCTTGGGCCGGAGGGGGGGGGGGGGTGAACAACAATAACGAATTGATAGCATGTTGTACAAAGGAAACACAAATAATGGGCAGCAACGGACTACTTTCTCTCAGTATTATGACAATTCGCAGATTGGCTTCCAAAGTCGACTAGACGTTAACTAATGCAATAATTCAAACAACAATAGGTACATTAGCAGGGAAAAGAGTAGCTGGGTCTATTCTTAGCCACCCCCAAACACAATTAGCAGATTCTAGCCGCGAGAATATAAAATATATATTTAATAGAGTTATTATAAATGACGAATTCAGATCGTCACAGTAGTCTAAACCACAGTGGGGTATAAATGTACAGACAACAGATTCGTTATCAATACGATTCAATTCGGAACTATTTCAGAAACTATAAGATGAATTGCCAGTTAGTTCATCAAATATTCATTTAAATGTTAACTACGTTCTTTCTAATTGCCAAACCCATTGAAGTCGTGATAGCGCAGTGGATGTGCGTTCGCTTCAGGTGTGGACGATTCGGAGTTCGAGCCCCGCTGTAGCCGTTACGAGTGTGCCCTTTTTGGGCCGGAGAGGGTGTGTGTGTGGTGAGTAAAGTCGCAACAACGGCCTAGCTCAAATAGCGATGCACCAGCTATTATTGGTGAATGAAGACCACGGGTGCCCCTGCAAGTACTTTCGGGGACGATCTTGCACCCAGATATACTAGAGGACATAGAAAACGCACACTTCGGATAAGTGTGTTTTTACATGAAAAACAATAACTATATAAATTCATATTTTTAAACATTTTTGGAATTTAATTTACAGTGTATCGTGGGCGGATTGCACAGTCCGTCTTAAGTTCCCGCCAAACTGTCTCGTAATATAGATAGCCAACCTAAATACTAATGATTTTACTTATATATCTAAGCTGAAACTTCATCTGGTATAGATAAACCACCTACACTTACTACATGTAGATTCAAAAGCATTCAAGCGCACAAAACGTGCATAATCAAACCATTTCGCACAATAAAACCATTTCGCACAATCTTACAAGTTTTTATGGATCTAATATCCTATTATAATTTATATTTTTGTCTCGTATACGAAATACTCCTCTTGTGCGATATTTGTTGACAAGCACATTTATGTTGTTTATTTACAGCGATACAATTAGTGCATGTTGCATACTTATTTATGAGATCGGTGTGGCGGAACGGGGGTTCTTTATCCTCCTTTTAATTAATTGATATGTTGTGGAAGTCGTGATAGCGCAGTGGATGCGCGGTCGCTTCAGGTGTGAAAGGTCCGGAGTTCGAGCCCCGCTGGAGCCACTACGAGTGTGCCCTTAGGCAAGGCATTTAAATTCCACGTTGCCCCTTCTCTCTCCCTCGTGGCGATGGATTCCATCAGGAATGAGGTCTCTGGTGTGATTAATATAAGTTGTAAGAACTTGTTTCGCAATCGAGCTAAAATAAATGTGTATAAATAGAATTAGCCCATATTGCATACTTATTTATGAGATCGGTGCGGCGGAACAGGGGTACTGCATCCTCTTTGTAATTAATTGCGGGTTTAAGCTTTAGTGTACTTTATTATGGTCTTATCAATGTACAACAGCAATCATTTGTGTGTGTTTTACGTTTATTTACCGTCGTTAACGGTTGCCCATATCAGTGACGCATCCTGAAGAGATTAGTCATTTTGGATTGTGGAGGATAGTCCAATGATACAGACCGGTATGTGTATTACGTTTATTTATCGTCGCTACCGGTTGCCCATATCAGCGACGCCTCCCGAAGAGACTAGTCGTTTAAGATTTTGGAGGATAGTGCAATGATACAGAGAGATAGACCCACTCCAGAGTCTCCTCTGGTTCTTTTACGTACACGGTGTACAGCACTGACACGAGACCTCGGTTTAATGTCCAATCTGAAAGACTGTTAGTTTTATTAGGGTCAGAAGGGGGATCGAACCTGCGATCCCTGATTACAACAATATGTTATTGGTCATGATAGCGTAAGTGACACAGACGCTTGGGATCTGGACAAATGTTTGCGGGTTCAAACTTTTTTTTTTTTTTTTTTTTTTTTTTTTTTAAAACACTATATGATACACTATAGGCTTGACACTATACATACAACTTGTTTACGCCATTCAAAGCAGCAGGTTAAATGACACCCCGTCACTATATACTGATATAGCATTGACAGTTACGGTGTGTCATTTTCAATACAATATATTTTCCAATACAGACTAAAACATAATGTTCACAGATTACTATACTTACTAGTAAATTGTCATTCAAACTGTAAGTAAGTAATCTTTATTTACATCATTGCACATAACATTACACTCGAGTATATGCTAAACGTACACTTCCTACTCCTTGATATAACCATACACGATATAATCATAATTATCCGTCTGCACAAAAGTGAATATTATGACAATCTTACTTTAAAATTGAAATCAAATCGTTCATTACACCATCTATTTCATCAGCAATCCTCGATTCATCAACAGGCGAGCTAGTGTCTGATGATATATTATGAATGATTTCTTTGTGCAGCAAACTTTCATTGATGATTCAAACCATATGTACCGCCTGTACTTGATGGTGACGGAAAGCAAACACTCGAGTCAATAATAATTCTTCCCTCAGATATATCTGATGCTATTAAATGTCAAGTTGTTGGGAAAGCTCCTGGACCAGATGGAATAAGTAATCGTGTACTTATCGAAACTGCAGCTCAACTTTCTACACCACTCTGTGACCGCTTTAATTCCTCTCTTCGTTCCTGCGAAATGCCTTTGGCATGGAAGTCTGCAAATGTATCCGTTATCTTTAAGAAGGGAGACCCATATCTCCCGTCGAACTACCGTCCTATTTCATTGTTGAACACGATGGAGAAAGTGTTTGAGATGATAATATTCAAGCATGTGTTTAACTTCTTGCGTAATACTAATTTCGTTACATGCTATCAGTCTGGATTTTTGCCAGGCGATTCAACTGTGAATCAGCTTACATATTTGTACAATACATTCTGTCGTGCTCTTAATTATGGGCTAGAGTAAGGGTTATTTTCTTTGACATAAGCAAAGCTTTCGATAAGGTGTGGCATCGTGTTCTCCTTCACAAGCTCGAACAAGCTGGTATTCGTGGCAGCTTACTATCCTGGTTCTCAAACTATCTTTCAAATAGATGTCAGCGAGTAGTTATCCCTGGAGCATCCTCAACTTCTTCTGAAATACATGCCGGCGTTCCCCAAGGGTCAATACTTGGTCTATTGTTGTTTTTAATCTATATAAATGATATTGTTACCGATATTGGGTCAAACATAAATCTCTTTGCTGATGATACCAGTCTGTTCATTATTGTTGATACACCTACTGTAGCATCTGTTCAATTCCAATCGGATATTGACAAAATTTCGTCATGGGCGGAAAAATGGCTCGTCACCTTCAATCCGGCTAAGTCAGAATCTCTCATCATCTCTCGGAAAAGGTTAAAACCAGTGCATCCAGCTCTTCACATGTCTAATTTCATTATTCCTTCTGTTGATTTTCATAAACACCCAGGTATACTGATCTCTGACGACTGTACTTGGCATCATCAGATAAATCATATGAAAACCAAAGCATGGGCAAGAGTAAACATAATGAGACGTCTCAAATATGTACTGGACAGGAAATCGCTTGAAATTATTGATGTGTCTTTTGTCAGGCCTCTTATTGAGTATGCTAATGTAATCTGGGACAACTGCACTCAATACGAAAAAGATGAATTGGACAAAATTCAGAACGAGGCTGCTCGTATCGTCACCGGCTGTACACAACTTGTCTCAATCCGTCAACTTTATCTTGAATGTGGATGGGAAACCCTAGGCACTTGACGACACAACCACAAATTGTTATTATTTTACAAGATGATAACTGGACTAGTGCCATATTATTTATCCGCGCTCGTTCCAGTTTCAGTTGGTCAAGCAACAAATAGATCACTGAGGAACCGTACAAACCTCCTTAACATCCGTGCTAGAACTTCTCAATATGTAAATTATTTTCTTCCATCTGTCATTGGAACGATTGGAATGCTTTGCCACAGGAAACTAAGGATATTGATACACTAGCTTCTTTCAAATATTGCTTGAACTTTAATAAACCGAATCCTAATCCACTCTTCTATCATGGTGTCCGCCGTGCCCAAGTCCTCCATACCCGTATTCGAAACTGATGCAGTGCTCTAAATCAACATTTATTTTCGAGAAATATTATAAACTCTCCACTCTGCAGATGCGGAGCTAATGAATCCAGTCACCACTACTTATTCCAATGTCCTGATTATTCAGACACCAGAATAACCCTTATCAACACCATAAACCCGTTGACAGACATTTCTCTTAAAGTTCTTTTGGATGGTGATGATAATCTAAGTGAAGAGATAAACATGGTGATATTTGATGCAGTTCACCAGTTTATCACAGCAACAAAGATATTTGATAACGGCTAATTTGTGTATCTTCCTCTTCCATCCTCGTATAAACGATTCACACATCGTTCTCTCTCTCTCGTCCCCTCTCTCGCCTCACCATTTCCTAAATCGACTGCACGTAATCCCTCACCATTTCCTTAATCGACTGTACGTAATCCGACTGGTAAGCCAGTCTGATTGATTACTTCATCATCATCTCCATATTATTTTTACTTACACTTATATCATTACAGTTGAATAAAACTTGTCACGTTCATAAATGTATATACACTCTGCCATAGTTTATGAAAATTATGTTTGTTATGGAGAAAATCTGATTAAGCTACTAGCTTCCGATTTAATCGATTTGTTCTTGTATATTAATGTTACAACATGATGTAAATATTGATAAAATATAATATGTTTAAACTAAACTAATCATAATTATTAAAGAACTGTTTTGACCGATTTAGTCCAGTTATTCTTGGTTTGTAAGCGTTCCATATCATGTATCATCACATTATACATGTATTTAATATACTTGGTGTTTACAGATCTTAAAACTTTAAAAACCACAATTTTATTATTTGCAGTAATCTTTGATTTCTTAGTCTTCCTAGTTCACCGTATATAAACGTAGTTTGGTGTTTGTAGTCATACTCCTAGTAACTTTTTTATAACAATGTACATGAATACTTTTCTTGATTCATTGAAACACCACGATTCACGTTCATAAATTTAATATTGGGACAATAAGTTTATCGAACAAGTCTAAGACATGTTTTATAGAAAGATTTTGGATATATCCTTTAAATTTAAAGATTGCTTTTAGCGCCTGTCCTGACAAAGTCTCGTTCGTGAGTGTGAACAAGGGACTCTCCATTGCTAAATACTATTCCTAGATAAGTAATTATTTTTTAACAATTTCATTTTCAACACAGTCGCATATAAACCTTAACTTTCTATGTCTGCCCTTGTTGAAAATCATGATATTGCTCGTCTTTACATTGAACTAATTAAGTAAATTCAACCCATCTGACTGCTTCTTTTTCTCGTGTATATATGGACTGCTGTTAAACGGCCGGAGTATTAAATTAAATCCTACGCGTGTATGTAAGATATGAACAATTTTAATTAGTAGGATCGTGTTATATAAGTGTGTGTTTTAAGTAAAATATAAGCCTCAAACGGATCCAATATGTAAACTATTGGTACTGTCTGCGGCGCTACGCGCCTCCCACAGTCCGATAGCTTACATATTGTATCATTATACAACTGACTTGACACTATTAAAGCCTACGTCATCACGGTTAAAACAAGAACAGTGCAAAGAGAAACTGAGCGCTATTTACTAAAAGGATAAGATACATGTAAACCCGACCATATCGTAAATGAACTGATTAGCTGCTATTAAAATTTTGTTAGATTTAGTAAAAGAAAGTTGACCTGTGTAAAATTCAATTCAACAAGTTTATTGCATAAAACATGTACATATATGTTTAAAGCAACATTACATCGTATGAAATAAAAGATATTTGAAACATTCAATGTTTACGTATGGGTAGCAATGCTGCTACACATACTAACATTATACTTTGTATGCTTATGTTCATTTGGTAAACAGTGTTTTTTTGCGATAAAACACACTCGAAACCGAAAGTAGGACTTTCCGAGTCGATCGGTCACGCACTTGTTTACAACCAGAACGCATCGTCCGCACTTGTTTACAACCGGAACGCATCGTCACCATTTGTCACACGTTGTCTTTTTAAATTAAATTACTTGATATGTTGATTCATACCTCTGTTAGCTAAGTCTTTTAGGGATATTTCTACATTTCCGCTAGGGGTTCGACATTAGAGGAAGATAGATAGATAGTCTTTCATATTCAAAATATACACGTTATACATCCTCTGTTGTTTCACGCATGCGCGCTGTGCGTGTTTATATTTCGTGTGTTGATAAACAAATTCGCGTATACGACGGTTTAAATTTATTGGAATTGTATCGTTTCTGAGCGACTATTTCGATTTTTGTAAACACACACACATTAGTATTTATATTGTACCCAAATCATCCTTTATTACGATATAATGCTGCTTTAAAGCAAATACAAACATTTTCAATACAAAGATATGGATTTTTAACAAAGAGCATACTGTTACATATTTACTTTACGTATTTACTAATTACACATGTATATGGAAATTTCATAAAATCAAATGTATTTATCCTATTTGAGGACACAATGTGAAAGTTCACACATCGTTCATCATACGTAAATTTGCTATAAGTAGTCACAACTAAGTAGCCGAATTCAACCGTGTCTCTTTATATGAAAATGTTGGCAGTTGCTTATGGAGGTGTGTCAACAAAGTACCGGTTAACCACTGGAGCCTGTCCAGGAACTGTAGTTCACCTTTATTCAAGTCTCGTCTATGTACATTCATATAGCGCACAGTTAAACAATCATATTAACAGTACATAGCCTTTCTGAATAGAATTATAAGACACATGCTAATTTCAATTTAAATACTATTTAAAACAAACATGGTATATAACACTGAATTGAAAAATAAGCACTAATGTGCTATAAATAAACTTCCAACTTTGAACGATCAAAGATCGGCCGCATCCATTTCAGAGGGGTGGAAGCTTTCGTATAACATGGGGCATTTATTATTATAATAACATTAGTATAATAAAATATAAACACAAAATCAATGAACATGATACGTGCCCGAACGGTAACGACGGAGGAATACAGATAAAATATCTTGTGATATATTTTGTAGTTGCGAGTTCAAATCTCACTGGGTGTATTATTACTAGTTTTTTTTCAAATTTATATTTTATATAAAGTGAATTGTATGTATTTTTACTCTCATATTTTGTCTCATTTAATTATCAACTTTATTTCATTTCAAGCAATTACAGTTACAGTTCATTTCACAGTATCAATCAGTATCGTCGCCTTCGCTGGCTGTCTCTGTATCCGAGCCGTTGTCCCCATCGCTGTCAGAAGTGAGGTCAATAGTAAATGAATCTATGGCTTGGTTTGATTTAGCGCCACCTGCAATCCAGACTCCTTCTCCTTCGTACAAAATGCATGTACATTTTTAACAATTTCTCTAGCATCACAGCTATAACTATGTCGTGTTTGCTTGCTCATTGTGTACTGAATATGACTGGTATGTGTAAAAATGCACTTATATAGCCACATAGCGTGTGTATTTTAGATGTTTCACGACTATTTCGTGCATAAAATAAATATAATTAAATATTTTAATAAAAAGTTTTTTCCAAAGTAGGGCTCGAACCCACACTGCCACCAGTTCTTAAACTAAGGTTTAACTGTCACAGCCAAGTATGATGTATATACATGACTGTTGTAATTTTTTATAATATAAATCAAATTTCCAATACACTAAACTATTAACCACCATATTATTGTGTATGAAATGAACCTGTCTGATCTTTGATCGTTCAGACCTGGTTCTTTGACTGTAGTAAGAAATATCTTACAAAATCAGCTATCCGCCTGGATCAGATCGAGAATGACCTAATTAGCAGCTGCTTCTTGTAGTATGTAAAATCATAGATATATATTTTATATTAAAAAAGAGGACATTATTTACAAAGGTGAAAATATCGACGCAGTAGTATATTAAAACAAGTTTTGGCACAAAGTTTTATCATTGACTGATAAATGAAGATACATATAAATTGATCACGTTTTACAGAAATTATGGGAAACTAATATTGCTAATATAAAAGTGTTTAAACTGGAGCCTGCCAAGGAACAGACGGATCTGTAGTCCATTGGTAACACGCTGGACTGGTAATCCAGGGATCGCAGGTTCGACCCCCCCCGTCTGACCCTAATAAAATGAACAGTCTTTCAGATGGGACGTTAAACCGAGGTCTCGTGTCGGTACTTTACACCGTGCACGTAAAAGAACCAGAGGAGATTCTGGAATGGGTCTCTGTCTGTATCATTGCACTATCCTCCAACATCTAAAACGACTAATCTCTTCAGGAGGCGTCGCTGATATGGGCAACCGGCAGCGACGATAAATAAACGTAAAACACACACCTGCCAAGGAAAGATGTTGTTAGGTAAACTGCCCGTCGCTCAAATGGGCAACCGGTAGCGACGTTAAAAAAGTATCCCCGATCTGATCACAGATGGTTTCTGATTTATTAAAACATATCCTAGGTTGCTCGATACATGCACTGTTCCTTCAGAATCTTAAATACCAGTATTTTAAATAATTGTTTAGTGTCATGATTAGCGACTTTACATATGTTTAGAAGGTAAATATGGAGGGTTAGTTTTAGTTTAGTTTATACAAATTTATTTTAGCTCGATTGCGAAACAAGTTATTTCAACTTATATAAATCACTCTCGAGACCTCATTCCTGATGGAATCCATCGCCACGAGGGAGAGAGAAGAGGCAACGTGGAATTTAAATGCCTTGCCTAAGGGCACAATCGTAACGGCTCCAGTGGGGCTCGAACTCCGGACCTTTCGCACCTAAAGCGAACGCGCATCCACTGCGCTATCACGACATGGATGGTTCACGCATGGTAAATGCTAGTTTGTAGAATGGCTATGTCCAATGTATGTGTTTATATGTGAATTAATTGCCATTTAAAACACTGTCGTGACGTCATACCTTTATACTTGCAATCCATTATTATTAATATTGGACTAGTTGCAACAGGCCAGAGTATTATATTAAATCCTATGCGTAAATGTATGAAATTAACAATTTTAATTAGTAAGATCTTGTTTTATAGGTGTGTGTTTTAATTAAGATATAAGCTTCAAACGGATCCAATATCTAAAATAGTGGTAGTGTCCTCGGCTCTAAGCGCCTCACACAGTCCAATATTTTACATATTGGATCGTTTTCGGCTTATATCCTATATATAAATGTGCACTAAAAAGCATTAATATCTGTGTTTATGGAATTATTCCCCACTGATAACCAATATCTTGGTTATATTTAGCATCATCCGTTCATATAACATGAGATGTCTCTACGTGAATCCACTATGTATACCTGATGATGGCTGGTGAAATGTTATCCTCTAATAGGAGTTACTTTCCTATGAATTTGGCACTCGTTTTAGCATCTTTCGCTGCTTCCATAGTGATGTATAAAGGGCTTTCCCCGCATCATCTAATAATTTTAGTACTTGTGCGTCGATATTCATGTCTTAGCTTACAATGTAGTTGTAATCGAACGCATCCTGACCAGGGTCGGATGTTATATGTAATTGAACGCATCCTGACCAGGGTCGGAGGTTATATGTAATCGAACGTTCGCATCCTGACCAGGGTCGGGGTTATATGTAATTGAACGCATCCTGACCAGGGTCGGAGGTTATATGTAATCGAACGTTCGCATCCTGACCAGGGTCGGAGGTTATATGTAATCGAACGTTCGCATCCTGACCAGGGTCGGAGGTTATATGTAATCGAACGTTCGCATCCTGACCAGGGTCGGAGGTTATATGTAATCGAACGTTCGCATCCTGACCAGGGTCGGAGGTTATATGTAATCGAACGTTCGCATCCTGACCAGGGTCGGAGGTTATATGTAATCGAACGTTCGCATCCTGACCAGGGTCGGAGGTTATATGTATTCGAACGTTCGCAGCCTGACCAGGGTCGGAGGTTATATGTAATCGAACGTTCGCATCCTGACCAGGGTCGGAGGTTATATGTAATCGAACGTTCGCATCCTGACCAGGGTCGGGGTTATATGTAATCGAACGTTCGCATCCTGACCAGGGTCGGAGGTTATATGTAATTGAACGTTCGCATCCTGACCAGGGTCGGAGGTTATATGTAATCGAACGTTCGCATCCTGACCAGGGTCAGTACTTACACATTTATTTTAGCTCGATTGCGAAACAAGTTATTTCAACTTATATAAATCACTCTCGAGACCTCATTCCTGATGGAATCCATCGCCACGAGGGAGAGAGAAGAGGAAATGTGGAATTTAAATGCCTTGCCTAAGGGCACAATCGTAACGGCTCCAGTGGGGCTCGAGGGTCGGATGTTATATGTAATCGAACGTTCGCATCCCGATCAGGGTCGGGGGTTATACACCTATTCTCAAATCACTTACTGAAGCTCAAGTGATCTGATTGGTGGAGTCTGGAGATTTGATGTTGGCTAACCCAATCAGAAAGCTTGACTGAGATTGAGATTAGAGAAAAGGTTTATAATCTCCAGACATGCTCCCTTTCGGCGTAGTGGACTTTCACTAGGATAGGTTGGGACTGTCCTGACTTCCGGACAAAGTAGTGAAGTACGCGGGATGTCCTGACTTCCGAACAAATTAGTGAAGTACCCGGACTGTCCTGACTTCCGGACAAATTAGTGAAGTACCCGGGATGTCCTGACTTCCGAACAAATTAGTGAAGTACCTGAACTGCCCTGACTTCCGGACAAATTAGTGAAGTACCGGGACTGTCCTGACTTCCGGACAAAGTAGTGAAGTACCGGGGGTGTCCTGACTTCCGGACAAATTAGTGAAGTACCTGAACTGCCCTGACTTCCGGACAAATTAGTGAAGTACCGGGGGTGTCCTGACTTCCGGACAAAGTAGTGAAGTACGCGGGATGTCCTGACTTCCGAACAAATTAGTGAAGTACCTGAACTGCCCTGACTTCCGGACAAATTAGTGAAGTACCGGGGGTGTCCTGACTTCTGGACAAATTAGTGAAGTACCTGGGGTGTCCTGACTTCCGAACAAATTAGTGAAGTACCTGAACTGCCCTGACTTCCGGACAAATTAGTGAAGTACCGGGGGTGTCCTGACTTCCGGACAAATTAGTGAAGTACCTGGGGTGTCCTGACTTCCGGACAAATTAGTGAAGTACCTGGGGTGTCCTGACTTCCGGACAAATTAGTGAAGTACCTGGGGTGTCCTGACTTCCGGACAAATTAGTGAAGTACCTGGGGTGTCCTGACTTCCGGACAAATTAGTGAAGTACCTGGGGTGTCCTGACTTCCGGACACATTAGTGAAGTACCTGGGGTGTCCTGATTCCGGACAAATTAGTGAAGTACATGGGGTGTCCTGACTACCGGACAAATTAATGAAGTACCTGGGGTGTCCTGACTTCCGGACAAATTAGTGAAGTACCTGGGGTGTCCTGACTACCGGACAAATTAATGAAGTACCTGGGGTGTCCTGACTACCGGACACATTAGTGAAGTACTTGGGGTGTCCTGACTACCGGACACATTAATGAAGTACCTGGGGTGTCCTGACTACCGGACAAATCAATGAAGTACCTGAACTGTCCTGACTTCCAGACAAAGTAGTAAATTACCTGGGGTGTCCTGACTTCCGAACAAATTAGTGAAGTACCTGGAGTGACCTAGCTTCCGGACAAATTAATAAGGTACTTTGCAAAAAGCACTTAGTTGGTGCAAATGAAGCGAAACACTATAACGTGTTTCACACGATATAAAACATTGTAGATCTCTAATAAACATGTTTAAGTGAACTTCATGAATCGGTAATATGTCGTGATTGTGTTCCTGTGATTAGTAAACGAATGTATGCAAGCTAAATCGTTGTATGTAAATGAAATGTTTTTAATAGACTGAACTCTAGTTATAGTCGAGAACAATTTTGTCATTTCAAAAAGTTATATAAAGATTTATGTAAGAAAAAACGAAATGCTTTCAAACGAAATAAATTGATAGAAATTGAAAAATTAAAACATGCCAAGCCATAAGTTTTGGAAATATTTTAAACGAAATAAGAAAAAGTCCACATCCCATAATATTAGTTTGGACGAATTTAAAACATACTTTTCTGAATTAGGAAATGTTTTACATGATCAAAATACAGAAGCTGAATCTTTTTGTGACAATCATGATTTTGATAATTTAGACTGTGCTTTTGAAGAACTTGATAACAGTATAACTATTGAAGAAATTTTAAATGTTGTTAAAAGTTTAAAAACTGGTAAAGCCACAGGTAGTGATTGTATAATGAACGAGTATTTAATTGAACGTATTGATATTTTGGCAGCCCATATATGTGACATTTTTAATGCTTTTTTAGACTCAGGTTTTTTCCAGGATACTTGGACTGAGGGTATTATTGTCCCCTTGCATAAAAAGGGTGATGTTAACAATGTAAATAACTATAGGGGTATTACCTTAGTGAGCTGTTTATCAAAATTATTTACGTCAGTGTTAAATAAAAGAATAGATAAATTTTGTGAAAATAACCATGTAATATCAGACAGTAGTACATGCAGCTCTTTGTATGTAAACAAACGGGCGCCATTTTGAATACGCTTTATAGTAACTCATTTGCATATAAGGGAATATAAAGTAGGTCACGCGCGTGCGCGTCACTATAGAGCCTATTGATGATATATCGCGCAACTACCGATCTCTTTACTTGTTGCGTATACGTCACCACCACCACTACCGAGCTCTTTGCTTTTTTTGGTATACGCGTCACTATTGATGACGTAGCGCTCAACTACCGAGCTCTTTGATTGTTTGGTATACGCGTCACTATATAGCCTATTGGTAATAGCTTTATAAATAGCGAGCTCGTACCATTCTATAAATATAGACTACGAACCGATCCATAAATAACTATTACGAACGCTTCTATATAAATATAGTCCGATTAGAACGGTCTTAGTACTCAAGCAGCTTCACGAGCTTCAACGAATATACGGGTAAGTTCATTATATTATTCAAGCTAGGCGTACGTTTTTATCGAGTAAGAAATCCTAATTACAAACTTAACCTATGTACGAAAATGAATAATATATATCGTTACGTATACTTCCATAAAAACGCGATAAATTATTAATAATCCGTAATGTACGTTTTAGAGGGCGATGGATTCCATCAGGAATGAGATATACAGAGCGATAAGTCGTAACAACTTGTTTCGCGATCTAGGTATTTTGTAATAAAATAATATTATCCATTCTATATGAGACGCTGGATGGAACGATTAATATAAATGTTCAAATTATAAAACCCGTCTGCGCGAACGTATGTCTGGTGGCACTAGAGGTTAGTCATATAAATAACGCGTATATCTCCGAATAAATCATATCGGTTAGTATGACGCATACTATCTCGTCTGCTCGATACATCGGAATGAAGGCGATATCCTGTCCGCTCGCATGTTTCTATGTTGACCCTAAATAACCAATATTAGCCAGAAATACACCAATGATACCATATGTGTACACGTCCGTCTGTGCGTGCGTCCGTCCATCGGGATTTCCTTGTGGGGGATACCAATTCATCGAATTATCTTGTTTGTGATATTTTTAGGGAAATGCCATAATTATTTGTTTTCCCCCCAGAAAGTCCTGCTAACGTATGTGCAATAGCACTTCTACATCGTGTTCGATGCAGGGAATACTAAATCAAAATTGTTGATTTCACAAGATTGTTATAGCACGTGCCATTCCATACGTGAATTCTACATGCGATTCATATTACGTAGATTGCTCGTACCCTTCTAAACGAATCTTTATTGATTTACCTCCCTTGGTACGTTTATGTACATATACATGCGAATGGCTTAATTTAAATGTCTGTACTTCGCAAACACTTACATGTACTTCGTCAAATCTTTAGTTAATTCCCAGTTTCGCAGTCCTATAAGTTATTATACATAATTTATCAAGTAACTAATACGCCAGTTTATATCATATTTCTCTTATTAGACTATCATACTCTTACTAGATCGCAGAATGGATGCTATTTTCTTCTTTTATGCACTCCTCTGCAATCCTATACACTTACATTATCTATCAAACACTTTGCTGTTAATAAATGTTATCCATATCATTCGGATCAGTTTATATGGCGGGCTCTTTGCATCCGATATTTTTGTGTGCGTATGCATGACTGTGGTCAACCTGTTTTTGCTGTCCTTGTCAGCAGTAACATAATGATTAACAATTCCTCACCCACAGTCGTGCAAACCTATACTAGCCCATGGAAATTCTCTCTATTTCTACATACCATAATACTCATAGTCATCGCTTCAAACACATTGTATGTGTATTCTCTGACCAACCAGTTAAAGTTTCAAGTAAAACATAACATTACATACCCACATAAGCGCACGCTTCCAGGGCTCACATTCAAACAAAATCGTTCGTTCATGAGTAATGTATGTTTTGTGTTTACAGGTTTATTACCTATAACATGGCTGTATCTCTTAATAGCTCAAGCGGGTGATGTTCATCCGAACCCTGGCCCATCGTTAACGAGCTCTACCAGTTCTTCTTCATCTACCAGTTCCTCCATATCTAACACATTATCAGAACTAATAACAAACACCAGATGCCTCTCATTTTTACAATATAACGTACAAAGCCTCCTGAACAAGATTGATGTTCTTGGAGCTGAGTTTGGTATATTTGATGTCCTTGCATTCACAGAAACATGGCTAAATCCAAACATCTCTTATGACAACATCAAACTACCAGGCTTTCATATTCCAGAGAGAAGGGACAGAACTGAGAATGGTTATGGTGGTGTTATTGTGTACTTGAAGGAAACTTTACACTACAAAAGAAGGTTTGATCTCGAACCCAGAAACTTAGAATGCATCTGGATCGAATTGATGCCTTCTAACTCCAAACATATCCTGTTTGCTGTGTTCTATCGCCCTCCAAACGCAGATGCTAGTCTTACAAATCTAATAGAGGACTCGCTCAGCTTGGCTCTTGATTCTGGTATATCGGATGTAATCGTTACTGGTGACTTTAACTTTAATGAGTCAAACCCGAACATGAGTCGCAAACTCCATTCCATCTGCCAGCAATTTAGCTTAGAGCAACTTATTGTTGAACCCACTCACTTCACAGAGTCTTCTTCTTCTATACTGGACCTATTTCTTGTATCCTGCAGCAACAGCGTAATAACTTTTGGTGTAGGAGAACCTGTTCTAGACCAGAACCAACGGTTTCATTGCCCTATTTTTGCTTTATTTACATTTTCTAAACCTCATGTCAAGTCTTTTAAAAGGTTAGTGTGGCTATATGACCGAGGTGACTACACCTTACTTAGACGGAGGATCAATGAAACTAACTGGAAACTGTTCAAGAATGATGACATTAACACATACACTTCCTCTTTTACGAACAAACTCCTTGAACTTTCCAAGGAATGCATTCCAACAAGAAACATTACAGTTAAACCATATGATACTACATGGATCACAACGAAAATAAAGAAACAAATTCTAAAACGTAAAAAATACTATCGTAAAGCTAAACGCACTCAGAACCATATTCACTGGCACAAATTCAGAACAATTCGCAATGAAATAGTCACATTTATCCGGTCTGCTAAACAAAACCATCTTCTTAAAATGGCTGATTCTCTGAATTCTGAAACTACAACCCCAAAAGACTGGTGGAAACTCATTAAAACATTCATCTCACCTGCTAATAAACAAGTCATCCCTCCACTTATAGACCCGGTCACACAAGAACTTGTCCTTGATTCTAAGTCGAAGTCTGATCTCTTGAACGACTTCTTTTGTAGTCAGTCTTCACTTAACAACTCCAGTAAGGAACTTCCTGAGATTCACTATCAAGATCATATAAATAAACTTGATTCTATTTATATTACCCTACAAGACGTTGAAGAAGCTCTAAGATCTCTAAAAATCAACAAAGCGTCGGGACCAGATGGAATTAGTAATCGGATCCTGCGTGAAACTGCACCTGTGATTAAGTATCCTCTGTGTTCTCTGTTCAATCATTCACTAAGCCGCAGTACGGTACCGCATACTTGGAAAGATGCTAATGTCTGTGCTATCTTTAAAAAAGGTGACCCATCTTTACTAAACAACTACCGACCGATTTCCCTGCTCTGCTGTATAGAGAAGGTATTTGAGCGTATCATATTCAAGTATCTGTTCAACTTTCTTCGTGATAATAACTTCCTCTCTCCCCTACAATCTGGGTTCAGACAAGGAGACTCATCAGTGAATCAGCTCACCTATTTGTACAATACCTTCTGCAAGGCTCTCGATGAAGGACTTGAAGTAAGAAATGTATTCTTCGATATTAGTAAGGCCTTTGATAAAGTATGGCATAAAGGTCTACTCCACAAGTTAAAAAATGCTGGACTAGATGGCTGTTTATTTAACTGGTTTTCTGACTACCTTTCTAACAGACGCCAATCTGTTGTTCTACCTGGTACACAATCAAATTGGTCAACTGTAAATGCAGGAGTTCCACAGGGATCAATCCTTGGTCCACTTTTATTCTTAGTGTTTATCAACGATATCGTCGATGATATGGGTTCTCAGGTACATCTATTTGCTGATGATACCAGCTTACACATAATCGTTGATCATCCAATTTCAGCTGCGGAAATTCTACAATCCGACATTGAAAAAATATCAAATTGGGCGGACAAATGGTTAGTCACGTTTAATCCTTCCAAATCAGAAACTATGACCATATCACGTAAGACCCTTAAACCATTCCATCCACCACTACACATGTACGATCAACCTATCACTTTAGTAAATTGTCATAAACATCTTGGTGTCCACTTTTCTTACGATGGCTCTTGGCATGCTCATATCAACTCCATCAAAGAGCGGGCATGGAAAAGAATACATATCATGCGAAAGCTTAAGTTCCAACTAGATAGAAGATCTCTAGAAGTCATATATATATCTTTCATCAGACCTCTTATTGAATACGCAGACGTAGCTTACACCAATTGTACACACTATGAGAAACTGGAACTCGATAAAATTCAGCATGAAGCTTCCCGTATTGTTTCTGGGACTACCAAACTAATATCACTTCAGGAACTCCATAGAGAAGTTCCATGGGAATCGCTTGAGGGCCGAAGACATAACCATAAACTAGTCATGCTTTACAAGATGAAGAATGGCCTAACTCCAGATTATCTTTCTTCTCTAGTCCCACCTACTGTAGGGGAAACTTCTAGGTATAATTTGCGCAATGCAGACGATATCCAATCTATACGGACGAGATCATCTCTATACAACAATGCTTTTCTACCATCGGCTCTGAGGAACTGGAACGAACTTTCAAACGAACTACAAAACTCACCATCACTGGCATCATTCAAATCGCAATTAAAGAGTAACGTCTCAAAATGCCCCAAATATTTCTACAATGGTGACAGGAAATGGCAAGTATATCATGCTCGACTACGTACTAATTGTAGCTCATTAAACCAGCATTTGTTCAGCAAAAACATTTCTCCATCACCCCTCTGCCAATGTGGTCTAACTGAGAGTAATCGTCATTTCTTCTTTGAATGTCTCTACTACAATGACATCAGGGTCCGTCTCTTAGCAACTACATCTAAATATTGCACCACAACACTATACACTCTATTACACGGAGACCAGAATCTTAGCGATAATTTCAACGCACATATATTTGCAGCAGTCCAAAACTACATACGAGAAAGCAGACGATTTTCATGAGCATCAGTTCACAAAATGTAGAATGCTTGCTCCGGCCATTAAACAATCCGAATGAATATATTTATTATTATTCTCTTTTTATTCTGTCCCATTTCTTCTGAGTCAATCTCAATTTCAACGTTCTCCATTAATTACTACATGTACTTATCCTATTGATTTTCTAACTTACAGTCCATGATTAAACACAATAATGAATTATACTGACCTTTTTCAAATTTAAATTAATAGTTTAGACAAGATTGCAACACTGTCATACCGTAACATTAAGTACCTTACTATAGGAGAAGACCTCTATAAGCTATAGCTTCCGGTTCTAATCCTTTTTCTTACATGTTTCTAAATGTTGTGTAAAATGTAAAGTTGTACATGTTGTATCATTGTTTGAAATAAACTATGTTTAAACTAAATAACCTTATCCGGGAATGCGAGAAAAATCACCAGCGCAGTAGGTACACAACATGACATCGAAGTAATTAACGAGTTTACATACCACGGTTGTCATCTCTGAGTTGCAACATAACTGATTAACTGATAAGCACAGAGTGCGCGCATAACTTAATCGGGAGGTCGTCTAACAACATTTCTCTAAGCTACCACATATCGCATTAACTGATAAGCCCTGAGTGCGTACATAACTTAATCAGTAGGTCATCCGAGCGATTGAGCTAACATACATTTGTATATTAATTACAGCCCTAGGTTCAATACAATTGTGTGTGTGTGTGTGTGTGTGTGTGTGTGTGTGTGTGTGCGTGTGCGTGTGTGTGTGCGTGCGTGCGTGCGTGTGCGTGCGCGTGCGTGTGCGTGTGCGTGCGTGTGCGCGCGTGCGTGCGTGCGTGTGCGCGCGTGTGTGATAAGAATGTAATATTTGGCAAGTTACTGATTCCCTCTATCAGGTTGTATGTTGTTTGCGGTTATTTTATATAATGTATATCTATTTACCTTACCACACGCCCGTCTGTCTGTCTGTCCTGTCCGTCCGTCCGGCTGGCGGTCTGTCTGCCGGTGAAGCATCATCTGCCTCGTGCACTGTCCTCCGAAACAAAGGCTTTGCCGATGCATATGTCGCATTACGCGCGAAACAGAATTATAAGATGTACATGTATGTAAATGATGTATGCAGTCCTACAGTGGTACTCAAATCAATCTAAAAACAGCGTCAATATGGGGCGACGTTTCGCTATTTCTTTAGTATTTATACGGATATCCATAATTCTATTAGATATAGGGTAGCGCCTCGTATGAGTACGATCTATGAAGATTATTCGCCATACGGAGGAATTCCAGACATAGTGAAAACAGCATGGAGTCAGACTGACACATTCATACAGTTAATTCTAAATAGCTCGCGTCTTTAAATATGTCCCAAATGCACATTACAATCTAAAGGTAATTAATTTCGAATTACTACAAATCGACGCGGAAATCCGTAAATGTAATTAACAAATGTTAAATGTCAAATACTCGCTTCGCTATCGTGCTAACATTAATTTGTATAAACTATTTACATCCCCGATGCTAATCACGTGATCGGTGCTACATCGCGCATCCTTTATTACGGTTGTAGAGAACATTCGTATGTGTCAATGTTGTTATCATAATACGCCTATATGTTTCACGCGAAGCCTATTTTATGGTAATACATGCTTTATTTGATAGACGACGTCGCTCGGAGATTAGGGTTCGAACATGGCTTATGAATGTATACGTCCAGACTGGTGTGACAACAGAGTGGTCGCTACAGGAAAATGTTGCTTTCCAATATGCTCATCTGTTAGCCTTCCTTATTTATTTATCATCGACCCCCTCGTTAATAGGGGTGACGCCTCTAAAAGTGCATTCGTTAATTCATTTTTGTTGCAGGATACGCTCCAATTCCAGAAGCATACAGGCGCGTAGCTGCCATTAGGCCAGGGCCTGTATTAGGGGTTGCGCCGCGTACGCTGTTTATAACGGAGTTAAAAGACTCGGCCTACAACGTCATCAATTGTTCTACTCTGCGTTAGAGCGTAGACATCTGTATAAATCGACGTAGCTCGGTGAGACCGACACGACCATATCTTTCATTTATTTATACGGCCAGTACTTTTCGAGAAATAGCGGTTTAAAGATTTGATGTATTCTTAAAGTCCCGTTTATGAAAATAAAAAAAAATATTTAAACGTAACTATAAGTTAGTTCTAATATACGCGTATCGACGTCACGAGTCCGACGCTACCCTTCATTTTGATCTATCATTAGTCGATATATCTATAATACTGATTATCTCCCTTTAATCGTAACTGAGTTTGAAGAAAAATGAACTTTCGAGGAAACTGACCTTGTTTGGTATCGTCGGAAAGATCTCGAAGAGACAATGACGAATCCGCGACTCAATTAATGGTCCGACATCATAACGGAAGTAGTGATCCGAAAAACCGGAAATACCGATATAAATTCGCTATATAAGCTTTATCATAGGACCTATCTATCCGGAGGTTTCGATAAACGATTATACGGTCCTAGCCTACGATTTTCAAAATGGAGGATAAAAATGGTGGGAAAACACTATCTCGCTTATTAATGGTCCATTCGAATCGATGTGTGCCATTTCTGTCCGTACCTACCATTAATTCTAATTACGTAGCTAATGTCCGTACACACTCCCTCTACACATTCTCGTTATACCGATTATATTTATTATCTTCATTTCGATCGTAAGATGTTGATAATATATAATACGTATAAGTGCCTAAATATCCTTACACTTTGGCATCCGATACTTAAGTCGCTGACCGTTTCCGGCATATTGTATCAGTCAGTCGTTGGCGTCACGAAATCATGTCCAGACACGTATAGACCTATCCTATGAATGAACTAAGGTGCTATAAATAGAAAACTAGTTGGAACGGGCTATTTATATTCATCCGATCAGAACGTATTGCTATAAATAACAATGACATACGTTACTATAAATAGAAAACTAGTTAGATCCGGTATTGCTATTTTTATTTATCCGAGGAGAGCGTATTGCTATAAATAACAATTAACTACGTTACTATAAATAGAAAACTAGTTAGAACCGGTATTGCTATTTTTATTTATCCAATGACGTTATAACCGACCAATCAGAATCCATGATAGTGACATATACCGATAAAATGATTATATTACTACAATATATACACACTATCTCACCATATTTACGTACATTACTACAAGATACACACACTATCTCACCATATATACACACATTACTACAAGATATACGCGCTGTCTCACCATATCTACATACATTCCTACAAGATATATCCACTATCTCACCATATCTACGTACATTACTACAAGATATACACACTATCTCACTATATATACGCACATTACTACAAGATATACACGCTGTCTCACCATATCTACGTACATTACTACAATATATACACACTATATCACCATATCTGCATATATTACAACAATATATATCCACTAGCTCACCATATATACATACATTTCTACAAGATATACACACTATCTCACCATATATACATACATTGCTACTAAATATACACACTTTCTCACCAAATCTACATACATTACTACAAGATATATCCACTATCTCACAATATTTACATACATTACTACAAGATATACACACTATGGCACCATATCTACAAACATTGCTACAAGATCTACACACTATATCACCATATCTACATACATTCCTACAAGATATATCCACTATCTCACCATATCTACATTCATTACTACAAGATCTACACACTATATCACCATATCTACGTACATTCCTACAAGATATATCCACTATCTCACCATATATACATACATGCTACTAAATATACACACGTTCTCACCAAATCTACATCAAATCTTTAAACTGCTATTTCTCGAAAAGTACTGGCCGTATAAATAAATGAAAGATATGGTCGTGTCGGTCTCACCGAGCTACGTCGATTTATACAGATGTCTACGCTCTAACGCAGAGTAGAAAAATTGATGACGTTGTAGGCCGAGTCTTTTAACTCCGTTATAAACAGCGTACGCGGCGCAACCCCTAATACAGGCCCTGGCCTAATGGCAGCTACGCGCCTGTATGCTTCTGGAATTGGAGCGTATCCTGCAACAAAAATGAATTAACGAATGCACTTTTAGAGGCGTCACCACTATTAACGAGGGGGTCGATGATAAATAAATAAGGAAGGCTAACAGATGAGCATATTGGAAAGCAACATTTTCCTGTAGCGACCACTCTGTTGTCACACCAGTCTGGACGTATACATTCATAAGCCATGTTCGAACCCTAATCTCCGAGCGACGTCGTCTATCAAATAAAGCATGTATTACCATAAAATAGGCTTCGCGTGAAACATATAGGCGTATTATGATAACAACATTGACACATACGAATGTTCTCTACAACCGTAATAAAGGATGCGCGATGTAGCACCGATCACGTGATTAGCATCGGGGATGTAAATAGTTTATACAAATTAATGTTAGCACGATAGCGAAGCGAGTATTTGACATTTAACATTTGTTAATTACATTTACGGATTTCCGCGTCGATTTGTAGTAATTCGAAATTAATTACCTTTAGATTGTAATGTGCATTTGGGACATATTTAAAGACGCGAGCTATTTAGTATTAACTGTATGAATGTGTCAGTCTGACTCCATGCTGTTTTCACTTTGTCTGGAATTCCTCCGTATGGCGAATAATCTTCATAGATCGTACTCATACGAGGCGCTACCCTATATCTAATAGAATTATGGATATCCGTATAAATACTAAAGAAATAGCGAAACGTCGCCCCATATTGACGCTGTTTTTAGATTGATTTGAGTACCACTGTAGGACTGCATACATCATTTACATACATGTACATCTTATAATTCTGTTTCGCGCGTAATGCGACATATGCATCGGCAAAGCCTTTGTTTCGGAGGACAGTGCACGAGGCAGATGATGCTTCACCGGCAGACAGACCGCCAGCCGGACGGACGGACGGACAGACAGACAGACGGGCGTGTGGTAAGGTAAATAGATATACATTATATAAAATAACCGCAAACAACATACAACCTGATAGAGGGAATCAGTAACTTGCCAAATATTACATTCTTATCACACACGCGCGCACACGCACGCACGCGCGCGCACGCACGCACACGCACACGCGCACGCACGCACACACACACACGCACACGCACACACACAATTTTATTGAACCTAGGGCTGTAATTAATATACAAATGTATGTTAGCTCAATCGCTCGGATGACCTACTGATTAAGTTATGTACGCACTCAGGGCTTATCAGTTAATGCGATATGTGGTAGCTTAGAGAAATGTTGTTAGACGACCCCCCGATTAAGTTATGCGCGCACTCTGTGCTTATCAGTTAATCAGTTATGTTGCAACTCAGAGATGACAACCGTGGTATGTAAACTCGTTAATTACTTCGATGTCATTTTGTGTACCTACTGCGCTGGTGATTTTTCTCGCATTCCCGGATAAGGTTATTTAGGGTCAACATAGAAACATGCGAGCGGACAGGATATCGCCTTCATTCCGATGTATCGAGCAGACGAGATAGTATGCGTCATACTAACCGATATGATTTATTTGGAGATATACGCGTTATTTATATGACTAACCTCTAGTGCCACCAGACATACGTTCGCGCAGACGGGTTTTATAATTTGAACATTTATATTAATCGTTCCATCCAGCGTCTCATATAGAATGGATAATATTATTTTATTACAAAATACCTAGATCGCGAAACAAGTTGTTACGACTTATCGCTCTGTATATCTCATTCCTGATGGAATCCATCGCCCTCTAAAACGTACATTACGGATTATTAATAATTTATCGCGTTTTTATGGAAGTATACGTAACGATATATATTATTCATTTTCGTACATAGGTTAAGTTTGTAATTAGGATTTCTTACTCGATAAAAACGTACGCCTAGCTTGAATAATATAATGAACTTACCCGTATATTCGTTGAAGCTCGTGAAGCTGCTTGAGTACTAAGACCGTTCTAATCGGACTATATTTATATAGAAGCGTTCGTAATAGTTATTTATGGATCGGTTCGTAGTCTATATTTATAGAATGGTACGAGATCGCTATTTATAAAGCTATTACCAATAGGCTATATAGTGACGCGTATACCAAACAAGCAAAGAGCTCGGTAGTTGAGCGCTACGTCATCAATAGTGACGCGTATACCAAAAAAAGCAAAGAGCTCGGTAGTGGTGGTGGTGACGTATACGCAACAAGTAAAGAGATCGGTAGTTGCGCGATATATCATCAATAGGCTCTATAGTGACGCGCACGCGCGTGACCTACTTTATATTCCCTTATATGCAAATGAGTTACTATAAAGCGTATTCAAAATGGCGCCCGTTTGTTTACATACAAAGAGCTGCATGTACTACTTCAGACGCTCAGTTTGGATTCCGAAAGGGGCGTTCAACAGTTGATGCTGTATTTATTTTATCAAGTATTGTTCAAAATGATCTTTTCAATAATAAAAGATTATATTGCGTGTACGTCGATTTATGTAAATGTTTTGATACTATTTATTAGGGATGGCAACGAATAGCGAATTTGGTATTCGAATATTCGGTCGGGAAGGTATTCGAATATTCGAATATTTGATAGAATTCTATCAAAAACTCAAAATCACTCAAACAATCAAAGTTGCATAAACGCCATCCTGTAAGGCCATGCAAATGTGACGACGACTCATTCAGTTATTGTTGTCGGCCATTGTACATTGGTTTAAACATTGTTTATTCTAACATTTTACATATATAAATTAACAGCAGTATACTGAAAGGGACTAGAACGAAAGAAAGAACATGCATAGTTCTTTTCCCTATCAATTGATTGATATACAATAGGCAGAAGAATAATATATATAACAATGAACATATGTTGAAATCTAGTCTAGGTATATGCTAAAGAATTTCAGGAGTTATTGTATTAGTGAGTCAATATAGTTTTGGATGTTAAAAGGAAAATGGTTAATATTTAAAGGAATATTTAAATAAAGCTCAAGAACGTGAAATATAAAATTGGAGCACGAGCAGAAGATATTAGCATAAAGAAAAGTGGTTGAATAGGATATACGTTCATGGGTGTTTTCACAAATAAAACCACACGTTATTTAACATTGTATGATACAGGTACGTGTGGGTAGATGTTGTTGCAAAGAGTCAGTAATATGTCATTCTCTGTCTAAACAGTTTTGACATCATAATTAAATAATACCTACCTTAACACCTATTGTACTTATCCGATTACATGGTGTATCTATCAACACCTGCCATGGATGCAACCACAACATAATTTATTCCCACATCCTGGAGCGAATTCTTTTGTATTGGAAGGTGTTATGATGGTTTCAAAGGAAAAATAAAGTATCTGATTTATGACAGTTTATTTCATTTTTGCAAATATAATATTTTCCCCGAATATTCGAATACTGGAATAGTATTCGGATATTCGGACGTCCGAGCGAATATTCGTATATTCGTTGACATCCCTACTATTTATAGAAATGCCTTGTGGATGAAATTATATAAAGTTGGTATACAAGGCAAACTTTTACGAATTATTAAAGATATGTACCAAAAGGTTAAGTCTTGCGTCAGGAATTGTGGTAACTATTCGGATTACTTTGAATACGCCCCCCCCCCAGCTGGGCAGGGGTTAGAATATCCCAGCTGTCGCACTACAGAGGGGTACAACCCCCCAAATGTGCCTGCCTGTTTGCCGTGGGCGGAGACCTGTGTCGCCTGATGAGAGGATCCTGGTGGTTGAGTATAATCAGTGTTGGCAAATAATACCCTGTTTCCACAACACACCACTTCGGCCTTAAGTTGGGTTAAACGGGATGTCAGGAAAGCCCATCCTTGATCAATCGGCTGGTCATGCCGAGCCCTAGGGCATCGTTAATCTTAAACACATATTTTCAAAATTTATCTTGAAAACAAATATTGATTCTCTAAATATTTATACTCTTTCATTGTCTTCTTTGTGATGCCCTAGAAGGCGGTGGCTCATGGGCTAATCGGGTGAAAGTTTGATGTTTGATTGACTTTTGTAACCTCCCAAGGATAGTCTAAACTTGATAGGACCTTCTGTGGGAATACACTTGTCCAGTCTAGTCCTTTCATTCTGAGTATATCATTGATGTATCCCTGTCATGATCTGTGATGGATTTCCCCAGATCATGTCCCCTTGTTGGGCTCTGAGACGGGTGGGGAGCATTGACGATGAACTATATATTACTATTATGAGTTACACTAAAAAAAAAGCCAAGCGTGCACTAAGTGAATCCGATGATGATCCTGTTGAACAACAGAGAGTGAACTTCCCTCGCTTCATTCTCATTGAGGCTGTAGACAGTTCAAAACCTATCACAAAAATTTCCCCTTTCGTCATTGAAAAGCAAATGATATATATCCTAGGTACACCTAAATCTGTTAAAAGTCTTCGAAATGGAAGTCTTTTGGTTGAAATTACTTCAAAAGCTCAATCTCAGAATTTATTATCAACGAACACCTTCTTTGGACATTCTGTGAAGGTCAGTCCCCACAAATATTTGAACTCATCCAAAGGTGTCATCAGGTGCAGGGAATAATCATCCTGCTCTTTGGATGAGATCAAAGAAGGTTTGTCAAGTCAAGGGATCATTGACGTGAAGAGAATATCAATAAAACGTAACAACGAAATAAAAACAACAAACACATATATAATTACATGTGACACACCAGTCATCCCGTCACGTATCAAAGTCGGCTACCAGATTGTCACCGTCGACATATATGTACCTAACCCTCTTAGATGATTTAAATGCCAGAAGTATGGTCATCATGAGGATAGGTGTCGGAACGAGTCTGTATGCTCAAAGTGTGCTGAGACTGCTCCACAACATCAAGAGAACAACTGCCCCAACACAAATAAATGCGTCAATTGTGGCGCTGATCATATATCCAATTCTAAAGACATTTCTCCTGGAAAAAAGAAATTGTTAAGATCAAATATTCGGAAAACATTTCATTCCAGGATGCAAGAAAGATTTATGAATCTCGATACAAATCCGAAAAGCTATGCAAGTGTTGCTAAAACAGCTTCTGTTGAATGCAAAACTTGCAAAAACTTGTTAACCATACTTTGCCAAATCTTTCCAGACAAAAAACAGAAATAATGCAGTTATTCCCTGGTTCCGATAGTTCTTCTCATCTTGACCAGCTTACAAATCAAAATACACCACACACATCTAAACCTACGCTTACAAATCAAAATACACCACAAACACCTAAACCTACAGCAGACAAACAAAAACAAGCAAAAACAAACATACACAAGAATCCAACAACATAAAACACTCGAAACAACAATACACAAGAAAAACACATTCAACCAAAAACAACATCAACTTCATCAAAACCAATACCTACTAAAAAAGAATCTACAGCTCAACAAGCATCAACTTCAACAAAAAAGCAATCTGCTGTCACTTCCAGACAGCAGAAAAATAAACATATACAATCAGATAAACAATCAGATAAACACACAGTGTCCAGTCCAGTGTCTACTAGCAATATATACTCGGATTTGGACACGGACGATGACAATCTGGAGGGCGAGGCATCAGACTCGGACAAGTCCGAGTCTATGACCTGGCAAGATGGCGAGGGTGGCTGCAGCAAGAACCTCCAGTCGTTGCAGGATGCCACTTAATATATTTTTAACTTTATATTTTATCTATGAATAATAATTATGTAAATATCGGTATAGTATTTTTAATAATTAATCTCTCAATAATGGCCAATGGAATTATCCAGTGGAATTGTCGAGGTTTAAAATCTAATTTTGCAGAGCTTTCTCTTGTAGTGCAAGAACATAAACCTGCTGCGTTATGCCTTCAAGAAACATTTTTGAAACAAAATGATACAATTTCTATAAAACATCACACCATTTTCAATAAAATATACAGTGAAGGTGATAAAGCCCAGGGTGGGGTATCTATCATCGTCAATAATAGTGTTCCACATAAGGACTTACTGTTAAATACAAACTTACAAGCTGTTGCTGTAAGACTGTCATTACATAGCACTATCACACTGTGTTCACTATATCTTCCCCCAAGTAAACCAATTGAAGAACATAGGCTGAATGATCTTCTAATACAATTACTCACTCCATATATTCTAATAGGTGATTTCAATGCACATAACATCATCTGGGGTTGTAATAATACAAATCAAAGAGGTCTCCAGATAGAGAATTTCATCTCTGATAATTATCTTTCTTACATGAACGATCCATCTTCCAAAACATATTTACACCCAGGAACAGGATCCTATTCTGCAATAGATCTTACACTATGTAGCCCAGTCATACTTCCAGATTTCTCATGGAAAGTCGATGATGATCTCCACGGAAGCGACCACTTCCCCATCCTCATATCTGAAAATCAGCCAACAGCTTATAGTCAACCCAGAAGATGGAAACTTTTTAAATCAAATTGGACTAAATGCCAACAACTTTGTGAACAAACAATTTCATATGAAACATTCAAGGATTGTCATGATCAAACACAGCTATTCACTACATTACTAATAAAAGCAGCAGAACAATCCATACCTCAGACTTCACCTAATCCAAAGAGACCATACAAACCCTGGTATGATGATGATTGTAAGAAAGCCATCCAAAATAGGAAATCCGCCATAAGAAAATTCAATTTGAGACCCACCACAGAACATTTAAACAACATTCGCATATATAGAGCAAAAGCACGACGTACAATACAAAGCAGCAAACGCAAATGTTGGAAACAATACATCTCAAGACTAAATAACAGAACAACAATTAAGAAAACTTGGGACATGATAAGAACAATTAATGGCAAAGGTACTTCACCTATTAACCACCTCACTGCCAACAACAAACAAATCACCACACCTCTGGAAATTTCAAACACCTTAGCAGAAACATTTGCACAAAAATCATCAGCAAATAATTATTCACAAAATTTTTAGAAATTCAAAGACACTAAAGAAAAGAAAAAACTAAACTTCAATTCAAAGAACAAAGAACATTACAACAAACTATTTAATCTTAAAGAACTAAAGTCTGCTTTGTCAAAAGCACATGATACATCCCCAGGTCCAGATAAAATCCACTATCAATTCTTAAAAAATCTACCTAGCTCCTCCCTCTTTATATTATTGGACATGTTTAATTCTATATGGCAAACTGGTGAATTTCCTACATCTTGGAGGGAGGCTTTAGTCATCCCAATACCAAAACCAGATAAGGATAAAATGGATCCAAACAACTATAGACCCATAGCGTTAACAAGTTGTATATGTAAAACTATGGAAAGAATGGTAAACAACCGGCTTGTATGGTTTCTCGAATCAAATCATTTAATTGTTAATGTCCAGAGTGGCTTTCGTCAGCAGCGAAGCACACTGGATCATCTAGTTCGTTTCGAAACATTTATAAGAGAGGGCTTTATCAATAAACAACATGTTGCTTCAGTATTTTTCGACCTTGAGAGTGCTGACGACACAACCTGGAAATATGGCATTTTAAAAGATCTTCACGACTTTGACCTCAGAGGACGCCTTCCATTATTTATTTCTGCATTTTTAAATGAAAGACTTTTTCGTGTTCGTGTTTGTAATACCCTATCAGAGGCTCGGGAACAGCAGATGGGTGTACCACAGGGTTGTATTTTGTCCGTTACATTGTTTAGTATTAAGATAAACAATATTGTTAAATAAATAAATCCAGGGGTTGAGTGCTCCCTTTATGTAGATGATTTTGTTATTTGCTTCAGGTCTAGTAATATGAACATAATAGAACGCCAACTCCAGCAATGTCTGAATAAACTTCAGACTTGGTCGGATGAAAATGGTTTTAAATTTTCTAAATCAAAAACTAAATGTATGCATTTTTGTAATCTACGGGGACTTCATCCAGACCCAGAAATTTACCTGGATGGCTCACGTGTAGAAGTAGTCTCAGAATACAAATTTTTAGGTGTTATCTTTGATAAAAAACTCTCATTCATTCCTCATATCAATAATTTAAAAAAGAAATGTCAAAAAGCTCTAACTATTTTAAAGGTTGTGGCACATTCCGATTGGGGAGCTGATAGAAAGGTACTTCTACGGCTCTATCGGTCATTGGTTCGCTCTAAGCTGGATTATGGTTCGATAATTTACGGATCTGCACGAAAATCGTACCTGAAAATACTTGATCCTATACATAATCACGGTCTACGATTAGTCCTTGGAGCTTTCAGAACGTCTCCTGTTAAAAGTCTTTATGCTGAAGCAAATGAACCCTCTCTGTATGCTAGACGACAGAAGCTAGCTCTTCAATACCTACTGAAACTCAAGTCAAATCCTCTAAACCCAGCTCACAAAGTGGTCTTTCAACCCCAATTTAAAGTGCAGTTTCAAAGAAAAACGAGAGCTATTGCCCCACTAGGTATACGCATGGAACAATGTCTAGATGACCTACATATTGACATGAAATCTATTGCACAGTATAAAATCCCAGATTCTCCTCCTTGGACCCTTAAAACTGCCGAGTTTCGCTTTGATCTCACTTCTGATAAAAAGTCTATTACAGACCGGAGCCAGTTTCAAACAAAATATCATGAAATCAGGGAATTTTATTCTGACTTCAAAGCCATATACACAGATGGTTCAAAAGCTGGTGACACTGTTGCGTCAGCAGCAATCTTTGGGAATAAACTTCCAAACAAGTCCTCAATTTTCTCTGCCGAACTGAAGGCCATAGATCTCGCTCTAGATCTTGCAGTGGAATCACACTATGTTCAATATATCATTTTCTCTGATTCCTGTCTGTTTTACAGGCTTTGTATTATGAAAAGTTTGAAAATCCTATTGTTTGTACTTTGCTTGAAAGGATTTCTTCCCTTTCAGAAACAAATACATTTGTGTTCTGCTGGCTTCCGAGTCATATGGGAATAAAAGGTAATGAAATTGCTGACCAGAATGCAAAGCTGGCTTTGTCATTATCAATTTCTAGGATTAAAGTGTGTTATACCGATTTTAAATCTACAATTCTTACCTTAATTCAATCCTCTTGGCAGGCCCAATGGGATGGTGAAATTTTTAACAAACTTTATTCGGTCAAACCAACACTTGGCGAATGGTGCCCAATTTACAGGCCTATTCGTCGAGAAGAAGTCATTCTTGCCCGTCTCAGGATTGGTCATTCTCGAATATCACATTCATGGCTGTTGTCACGAGATGATGCACCAGACTGTATCCCATGCAATACTCTATACACGGTGGAGCATATCTTAATACACTGTGTTGACCTTCAACCAATCCGGTTGCAGTACTACAATGTGGACAACATTAAAAAACTCTTCGACTCTATCAGAGTAGAGTCCATCATATCATTTATCAAGGCAATAGGAATTTATAATAAGCTGTGATATCAATTGTTAATCATGCATTTGTAGTAATCATTCATTCATATATTACCTGTAATTAATCTTACGTCTTTATAACTACTTAGTATTAATTTTTACGTAATGCATATACTTATATAGAATTTTATTTCATACACTCGATAATAAACATAACTTTAATGCGCGCTACATGACCTTATATGTCGATGCGCCGTAAAACACCATTCATTCATTTGAATACGCCAGTGGCCTGAGACAAGGGGAGATAATGTCACCCATTTTGTTTTCATTGTTTGTTGAAGATTTAGAATTATTTTTACAGGGTAACAACGAGTCTGGATTATTAATTGATGATATTTCCCTATTGCTATTGTTGTTTGCCGATGATATGGTCATATTAGCAAAATCACCGCATGAATTGCAAACCAATTTAAATTTATTAAATGACTATTGTAAACTTTGGGGATTAGAGGTGAATACGACAAAAACTAAGGTTATGGTATTTCGGAAAAGGGGTGGATTACTGCCGGTTGAATCATGGACCTATAATGGAACTAATATTGAAATAACAAATGATTTTAATTATTTGGGTACTGTTTTTAATTATACAGGTAACTTTGCCATGAATCAACAGTTTTTGTCAGGCAAAGCATTAAAAGCGTTGAATATTCTCCTCACTAACTGTACAAAAATAAGCCTGAAACCAAAGCTGCTTTGCCAGCATTTTGATGCCTTTGTGGGCTCTATTTTAAATTATAGTTCTGAAATTTGGGGTTTCACCAAATCAAAGGCGCTAGAACGTATTCATTTGAAATTTTGTAAACGTATTTTAAATGTAAGAGTAACTACTTGTTCTACAGGCGTATATCGCTAATTAGCCAGATATCCACTTTACATAACACGTTATACTCGAATTGTAAAATATTGGTTTAAATTGTTACATACAGATAATATAATTTTAAAACGTGTATATAGCCAGGCTGTAAATGATTGTGCAAATGGTTCCAGACATTGGGCGTCCAAACTTAAAGATATTTTAAATAGTTATGGTTTCTCGAACATTTGGGAAAATCCATATAGTGTACAGTGTAGCCAGTTTATAAGTTTGTTTAAACAACGTGTGATTGATTGTTTCATTCAAGGTTGGTTTGTAAGCAAAGAGACAAGTGGTGTACTAAACTTGTATGATAGCTGTAAATTAAAATTTGAATATGAACCTTATCTAGATATTGTACCAAATATCTTACGTTTTTTAATTACAAGATTAAGAATGTCTGCACAATCATTACGAATACATACTGGTAGATATGGACAAAATAGAATTCCACAAAATGAACGCTATTGTTTGTGTTGCAATACACACGACCTAGAAGACGAATATCATTTTATACTTGTTTGCCCGTGCTATTCAGATTTGAGAAAACTTTACATAAGAAATATTATTTTGTAAGACCAAATATGCTTAAGTTTATTGAATTGTTGCAATCTAATAAAAGAAATATCCTATATATGTTAGCTTTATTCTATAATAAAGCAGTTGACATTAAAATAACACTTTTAAATAGTATGACATAAATCCAATATCAGCACTAATTATTGTTCATCCTCATCAAATTGTTGTATATATTTACATCATATATATTTGTATATATGTATTTGACGATGTACCATGTACAAGTCTTAATAAAATGTCTGTTTTGTTCTGTTCTGTGATTATTAAAACATATACTAGATGACATAGAAAACGCACACTTCGGATACGTGTGTTTTTACATGAAAAGCAATAACTATATAAATAAATAGTTTTAAACATTTTGGAATATTTTTGGTCGTCTTTTGTAATAAAAATGTGATATATCTTTGATGGAATCCTTCGTATCTCGTTTTCATGTACTAATAATCATATAATGTAGGTGTGCGTTTTCTATGTCCCCTAGTACATATATCTGTCTTGTGTTCATTATCCACCTGGAAAACTGGTTTTATATTGTACTATACTCCCCAAACAGTGCGTAATAAATTTAGCGACGTTATCGGAACTCATTTCAACGATCTAGCCCGTTGTGCAAAACCACAATATTTGCACGAAATGTTTATTATTGTCATATATAAATAGTAATGTATTACATAAATACATTAATCTATTTAATATACGACATCATTGATTTACCATGTACTATATATATTTGTCTTATGCATATCGTCTGCTATCATTTTCGCGCCTAAAATATCAAATCTATTTTCGCACGGGAATGACTTAAGATTTTAGGCCTAATCTCATTTATCAAGGCCGTGGTTGCAGGTGTCCAGTTATGTACGATAAGGCGACGAACTGGTTTGATGTGTAATGTCATAGATAACATAACAGATGTTTTAGGAATAACAGATTTGTTTTAGGAATGTATAGATATAGACACTGATTCATAGTGTAATAATAAAATGGAATTTTATTAACTAAAATCCGATACACTTAGGCCTACCTCCAGGCGAGAGTGTGGCGTGATCTCATTCTATTATAGAACATAGAAACTGTTTCTATGATACTTTAATATTATGGACATTAAAGAATTATAACTTATAAAGTTTGTCGATAATTAAATAAAATCGTTCAGCCATAGAATAAACAGAGAGTTTCGGCGAACCATATCGAAGGTGATTAAAAGTTCATAAATCAGAAACCTTGATTAGATTATAGTAGAATTGAAATGACGGATTAGAGAGACTGGAGTTAATTATACTGTGTAGCGCATAGTCGGCTCACACAATTGGATTGTTAAATAAGCTTTTAATGATACGAGGTATATATATATAAATCACTGATTATATATATATGAATATCTCTGATGCCAATTTAAACTAGATATTATATAGAAGAAATGTAAATCTGTGTTGAGTTATCATTAATACATATAATAAAGAAGAAACCCCCTAGACAACTCCAGCGAGTCTACAATAGGATAGACCCTGGTAAGAGCCTTAGCAACTGAGACATATAATTACGAGAAGAAAATGGAGAGTTTGCGACAATTGGGACGCTCGTCCGGGATTGGACATACAATACAATACAAAACATTTTATTGCATGAGATAATAAAATACAATAAAGAAGAAATGACATATCGTGACATATTGTGAAGGACACTAGAATTTATATATGGAATATTGTGAAGGACACTAGGATTTATACATGAAGAATACAAGGGACTATTAATTAACGTGTGAAAATAGAAGTGCATGCGAAACAGTGTTAGAATTTGTAAATAAGTGAAAGACGTCAACGAATTATTAAATTAGTGAAATGGATTAAATTATTGGAAATGTGCAAACTTTGAATATGTGATAAATTATATATTGGATTAACGGACGAGACAGACTTCGGTAAGTACCATTTTTCTTTTCATAGAGGCTTAATATTATCATTAAAATTATATTAGTGATTTACTTCCTTTTATTGAACTCAATTCTATAATACATTTGGAGATACATTCTGGGGATTAAAAATTTTGGGAAATAAAAAAATAAAATGGCTACAACTATGAGTGCTAATAAGGAAACTGAGGGGCCGGTTCACCCCGACTTGCAGACAACAGGTGATGAGATATGGGACAAATTAATGAGACTTCCCTTCTTTAATCAGGCAAATCTGGAACGTCAGGGTGAGATTTATGAGAAAGAAAGAGAGAGTGAAAGAGAGAGGGAAGAAGTAAAACAAAGAGAGAGAGAAAGAGAGAGGGAAGAAGTAAAACAAAGAGAAGAAAGAGAGAGGGAAAGAGAAGAAAGAGAAAGAGAGAGGGAAGAAATAAAACAAAGAGGGGAAAGAGAAGAGAGGGAAAGGGACAGGGAAGAAAGAATGCAAAGGGAGAAAATGCAGATGGAGATTCGCCTGAGAGAAATCCAGAGAGATCAGGAATCTCAGCAAAATAACCCCCTCCATACAGATAATAGGCCCTCTAAGACAAACATTTCTGTTCCTATTTGGACCCAGACGATGAGGCCAGATAAATTCTTCGCAACATGTGAGAGACTGTTCGAAGCTAGCCAGGTCGCCAAACAAACATGGGTGGGCCATATTATAGACAAGTTGTCCGACAAGGCCAGAAATATATATGCCACTCTTCCTGTCCAAGACGCTAATAATTACGATACCCTCAAGGCCGCCATCTTGGATGAATATAGACTCTCACCCACTGTATATATAAAGAATTTCTTCTCTTGGGTAAAGAAACCTCAGCAGACATATTCCGAATTCATTAAGGAATTAAGGGAGCAAATGACTCTATGGACGGAGAACAATGATCCGAGCGAGGTCAACTGGATCGAGCTGCTCTTGAGATATAGGTTCGATTCCCAGCTAAGTGATGAGCTTAATTTGTTCATTCTGGATAAGAAAACATCTACTCTCCAGGAATGTATTTCCCTGGCCGATGAATATAACCTCCATCGCAGATTAGCGCCCAGGACACGGATTAATTCAAATCCGAATTTGAAACCCAGAGATACCGAACACCGACCTCCAGCCCCAAGGCCATATATCCCATCACCCATGTATCGACCCAGTATGAGGATAGATAATTCCCAAGCTACCCATAGAACTCCCCGGATAGAAAAATATTGTAGTTATTGTAGGCGTAATGGCCACGGACGAATAGAGTGTTGGGCAGATCCCAATTCACCTAGGTACAGGGGTACTAGAAACCTAGCAAACGGACACCACGTGTCAAACACTACTCATAGTTCAGCCTTTATAACCAATGAGCCAGTGAACTCATGTGAAAATACCGAGATGGTAAATCCATTACTTGCCAAATATACAGGTCAAGCACGCATAAATACTAACACCGCACAAGTGACGTATTTGCGAGATACAGGTGCGACAATCAGTTTATTGTCGGCTACTGATCAAACCGCTGATCATTTAGAATACACAGGTGAACGGGTAACAATCCGCGGTGTCAATTATATCCCTGGTAATTACCCGATAGCAAAGATTAGCGTTGATTGTCCAATCTACCAAGGAACATTGAAGGTGGCTGTATTAAAGCACATATGCACCGCGGGGGTGGATCTTATAATAGGTAACGACTGTGAAACGGCCCCTGTCACTGATTTGATTACCTGTGGCGTGGTTACACGCTCCAATAAGAAAATTATCCCGTTTGATGAAACTGTCACGTCCAACCCAGACTCAGAAAACACGACCGATACAAATCACAATGTCTTACCTTTTCGGAATACAATTGAGATCAATTCCCCCTCTGAGAAAGCCAGTACAGTTAAACCCCAAAATATTTCCTCTATTGACGATTTGAGTCCTGATAAATTATTGCAAGAACAGAATAATGACCCGACCTTAGCACCCCTCTGGGAAATGGCTCAAGAAGGAACACCTATTCGGCAAGGATATTACATCCAGCTCGAACCACGACTACTTATGAGGAGAGAACAACCTCAAGACACGTCCAAAGTTCGACCCTGGAAAATATATGATCAGGTGGTAGTTCCACGGGGATTCCGTGATCATATAACGGGACTCGCCCATGACAGTTTAAGTACGGGACCCAGGGACCTAGTAAGACCCTGAAGCGCATTAAGCGCCGCTTCTTTTGGCCGGGAATCCGCGCAGATGTTAAACGATTCTGCCATAGCTGTGGGCCGTGCCAGAGAGCGGGTAAGGGACAGAAAGCCACTGTAGCCCCATTGAAACCCCTGCCCATTATATCCCAACCATTCAGATTTATATCCGCTGATTTCGTTGGACCCATGAAGAAAACTATTAATGGGAACCAGTATATCTTGAATTTTATTGATCATGCCACTAAATATACGGAATCTTTCCCATGCGCCGCAGCGACTGCTGTTAATGCACAAAAAGCCCTGATCGAGATAATATCTCGACATGGAAAACCCCAGACCCTGTTGACTGACCGAGGAAGCGCTTTCATAGCTGAAACATTCACACGCTTCCTAGCCGAGCACGATATACGTCACTTAACTAGCACGAGTTACAGGCCTCAAACCAACGGATCAATAGAGACATATAATGGTACATTGAAAACCATGCTTAGAATCCTTGGGGAGAACTCTTTATCACCTTGGGATGAGATGCTACCCTGGCTATTATTTGCATATAGAAGTGCAGAGCACTCTAGCACAGAATATTCTCCCTTCTACCTTCTATATGGGCGCGAACCTAGAGATAATCTAGATTCCACTTATGATCTCTGGGCTAGAAATGAGCGGGATGAAGGGATCCCCATAAATAACTATGTACAAGAATTATGTCATAGATTAGCTGAAGCGTTACGTGACGCCAGCGAGAATGCACAACAGGCCGCAGATGGTCGTAAAACAAAGTATGACAGAAGTAAGAAAGCGAAAATGCGTGTATTCCAGCGTGGTGAATTAGTGTTAGTACGATTACCGTTTAAAGGTAATAAGCTGAAAAATGCCCTCCAGGGACCGTATCCGGTACACGAAAAGGTAGCGTCGCATACCTATATTATATACATGCCTGATAAGAGAGTAAAATACCGTGTTATGCATGTAAACCAGTTGAAGCCCTGGACAGGTAGGGATGAGGGTGCAGCTCTAGCTGATAGTAGTCCGGTGTATGAGTCCCAAGACCCTACCCTATTAGATTACCAAGCCCCTACGGACATTGAGAAAGAATTCGATCCTTGCAGTCCTCTTGAATCTGTACCTAAGAAAACCTGGCCGGATATCAGTCATTTAAACCCAGACCACAGGGACGATATTAGTCAGTTATTTGACCGTTACCCCCGTCTATTCTCTGGACAACTGGGACGTTTCCACGGTGTTACCCATGATATTGATGTGCAAGGTGCTTCACCCGTAGTCCAGCCTTACTACCGCATGTCTCCAGAATAGAAACAAATATTAAAAACTGAGCTAGATCAAATGTTGGAGTTAGGAATTATCCGCCCTAGCAGAAGCCAGTGGGCCTCTCCCATAATATTGGTACGCAAATCAGACTCGGAATGGCGACCATGTATTGATTATCGGAAAATTAATGACCTGACTCGAGGAGAAGCCTTCCCCATCCCGAGATTAGACGATCTCATTGATCAGGTCGCAGGTTCGAGTCTGATATCAATTTTAGATCTTAATAAAGGATATTGGCAGATTCCGCTAACCCCTCGAGCTAGTGAAATTGCAGCGTTCATAACCCCCTGGGGCTTGTTTGAACCATTAACTCTCCCATTTGGTTTAAAAAACGGTGGAGTTACCTTCCAGAGGGCCATAAACGAGATAATCGCTCAATCCCCGACAGAACCCATCCGCGATAGATTTGCCGACGCATATCTGGATGATATTGCTGTTCGATCCAATTTATGGTCACAGCACATAAATCACTTGGATTGGACATTTCATAGACTAGAGGATAGTGGTGTTACTTTGAATCCGAAGAAGTGTAAAATTGGGTCTGGAACAGTCAAGTACTTGGGACATGAATTAGGTTCGGGAAAAATCAAACCAATTTCCAGCAAGGTTGAGTGTATTAGTAATATCTCTCCCCCACAGACCAAGAAACAATTACGAGGATATCTGGGATCAGTAGGATTTTACAGGAAATTCATTCCCCAGTTCGCTGAGATCGCCGCTCCCCTGACTGACTTATTAAAGGGCAAGCGATCAGGGAACATCATAACTCAGTGGAGCGATAAACATCAACTTGCTTTCGAATCCTTAGAGAAAGCTTTAACCAATAAACCCATACTGAAGGCCCCTGACTTTAACCAAGAGTTCGAACTCTATACTGATGCTTCCGATTTGGGAATTTCGGCTGTACTGACTCAGACCGTTGACCAAGTACCACACCCAGTAGCATTTTATTCCCGAAAACTTATTCCACGAGAGAAAAACTACTCTACAATAGAGAAGGAATTATTAGCTATAGTGGCCGGTATCGAACATTTTCGCATATATGTAAGCACAAGCAAAACACTCATCAATTCAGATCATAATCCCCTTGTATGGTTAAGTAGGTCGAAAACGTCCAATCAACGCCTCTTAAGATGGGCACTGTGTCTCTCAGAATTTAATTTGACCATTAAACATATCAAAGGGACTCAAAATGTTCTAGCAGACTTTCTCAGTAGAGTTTAATGATTGTGATGTTTGACTTAGTAAATGTACTTGGTATTATTTCAGTTGTTCAGTAAATAGTTATTGCCTCTATGATTAGAATGTTGGTACCTAGCGAAAGAAATGCTATTTTAGGACATATGATGTATTGATATTATGATTATTTTCTACTGTATATTCAAAGGAATGAAGATTTGTAAATCGGCCGATAGCGGGCGATGTCAAACTTCTCCCCGGGTAGGGAGGATTGTGCAAAACCACAATTATTTGCACGAAATGTTTATTATTGTTATATATAAATAGTAATGTATTATATAAATACATTAAACTGTTTCTATATATGGCCAAGTGTTTACCATGTAATATATATATATTTGTTTTATGCATAATCGTCTGCTATTATTTTCGCGCCTAAAATTACCAGTCTCGCTTCGCGCGGGAAATGACTTAAGATTTTAGGCCTAATCTCAGTTTATCAAGGCCGTGGTTGCAGGTGTCCAGTTATGTAATATAAAGGCGACGAACTGGTTTGATGATGTAATGTTAGATAACATAACAGATGTTTTAGGAATAACAGATGTTTTAGGAATTGTTATATCATATAGACACTGATTCAATAGTGTATATAAGAAATGGATTTTATTAACTAAAATCAGATACACTTAGGCCTACCTCCAGGAGAGAGTGTGGCGTGATCTCATTCTATTATATAGAACATAGAAACTGTTTCTATGATACTTAGATATTATGGACATTATAAGAATTATAACTTATAAAGATTTGTCGAATAATTAAATAAAATCGTTCAGCCATAGAAGAAACAGAGAGTTTCGGCGAACCATATCGAAGGTGATTAAAAGTTAATAAATCAGAAACCTTGATTAGATTATAGTGATATTGAGTAATGACGGATTAGAGAAACTGGAGTTAATTATATTGTGTAGCGGATAGTCGGCTCACACAAATTGGATTGTTAAATAAGCGTTTAATGATACGATGTATATATATATAAATCACTGATTATATATATATGAATATCTCTGATGCCAATTTAAACAAGATATTATATAGAAGAAATGTAAGACTGTGTTGAGTTATTATTAATACATATATTGAAGAAGAAACCCCCTAGACAACTCCAGCGAGTCTACAATAGGATATACCCTGGTAAGAGCCGTAGCAACTGAGACGTATAAATACGAGAAGAAAAAGCAGAGTTTGCGACACCGTGAGCAAACGATGACACAGCATAATGCAACCAGTCAGCAAACTATGACGAAACATAATGCAACAAGTACATATTTGATGGAGCAAATAATTATATTTAATTCTTTAATCTCTTTATTCTCAGCTACACATTTAATGGTACGCTAAAGAAGAAAATCACTAGTCGTACTTTCACGATTAATTCATATAGTGGAAGTCGTGATTGCGCATTGATAACGCGTTCGCTTCAGGTACGAAATTCCATGAGTTCGAGCCCCGTTGGAGCTATTACGATTGTGCCCTTAGGTAAGGCATTTAAATTCCGCATCGCCTCTTCTTGAGAATGATTAATATAAGTTGTAAGAACTTGTTTAGCAATCGAGCTAATATAAATTTGTATAAACTAAACTAAACTATATATATATATATATATGTCCTCTCTATATCCGACTTTTCGGCTTCAATGCCTTTTTTCACGGGAAACATAAATCATCCAGCTAATACATTGTGTTTAAGCTTGTTGTTTCCCGTGAAAAAGGCTTTTAAGCCGAACATTCGGATATAGAGAGGAAAATATTATCATTACCATTATAAATACCATGCCATACTTATAATGACTGAATAACGTATTGTTAATTTAATCACCATGACTTATATACACTGTTATTTATAATGATTTTAATATTCGTGTGACTTCTAGATCCATTATGTATGTGTTCATATGTATGTATAGCAACTATGTTAATGCACGAGCCACTAATAAAACATTTACTTTACTTTACTTACGTACGTACTTACATGTACGTACTTACACGTACTTACTTACACCTACGTACTTACACCTACGTACTTACACGTACTTACTTAAACGTACGTACTTACACGTACTTACTTACACGTACTTTATTACGTACTTACTTGCGTACTTACTTACACGTACTTACTTACACGTACTTGCGTACTTACTTACACGTACTTGCGTACTTACTTACACGTACTTACTTACACGTACTTACTTACACGTACTTACTTACACGTACTTACTTAAACGTACTTACTTACACGTACTTACTTAAACGTACTTACTTACACCTACGTACTTACACGTACTTACTTAAACGTACGTACTTACACGTACTTACTTACACGTACTTACTTACACGTACTTACTTACACGTATTTACTTACAAGTACTTACTTACACGTACTTGCGTACTTACTTACACGTACTTACTTACACGTACTTGCGTACTTACTTACACGTACTTACTTACACGTACTTGCGTACTTACTTACACGTACTTGCGTACTTACTTATACGTACTTACTTACACGTACTTACTTACACGTACTTACTTACACGTACTTACTTGCACGTACTTACTTACACGTACTTGCGTACTTACTTACACGTACTTGCGTACTTACTTACACGTACTTGCGTACTTACTTACACGTACTTGCGTACTTACTTACACGTACTTACTTACACGTACTTACTTACATGTACTTACTTACACGTACTTACTTACACGTACTTGCGTACTTACTTACACGTACGTACTTACACGTACTTACTTACACGTACTGACTTACACGTACTTACTTACACGTACTTACTTACACGTACTTACTTACACGTACGTACTTACACGTACTTACTTACACGTACTTACTTACACGTACTAACACACACTACTTACACGTACTTACTTACACGTACTTACTTACACGTACTTACTTACACGTACGTACTTACACGTACTTACTTACACGTACTTACTTACACGTACTGACTTACACGTACTTACTTACACGTACGTACTTACACTTACTACACTACTTACACTTACTTACTTACACGTACTTACTTACACGTACTGACTTACACGTACCTACTTACACGTACTTGCGTACTTACTTACACGTACTTGCGTACTTACTTAACGTACTTACTTACACGTACTTACTTACACGTACTTATTTACACTTACTTGCGTACTTACTTACACGTACTTACTTACACGTACTTACTTACACGTACTTACTTACACGTACTTACTTACACTTACTTGCGTACTTACTTACACGTACTTACTTACACTTACTTACTTAAACGTACTTACTTACACGTACTTACTTACACGTACTTATTTACACTTACTTGCGTACTTACTTACACGTACTTACTTACACGTACTTACTTACACGTACTTACTTACACTTACTTGCGTACTTACTTACACGTACTTACCTACACGTACTTACTTACACGTACTTACTTAAACGTACTTACTTACACGTACTTACTACTTACTTACACGTACTTACTTACACGTACTTACTTACACGTACTTACTTACACGTACTTACTTACACGTACTTACTTACACTTACTTGCGTACTTACTTACACGTACTTACTTACACATACTTACTATGGTACGATGGTCGCCAGATCGGACAGGTGTGTTTTCTCCGGTACTCCGGTTTCCTCCCCCCACACGAATTACCACATAATTATACGCTTTCATCCGCGCCAACAAGAGTGATTAATATAAGTTGTTAGAACATGCTTCGCAATCGTTGTGAAAATAAATAAAGTTTAAAACTAAAGTTTAAACTAACAGTTTCTTGGCTTTCGAATGTAAAATAAATGTTTCTAATTAATATAATAAACATGTGAATTTATATGTGATATGTTTTGCTGCAATATGTCTCTGTATCATTCTATTCAGAATGCTATGTACTTTTAATGTGATTATTTACATTTGTGTTTGCATTATATGAATGTACATAGATGCGACTTAAGAATAAAGGTGAACACAAACTATCAATTATTTCCAGCTAGCAAATTTAACACTTTGCATTATACGAACGAACGAACATCTTTTATTCACAAACTATACAGTTTCTAGTAACCATTTTATTCTCTCATTTCACATGCATACGTGAAAGAATGAGGCTTACGATAACAAATATTTACGAGGCTTGAATAACATGATATGTTGCAAATAATAAACATTATAGTACTATTATTGTTGCTATGGATAATTATTCGATTTTCAGGTGCACTAATAGTAGGGGAGATCGTGTAACGAACAACTGTCTTTCTTTTCATTGGTACAAGCAATTTAAAGAATTGTGGATCCACGGAGAGTCAAGCATTTTTATTTTGTCAATGGCGTTAATTAGAAATATTTAGTATCTACATCCGCTATGCTAAATTCCATCAATGGCGTTAATTAGAAATATTTAGTATCTACATCCGCTATGCTAAATTCCATCAATGGCGTTAATTAGAAATATTTAGTATCTACATCCGCTATGCTAAATTCCATCAATGGCGTTAATTAGAAATATTTAGTATCTACATCCGCTATGCTAAATTCCATCAATGGCGTTAATTAGAAATATTTAGTATCTACATCCGCTATGCTAAATTCCATCAATGGCGTTAATTAGAAATATTTAGTATCTACATCCGCTATGCTAAATTCCATCAATGGCGTTAATTAGAAATATTTAGTATCTACATCCGCTATGTTAAATTCCATCAATGGCGTTAATTAGAAATATTTAGTATCTACATCCGCTATGTTAAATTCCATCAATGGCGTTAATTAGAAATATTTAGTATCTACATCCGCTATGTTAAATTCCACCAATGGCGTTAATTAGAAATATTTAGTATCTACATCCGCTGTGTTGAATTCCATCGGACCGAACAAAATACTTCGACATAACCGACATTTGACCTAATTATTTGACTATTTGTTTGACTATTTGCATTGATTGTTTCGTGTATATAATGAAATATACTAATAAACTAATAATGACAATCGGAACAAAACATATAAATAAAAAAAGATATCCCTTGTCCCGAAGAGTTGGACTCGCGTCCCCGGAGGACTGCCTGCATATTCTGTAAACGTTTATTTAATAATATTTTGTTGCATCTTTTTCATAATGACGAATACAATTTACAACTACATATCACAATAACGTTACTGTCACATTTATAACATACATAAAACCTGATAATATCCATATACATGCCATTTTCAAAGTGCAAAATTATTGTGTTACAAGTTCTGAAAACATTAGCCCATGCATGTACACGTTTAGCGCGCGACAGTGTACATAACAGCACACATTCAATCCATACATAATCATATATCATAACAAAATAGGTACAACATGCATGTGTAATACAACGCGTGTATTCTGAATAACAACATTTATTGTACAGATTTACTGTTATATCTCACAGTTGTGTCTATGTATATTATACTATAAACAAGCTGTTGCTATAAGAACTTCGATATTAAATATCATAGTGCATTAACCATATATTAATTTTTTTTAAATTTCAGACTGATTTGATTTAATTTATTTCTAAACGATACAACGCTGACCGATTAACGCAGTGGTTAGCTCACTCGCTTCTCACCAATGCAACCCGGGTTCGATCCTCGAACCGGGAAGTATGTGCGATGATACGGTGGGCGCCAGATCGGACAAGTGGGTTTTCTCCGGGTACTCCGGTTTCCTCTCACACGAATTACCACATTTACGCTTTCATCCGCGTCAACGAGAGTGATTAATGTAAGTTGTTAGAACTTGCTTCGCAATCGTTGTAAAATAAATACAGTTTAAACTTTAGTAGCACGCGTTTAGCATCGACTCCAATAATCAACAACACGTCACTTCAAGAGCGTGGCTGACCGTTATATGAAAGCCTACTTTAACAATTGAGAGTTTGTATACCGCAGACACACTGTTTAGCAATGCTATTTATCACCACTCCAATAGTTGCTACCTCTTTGTAACTTGTGTCACATGTGTCATATTGACCAACCAGATTTAAAACAGTTAGTTGCCGTATACCATATTAACACGTTTGAATGTTAAATACTTTACTTGCGTGTTTTACGTTTACTTATCGTCGCTACCGGTTGTCCATATGAGCGACGCCTCCTGAAGAGATTAGTTCTTTTACTTAAACGGTGTACAGCACCGACACGAGACCTCGATTTAAAGTCCCACCTGAAAGACTGTTAATTGTATTAGTGTCAGACGTGGGATCGAACCTGCGATCACTGGGTTACCAGTCACATACGGTACAATTTTATATTTTCATTATATTTAAGGTGACATATAGACCCACTGGGTCTGGTGATATTTATGTTATACATTATCTACTTGATCTATACGACGTATATACTCATGTCACTATAATAAACAATGACTTACTCATTGCATTGGCCTTTTGCGATGCAGAGGCGCTTTAAAGATGTTTGAACCATGCCACTAACTCTGAAGAGTTTAGCAAGAGTGGACTATATGTGTTCTGTTATACTACTCCAAACCATTGGATCAGAGTACTGTAAATAATTAGTGTATACAAATGTATTTAGCTCGATTGCGAAACAAGTTCTTACAACTTATATTAATAACTCTCGGGACCTCATTCCTGATAAAATCCATCGCCATGAGGGGGAGTATGTATGTAAATAATTCTGTTCTTGGCTTTAATATTGATGGAAACTGTCAACCATGGTGTCCAGTATTTGTCACCTTCTCTTAAAGTATTGTCGCTCCTCCTCTTTGTGTTCTCAGATATGTGCTAATATTACAATCATGCTGCTATGTGTGTTATGTGATTTAGAATGTTACGTATGTACATATGATAATGCTAATTCTGTTTGCTGTATGTAAACATTATGCATGTATGAAATAAAAAGTTTGAAGTTTGTAACTAATTTGTATAGTCACTAATATTATGTAGGTCCTTTTTGTTTAAGCGTATTAATACGTCATTATAGAACATAATTTACAACAAATAATTGTGTACACAATAAATATAAGTGGATTGAAAAGAAAACTATACGCTTCATTGGATTTATCACCACTTTCGTCATTTTAGCTATTTTGTTCATGCTTGATGCTTGAAGTGACCAGCATAATTATTCTAGAAACCACAATTGTTAGTTAGTGCATGCTTTATAGTTACAATGTACATTAACATATTTGTACAGAGTACTAAGTACAGAGTTAAAAGTACATTTCAAATTAAAAAGTTTGCTTAGGCAATTCAGGTGCCTTGTTCGTGTTTTGTTGAAGTCATGATAGCGCAGTCGTAGCGTGTTCGCTTCAGGCGTGTTAGCCCCTGAGTTATATAGTCGTTACGATTGTGCCCTTAGGCAAAGCACTTAAATTCCACATTATCTCCCTTCTCGCTCATGGTGATGAATTACATCAGTATCTAATGTTGTAAGAACTTGTCTCGCATTCGAGCTAAATTAAATTTGAATAAGTTAACCTACCTGGTTCATATAACACGTACAGTCAAACCTGTGCTAAAGGCCACCTCCGAATAAAGGCCGCATATGAAAAACATGTCTCTAAAGACCACCATTTTCTCTCCCGTTGAGCCATTTTCAATGCATTTCAACCCTCTATTGAGATACCACCTGCCAGCAAAGGCCACTTTTTGACTTTCCCAACAGACAGGTTTGACTGTATATGTACATACTTATACATTTTTTGATATATTTTAAGTAATATCTGGTTTCCGTGTATTTTCAGGGTCGTATACTGACAGTGCAGGTGAGTAAATGTGTTATATTCATTTTAATTTATGTGTCGTTTGCAATTATTTTATGAAGACGGTTAGTTTTGACTGATGATTTTTGCCCTATTTTTAGAAGATCTGGAACTATTTTTGCAAAACAAAGTCCAATTGTTGGATTTCCCTATATGAGATGTGCATAATGCTGCTCTTAGTTGCTAATGGTATGATCATTATTGGCCCTTTCCAACAAGACCTCCAAAATAGTTTAAATAATTTGCATGATTATTGTCAGTATTGGTGGCTCGAAGTAAACACGGATAAGACGAACATTGTTGTATTTCGAAAGAGTCGCCGTTAAGTGTTATAATAACGTTCCTATAGAGATTGTAAATCAATGGTCCAATCAGAACGTTCGTTTCAACGCTCGTTTCAACGCGAATTGCGCCGCTATAGAAATTTTCAAAACAAATTGAAAATGCTACGAAATCTCTTTTTGACGTACATTATTGCCGAATAAACCTACACGTTAGTGTAAACACATTTTATTGATAATGTTATTCACAGTTAAAACTCTCCCGTCGAAGATTTTTTTTTTTTGCTGACAGAACCCGTGTCCTAGTATGGAAATGTGACCTGCTATGGCTTATGTATGTGGCAATTGTTTGCAAAGTATACATGCATGCAGCTTAAAGTTGTGTTTTATTTGAAGAACAATATAAAGACTCGGGATAGGCGTTGTATTTGGACAGATTTGTACACAATTGTTTCAGATAGGGCCATTTTACTGATCGATGCGAAATCTGACATCCCACAGAGTAGAATCCCTGTACTTAAATATATATACTAGTACCCCAAAACGTGCCGAATCCCTGTGCTCACCGCTGTAGGTTCGAATCTAAATGGAGGTGTCGGATTCTTTCTAGTGAGGAAGCTATCCAGCTGGTCTGCGGTAAGTCGGTGGCTGGGTGTCTGTTAAATACTGCACTGTATAGCATCCGGGGCCTCCTCCACCAATAATAGCTGGATAGTCGCCATATGACCTAAGCTGTTTGTGTGACCGCAAAGAACAAAACAACCAAAACCACATGATATATAATTTATATATTTATATATTTATATATTTATATATTTATATATAATTGATATATTATATATTATATTTTAATATTATTCGCATGAAGGTGGGTGGGTGTTGCTGGTGGCTGTGGTCACTTGTCACTCATTCCTCACGGCTGTATATTCAAATACCAATATGGATCGACTACTATTAAGTTATGAAGCTATCCAGCGGGCTAGCGGACATTCGATGATTGTACACTGGTGCCTCACCGCACCTGACATACTACCCGGCGGGCTAGCGGACATTCGATGATTGTACACTGTTCCCCCACCGCACCTGACATACTACCCGGCGGGCTAGCGGACATTCGATGATTGTACACTGGTGCCCCTCCGCACCTGACATACTACCCGGCGGGCTAGCGGACATTCGATGATGTACATGGTGCCCCGCCGCACTGACATACTACCCGGCGGGCTAGCGGACATTCGATGATTGTACACTGGTGCCCTCCGCACCTGACATACTACCCGGCGGGCTAGCGGACATTCGATGATTGTACACTGGTGCCCAGCCGCACTGACTACTACCCGGCGGGCTAGCGGACATTCGAGTTGTTGGTGTGTGACATACTACCCGGCGGGCTAGCGGACATTCTATGATTGTACATGGTGCCACTCCGCACCTGACATACTCCCGGCGGGCTAGCGGACATTCGATGATTGTACACTGGTGCCCCACCGCACCTGACATACTACCCGGCGGGCTAGCGGACATTCGATGATTGTACACTGGTGCCCACCGCACCTGACATACTACCCGGCGGGCTAGCGGACATTCGATGATTGTACACTGGTGCCCCACCGCACCTGACATACTACCCGGCGGGTGGGTGGGGGCTAGCGGACATTCGATGATTGTACACTGGTGCCCCACCGCACCTGACATACTACCGGCGGGCTAGCGGACATTCGATGATTGTACACTGGTGCCCCACCGCACCTGACATACTACCCGGCGGGCTAGCGGACATTCGATGATTGTACACTGGTGCCCCACCGCACCTGACATACTACCCGGCGGGCTAGCGGACATTCGATGATTGTACACTGGTGCCACCCCGCTCCTGACATACTACCCGGCGGGCTAGCGGACATTCGATGATTGTACACTGGTGCCCCACCGCACCTGACATACTACCCGGAGGTTTTCATCCATCAATCAGAGCTGGAAAGTCGCCATATGAGTTGATTATGGGACTGTAAACTTTATTTGTTTGTTTTGGGAATTTAAAGTCCCTAGTACCGCATTGGTCACATTGCGACTCTTCCGCTGCCAACCTGAGCAGTGTTTCAGACACGGACGTACACCCAGGTAGAACCACCGACTATGTACAAACCAGATGAATAGCTTCCTCGCATTGAATAAGATCGTGTGCAGCACATTCTAAGTAAGTACATGGTGTGGTTTCAGTTAGTTTGACGACGACATATGGGTCAATGTGTTGTAGATTTCTGTGAACTAATATGATGTCACACTTAAAAAAGATGTAGGGCAGGCCAAACAATAACAAATGTTAGCATCTCTTGATGTTGGGATTCCGATCTCGGATTCCGCATCTGATTCATGGCATCCGCCTCTTTTCCGTGGGTTGTAGGTTCGAGCTCCGTCAGAATGAGACACTCCGCATGACCCTTCGCTCTCCTTCATGACGGGGTATCGGTGGCCGATTTGTTAAGGTCGTTGACTTCAAATCACTTACCCCTCATCGCTGCTTGTTCGAATCCTAACGGTGGTATCGAATTATTTCATGTGTGGAAGCTATCCAGGTGGTGGTTCTACCCGGGTGTCGTCCGTGTCTGAATTACTGCCCGGAGGGTCTTCCTCCACCAATAATAGATGGAACGTCGTCAGATGCCCTAATCAGTTGGTACGACGTCAAACCCCCAAAACGAACAAACATGGCGTTGGAATTCCACCAGGAATGATGTCTCTTGAGCGATTAGTGTTTGAAAGAATGTTTTCCAGAATCGAGCTAACATTGCATAAACTTAACATTGTAGAGTCTTGGAACATGATGCCTAACTCCAAGTGTGGCGATAAGAGACAATCGCCCATCAACATACCCTGGGAGCTAGAGTATAGTAACTACAGCCCGTTTGAATTCACTGGATACGATGACATGCAGGCATACGGTCTCAGGGTAGAAAATAATGGCCATACAGGTATGTACTAAAACAATTATTCAAGTAATAGTCACTCCTCTCCAATGCAGCCCGGATTCGATCCTCGGACAGAGAAGTATGTGAGATGGTACGGTGGTGGCAATATCGGACAGGTGGGTTTTCTCCGGGTACTCCGGTTTCCTCCCACATGACTGACCACATATACGCTTTCATCCGCGCCAACGAGAGTGATTAATATAAGTTGCTATAACTTGCTTCGCTATCGTTGAAAAATAAATAAAGTTTAAACAAAAATTTAACGCGAACATGCCGGGATTTTCCGCCGCAATTAGTCCATTTGCGATTTTGTTCTATATAAGACTGGGGCGATTTTCTTTTTTACTTATCAACACATTTGCGCAAAATGTTGGTAATAATGCAATCCATTGCAACACATTATCTAAGAAAAAATAAGTGTACATAATCTGCATGCTTGGAAATTACTGAACTGCACCACAACATCGGCAACTACTACACAATAACACAGTATCCACTTACTGGTAGTCTTGCAAGACAGGCGCACCTTATTGTTGGACGGACGGACGGACGGACGGATCAGATTGATTAACTGGCACAACTACAAAAGACAACTTGTTTTGTAAGTTGTAAAATATTAATTGTAATTATAACAATTGAATTGTCCTGTTCTGCGTTTCATCGACGTATGAACTGTCAGTTTTAAGCAGCCACCTGTGCTAAGCAGTCACGTTCTCTGATTCCCTTGGCTGTCGTCTGTTAAGACACGTTTGACTGTACATCTTATCCGTTGTATATTTCAGCGCAAATTAATATCGACCCTAGTAGCATTGGGCACACCACGGTGTCCGGTGGCGGTCTGGATGGAACTTATATCGCTATACAGCTGCACTTCCATTGGGGAAGGAATGCTTTGCAGGGATCAGAACATGCTTTTAGAGGGCATCACCACGCACTCGAGGTAAGATCACCACGCACTCGAGGTAAGATCACATTGAAGATAGATCATTGTGGATGGACTCCTAGATTGGCTATGTTCCAGTTACATAATTCTTACGTTCCAGTTACATAATTCTTACGTTCCAGTTACATAATTCGTACGTTCCAGTTACATATTTCTTACGTCCCAGTTACATAATTCTTACGTTCCAGTTACATAATTCGTACGTTCCAGTTACATAATTCTTACGTTCCAGTTACATAATTCTTACGTTCCAGTTATATATTTCTTACGTTCCAGTTACATATTTCTTACGTTCCAGTTACATATTTCTTACGTTCCAGTTACATATTTCTTACGTTCCAGTTACATATTTCTTACGTTCCAGTTACATATTTCTTACGTTCCAGTTACATGTAGTTCACTTCAAGGAGTCGTATGGCACAGTTTCAGAGGCCGTGAAACATGGTGATGGTCTCGCTGTCCTAGGTTTCTTCTTTACGGTATGTTGAAGTATCATTAATACTATTAAGTGGTTTTGATGGCATTAGTTATCCTGGGGATAGGCGTCAATATATGTTGCCTGGTCAGTCAAATACATATATGTTAACACCAAGACTATTAATTGGGCCGTATCCAGTTTCTTATCATATCAACTGTCATTTTGCCAGAGGTTAAAAAGTGAAAAATCGACAGACTGGCACCCAGGCTAGGTATTAGTGTGGACTTGTATAAGCGTTTCATTTTACTATATGCCAGTGCATTGTTATGTTTTCAGATATATTAAAGCTACATTACATCGCTGAAAATGCAAATTTGTAGTAGCATACTATGTATACGTAAACTATGTATTTATTGGCTTTTTGCGATGTAATGTCGCTTTAAGTGAATTTAATAAAGGCTTATTTATTCTACAAAAACAACTCGATACTTCGAACATATATAGTGCTCGATGTTCAGAAAACAAAGGTTATGTTTTTTTGCCAATTTATTTATTTATTTAAAGCGACAGTACATCCGTGAACACGCACATTTCTACAGAATGTAATTTCCAATTATATGATATAATTATTTCCACAAATAGTTGCCGCAAAAACTGAGCGTCGTATACGCGGCGTGTTGACACAACAAAATAATGTAAATAGGGTCGACATGCATGCATAATACAGACGGATCTATAGCCCAGTGGTAACACGCTGGACTGGTAATCTAGGGATCGCAGGTTCGTTCCCCCGTATGACCCTAATACAATTAACAGTATTTCAGATGGGACGTTAAACCGAGGTCTCGTGTCGGTGCTTTACCCCGTGCACGTAAAAGAACCAGAGGAGACTCTGGAATGGGTCTCTCTCTGTATCATTGCACTATCCTCCAACATCTAAAATGACTAATATCTTCAGGAGGCGTCGCTCATATGGGTAACCGGTAGCGACGATAGATAAACGTAAAAAAAGCATAATACAACGTGTGTATCCTGAATAACGCGATTTATAGTACAGATTTACCGTTATATTTCACATTTGTGTCTTACATAATTATTTGTAGACTAATCCTAGCCTAATTATAAATTATCCCTAAACGACATTTTCAAGCGTTTTGTATTAATAAATATTCTTCTTTAATTAGGTATTATATAATTTATGTATACGATTTGGGTATATGCATAGCTATGCCTTATTAGCGAATTATATTGTTAAACAATTTTCCGATTGGCGGCCATTTTGAGAATCTGGAATATTTCAAATTGCCCAAAATTGAGAACTTCACACCCACCTGGATATCACTACACGCGTCCTATAGATAAATAATCAACTGAGTAAGAAACTGTATCCAGGATATATATTATATAGTGTTCTATGTTATTGCAGACACATGATGCGGAAGAAAATGAAAACCTTAAGCCACTGATTGATTCATTAGATACTATCACTTTTCAAGGTGAGCGCTTATTTTTACGAAATAATCAAGCTTATTTTGGACACGATCATGAACTGATTTTTTAAAAAGTGTTATGTTCTGAAATAAATTTCCTCATTTGGATACCCCTAGGTTCAAGATCTAGGTGCCTCCGTTGCCAAGTGGTTACGGTCGTTGACTTCAAATTAATGGCTCCTCATCGCTGTATGTCCGAATTACATTGGGTCTCGAATTAGTTTTTTTAAAGTTTAAACTTTATTTATTTTACAATGATTGAGAAGCAAGTTTTAACAACTTATATTAATCACTCTCGTTGGTGCGGATGAAAGCGTAAATGTGGTCATTCGCGTGGGAGGAAACCGGAGTACCCGGAGAAAACCCACATGTCCGATCTGGCGACCACCATCCGAGGATCGAACCCGTGTTGCATTGGTGCATTGGCGCGGATGAAAGCGTATATGTGATCATTAGTGTGGGAGGAAACCGAAGTACTCGGAGAAAACCCAACTGTCCAATCTGGCGTTGTTGCGACGCCCCCCCCCCAATACCAGACACATATGCAAAGGTCAAAGGTATGTGGAAAGAAAGGTAGTGATAAGAGATATCTGAAAAACTAATTTAAATACATCTTTACATCCGGTGATCATAATTTCGAATTTGGAAATGGAGTATATAAATGCACAATTCGATCAATGGGACGTTACTGTTATACACCAATAAACTTTGAATGAAATGATTACGCACCTTCCATCAAAGGACAGACGCTTGGGGTCTGGATAAATGTTTGCGAGTTCAAAACCACAAAACTAAGAATTTTGTTTTTTGTTTTTAAGAACACTATAGGCTTGACACGATACATAATTGTTTACACCATTCCAAGCAAGTGTTTTCATTTCTAATGTTGACGGAACAGTCTGATTAACTAACTACGTTGATAGTAAGTTCGCTTCTCACTAATGCAACCCGGGTTCGATCCTCTGACCGGGAAGTATGTGGGATTGTTCGGTGGTCGCCACATCGGACAAGTGGGTTTTCTCCGGGTACTCCAGTTTCCTCCCATACGAATACCCTAGCTTTTCTCTGCGCCAACTTGTTTGTTTTAATCTGAGTTTCGTTGTTCCATGTAGGACAAAGCAATTGTTGCTATATGTGATTATGTTGTTCCATGTAGGGCAGAGCAATTGTTGCTATATGTGATTATGTTGTTTCATGTAGGACAAAGCAATTGTTGCTATATGTGATTATGTTGTTTCATGTAGGACAAAGCAATTGTTGCTATATGTGATTATGTTGTTTCATGTAGGACAGAGCAATTGTTGCTATATGTGATTATGTTGTTTCATGTAGGACAAAGCAATTGTTGCTATATGTGATTATGTTGTTCCATGTAGGACAAAGCAATTGTTGCTATATGTGATTATGTTGTTTCATGTAGGACAAAGCAATTGTTGCTATATGTGATTATGTTGTTCCATGTAGGACAAAGCAATTGTTGCTATATGTGATTATGTTGTTCCATGTAGGACAAAGCAATTGTTGCTATATGTGATTATGTTGTTCCATGTAGGACAAAGCAATTGTTGCTATATGTGATTATGTTGTTCCATGTAGGACAAAGCAATTGTTGCTATATGTGATTATGTTGTTCCATGTAGGACAAAGCAATTGTTGCTATATGTGATTATGTTGTTCCATGTAGGACAAAGCAATTGTTGCTATATGTGATTATGTTGTTCCATGTAGGACAAAGCAATTGTTGCTATATGTGATTATGTTGTTCCATGTCGGACAAAGTAATGGTTGCTGAATGTTATTTTTGTATGTTGCAGGGCAAAATAAGAGCATTGATATCAACTTTAGTGACTTAATGCCTACAAGTACAACACATTTCTACCGCTATATGGGTAGTTTGACCACCCCCACGTGTGACGAAGTTGTTGTCTGGACCATTTTCGACCATGTAAACACAATATCATTTGCTCAGGTGAGTGTACAAGACTTCACACACATTGGTTCGCCTATGCATCCACGTATTTCTTGGAGTGATTATCCAGTGTTTTGAGCACCTCGTTCATTTTTTATTTTTGTTATTTAAGAAATAATAAGTATCAACCGTGGTATATCGCAGAATAACTCTCGTTTGTCGTTCTTATGCGTGATATATTTCTAAGCATAAGAACTTCAAACTTGGGTTATTCTGCGATACACCACGGTTGATACTTATTATTTCGATTCTAACACGACTTACTAATAATAATTTTAGACGAGAATCAAAGGAGTATTTTCTAAAAACGCCGTGCATTTGGCTTTCGAAATTTCCTCCCGCGTAAGGGGTGATGACGTTATTTTCTATGGAAAATATCAATCTAGTGCATAAATGAACAAAAGTTGTAACTGATTTTATTTACTTTGTCAAATAAAACTGTACAGAATAGTAACTGAAACGTTACTTAGCATATAAAAACAAGACGGACAAGAGATTATCTGATTCTAAAAATAGCTCACTTCCGCGAATTCCCACTGTAGTATTTTACAAATATCACGTGACTTTCATTCATAAAACTTTACACGCGTTGTATAAATGGAATAGCCAAAACAGGGTGCGCGCGCATCACAGTTCAAGGTAGGTATATCGCAGAATAACCAGAGGTAGATTTTACTCTACAAGTATGTATGTTATTAGCTGGGTCGTGTTAGAATTATTAATAGCCGTTACTGTTCTCATGAACCAGACAGTTTTGTCCCATACATTATTTTATGCCCCAATGGTTTTCAGATCAAGAAATTCCGTGAGCTATATCAGGGTAAGGCCAATGAAGTTCGACATCATATAGCTTGGAACTACAGGCCCACCCAGTCATTGTTGCACAGAACGGTTTACAAAAATTACCAATCAAGTAAGACTTAGTTTTATCAATTTTGTTTGGTAATTATTTTTTATTTTGTATATATACATGTGAAGACAAACATACGTGTGTGTACAAATACATGCCAATACCTAAACGTGTTCATACAAATACCTGTCAATACCTAAACGTGTCCATACAAATACCTGTCAATACCTAAACGTGTCCATACAAATACCTGCCAATACCTAAACGTGTCCATACAAATACCTGCCAATACCTAAACGTGTCCATACAAATACATGTCAATACCTAAGCGTGTTCATACAAATACCTGTCAATACCTAAACGTGTCCATACACATACCTGTCAATACCTAAACGTGTCCATACAAATACCTGCCAATACCTAAACGTGTCCATACAAATACCTGCCAATACCTAAACGTGTCCATACAAATACATGTCAATACCTAAGCGTGTCCATACACATACCTGCCAATACCTAAACGTGTCCATACAAATACCTGTCAATACCTAAACGTGTCCATACAAATACATGTCAATACCTAAGCGTGTCCATACAAAATACCTGCCAATACCTAAACGTGTCCATATAAATACCTGCCAACACCTAAACGTGTCCATACAAATACCTGCCAATACCTAAACGTGTCTATATAAATACCTGCCAATACCTAAGCGTGTCCATACAAATACCTGTCAATACCTAAGCGTGTCCATACAAATACATGCCAATACCTAAACGTGTCTATATAAATACCTGCCAATACCTAAACGTGTCCATACAAATACCTGTCAATACCTAAACGTGTCTATACAAATACCTGCCAATACCTAAACGTGTCTATATAAATACCTGCCAATACCTAAACGTGTCCATACAAATACCTGCCAATACCTAAACGTGTCCATACAAATACCTGCCAATACCTAAACGTGTCTATATAAATACCTGCCAATACCAAAACGTGTCCATACAAATACCTGTCAATACCTAAACGTGTCCATACAAATACCTGCCAATACCTAAACGTGTCTATATAAATACCTGCCAATACCTAAACGTGTCCATACAAATACCTGTCAATACCTAAACGTGTCCATACAAATACCTGCCAATACCTAAACGTGTCCATACAAATACCTGTCAATACCTAAACGTGTCCATACAAATACCTGCCAATACCTAAACGTGTCCATACAAATACCTGTCAATACCTAAACGTGTCCATACAAATACCTGTCAATACCTAAACGTGTCCATACAAATACATGTCAATACCTAAGCGTGTCCATACAAAATACCTGCCAATACCTAAACGTGTCCATACACATACCTGTCAATACCTAAACGTGTCCATACAAATACCTGCCAATACCTAAACGTGTCCATACAAATACATGTCAATACCTAAACGTGTCTATACAAAATACCTGCCAATACCTAAACGTGTCCATACACATACCTGCCAATACCTAAACGTGTCCATACAAATACATGTCAATACCTAAACGTGTCTATATAAATACTTGTCAATACCTAAACGTGTCTTTATAAATACCTGTTAATACTAAAGTGTGTCTATCCAAAGACCCGTCATTACTAAAACGACGTTTATATACAAAAATGTGTCTATACAAATTATATAAATAAAAAACATGTCCGTTAATGCAAACTACGTCAATTGATTCAAATACGACATCGGTAGCTTATATCGGTGCATCACTGCTTCAAACAATACATCGGTAGCTTATATCGGTGCATCACTGCTTCAAACAATACATCGGTAGCTTATATCGGTGCATCACTGCTTCAAACAATACATCGGTAGCTTATATCACCCCTGCTTCAAACAATACATCGATAGCTTATATCACCCCTGCTTCAAACAATACATCGGTAGCTTATATCACCCCTGCTTCAAACAATACATCGATAGCTTCTATCACCCCTGCTTCAAACAATACATCGGTAGCTTATATCACCCCTGCTTCAAACAATACATCGGTAGTTTCTATCACCCCTGCTTCAAACAATACATATGTTGCTTATATCACCCCTGCTTCAAACAATACATCGGTAGCTTATATCACCCCTGCTTCAAACAATACATCGGTAGCTTCTATCACCCCTGCTTCAAACAATACATATGTTGCTTATATCACCCCTGCTTCAAACAATACATCGGTAGCTTATATCACCCCTGCTTCAAACAATACATCGATAGCTTCTATCACCCCTGCTTCAAACAATACATCGGTAGCTTATATCACCCCTGCTTCAAACAATACATCGGTAGCTTATATCACCCCTGCTTCAAACAATACATCGGTAGCTTATATCACCCCTGCTTCAAACAATACATCGGTAGCTTCTATCACCCCTGCTTCAAACAATACATCGGTAGCTTATATCACCCCTGCTTCAAACAATATATCGGTAGCTTATATCACCCCTGCTTCAAACAATACATCGATAGCTTCTATCACCCCTGCTTCAAACAATACATATGTTGCTTATATCACCCCTGCTTCAAACAATACATCGGTAGCTTCTATCACCCCTGCTTCAAACAATACATATGTTGCTTATATCATCCCTGCTTCAAACAATACATCGGTAGCTTATATCATCCCTGCTTCAAACAATACATCGGTAGCTTCTATCATCCCTGCTTCAAACACTACATCGGTAGCATATATCATCCCTGCTTCAAACAATACATATGTTGCTTATATCACCCCTGCTTCAAACAATACATATGTTGCTTATATCACCCCTGCTTCAAACAATACATAAGTTGCTTATATCACCCCTGCTTCAAACAATACATATGTTGCTTATATCACCCCTGCTTCAAACAATACATATGTTGCTTATATCACCCCTGCTTCAAACAATACATAAGTTGCTTATATCACCCCTGCTTCAAACAATACATATGTTGCTTATATCACCCCTGCTTCAAACAATACATATGTTGCTTAGATCACCCCTGCTTCAAACAATACATATGTTGCTTATATCACCCCTGCTTCAAACAATACATCAGTAGCTTCTATCAACCCTGCTTCAAACAATACACCTGTAGCTTCTATCACCCCTGCTTCAAACAATACATCGGTAGCTTCTATCATCCCTGCTTCAAACAATACATCAGTAGCTTCTATCACCCCTGCTTCAAACAATACAGCTGTAGCTTCTCTCACCCCTGCTTCAAACAATACATCGGTAGCTTCTATCATCCTTGCTTCAAACAATACATCGGTAGCTTATATCACCCCTGCTTCAAACAATACATATGTAGCTTATATCATCCCTGCTTCACACAATACATCTATAGCTTCTATCATCCCTGCTTCAAACAATACATATATAGCTTCTATCACCCCTGCTTCAAACAATACATTGGTAGCTTCTATCACCCCTGCTTCAAACAATACATCGGTAGCTTCTATCATCCCTGCTTCAAACAATACATCTATAGCTTCTATCACCCCTGCTTCAAACAATACATCTATAGCTTCTATCACCCCTGCTTCAAACAATACATCTATAGCTTCTATCACCCCGGCTTCAAACAATACATATGTAGCTTATATCACCCCTGCTTCAAACAATACATATATAGCTTCTATCACCCCTGCTTCAAACAATACATCGGTAGCTTCTATCATCCCTGCTTCAAACAATACATCTATAGCTTCTATCATCCCTGCTTCAAACAATACATCGGTAGCTTCTATCACCCCTGCTTCAAACAATACATGGGTAGCTTCTATCACCCCTGCTTCAAACAATACATCGGTAGCTTCTATCACCCCTGCTTCAAACAATACATCTATAGCTTCTATCACCCATGCTTCAAACAATACATCGGTAGCTTCTATCATTCCTGCTTCAAACAATACATCTGTAGCTTCTATCATCCCTGCTTCAAACAATACATCGGTAGCTTATATCATCCCTGCTTCAAACAATACATCGGTAGCTTATATCATCCCTGCTTCAAACAATACATCGGTAGCTTATATCGTCCCTGCTTCAAACAATACAGCAGTATCTTTTATCATCCCTGCTTCACACAATACATCTATAGCTTCTATCATCCCTGCTTCAAACACTACGTCGGTAACTTCTATCATCCCTGCTTCACACAATACATCGGTAGCTTCTATCATCGCTGCTTCAAACAATACATCGGTAGCTTCTATCATCCCTGCTTCAAACAATACATCGGTAGCTTCTATCATCCCTGCTTCAAACAATACATCGGTAGCTTATATCATCCCTGCTTCAAACAATACATATGTTGCTTATATCACCCCTGCTTCAAACAATATATATGTTGCTTATATCATCCCTGCTTCAAACAATACATATGTTGATTATATCACCCCTGCTTCAAACAATACATATGTAGCTTCTATCACCCCTGCTTCAAACAATACATATGTAGCTTCTATCACACCTGCTTCAAACAATACATATGTTGCTTTTATCATCCCTGCTTCAAACAATACATCGGTAGCTTATATCATCAAACAATACATCGGTAGCTTCTATCATCCCTGCTTCAAACAATACATCGGTAGCTTCTATCACCCCTGCTTCAAACAATACACCTGTAGCTTCTCTCACCCCTGCTTCAAACAATACATCGGTAGCTTCTATCATCCTTGCTTCAAACAATACATCGGTAGCTTATATCACCCCTGCTTCAAACAATACATATGTAGCTTATATCATCCCTGCTTCACACAATACATCTATAGCTTCTATCATCCCTGCTTCAAACAATACATCGGTAGCTTATATCACCCCTGCTTCACACAATACATCTATAGCTTCTATCATCCTTGCTTCAAACAATACATCGGTAGCTTATATCACCCCTGCTTCAAACAATACATATATAGCTTCTATCACCCCTGCTTCAAACAATACATCTATAGCTTCTATCACCCCTGCTTCAAACAATACATCGGTAGCTTCTATCACCCCTGCTTCAAACAATACATCGGTAGCTTCTATCATCCCTGCCTCAAACAATACATCGGTAGCTACAATAAAACAATAATAGAGAATTAGATACAGATATTGCAAATGTTTGATTTGTGTGTTAACATTGAATTTTATTTGCCTGCAGGTGTTCCTGATAGTTGGCACTGGGGATACGAAGGCGCTGAAGGTAAACCACTCATTTTGTATGCCATATTTTCATGACATATTTTCATGTCGAGTAATGTTGCAAAATAGATAATTTTATTCTGCCTGCCTGGCTCGCATCGCCTCGTCTCATCCCGTCCCATCCGCCCACTTTTACATATTGTTACAGACATGATTGGCCGTTTCCAGACATTGAATGTGTTTGCACCTGAATTAATAGTGGGTTAACTAGATACCCGCATTGTGCATTGACTAGATACACGCATTGTGCATTAACTAGATACACGCATTGTGCATTAACTAGATACACCCACTGTGCATTAACTAGATACACGCATTATGCATAAACTAGATACCCGCGTTGTGCATTAACTAGATACCCGCATTGTGCATTAACTAGATACACGCATGGTGCATTAACTAGATACACGCATTGTGCATTAACTAGATACACGCATTGTGCATTAACTAGATACACGCATTGTGCATTAACTAGATACCCGCATTGTGCATTAACTAGATACACGCATTGAGCATTAACTAGATACACACATTGTGCATTAACTAGATACACGCATTGTGCATTAACTAGATACACACATTGAGCATTAACTAGATACACACATTGTGCATTAACTAGATACACGCATTGTGCATTAACTAGATACACGCATTGTGCATTAACTAGATACACACCTTGTGCATTAACTAGATACCCACCTCGAGCAGGTATTAGTCTGTCTATACACATTTCGCTCAATTGCGAAACTATTTCATACAACTTATATACTATCTCTCGACCTCACCACGAGCGATTGAGAATAGGCAATGTGGAATTTAAATGCCTTGCCTAAGGGCACACTAGTAACGGCAAAAGCTGGTCGCGAACATGGAGCCTTTCGCACGTGTAGCGAGCGCGCTACCACAGCGCTATCACGACTTCCATAAATTAGCAGGCATTTGGTTAATGAACAGATACAAACTAATTTCATCCTTTCAGTTATTCAAAATTTAATATCATTAACCCATTCAACCCCAAGTAACTGACATGGACTGGTGCATGATATTAACCCATTCAACACCAAGTAACTGACATGGACTGGTGCATGCCATTAACCCATTCAACCCCAAGTAACTGACATGGACTGGTGCATGATATTAACCCATTCAACACCAAGTAACTGACATGGACTGGTGCATGCCATTAACCCATTCAACCCCAAGTAACTGACATGGACTGGTGCATGATATTAACCCATTCAACACCAAGTAACTGACATGGACTGGTGCATGCCATTAACCCATTCAACACCAAGTAACTGACATGGACTGGTGCATGATATATAGACAATAAATTAATAAGAAAATTACTTTTGGACCAGTTCATTTATCAAAATTGGTAATTTTATCTAAAATAGTAATAATTATTACTAGCAAAAAGTGCAGATCCTGATGAGACGGCTCGTCACGAGCCGGCTCATCTGGATCTACACTTTTTGTAAGTCTATTTAGGTATGTAGTGTTGAATGGGTTAAAACAATGTTTGTGATTTATATAGATTTTCTATAGAAAGGTACCCATATGTGATACACGTTTTAGATTAGTGTATGTGTGTGTGATTTACGTTTATTTATCGTCGCTACCGGTTGCCCATATGAGCGACGCCTCCTGAAGAGATTAGTCGTTTTAGATTTTGGAGGATAGTGCATGATACAGACAGAGACCAATTCCAGATTCTCCTCTGGTTCTTTTACGTGCACGGTGTACAGCACCGACACGAGACCTCCGTTCAACGTCCCATCTGAAATACTGTTAATTTTATTATGGTCAGACGGGGGATCGAACCTGCGATCCCTGGATTACCAGTCCAGCGTGTTACCACTGGACTACAGATCCGTCTTAAATTAGTTTTAAATGAAATCTTCTAAGGTCCATTTGTGGTCGAGTGGTTAGCGTCGTAGACTTGATACCACGTGCCCCTCACCGCTGTAGATTCGAATCCCACTTGGATTGTCGACTTATTTCGTGTGAGGAAGTTATCCAGTTGGCCTGCGGAAGCTCGATGGTTCTATCCGGGTGCCCGTCCTTGTCTGAAATACTGCTCGAACTGACATCCGGGTTCTTCCTTCGGCAATAATATAGCTGGAGAGACGGCATATGACCTAAATTGTGCAAGTGGTGTGACGCTTCTGTTGATTGCCACTATGTGGCGATACTTGACTTCCGGATATGAAACAATGGGATTCGAACATACAGCAGTGAGGGGAAAGTGATCGATCGTAGCCATTCGCCAACAGAGGCCCCTTGATTTTCTATGCAGATTTTTAAAATTGATATTAGCTGCAGATTTTTAAAATTGATATTAGCTGCAGATTTTTAAAATTGATATTAGCTTGTGTTGATTTCCACTAGGTGCTGATAATTGGAAAACCTATTATACGACATGTAGCGGTGTCAGACAGTCCCCGATCAACATACCCTCTGTGAAAAATGAAACACTGGCAGACTTTAATCCAGACTTGGGGCTTGACACGCTCGAGTTCAGAAACTACGACCAGGCTCTCACTGGAATTATCAAGAATAACGGACATACAAGTAAGAATTGATGCTATTCCCGCTTGATATTATCAGAAACTACGACCAGGCTCTCACTGGAATTATCAAGAATAACGGGTATACAAGTAACAATTGATGCTATTCCCGCTTGATATTATCAGAAACTACGACCAGGCTCTCAGTGGAATTATCAAGGATAACGGGTATACAAGTAAGAATTGATGCTATTCCCGCTTGATATTATCAAACTAAATACGGCACAATTAATGATCTCGGTATTATAATATATTTATATGACTTATCAGGCAACATATATCATATATGAGTTTTGTTGACTATAATTTGTGATAAATCTATCAATACATAGTTCCCACGGCAGTCAAAACACTGATAATATCTTATCTTGGCAGCCATTTTGACAGGCAAGTGTTATTAGCGGCAATTTCATGATTTTACTAGTAATTCCTTAATTGTAATAAAGTTTGGTTTCTTAATATAAAATTTGGTATGATTTTAAAGGTATTGAAATGTACTTTTTAAATATTAATTTATTTTTTGACAATGATGTATGGATTATAAATTATAACAACTTAACTTGCACCTATTTTTGAAAGTCTATTTTCACAGTTGAACTATTAATATACAGGTACATTATTATGTATTCGTTATTGATACGAAATTTGTGAAATGATACAAATATTATGGCCACTGAGAGCTTTCCAACAATGTATGAACCATGGTGATGGGATGAAAAATAAATATTTTATGAAGAAAACAAAATATCACTACTATATATTATATATAATATCTGATCAACTGTGCCATTCAAAATGGCAGCCACAGTAGGAATGATGACGTCACACGGAAACTATGTGTACTCTTATATAAGGTATAACAATAAACTTTCAGGTTGCAGACTACTACATAAGAACGAGAAATAAAACGTATTATTCATCATTTGTGCAATGTTATAAAAAAAGAAAACCCTTTTTTTTCATATTTTTAAAGCGCCAGTATATCGAAAAAATCAAAACAAATGGATGTGTCACGTATAAATAGCATTACTACCAGACATGCTACAGAAATAATTTAAATAATGTTCACCAATAAACAAGGTTTATGCAATCTACAAACTTCCAGCGTAACGATAATTGTTAATAAAATTCAGGATATATGAAATAATTATATATATTTCATTTTACAAGACATTAATTGTTGATTCATTTGTTTTGTCAGTCCAAGTCGACATTGACCAAACGAACATGTATTTGACGAATGGCGGGCTCGATGGTAACTATATAGCAGCACAGTTCCACTTCCACTGGGGTCACGATGACCATCATGGCTCTGAGCACACAAATAATGGCAAAAGCTACCCACTCGAGGTAAGGACGATTTCTGTTAGGGCAGCTTATACTATTGTCTCGGATCATGTGCTAGGAACGTGAGTAATATTGTCTTGGATCATGTGCTAGGAACGTGAGTACTATTTTCTCGGATCATGTGCTAGGAAGAAGAGTACTATTGTCTTAGATCATGTGCTAAGAAGAAGAGTACTATTGTCTCGGATCATGTGCTAGGATGAAGAGTAATATTGTCTTGGATCATGTGCTAAGAAGAAGAGTACTATTGTCATGGATCATGTGCTAGGAAGAAGAGTACTATTGTCTCGGATCATGTGCTAAGAAGAAGAGTACTATTGTCATGGATCATGTGCTAGGATGAAGAGAACTATTGTCTTAGATCATGTGCTAAGAAGAAGAGAACTATTGTCTTAGATCATGTGCTAGGATGAAGAGTACTATTGTCTTAGATCACGTGCTAAGAAGAAGAGTACTATTGTCTCGGATCATGTGCTAGGATGAAGAGTACTATTGTCTCGGATCATGTGCTAAGAAGAAGAGTACTATTGTCATGGATCATGTGCTAGGATGAAGAGAACTATTGTCTCGGATCATGTGCTAGGAACGTGAGTACAATTGTATTGGATCATGTGCTAAGAAGAAGAGTACTATTGTATCGGATCATGTGCTAGGAAGAAGAGTACTATTGTTTTGGATCATGTGCTAAGAAGAAGAGTAATATTGTCTTGGATCATGTGCTAAGAAGAAGATAACTATTGTCTTGGATCATCTGCTAAGAAGAAGAGTACTATTGTCTCGGATCATGTGCTAAGAAGAAGAGTAATATTGTCTTGGATCATGTGCTAAGAAGAAGAGTACTATTGTATCGGATCATGTGCTAGGAAGAAGAGTACTATCGTCTCGGATCATGTGCTAGGAACGTGAGTACTATTGTATTGAATCATGTGCTAAGAAGAAGAGTACTATCGTCTCGGATCATGTGCTAGGAAGGAGAGTACTATTGTCTTGGATCATGTGCTAAGAAGAAGAGTACTATTGTCTTGGATCATGTGCTAAGAAGAAGAGTAATATTGTCTTGGATCATGTGCTAGGAACATGAGTACTATTGTCTTGGATCATGTGCTAGGAAGAAGAGTAATATTGTCTTGGATCATGTGCTAGGAACGTGAGTACTATTTTCTTGGATCATCTGCTAGGAAGAAGAGTACTATTGTATAGGATCATGTGCTAGGAAGAAGAGTACTATTGTTTTGGATCATGTGCTAGGAAGAAGAGTACTATTGTATTGGATCATGTGCTAGGAAGAAGAGTACTATTGTATTGGATCATGTGCTAGGAAGAAGAGTACTATTGTTTTGGATCATGTGCTAGGAAGAAGAGTACTATTGTATTGGATCATGTGCTAGGAAGAAGAGTACTATTGTTTTGGATCATGTGCTAGGAAGAAGAGTACTATTGTATTGGATCATGTGCTAGGAAGAAGAGTACTATTGTATTGGATCATGTGCTAGGAAGAAGAGTACTATTGTATTGGATCATGTGCTAGGAAGAAGAGTACTATTGTCTCGGATCATGTGCTAGGAAGAAGAGTAATATTGTCTTGGATCATGTGCTAAGAAGAAGAGTACTATTGTATTGGATCATGTGCTAGGAACATGAGTACTATTGTATTGGATCATGTGCTAGGAACATGAGTACTATTGTATTGGATCATGTGCTAGGAACATGAGTACTATTGTATTGGATCATGTGCTAGGAACATGAGTACTATTGTATTGGATCATGTGCTAGGAACATGAGTACTATTGTATTGGATCATGTGCTAGGAACATGAGTACTATTGTATTGGATCATGTGCTAGGAACATGAGTACTATTGTATTGGATCATGTGCTAGGAACATGAGTACTATTGTATTGGATCATGTGCTAGGAACATGAGTACTATTGTATAGGATCATGTGCTAGGAAGAAGAGTACTATTGTTTTGGATCATGTGCTAGGAAGAAGAGTAATATTGTCTTGGATCATGTGCTAGGAAGAAGAGTAATATTGTCATGGATCATGTGCTAGGAAGAAGAGTACTATTGTATTGGATCATGTGCTAGGAAGAAGAGTACTATTGTCTTAGATCATGTGCTAGGAAGAAGAGTACTATTGTCTCGGATCATGTGCTAGGAAGAAGAGTACTATTGTCTCGGATCATGTGCTAGGAAGAAGAGTACTATTGTATTGGATCATGTGCTAGGAAGAAGAGTAATATTGTCTTGGATCATTTGCTAGGAAGAAGAGTACTATTGTCTTAGATCATGTGCTAGGAACATGAGTACTATTGTATTGGATCATTTGCTAGGAAGAAGAGTACTATTGTATTGGATCATGTGCTAGGAACATGAGTACTATAGTATTGGATCATGTGCTAGGAACATGAGTACTATTGTATTGGATCATGTGCTAGGAACGTGAGTACTATTGTATTGGATCATGTGCTAGGAACGTGAGTACTATTGTATTGGATCATGTGCTAGGAAGAAGAGTACTATTGTATTGGATCATGTGCTAGGAACATGAGTAATATTGTATTGGATCATGTGCTAGGAACATGAGTACTATTGTATTGGATCATGTGCTAGGAGGAAGAGTACTATTGTCTCGGATCATGTGCTAGGATGAAGAGTAATATTGTCTTGGATCATGTGCTAGGAAGAAGAGTACTATTGTCTTGGATCATGTGCTAGGAAGAAGAGTACTATTGTATTGGATCATGTGCTAGGATGAAGAGTACTATTGTCTCGGATCATGTGCTAAGAAGAAGAGTACTGTTGTCTTGGATCATGTGCTAGGAAGAAGAGTACTATCGTCTCGGATCATGTGCTAGGAACGTGAGTACTATTGTATTGAATCATGTGCTAAGAAGAAGAGTACTATCGTCTCGGATCATGTGCTAGGAACGTGAGTACTATTGTATTGAATCATGTGCTAAGAAGAAGAGTAATATTGTCTCGGATCATGTGCTAAGAAGAAGAGTACTATTGTATTGGATCATGTGCTAGGAAGGAGAGTACTATTTTCTTGGATCATGTGCTAGGAAGGAGAGTAATATTGTCTTGGATCATGTGCTAGGAAGAAGAGTACTATTGTATTGGATCATGTGCTAGGAAGAAGAGTACTATTGTTTTGGATCATGTGCTAGGAAGAAGAGTACTATTGTATTGGATCATGTGCTAGGAAGAAGAGTAATATTGTCTTGGATCATGTGCTAAGAAGAAGAGTACTATTGTATCGGATCATGTGCTAGGAAGAAGAGTACTATCGTCTCGGATCATGTGCTAGGAACGTGAGTACTATTGTATTGAATCATGTGCTAAGAAGAAGAGTACTATCGTCTCGGATCATGTGCTAGGAAGGAGAGTACTATTGTCTTGGATCATGTGCTAAGAAGGAGAGTACTATTGTCTTGGATCATGTGCTAAGAAGAAGAGTAATATTGTCTTGGATCATGTGCTAGGAACATGAGTACTATTGTATTGGATCATGTGCTAGGAAGAAGAGTAATATTGTATCGGATCACATGCTAGGAAGAAGAGTAATATTGTCTTGGATCATGTGCTAGGAAGAAGAGTACTATTGTATTGGATCATGTGCTAGGATGAAGAGTAATATTGTCTCGGATCATGTGCTAAGAAGAAGAGTACTGTTGTCTTGGATCATGTGCTAGGAAGAAGAGTACTATTGTTTTGGATCATGTGCTAGGAACATGAGTACTATTGTATCGGATCATGTGCTAGGAACATGAGTACTATTGTATTGGATCATGTGCTAGGAAGAAGAGTACTATTGTATTGGATCATGTGCTAGGAAGAAGAGTACTATTGTTTTGGATCATGTGCTAGGAAGAAGAGTACTATTGTATTGGATCATGTGCTAGGAAGAAGAGTAATATTGTCTTGGATCATGTGCTAAGAAGAAGAGTACTATTGTATTGGATCATGTGCTAGGAACATGAGTACTATTGTATTGGATCATGTGCTATGAAGAAGAGTAATATTGTATCGGATCACATGCTAGGAAGAAGAGTAATATTGTCTTGGATGATGTGCTAGGAACATGAGTACTATTGTATTGGATCATGTGCTAGGAACATGAGTACTATTGTATTGGATCATGTGCTAGGAACATGAGTACTATTGTATTGGATCATGTGCTAGGAACATGAGTACTATTGTATTGGATCATGTGCTAGGAAGAAGAGTACTATTGTATTGGATCATGTGCTAGGAAGAAGAGTACTATTGTATTGGAGCATGTGCTAGGAAGAAGAGTACTATTGTATTGGATAATGTGCTTAGAAGAAGAGTACTATTGTATTGGATCATGTGCTAGGAACATGAGTACTGTTGTCTTAGATCATGTGCTTAGAAGAAGAGTACTGTTGTCTTGGATCATGTGCTAGGAAGAAGAGTAATATTGTCTTGGATCTCTAGGCTTGTTGTATGTTGAAGACGTGTATATCTAGTCTCGAGGCTTGTTTTATGTTGAAGACGTATATATATCTAGTCTCTAGGCTTGTTTTATGTTGAAGACGTATATATCTAGTCGCTAGGCTTGTTTTATGTTGAAGACGTGTATATCTAGTCTCTAGGTTTGTTTTATGTTGAAGACGTGTATATCTAGTATCTAGGCTTGTTTTATGTTGAAGACGTATATATCTAGTCTCTATGGTTGTTTTATGTTGAAGACGTATATATCTAGTCTCTAGGCTTGTTTTATGTTGAAGACGTATAGATCTAGTCTATATGGTTGCTTTATGTTGAAGACGTATACATCTAGTCTCTAGGCTTGTTTTATGTTGAAGACGTATATCTAGTCTCTATGGTTGTTTTATGTTGAAGACGTGTATATCTAGTCTCTAGGTTTGTTATATGTTGAAGACGTATATATCTAGTCTCTAGGTGTGTTGTATGTTGAAGACGTATATATCTAGTCTCTATGTTTGTTTTATGTTGAAGACGTATATATCTAGTCTCTGTTTGTTTTATGTTGAAGACGTATATATCTAGTTCTATGTTTGTTTTATGTTGGGTTTTTGTCTCTATGTTTGTTTTTGTTGGTTTTTGTTTTGGTTGTTTTTGTGGGGTGTGTTGTTTGGTTGTTTTTGTTGGGTTTTTGTTTGGTTGTGTTTGTTGGGTTATATCTAGTCTCTAGGTTGTGTTATGTTGAAGACGTATATATCTAGTATCTGGATCGTGTTATGTTGAAGACGTATATATCTAGTCTCTAGGCTTGTTTTATGTTGAAGACGTATATATCTAGTCTCTATGGTTGTGTTATGTTGAAGATGTATATATCTAGTCTCTATGTTTGTTTTATGTTGAAGACGTATCTATCTAGTCTCTATGGTTGTGTTATGTTGAAGACGTGTAGATCTAGTCTCTATGTTTGTTTTATGTTGAAGACGTATATATATCTAGTCTCTATGTTTGTTTTATGTTGAAGACGTATATATCTAGTATCTATGTTTGTTTTATGTTGAAGACGTATATATCTAGTATCTATGTTTGTTTTATGTTGAAGACGTATATATCTAGTCTCTATGTTTGTTTTATGTTGAAGACGTATATATATAGTCTCTATGCTTGTTTTATGTTGAAGACGTATATATCTAGTCTCTGTGTTTGTTTTATGTTGAAGACGTATATATCTAGTCTCTATGTTTGTTTTATGTTGAAGACGTATATATCTATGATATCTCCATGATTATTGGTATCTTACATTTCAGCTGCATATCGTTCATTATAAGGAGGAATACAAAGATGTAGCTGGGTCTATTGGCAAAGACGATGGATTAGCTGTTGTTGGATTTTTCTTTGAAGTAAATATATTATTTATGCATTTGGCAATGGAAAGACACCATCAAACTTCTAGAGAACCATTTCGAACATGTTAATTCAACCGTTCCAGTCAAAAGAAAATGGTTTTGTTTATTAGAAATTTTGTTGAAAATACGGCTGGTTAATATTAGACACAGTTCTTGTAAATCCATTTCGCTTCAGGTGCGAGCGCAGCTGGAGCCGTTATGATTGTGCCCTTAGGCAAAGCATTTAAATTCCACGTTGCCTCTTCTCTCTCCCTCGTGACGATGGATTCCACCAGGAATGAGGTCTCGAGAGTGATTAATATAAGTTGTAAGAACTTGTTTCGCAATCGAGCTAAAATAAATTTGTATAAATCAATCCATTTAGAAGGAAAGTAGTCCCCCCGTCCCATAGGAAAATATGCAAACAATTTTTCATTGCCCAGTATTGTAAAACCATAACTTGTATTGTCGTCTGCACATTGCGATTGTCATTTAGGTTGAACACACACACACACACATTTAAATCAGCATTACATCGTATGAAATAAAAGATATTTGAAACATTCAATTTTTGCGTATGGGTAGCAATGCTGCTACACATTCTAACATTATACTTTGTATGCTTATGCTCATTTGGTAAACAGTGTTTTTTGGCGATAAAACAAACTCGAAACCGAAAGTAGGACTATCCGAGTCGATCGGTCACGCACTTGTTTACAATCGGAACGCATCGTCCGCACTTGTTTACATTCGGAATGCATCATCCCAATTTGTCTCACGTTGTCATTTTTAATTAAATTACGTGATATGTTGATTCATACCTCTGTTATCAAAGTCTTTTAGGGAAATTTCTACATCCCCGCGAGGGGTTCGACATTAGAGGAAGATAGATAGATAGTCTTTCATGTTCAAAATATATACGTTGTTTTCTACATCCTCTGTTGTTTCACGCATGCGCGCTGTGCGTGTTTACATTTCATGTGTTGATACGGTTTAAATTTATTGGAATGTTATCGTTTCTGAGCGACTATTTCGATTTTTACATTTTACACACATATTAGTATTTATAGTTTACCCAAAACACCCTTTATTACGATGTAATGCTGCTTTAAGAGTCTGCGAACAAAAAATCGTACACCTGATACTCTACCACGAATCACAGGCACCAGACACAATTTGTTTTTTAAATTTTGGCCTATGGTCATATAGTAAGTAATATATAATAAAGGCAACCAACGAAATTGAAACATGCATGCAGAAACATCGACGAGAAACTAGGTAAAAACGACCAGATCATTGATATGCCCTCGTGGTCCCGACCGGAATACCTTTTTCTGTCAACAAATACTTTTTATTTCATCGAGTGGCGCTTTGTTTCATCGTGAACAGCAGGAAATGAAAAGTTGTCATTTTGGCTGGGCGTTCGGTTTGATGTGAATGAATGCTTTTTTATCATTGGTCAAAAATGAAACATGTAAATACATATATAAATAGCAGCCAATGAAATTCCGCTGTATATTCACCGCGGATCTTATCCAAAATGGAACAATTATTGAATTTTACTTTTGTTTTGTATTTGATTCCTGTATTGCTCTGTTGGATCTGCACGCCGAGGCTGCACACAACATGATTCGCGAGAGAAAGATTCGCGAGGTTTCCATCCCATGAGTACATACAAATTATTATTTGGCAATGAAAACCTAACCGATGATCAAAATGTATCTATTTTCAATCATGTCCAAATATTTATAAAAGAAACGGAACGATTTAAACATTAATTATCATACATTATGATACATATAATATATAGTTTGTATCACGAGTCACTATATACTTTACTCTGATAACAAGGGTCTCGGGGGTGGGGCGATGACATCTGAGCATACTTGTCCATTTTCTTCATGTTTTTTCCTTCTCTTAATTATATCCTCACTTCTTGTACGCTTTCATACAAATAAACCACTACTTATTTATCAGCTACAATGGGGAGGACCGAATCTAATGTTGTTATAACTTGTGGTCCAACCCATGTGTGTATGTATGTAATACCTGTATGATTGTGATTGTATTTATGTATACATATACAATAAAATATGATTAAACGAAATTCCGCTGTATATTCACCGCGGATCGTATCCAAAATGGAACAATTATTGAATTTTACTTTTGTTTTGTATTTGATTCCTGTATTGCTGTTGGATCTGCACGCCGAGGCTGCACACAACATGATTCGCAAGAGAAAGATTCCATTTAACGAAGTAGGAGTGATTTTTAGATGTTATGAGTATTACACTGGGTAAAACGCCGAGAAAACATACCGCCAAATCAAAAACCCAACGCCCAGCCAAAACGACAACATTTCATGTCCTGCTGTTCACGATGAAACAATGTGCCATTCTGGTGTTATTTGACCGATCTCCATGAAATAAAAAGTATGTGTTGATATAATAAGGTCTTCCGGTCGGGACCACGAGGGCATATCAGTGATCTGGTCGATTTTACCTAGTTTATCGTCGATGTTTCTGCATGCATGTTTCAATTTCGTTGGTTGCCTTTATTATATATTACTTACTATATGACCATAGGCCAAACATAAAATATTTTGTGTGTGTCTGGTGCCTGTGCCACGAATAGTATATGATTTATATCATTTCATTAGAAAGCAGGCTATTGTACTCTATTTCTATTTTTAAACTGCTCTATTTCTATTTTTAGGCTGGGGGATTCTATGTTAACCGGAACTACGGTACTATCATATCAGCCCTCTCGGATGTTAGATATAATGGTAAGTGATACACACCAGCTGCACATACAGACGGAACTGTAGTCCAGTGGTAATACGCTGGACTGGTAATCCAGGGGTCGCAGGTTTGAGCCCCCGTCTGATCCTAATAAAATTAACAGTCTTGCAGATGGGACGTTAATCCGAGGTCTAGTGTCTGTGCTTTACACCGTACACGTAAAAGAACCAGAGGAGACTCTGGAATGTGTCTGTCTGTATCATGCACTTTCCTCCAAAATCTAAAATGACTAATCTCTTCAGGTGGTGTCGCTCATATGGGCAACCGGTAGAAACGATAAATAAACGTAAAATACACACCAGCTGCACACACACACATTCGTGAAATAGCCACCTTCATTAGGGACTGTGGCGAGTCGCTATTCATTATTGGTTTAAACATTGTTTTATTGTAGGTTGGGTAACCGGACACACACCTTTTACGTCACTCACTAGATTAAATTAAATACATTTTGTTTTTCTATTTTATATACAAACTGTAGCCTACATGCACACATTGCTCGTTGCTCACTGCAGACAGTACAACAATACACTGGTAGTACACTGCTCACTGCAGGCAGTACAACAATACACTGGCAGTACACTGCTCACTGCAGGCAGTACAACAATACACTGGTAGTACGCTGCTCACTGCAGGCAGTACAACAATACACTGGCAGTACACTGCTCACTGCAGGCAGTACAACAATACACTGGTAGTACGCTGCTCACTGCAGGCAGTACAACAATACACTGGTAGTACACTGCTCACTGCAGGCAGTACAACAATACACTGGTAGTACGCTGCTCACTGCAGGCAGTACAACAATACACTGGTAGTACGCTGCTCACTGCAGGCAGTACAACAATACACTGGTAGTACGCTGCTCACTGCAGGCAGTACAACAATACACTGGCAGTACACTGCTCACTGCAGGCAGTACAACAATACACTGGTAGTACACTGCTCACTGCAGGCAGTACAACAATACACTGGCAGTACACTGCTCACTGCAGGCAGTACAACAATACACTGGTAGTACACTGCTCACTGCAGGCAGTACAACAATACACTGGTAGTACACTGCTCACTGCAGGCAGTACAACAATACACTGGTAGTACACTGCTCACTGCAGGCAGTACAACAATACACTGGTAGTACACTGCTCACTGCAGGCAGTACAACAATACACTGGTAGTACACTGCTCACTGCAGGCAGTACAACAATACACTGGTAGTACACTGCTCACTGCAGGCAGTACAACAATACACTGGTAGTACACTGCTCACTGCAGGCAGTACAACAATACACTGGCAGTACACTGCTCACTGCAGGCAGTACAACAATACACTGGCAGTACACTGCTCACTGCAGGCAGTACAACAATACACTGGCAGTACACTGCTCACTGCAGGCAGTACAACAATACACTGGCAGTACACTGCTCACTGCAGGCAGTATAACAATACACTGGCAGTACGCTGCTCACTGCAGGCAGTACAACAATGTACTGGCATTACACTGCTCACTGCAGGCAGTACAACAATGTACTGGCATTACACTGCTCACTGCAGGCAGTATAACAATACACTGGCAGTACGCTGCTCACTGCAGGCAGTACAACAATACACTGGCAGTACACTGCTCACTGCAGGCAGTATAACAATACACTGGTAGTACGCTGCTCACTGCAGGCAGTATAACAATACACTGGCAGTACGCTGCTCACTGCAGGCAGTACAACAATACACTGGCAGTACACTGCTCACTGCAGGCAGTACAACAATACACTGGTAGTACACTGCTCACTGCAGGCAGTATAACAATACACTGGCAGTACGCTGCTCACTGCAGGCAGTAAACAATACACTGGCAGTACTGCTCACTGCAGGCAGTACAACAATACACTGGTAGTACACTGCTCACTGCAGGCAGTACAACAATACACTGGCAGTACACTGCTCACTGCAGGCAGTATAACAATACACTGGTAGTACGCTGCTCACTGCAGGCAGTACAACAATACACTGGCAGTACACTGCTCACTGCAGGCAGTATAACAATACACTGGTAGTACGCTGCTCACTGCAGGCAGTACAACAATACACTGGCAGTACACTGCTCACTGCAGGCAGTACAACAATACACTGGTAGTACACTGCTCACTGCAGGCAGTACAACAATACACTGGCAGTACACTGCTCACTGCAGGCAGTACAACAATACACTGGTAGTACACTGCTCACTGCAGGCAGTACAACAATACACTGGTAGTACACTGCTCACTGCAGGCAGTACAACAATACACTGGTAGTACACTGCTCACTGCAGGCAGTACAACAATACACTGGTAGTACACTGCTCACTGCAGGCAGTACAACAATACACTGGTAGTACACTGCTCACTGCAGGCAGTACAACAATACACTGGTAGTACACTGCTCACTGCAGGCAGTACAACAATACACTGGTAGTACACTGCTCACTGCAGGCAGTACAACAATACACTGGTAGTACACTGCTCACTGCAGGCAGTACAACAATACACTGGTAGTACACTGCTCACTGCAGGCAGTACAACAATACACTGGCAGTACACTGCTCACTGCAGGCAGTACAACAATACACTGGCAGTACACTGCTCACTGCAGGCAGTATAAAAATACACTGGCAGTACACTGCTCACTGCAGGCAGTATAAAAATACACTGGCAGTAAACTGCTCACTGCAGGCAGTATAACAATACACTGGCAGTACGCTGCTCACTGCAGGCAGTACAACAATGTACTGGCATTACACTGCTCACTGCAGGCAGTACAACAATGTACTGGCATTACACTGCTCACTGCAGGCAGTATAACAATACACTGGCAGTACGCTGCTCACTGCAGGCAGTACAACAATACACTGGCAGTACACTGTTCACTGCAGGCAGTATAACAATACACTGGTAGTACGCTGCTCACTGCAGGCAGTATAACAATACACTGGTAGTACGCTGCTCACTGCAGGCAGTACAACAATGTACTGGCAGTACACTGCTCACTGCAGGCAGTACAACAATACACTGGTAGTACACTGCTCACTGCAGGCAGTATAACAATACACAGGCAGTACGCTGCTCACTGCAGGCAGTATAACAATACACAGGCAGTACGCTGCTCACTGCAGGCAGTATAACAATACACTGGTAGTACGCTGCTCACTGCAGGCAGTATAACAATAAACTGGTAGTACGCTGCTCACTGCAGGCAGTATAACAATACACTGGTAGTACGCTGCTCACTGCAGGCAGTACAACAATGTACTGGCAGTACACTGCTCACTGCAGGCAGTACAACAATACACTGGTAGTACACTGCTCACTGCAGGCAGTATAACAATACACAGGCAGTACGCTGCTCACTGCAGGCAGTATAACAATACACAGGCAGTACGCTGCTCACTGCAGGCAGTATAACAATACACTGGTAGTACGCTGCTCACTGCAGGCAGTATAACAATAAACTGGTAGTACGCTGCTCACTGCAGGCAGTATAACAATACACTGGTAGTACGCTGCTCACTGCAGGCAGTACAACAATGTACTGGCAGTACACTGCTCACTGCAGGCAGTACAACAATACACTGGCAGTACACTGCTCACTGCAGGCAGTACAACAATACACTGGTAGTACACTGCTCACTGCAGGCAGTACAACAATACACTGGTAGTACGCTGCTTACTGCAGGCAGTACAACAATACACTGGCAGTACACTGTTCACTGCAGGCAGTATAACAATACACTGGTAGTATGCTGCTCACTGCAGGCAGTATAACAATACACTGGCAGTACGCTGCTCACTGCAGGCAGTATAACAATACACTGGTAGTACGCTGCTCACTGCAGGCAGTACAACAATGTACTGGCAGTACACTGCTCACTGCAGGCAGTACAACAATACACTGGTAGTACACTGCTCACTGCAGGCAGTACAACAATACACTGGCAGTACACTGCTCACTGCAGGCAGTATAACAATACACTGGCAGTACGCTGCTCACTGCAGGCAGTACAACAATACACTGGCAGTACACTGCTCACTGCAGGCAGTACAACAATACACTGGTAGTACGCTGCTCACTGCAGGCAGTACAACAATACACTGGTAGTACACTGCTCACTGCAGGCAGTACAACAATACACTGGTAGTACGCTGCTCACTGCAGGCAGTACAACACTACACTGGTAGTACGCTGCTCACTGCAGGCAGTACAACAATACACTGGTAGTACGCTGCTCACTGCAGGCAGTACAACAATACACTGGCAGTACACTGCTCGCTGCAGGCAGTACAACAATACACTGGTAGTACACTGCTCACTGCAGGCAGTACAACAATACACTGGCAGTACACTGCTCACTGCAGGCAGTACAACAATACACTGGTAGTACACTGCTCACTGCAGGCAGTACAACAATACACTGGTAGTACACTGCTCACTGCAGGCAGTACAACAATACACTGGTAGTACACTGCTCACTGCAGGCAGTACAACAATACACTGGCAGTACACTGCTCACTGCAGGCAGTACAACAATACACTGGTAGTACACTGCTCCTGCAGGCAGTATAACAATACACTGGCAGTACACTGCTCACTGCAGGCAGTACAACAATACACTGGTAGTACACTGCTCACTGCAGGCAGTATAACAATACACTGGCAGTACGCTGCTCACTGCAGGCAGTATAACAATACACTGGTAGTACGCTGCTCACTGCAGGCAGTACAACAATGTACTGGCAGTACACTGCTCACTGCAGGCAGTACAACAATACACTGGTAGTACACTGCTCACTGCAGGCAGTACAACAATACACTGGCAGTACACTGCTCACTGCAGGCAGTATAACAATACACTGGCAGTACACTGCTCACTGCAGGCAGTACAACAATGTACTGGCAGTACACTGCTCACTGCAGGCAGTACAACAATACACTGGTAGTACACTGCTCACTGCAGGCAGTATAACAATACACTGGCAGTACACTGCTCACTGCAGGCAGTATAACAATACACTGGCAGTACACTGCTCACTGCAGGCAGTACAACAATACACTGGTAGTACACTGCTCACTGCAGGCAGTATAACAATACACTGGCAGTACACTGCTCACTGCAGGCAGTACAACAATACACTGGCAGTACACTGCCCACTGCAGGCAGTACAACAATACACTGGCAGTTCACTGCTCGCTGCAGGCAGTACAACAATACACTGGCAGTACACTGCTCACTGCAGGCAGTATAACAATACACTGGCAGTTCACTGCTCGCTGCTGGCAGTACAACAATACACTGGTAGTACACTGCTCGCTGCAGGCAGTATAACAATACACTGGCAGTACACTGCTCGCTGCTGGCAGTATAACAATACACTGGCAGTTCACTGCTCGCTGCTGGCAGTACAACTATACACTGGTAGTACACTGCTCACTGCAGGCAGAATAACAATACACTGGCAGTACACTGCTCACTGCAGGCAGTATAACAATACACTGGCAGTACACTGCTCACTGCAGGCAGTATAACAATACACTGGCAGTACACTGCTCACTGCAGGCAGTACAACAATACACTGGTAGTACACTGCTCACTGCAGGCAGTACAACAATACACTGGCAGTACACTGCTCACTGCAGGCAGTACAACAATACACTGGTAGTACGCTGCTCACTGCAGGCAGTACAACAATACACTGGCAGTACACAGCTCACTGCAGGCAGTACAACAATACACTGGTAATACGCTGCTCACAGCAAGCAGTACAACAACACACTGGCAGTACACTGCTCACTGCAGGCAGTACAACAATACACTGGCAGTACACTGCTCACTGATGGCAGTATAACAATACACTGGCATTACCCTGCTCACTGCTGGCAGTATAACAATACACTGGCAGTACACTGCTCACTGCAGGCAGTACAACAATACACTGACAGTACACTGCTCACTGCAGGCAGTACAACAATACACTCGCTGTACACTGCTCACTGCAGGCAGTACAACAATACACTGGCAGTACACTGTTCACTGCAGGCAGTACAACAATACACTCGCAGTACACTGTTCACTGCAGGCAGTACAACAATACATTGGTAGTACACTATTCACTGCAGACAGTACAACAATACACTGGTAGTACACTACCCACTGCATACAGTACAATAATACACTGGCAGTACACTGTTCACTGCAGGCAGTACAACAATACACTCGCAGTGCACTGTTCACTGCAGGCAGTACAACAATACACTGGCAGTACACTGCTCACTGCAGGCAGTACAACAATACACTGGCAGTACAATGTTCACTGCAGGCAGTACAACAATACAATACATTGGTAGTACACTATTCACTACAGGCAGTACAACAATACACAGGCAGTACACTGCTCACTGCAGGCAGTACAACAATACTCTGGCAGTTCACTGCTCGCTGCAGGCAGTATAACAATACACTGGCAGTACACTGCTCACTGCAGGCAGTATAACAATACACTGGCAGTACACTGCTCACTGCAGGCAGTACAACAATACACTGGCAGTTCACTATTCACTGCAGGCAGTACAACAATACACTGGTAGTACACTGTTCATTGCAGGCAGTACAACAATACATTACATTGGTAGTACACTATTCACTGCAGGCAGTACAACAATACACTGGTAGTACACTTTCACTGCAGGCAGTACAACAATACATTCGCAGTACACTGCTCACTGCAGGCAGTACAAAATACACTGGCAGTACACTATTCACTGCAGGCAGTACAACAATACACTGGCAGTACACTGCTCACTGCAGGCAGTACAACAATACACTGGCATTACACTGCTCACTGCAGGCAGTACAACAATACACTGGCATTACACTGCTCACTGCAGGCAATACAACAATACACTCGCAGTACACTGTTCACTGCAGGCAGTACAACAATACACTGGCAGTACACTGCTCACTGCAGACAGTACAACAATACACTGGCAGTACACTGATCACTGCAGGCAGTACAACAATACACTGGCAGCACACTTCTCACTGCAGGCAGTACAACAATACACTGGCAGTACACTGGTTCACTGCAGGCAGTACAACAATACACTGGCAGTACACTATTCACTACAGGCAGTACAACAATACACTGACAGTACACTGCTCACTGCAGGCAGTACAACAATACACTGGCAGCACACTGCTCACTGCAGGCAGTACAACAATACACTGGCAGTACACTGTTCACTGCAGGCAGTACAACAATGCACTGGCAGTACACTGCTCACTGCAGGCAGTACAACAATACATTGGCAGTACACTGTTCACTGCAGGCAGTACAACAATACACTGGCAGTACACTGCTCACTGCAGGCAGTACAACAATATATTCGCAGTACACTGCTCACTGCAGGCAGTACAACAATACACTGGCAGTACACTGTTCACTGCAGGCAGTACAACAATACACTGGCAGTACACTGCTCACTGCAGGCAGTACAACAATACACTGGCAGTACACTGCTCACTGCAGGCAGTACAACAATACACTGGCAGTACACTGCTCACTGCAGGCAGTACAACAATACATTCGCAGTACACTATTCACTGCTCTTTTCACCCACATCCTTAATCTGCTATGTATTTATTTCCTAGGTGCAAGAAAGGTCATCAGTGGCTTCTCTTTGAAGGACATCACCAACGGTAACATGAAGACCAATGCAACAGCAGGCTACCATCTTCCCTACTATCGTTATACGGGTGGATTAACAACACCCCCATGTTTACAGATTGTCACATGGTCGGTTATGAAAACTCCAATACACCTCACATCAGAACAGGTACCCAGTTTTCTTACTCCTGTTGCGATTTTGAAGTCACTAATTGGCTTCACATTGTGATCAAGTCCGCCTCCGTGGTTGAGTGGTAAAGGTCGCTGACTTGTATACCACTGTAACCTATCATCACTGATGGTCACGGGTTCGAGCCCGCTCAGGCCGTGTCTCATTTATATGAAAAAGTTGGCAGTTTCTTATGGAGGTTGGTGCACCAAGTACTGGTTAACCGCTTGAGCCTGCCCAGGAAAGGTGTTGTTAGGTAAACTGCCCACCGGCGATATAGTCCAAAATGGTGCTGATGCAGGAGTAAAACCGGAAATATAAATATAACATAATATATTAGCTAGAGAATAACACTCTAGAGATAGGTAAACACGCGCGCTGGGCTGACCGCCATGACCACATGACTATACTGATTTCTTCAAAGGTCGAATCCCTTCCTCCTTGACCAACCAGGTGCATATCCACGAACAGTTTGGCTTCCTAACGGCGGGGGTTAATGATCGCCAGTGTTAGTGTTTACCTGTTTTGTCCCAGGAAAGGTGTTGTTAGGTAAACTGCCCGCCGGCGATATAGCCCAAAATGGTGCTGATGCAGGCGTAAAACCCGAAATATAAAATATAACATAATTTTTTTTGTTAGATCAATTGCAAAATAAGTGTTTCCAACATTATATGAATCGCTCCCGAGACCTCATTCCTGATGGAATCCATAGCTATGAGGGAGAGTGTAGAGGCAGTGTGGAATTTAATTTCATTGCCTTAGAGCACAATCGTATCTGCTACAGCTGGGCGCGAACTCTGGGCATCTCACACCTGAGGCGAACCCGCTACCACTACACTGTCTACAACTACGAATCCGAACACGAGTCCTTATTGTTCATACCACTATATAGTTATTTTGTTTGGGGTGGGGTGGGGGGGGGATTACCGTTGCTTAGGGCATATGTCGACTCTCCGGTTATTATTTGTGGAGGAAGACCCCGGGTGCCTCTCCGAGCAGTATTTCATGCATGGGAACACAGGTAGAACCATCGACCGTGGCGACCTTCCGCAACCCAGCTGGATAGCTTCCTCACTTGAAAGAATTCCACACCCCAGTGGGATTCGAACCTACAGCGATTATGCGCAAGTGATTTGAATTCAACGACTATAAAGAGACACGGTCCTAGCTGGGCTCAACCCGTGACCATCAGATTACAGAGGTATTCAAGTCGACGACATTAAACACTCGACCGCGGAGGCGGGATAGGGATACACAACACCATTATCAGCTGAGACTCTTACCTCGACTGGTTTGAAGTATTGGGCTGATTGGTTTAATGATACTTGTAGTTGGCGTTTCTTTCATGTAGTTAAAGCGACATTACATCGCAAAAAGCAAATACAATTCATTTTTTCACGTATATATGCATTGCTACTACACATTCTTCCGAATACATTCGAACACTAACATTGAATCAATAAACAGTGTTTTTGTGGATTAAAAGTATGGTTTCATATAATGGTCATCCATGCTTCTGAATTGACGTTTGTTTGTCATCGGAGTCAATACTAATCGCGAGATAATGTCGTTTAGAGATAATTGAATTAGAATAGCATACAAATAAATATGTGAGATATAACGGTAAATCTGTACCATAAATCGTGTTATTCGGGATACACTAGGTTGTATTACGCATGGATGTATACATTATTTTGTTATGTCAACAAACCGCGTATACGACGTTTGTTTATTAGTTGAAATACTCAGTATTTGAGGTAAATATTTGGGGGGAAATTATACCATATAATAGGAAAATACATTCTGTAGACATTTGTGTTTTCACTGATGTAGTGTCGCTTTAATACATTTTATGTTTATTGTACCTACCGTATATATCTAATTGCAGACTGGTTCGCCAGTCGTATGTAACCATTATTATATATATCAGCAATTGTCTCCGCCATGCTCACAATACAATTGTTCACGATATGCCAACAATACAATTGTTCACGATATGCCAACAATACAATTGTTCACGATATGCCAACAATACAATTGTTCACGATATGACAACAATACAATTGTTCACGATATGCCAACAATACAATTGTCTCCGCCATGCTCACAATACAATTGTTCACGATATACCCACAATACAATTGATCACGATATACCAACAATACAATTGTTCACGATATGCCAACAATACAATTGTTCACGATATGCCAACAATACAATTGTCTCCGCCATGCCAACAATACAATTTTGCACGTGTATGCCCACAATACAATTGTTCACGATATGCCAACAATACAATTGTCTCCGCCATGCCAACAATACAATTTTGCACGTGTATGCCCACAATACAATTGTTCACGATATTAACACAATACAGTTGTTCACGATATGCCCACAATACAATTGTTCACGATATGCCCACAATACAATTATTCACGGATTCATGTGGAAGTCGTGACAGCGCAGTGGAAGAGCGTTCGCTTCAGGTGCGAAAGGTCTGGAGTTCGAGCCCCGCTGGAGCCGTTACGATTGTGCCCTTAGGCAAGGCATTTAAATTCCACGTTGCCTCTTCTCTCTCCCTCGTGGCGATGGATTCCATCAGGAATGAGGTCTCGATATTGATTAATATAAGTTGCAAGAACTTGTTTCGCAATCGAGCTAAAATAAATTTGTATAAACTAATACAATTATTAATAACATTCAATACAACAGCTTAATTGTAGTCCTGGTAACCGTTGCAGATTGCGGAGTTCCGGAAAGTCAGTCACATTACTACCGGGCCCATTGGATCACATGACCACATCACGAAAAACAACCGTCCAACACAGGATTTGGGAAAGAGGCTGGTGTACCAGAGTTACGACTTCCGCAGCTTAAGTACCGACGCAGCATCCGGGCTTTTGCCCAGTATACTTACACTGTCCGCCATATTGTTTGTTCTCGTGTCGCTTTGATAAACTCTCGATTAGAGTGTTATTGGAATGATGTCGAACGTATGAGTTGTTTTTTCCTGCATGAATACAAATATAAAAAAGAACTTGGCGGTGTTCACATATTATTTAACCAGATTATGTAACCCAGCAATATTTACATTAACATTTAACATGTTGTTGGCGAAATGAGCAGATAACAAATGGGGGAGGGCGATTTGAATGACATGTCACAAGCCCTAATTTCTAGGGAAAAGGAGACAACTATTACACATTTGTTGTCTGCTAATATGGCCTACATTATACTAAATGTTAACTTTGTCGGACATTCCTACTGTAGATTCCGGTAGAGAAAGTGTTCATCCATGGCGTATCGATACCGTTATTCACAACTGACGAAGCTGCAAAGCGAAAGCTTTCAAAATAATGTTTTCAAGAAAGAAAAGTAAATTACTTGAACAAATTATATGATGACAATCTCGCCCATTCTTTAAGTTTGCCATTTCTGACTGGCCATCGTTTGGAACAGAACAGAGTAAGTGGGAAAATATGCTACTTTGTTAACCCGTAACCTTCCAATCACAACTAAAGTCGCTTTTGCAAACAGCATAAAGCCAGATCAGACGACACAGAATGTCAGGATCTATGCTACATGTTTGTTATTCGATAGTGGAGCTAAAACACTTATCTGAATAGCAAACAACATAGATCCTGATCAGACGCACACATTCCCTCCCATTTCTTCAGCAGGTTTAGGGTTAATGTATAAAAATGGGCAGTCGTAATGGGTGTAGTTTTAGACTCTTGTGTTCGTTGGTATCGATATGGTTAATTGCACAAACGGTTTCTAGTTTGATGCGCCTTTCAATGTATGTTTGCAATGTACAAATGGTACTGGTATTTGCAGCACTGGTATATCCAACTCTTGTGAGTGGCTAGTAATGTTTATCGGAATTGGTATTGACCTAACGCAGTAACATAATGTAATGTTGTTCCAGACGATCGAAATGCCAATCTATCACATACTATATGATAGTAGTTTTAGTTATTTTCTGAAAATCATAAACTGTTAATTATAAAAGTATGCATAAATGAATTTGTGGATGTGCGGTTGTGTCTTGTAGTGAAATTAAGCTTCAGACAGGGGCAATAAAAATGAATAAAAATGGATAAAATATATATTAGCCAAATATACTTTTGGAGACCATGAAAGAAACGGATGTGATAATGTAATGTTCCAGACGATCGAAATGCCAACCTATCACATACTATATGATTACATCCAGTAATGTTAAGGTCTAGATGGCCGTATGTATATATTATATTATATATATTAAATATTCATTTGTTTACAACAGTTCAGCGACAGGATTTGATTACATACCTCTTTTCCAAATTTTCCAAATTATAAGACTATGTATTTTAAATTTTAAACAATGTTCACCCTTAGAATTGCAAGAACCATAGTGTTCTCAAATGTTCAACTTAATGAATTATTTATTTTGATTACTTCATTTCCCAAGGCATAGCCAAGGCCACGATAAGTGTCAATTAGTGTTTGTTTTGGCTCACTGTACGTAATATATACGTCAACATATTTCTCAATAATTTTCATACACGATTCCTATCAGTTACTGACTAGGTAGTATGTCGGGATTGAATGAACCATTGGCCCTTTCTAGCATATAAATGCTACATTGCAATATGTAAAAATGAGTGTTCATAATGGGGCTAATGAGTACATTGCAATATGTAAAAATGAGTGTTCATAATGGGCCTAATGAGTACATTGCAATATGTAAAAATGAGTGTTCATAATGGGCCTAATGAGTTGTATTTACGGATGAACGTAGCTGCGCGGGATGAACGTAGCTGCGCGGGATGAACGTAGCTGCGCGGGTAGCTGCGCGGGATGAACGTAGCTGCGCGGGATATGTTGCAAAGAGACCAAGGTAACTGAAATATTTAAAATGTGTTCGGAATGTTTGGCCATAACTGAGCTGAGTTGGCATTATTTTCTCCTTTGCTTTCTATTGAATGATGAACTAATTTGCATATTTTCTCCTTTGCGTTCTAATGAATGATTAACTAAATTTCATATTTTCTCCTTTGCGTTCTAATGAATGATGAACAAAAACTGTGTGGAGTATGGCAATTTCTTTTCCTTTATTTGTACCTCGTATTCCTCCGCGGTTGCATGTACTTTTGTAGTTTAGTTATTTTCTGAAAATCATAAACTGTTAATTATAAAAGTATGCATAAATGAATTTGTGGATGTGCGGTTGTGTCTTGTAGTGAAATGAAATTCCCGACATGTGCAATAAAAATGAATAAAAATGGATAAAATATATATTAGCCAAATATACTTTAGGAGACCATGAAAGAAACGGATGTATCGTTATTACTGCATGGAAGAAACGGATGTGTGGTTATTACTGCATGGAAGAAACGGATGTGTGGATTTTACTGCATGGAAGAAACGGATGTGTGGTTATTACTGCATGGAAGGAACGGATGTGTGGTTATTACTGCATGGAACGAACGGATGTGTGGTTATTACTGCATGGAAGAAACGGATGTGTGGTTATTACTGCATGGAAGGAACGGATGTGTGGTTATTACTGCATGGAAGAAACGGATGTGTGGTTATTACTGCATGGAAGAAACGGATGTGTGGTTATTACTATTACTGCATGGAAGAAACGGATGTGTGGTTATTACTGCATGGAAGAAACGGATGTGTGGTTATTACTGCATGGAAGGAACGGATGTGTGGTTATTACTGCATGGAAGGAACGGATGTGTGGTTATTACTGCATGGAAGAAACGGATGTGTGGTTATTACTGTATGGAAGAAACGGATGTGTAGTTGTTACTGCATGGAATAAATGGATGTGTGCGCGTGCGTGCGTGCGTGCGTGCGTGCGTGCGTGCGAGTGTGTGTGCGCATGTGTGTGCGAGCGTGTGCATGAAAGATGAGACTTTATTTTATCTCGCTATGACTGAAATAATGTTTAAACGTCCCTCGTGGAAATACACATGTCGGTGATCACGAGATAAAATAGAATCATATCTTGCAGTAATAAACACAAATATGCTCCATAATACTGCATACATTTTTATTTATTATTACATCCATTTGTTGAACGTGTGAACATTTGTTTTCTGTGACCATAGTACCGACTCGACTTACGAGTTAGGTCAACATACAGCCATGTATATTTACTGAAATGAACTATATTGGGCGTGGTTAAAGTGTGTGGAGGCCGAAGGCGAACGCTAACTTTAAACACGACCAATGTAGTTCATACCCCGATGGAAACTATTAACCCGTGATTCATTCCTTATATTTACATTAATTATTCTTTTTAATGACACAACGAAAATATAGCACACTTTGCATTTAAATATGTTTTTAGTCCAGATTTGTAACTTACCGTGTCACGGAACAGGTAAATAGATCATCCTTGGAACAGCGTAAACTGTAAGACACGCCTTTTCTCGCGACGAACGTTGCCTAATAATGCGCATGCCGTAGCTTCGAGTGGGCGTCTCAGCTGCATATCATTAGTTGGAAACCCTCATGTGAAAGTGTATGCAATCAGGGCACATACGGTCATCGAATGAAATGCAATAGCGATGTAAATATATATGTTTATGATTATTATAGTAAAATGTATAAATTATTAGATTATATAGCAATGTACATTTCAATATAAATACTTAATGCACATACTTCCAACTAATGTTTTCCTATTCAAATGCAATATACTTTCATCGCAACTGTGTGACTTCTGCAATATGAATAATGATTCACAACTTTGTGACTTCTGCAATATGAATAATGAACTATCACATGTTTTGGAAATGCCATTACATACAGGATTTCTTGATTGAAATAACACAATTCTTAAGAACAATGTTGCAAACAGACAATGTGGCTCAATTTAATTACGAACATATTTCGTTATGTAATTTCAGACACAATAGCATTGTATATGATATATAAACATAAATTATATTACACTACTCGCTAAATATTTCATATTTAAATGCAAATGTGAGAAGATTATACCTATATATACTCACCTCCAATTTGTCGCATCTGTCAGTCTTTCAGATGGGACGTTAAACCGAGGTCTCGTGTCGGTGCTTTACACCGTGCACGTAATAGAACCAGAGGAGACTCTGGAATGAGTTTCTGTCTGTATCATGCACTATCCTCCAAAATCTAAAATACGATAAATAAACGTAAACAAACTCAGTCGCATCTGTCAAAAGGAAAATAAAAATTGAAGAAACAATCTCAATTCTCAAAAGCAAATAAAATAGATTCAATGAGAAATGGAGACAGTTTATGAATCTTATCGATTAACCTGTCCATAAATGTATAATATATGTAGGCAATCATCCACACTTATCGATTAACCTGTCCATAAATGTATAATATATGTAGGCAATCATCCACACTTATCATTCACTAATATTCCTTCCTTCCTTTCAAGTCTTATTTCTTTCCTTCAAAATCATCCAACCTTTCCTTTCAATATACAGTTGGTTATTACACAATTTAACATGATTGTGTATAACATGGAAATATCACGCATTGTTTGTGTTAATACTGTTTGAGATTACCACTCTCTGATTTCTAATCTATTCAAATTTTAAAAAAAGAAACAAGTCTAAACTTTATTTATTTTTCAAAGATTGCGAAACAAGTTGTAACAACTTATATTAATCACTCTCGTTGGCGCGGATGAAAGCGTGAATGTGGTCATTCGTGTGGGAGGATAGCGGAGTACCCGGAGAAAACACACATGTCCGATCTGGCGACCACCGTACCATTCAAATTGATATAGTGTTGTTTTGTTTTTCATTACATGTTCATGTTTTGAATATGTGTACGTATTATGCATATTGATCAGGAAATATAATTTGGAAAAGAAACAACAACAAAAAACAATCTGCTTCCAACGAATGGTCGGTCCTATATACATGTATATAATATATGTAAACATCTTTTCCTTAGGCTAAAACAGGGAAGCTGCTTGGGGAGGCTAAATCTGCCAAATCACACACTTAGCTTAAACCCTGAATGTACATTTTGAGATTATCGTTAGTGTGTGTTTTACGTTTATTTATCGTCGCTGCCGGTTGCCCATATGAGCGACGCCTCCTGAAGAGATTAGTCATTTTAGACTTTGGAGGATAGTGCAATGATACAGACAGAGAACTATTCCAGAGTCTCCGTTGGTTCTTTTACGTGCACGATGTAAAGCACCGATACGAGACCTCGGTTTAACGTCCCCATCTGAAAGACTGTTAATTTTGTTAGGGTCAGACGGGGGATCGAACCTGCGATCCCTGGATTACCAGTCCAGCGTGTTACCACTGGACTAAGATCCGTCTGTAGATTATCTAGTATTTCAGAGTTGTATATAGCCAACATTAATGTGCTCAAAGTATGGAAGTTTGAGTAATTTGCAATATGTTATGGTCAGTATTAATACATGAAACATATATCGACTATAGCAGTATACCTCACATGTACAATGCATTCACCCCGGACCTCCGTGGCGGAATGGTTACGGTAGTTGACTTCAAATCACATGGAGAAAATCTCAATAAGCTTTAAGCTTCCGATTTAATCCATTTTCGTTTTGTATACAATGTATATGTAATGTACATTATTATCGAATAAATATGTTTAAACCAAATCACATGCACTCGGTTCAAATCACTTACTGTAGGTTCGAATCCAACTGAGGCTGTCGAATTATCACGTGAGGAAGCTACCCAGCTGGCTTGCGGAAGGTCGGATACTCGGGGGTACCCGTCCGTGTCTGAACTATAGCGCGGATAGGCACCGGGTGGCTTCCTCCACCAATACTAGCCGGAGAATCGCCATGTAACCTAGGCTGTTTCGGTGCCACTTTAACCCCCCCCCCCAACAAACAAAAACACATTGTCTTCGTAGACAAATTATCATCTACAGCACACATGTTAAATTCACATAATACTAGTCTACCATTGACATACCGTCCGAGACATACTATAGCTTACAATATACATACATAAACAAATAAAACAATACATAGACATTGTTATTCACAATACAGTAATACCTTCATTACGTAGCCAGGGAGGGGGACATGCCACTTTGGCTGCTTACTGGATGTGACGTGGCATCGGAGTGAACTCACGACAGACAGCTATAATGTTGATCACCAAACTACTAAATCTTTATATATATATAATATATGCTTATATGTTCGTGTTATATACTGAGTCAAAAAAGAAACGATACCTGGTGTTTATGTGTCTATAATTTCAACATTTATTAAGAAAATTCTTTGAAAATTCATAAGATGATAGTCCAACATGTTTGAAAGAGGAGCACATAAAGCATAATGAGCCTCCGAAACTGTCTGCTGCGTGATGACGTAATTCGTCGGACAGGGGTCTAATGGAGTTTTCACACAGACGTCAATACCGAGTATGGGCACCATTTGCGTCTCTCACTGCAATGCACCGCCGTCGCATCGAACGGAAGAGTGTCTGAATCTCTTGCTGGTCAATATGTGTCCACTCCTGACGCAAAACATCCCTCAGTTGGTTTAACGTTACCGGCTGACGTCGTCTGACGCGGCGGTCTAATGTATCCCACAAATGTTCTATGGGTGACAAGCAGCAGGCCACGGCAGGGTTTCAATATTGTTCTGCTCCAATAGTGTGGTGGAAATCCGAGAAGTATGACACCTGGCGTTGTCCTGTTGGAACAGTGTGACGTTTCTGTTGGCGTTAAAGAACGGCACAACAACTGGCGCAAGGATCTCATCACAGTACCGCTGGGCGTTTAGGTTCCCGTCCACCACTAACAGTTCAATGCGACTGCCGAAGGTGATACCGCCCCACGCCATAACGCTTCCGCCCCCGAACAGATCGACCTGACGTACACATGCGTGCGTCGGCGTAACGTCCACCGCGTCTGCGATATACCCGCTCTCTGCCATCCGTTCGACGCAAACAGAACCGCGATTCATCGCTAAACATCAGCGAATTCCACTGTAACCCGAGTCCAGCGAGCACGTTCCGTCGTCCATTCCCGCCGTAGGTCACGGTGACGTCGTCTCAGGATGGGTCCAACGTATGGCCGATAGGCACGAATGCCACGTTCACCGAGCCGGTTCCTGACTGTTTGTGCACTGATGGCGATTGTTCGTCATCCCAGGAGTAACGGCAGCTGTGTGCGTAGCAGGTAGGAACCGGTCACGTAAATGTGACGTCCGAATGTGACGGTCCTATTCACGCGTCGTCACACGTGGTCGACCAGATCTTGGACGGTCGTCCACCGATCCATGTGTTCGATAACGTCGAAGTAGACGTGTTATCGTGATCCGCGTAACCCCGAGTCGATTTGCGACGTCACGCTGACGTAAACCGCCGTCAATCATGCCAATGGCACGCATTCTCTGATTGCGGTTTAGCCTAGGCATTTTGTTAGAGGTAACAATGGGTATGTAAGGTGTTTTTCCTCGATGATAATGCAATACCAGTACAATAAACCGGTTTTCCGATTTGTACATGTGTAGGAAGTTGTCTTTGTTGAGGAGCACGTGCAAATCGGAAATTCGGCGTTCCAGGATTATCGGGTGTTTATTTACCTGTGTTTATGGTTGGCTGACGTTGCAATAAGATACCCGGTACTGATACGTAATAATATATTAAACCTTTCTATGGTTGTATCCGTTTTACGTCATTTTTAGTTTGGTATCGTTTCTTTTTTGACTCAGTATATAATATAATTTTTATATGTCAGATTATGACAAATCCGTTCAATTTGTAAACGCTTCATTGTCAAAATTATAAATGTATGTTTATTGAATAGTGAAATAACAAAATGTAAACAAATTGTTTTTGTTGTTCCTCTCCATTGATCATCTTCATAAAAGTATCAGCCATGTGATATCTTCCAGCATTATTTAAAGAAGATTTCATTATCATTTTACGCAACCGGTTGAGTGAAATTCTATATTATTATGGCCGTACCGGTTTTTGGACCTCTAGGGTTTTGATGTGCATAACTTCTAGTCATTTTTAAAGCAGACAAAATAAGCGCTTGACTAAATTCATATTGCATAACGTCTTTTTAAAATAAAACTACAACAAACTATCATTTCACTCTCATGCGAAATCACAATGTCGTCAAGACAAGCACCTGTTTTCAGACAACCAATCACATTTCATGTAACAGAAATTTGTGTTTCTGTCGTTTCCGCATGACTGGCACGTGAACTTGCAGAGTAAACCATAAGGCTTCGCTTGTTTCAAAATCTATAAATCTATATTTTACAGACGGATATGTAGTCAGGACTGGTAATCCAGGGATCGCAGGTTCGATCCCCCGTCTGACCCTAATAAAATTAACAGTCTTTCAGATGGGACGTTAAACCGAGGTCTCGTGTCGGTGCTTTACACCGTGCACGTAAAAGAACCAGAGGAGATTCTGGAATGGGTCTCTGTCTGTATCATGCACTATCCTACAAAATCTAAAATAACTAATATCTTCAGGAGGCGTCGCTCATATGGGCAACCGGTAGCGACGATAAATAAACGTAAAAACACAAAATCTATGCACACATTTGGTTATATATACCTATGCTTAAGGGGTTGTTCTTGAATAAGTCACCGGTTCGTGTTTGCTTTGTTGCCATGGTAACACACAATTCAGAAGCACATGAGCGTAATTCCATATTACAAATTAATATTTTGATAATTGACACAAGTAAGTTCATTTTTAATTTAATGTTTAGAGGGCCCTAAGGAGGATTAGTTCAAAACTAATTAGGTCACCCTCTATAAATAAAGAAATCTATCTATCTCTATCTCTACACATATCTGGGCCGTATGGCGTCCAAACTCCTTTATCACTCTAGAACATTTGAAATAACACAGGGTATGTATGGCGTTTACCCGATCATATTCCCATTGATTTGAAGATATATTTCGTAATAACAAGAAATAGTTCATACTTACTTTATTGGCAGTAGCTAATAATTAACAGAAATGAATGAATTTCACACCAACATTTTAGGGGTGTCACGAACGCTTCTTTTTCTCGTATCCTAGCCTATGTTTCTTAGGCTCTTACCAGGGTCTACCCTATCGTAGACTCGGTGGTGTTGTCTAGGGATTTCTTTTTCTATATATTAATAATAACTCGACACGGTCTTTCGTTTCTCTCAATATAATATTTCTCTTTCGTCATATCTCTTTATTTCTATAATATATTCATATTCTTAGCAATCTATAACAGTTTGCGACGTCTCATTTCACGCTTAATCAACGATCTCGCCTACACCAACTAATTAGATGCACTCTCTTTAATCCGTAATTACCCTATTCCAATATTTCTGATTTAATAACTTCCATTCATTTTCGTCAATAAACAATTCGATAATGTTCACCGGACCTATATGTTCCTTCTATGGCTGAACGAGCTAGTTCTGTTAAATGTATTTCTTTAAATACACGACTAATCTTTATAAGTTACGATTCTCCGAATGTCCAGAATCTCTAAGTATCATTGAGACAGTTTATGTATTATATATCACCAATTAGAGATACACACTACTCACGCTTCTTGTGGTAGCCTAATGTGTTCTAAATATTCAAATTGAGATACAAGCTACTCACTTCACGGGTGGTAGCCAAATGTGTACTGATTAATCAAAACAAATCCGTTTCTTATATACACGATCGCTCTTAAACATATATGTGATGTTATCTAAAATTACTAAGATGCTACCCACATCAAACCAGTTCGGCGTTTTTCATGCATAGCTGACCACCTGCAACTCTGTCCCATAAATGTACAAAATAGTTAGTCATTTACGCTCGAAAAAAGAACTGATAATTTAGGCGCGAAAATGATAAACGATTATGCATAAGACAACTATATATATATATATCACATGGTAAACAAATGGCTATATTTATAAATAGACTAATGTATTTATATACTACATTACTATTTATATATGACATTAATAAACATTTCGTGCAAATATTTGTGTATTTTGCACAGGGGTAAGATATACCATTTATTTCTTTCCACTACAATGTATATACACGTTTCGCAGAGTTATTACCAGCAGCATGTCCAATTCTATATGAACAATACCTGATTATCATATATCTTAGAGAAGCCTTTTAACTGTCACAGCAATTTTAAAAATAGGGGCCATGTATCTTCTAAGGAATATTTAAAGCGACACTACATCGCAAAAAGCAAAAAGAAAATTAATTAATTTCTACTACAAATTCTGCTGAAATAATTCGAACACTAACATTGAATCAATAAACAACATAAAACTGTTATTACCAGGACAATGTTGAAATTTAAAATTGCCATTATCCCTTATATAATGAAAATATTTTTCGTAACAACCAATGCTTAGTTTAATAATAGTGTATTGCTTTTTGTACATGCATGTACAATACAAGGTTAGCCTATGGATCAGACAGCACGTTCTTTCAACATTAACAACTAGCCCTCCCCAAAGAATAAATTTGAACGATGCAATACTTAATCGGCGGAATTAATAATCGGAAAAGCATGCATACTATATGCAATTAGTTGAACCGATTACGTATAGTACAGATTATACAAATAAAACAAAAGTGACTATTACAAATTAAGATTCAATTCCAAAGACGTGCACCTCAAGATCATAGCTGTTGTGGAAATAACGCACAACAGAAGGTTCGAGAGCAATTGTTCCAACGATAACCTGGGGAATTCATTGTTGACCAGCGTCCATTAGCTCATTGGCACTCGACTTGGAGCTAGGATTCAATAAAGGAACACACCCCAGACCAAACCCCACCATGGACTAGAACTACACCATCTATCTGTTTATATATATTATCTACATAGCTGGACATTTGCAACCAAACTTTTACCAAAATAGTTTTTCCTGTTCTCATATTGTTCCCAAACAGCAATTTCCTGCTGAAATGGATACGTCGATTTCGACTTCCCTATTGTTCCTTTGTCATGGTTGATTTTATGAGTGCACTCGTTGTACTCGAATATGCGAATACCTACAATTCTCGATTATGTGGATACCTATAATTCTAGAATATGTGGATACCTACAATTCTAGAATATGTGGATACCTACAATTCTAGAATATGTGGATACCTACAATTCTAGAATATGTGGATACCTATAATTCTAGAATATGTGGATACCTATAATTCTAGAATATGTGGATACCTACAATTCTAGAATATGTGGATACCTATAATTCTAGAATATGTGGATACCTACAATTCTAGAATATGTGGATACCTATAATTCTAGAATATGTGGATACCTATAATTCTAGAATATGTGGATACCTATAATTCTAGAATATGTGGATACCTATAATTCTAGAATATGTGGATACCTATAATTCTAGAATATGTGGATACCTACAATTCATGAAGTTGCAACCAGTTTTCTCCATTGAATCTTTCACATATGGGCTGGCCGATGCGTGGATCAACCGTATTCTTTTCACTGGTAGATTTGATGGCGCTCTTTTAAACCGGAAACGCGATCTTTTAAACCGGAACCGCTTGGTGGTGGTCCGGGGGAGGAGGCTGTCGATTTTAAAGCAAGCAGAATGGACATCATCTCGAGTTCCATGACTGATATTTCTATTTCTGGTGACAACGAAATTCGGCATAATATTGCAGACCCGAGATCCGAATATACCATTGTGCAACTGTCTCTATAGTTAATTAAAATATGGCCAGGAACAATATACTCATCCTTCCATCCTCACTTAATGGAATTGTAACCCCATCTCCTTCATAAACGTTCTTATAATTAATAATTCGGAAAACTAGCAAATCATATACCACAAGCAAGGTGCCACAACCCAAACTTCAGCTTCAATGTTTTCTTTCATTTCTTTTTTCATTGGAGAAGGTTTATTAATACAAATTTACTTTGGTTCGATTGCGAAACAAGTTCTTACAACTTATATTAATCACTCTCAGAGACCTCATTCCTGATGGAATCCATCGCCACGAGGGAAAGAGAAGAGGCAACTTGGAATTTAAATGCCTTGCCTAAGAGCACAATCGTAACGGCTCCAGCGGGGGCTCGAATTCCGGAACTTTCGCACCTGAAGCGAACGCGATGCAATGCGCTATCACGACTTCCACTTGGATAAGTTGTGGGTGCTGGGGGGTAAATATGGAGGTAGAGAGAATCGAGACCTAGACCAGTGAACATGTTCTCGTCCTGCACACACTGCTGTCCTTATGTTTTCTAATATAAAGCCAAACAAATATTTATTCTTCAACGAAGTTTTGAGAGAGAAACAAAGTCACTCTCACTTCTTATAGTCTTTATATCTACGTGCGAACGACAACATTGCATGTTCTGCTGTTCACGATGAACCAATGTGCCATCCTGGTGTTATTTGACCGATCTCCATGCAATAAAAAGTATTTGTTGGTCTACTGGTCAGGACAACAGGGGTATATCAGTGATCTAGTCGTTTTTACATATTTTGTCGTCGATGTTTCGGCATGCATGTGTCATTTCCATTGGTTGTCTTTAGTAAACATTACTTAGTATATGACCATAGGGAAAAATAGATATAGATTGCCTGATAAGTCATATAAATATATTATAACACCGAGATCGTTAATTGTGCCGTGTTAAGTTTGATAATATCAAGCGGGAATAGCATCAATTCTTACTTGTATACCCGTTATTCTTGATAATTCCAGTCAGAGCCTGGTCGTAGTTTCTGATAATATCAAGCGGGAATAGCATCAATTCTTACTTGTATACCCGTTATTCTTGATAATTTCAGTGAGAGCCTGGTCGTAGTTTCTGATAATATCAAGCGGGTATAGCATCAATTCTTACTTGTATACCCGTTATTCTTGATAATTCCAGTGAGAGCCTGGTCGTAGTTTCTGATAATTTCAAGCGGGAATAGCATCAATTCTTACTTGTATACGGGTTATTCTTGATAATTCCAGTGAGAGCCTGGTCGTAGATTCTGATAATATCAAGCGGGAATAGCATCAATTCTTACTTGTATACCCGTTATTCTTGATAATTCCAGTGAGAGCCTGGTCGTAGTTTCTGATAATATCAAGCGGGAATAGCATCAATTCTTACTTGTATACCCGTTATTCTTGATAATTACAGTGAGAGCCTGGTCGTAGTTCTGATAATATCAATCGGGAATAGCATCAATTCTTACTTGATGTCCGTTATTCTTGATATTCCAGTGAGAGCCTGGTCGTAGTTTCTGATAATATCAAGCGGGAATAGCATCAATTCTTACTTGTATACCCGTTATTCTTGATAATTCCAGTGAGAGACTGGTCGTAGTTTCTGATAATATCAAGCGGGAATAGCATCAATTCTTACTTGTATACCCGTTATTCTTGATAATTCCAGTGAGAGCCTGGTGGTAGTTTCTGATAATATCAAGCGGGAATAGCATCAATTCTTACTTGTATGTCCGTTATTCTTGATAATTCCAGTGAGAGCCTGGTCGTAGTTTCTGATAATATCAAGCGGGAATAGCATCAATTCTTACTTGTATGTCCGTTATTCTTGATAATTCCTGTGAGAGCCTGGTCGTAGTTTCTGATAATATCAAGAGGGAATAGTATCAATTCTTACTTGCATGTCCGTTATTCTTGATAATTCCAGTGAGAGCCTGGTCGTAGTTTCTGATAATATCGAGCGGGAATAGCATCAATTCTTACTTGTATACCCGTTATTCTTGATAATTCCAGTGAGAGCCTGGTCGTAGTTTCTGATAATATCAAGCGGGAATAGCATCAATTCTTACTTGTATACACGTTATTCTTGATAATTCCACTGAGAGCCTTGGTCGTAGTTTCTGATAATATCAAGCGGGAATAGCATCAATTCTTACTTGTATACCCGTTATTCTTGATAATTCCAGTGAGACTCTGGTCGTAGTTTCTGATAATATCAAGCGGGAATAGCATCAATTCTTACTTGTATACCCGTTATTCTTGATAATTCCAGTGAGAGCCTGGTCGTAGTTTCTGATAATATCAAGCGGGAATAGCATCAATTCTTACTTGTATACACGTTATTCTTGATAATTCCACTGAGAGCCTAGCCTGGTCGTAGTTTCTGATAATATCAAGCGGGAATAGCATCAATTCTTACTTGTATACCCGTTATTCTTGATAATTCCAGTGAGAGCCTGGTCGTAGTTTCTGATAATATCAAGCGGGAATAGCATCAATTCTTACTTGTATACCCGTTATTCTTGATAATTCTACTGAGAGTCTGGTCGTAGTTTCTGATAATATCAAGCGGGAATAGCATCAATTCTTACTTGTATACCCGTTATTCTTGATAATTCCAGTGAGAGCCTGGTCGTAGTTTCTGATAATATCAAGCGGGAATAGCATCAATTCTTACTTGTATGTCCGTTATTCTTGATAATTCCAGTGAGAGCCTGGTCGTAGTTTCTGATAATATCAAGCGGGAATAGCATCAATTCTTACTTGTATACCAGTTATTCTTGATAATTCCAGTGAGAGCCTGGTCGTAGTTTCTGATAATATCAAGCGGGAATAGCATCAATTCTTACTTGTATACCCGTTATTCTTGATAATTCCAGTGAGAGCCTGGTCGTAATTTCTGATAATACCATGCGGGAATAGCATCAATTCTTACTTGTATACCCGTTATTCTTGATAATTCCAGTGAGAGTTTGGTCGTAGTTTCTGATAGTATCAAGCGGGAATAGCATCAATTCTTACTTGTATACCCGTTATTCTTGATAATTCCACTGAGAGACTGGTCGTAGTTTCTGATAATATCAAGCGGGAATAGCATCAATTCTTACTTGTATACCCGTTATTCTTGATAATTCCAGTGAGAGCCTGGTCGTAGTTTCTGATAATATCAAGCGGGAATAGCATCAATTCTTACTTGTATACCCGTTATTCTTGATAATTCCAGTGAGAGCCTGGTCGTAGTTTCTGATAATATCAAGCGGGAATAGCATCAATTCTTACTTGTATACCCGTTATTCTTGATAATTCCAGTGAGAGCCTGGTCGTAGTTTCTGATAATATCAAGCGGGAATAGCATCAATTCTTACTTGTATACGGGTTATTCTTGATAATTCCAGTGAGAGCCTGGTCGTAGATTCTGATAATATCAAGCGGGAATAGCATCAATTCTTACTTGTATACCCGTTATTCTTGATAATTCCAGTGAGAGCTTGATCGTAGTTTCTGATAATATCAAGCGGGAATAGCATCAATTCTTACTTGTATGTCCGTTATTCTTGATAATTCCAGTGAGAGCCTGGTCGTAGTTTCTGATAATATCAAGCGGGAATAGCATCAATTCTTACTTGTATACCCGTTATTCTTGATAATTCCAGTGAGAGCCTGGTCGTAGTTTCTGATAATATCAAGCGGGAATAGCATCAATTCTTACTTGTATACCCGTTATTCTTGATAATTCCACTGAGAGCCTGGTCGTAGTTTCTGATAATATCAAGCGGGAATAGCATCAATTCTTACTTGTATGTCCGTTATTCTTGATAATTCCAGTGAGAGCCTGGTCGTAGTTTCTGATAATATCAAGCGGGAATAGCATCAATTCTTACTTGTATACCCGTTATTCTTGATAATTCCAGTGAGAAACTGGTCGTAGTTTCTGATAATATCAAGCGGGAATAGCATCAATTCTTACTTGTATACCCGTTATTCTTGATAATTCCAGTGAGAGCCTGGTGGTAGTTTCTGATAATATCAAGCGGGAATAGCATCAATTCTTACTTGCATGTCCGTTATTCTTGATAATTCCAGTGAGAGCCTGGTCGTAGTTTCTGATGATATCAAGCGGGAATAGCATCAATTCTTACTTGCATGTCCGTTATTCTTGATAATTCCTGTGAGAGCCTGGTCGTAGTTTCTGATAATATCAAGAGGGAATAGTATCAATTCTTACTTGCATGTCCGTTATTCTTGATAATTCCAGTGAGAGCCTGGTCGTAGTTTCTGATAATATCGAGCGGGATTAGCATCAATTCTTACTTGTATACCCGTTATTCTTGATAATTCCAGTGAGAAACTGGTCGTAGTTTCTGATAATATCAAGCGGGAATAGCATCAATTCTTACTTGTATACCCGTTATTCTTGATAATTCCAGTGAGAGCCTGGTCGTAGTTTCTGATAATATCAAGCGGGAATAGCATCAATTCTTACTTGTATACCCGTTATTCTTGATAATTCCAGTGAGAGCCTGGTCGTAGTTTCTGATAATATCAAGCGGGAATAGCATCAATTCTTACTTTTATACCCGTTATTCTTGATAATTCCAGTGAGAGCCTGGTCGTAGTTTCTGATAATATCAAGCGGGAATAGCATCAATTCTTACTTGTATACACGTTATTCTTGATAATTCCAGTGAGAGCCTGGTCGTAGTTTCTGATAATATCAAGCGGGAATAGCATCAATTCTTACTTGTATGTCCGTTATGCTTGATAATTCCAGTGAGAGCCTGGTCGTAGTTTCTGATAATATCAAGCGGGAATAGCATCAATTCTTACTTGTATACCCGTTATTCTTGATAATTCCAGTGAGAGCCTGGTCGTAGTTTCTGATAATATCAAGCGGGAATAGCATCAATTCTTACTTGTATGTCCGTTATTCTTGATAATTCCAGTGAGAGCCTGGTCGTAGTTTCTGAACTCGAGCGTGTCAAGCCCCAAGTCTGGATTAAAGTCTGCCAGTGTTTCATCTTTCACAGAGGGTATGTTGATCGGGGACTGTCTTCCAATTATCCGCACCTAGTGGAAATCAACACAAGCGTATACATGTAGATACGCCGCCTGTAGGTTCGAATTATGCTGGGGATGTCGGATTCTTTCATGTGAGGAAGCAATCCAGCTGGCTAGCGGAATGTCGTTGGTTCTACCCGGGTGCATTTCCGTGCTTGAATTATTGCTCGGTAGGGAGGGGTACTCGGGTGGGGAGGGAGGGGGTGCTCGCGTGGGGAGGGAGGGGGTGCTCGGGTGGGGAGGGAGGGGGTGCACGGGTGGGGAGGGAGGGGTGCACGCATCCGTGGTCCTCTTCCACAAATACTAGCTGGAGAGTCGTCGTATGATGTTGGAGTGACGATAAAAAAAGTGATATTAATATAATAAGCGGAAAAAGCAACTTATATTATTATAATTAAAATAACTGAAAAGTAAACTATATTAAAATTATAATAACTGAACAGTAAACTATACTAAAACTATAACTACTACGAGTCCCATGTTGCTCTGTCTATAGTTCCTAGAAGGCGGCTCCGTTTAGGAGTCCCATGTTGCTCTGTCTATAGTTCCTAGAAGGTGGCCTCGTTTACGAGTCCCATGTTGCTCTTTATATGGTTCCTAGAAGGCGGTCCCGTTTACTAGTCCCTTGGTGCTCTGTCTATGGTTTCTAGAAGGCGGTCCCGTTTACGAGTCCCATGTTGCTCTGTCTATGGTTTCTAGAAGGCGGCCCCGTTTACGAGTCCCATGTTGCTCTGTCTATGGTTTGTAGAAGGCGGCCCCGTTTACGAGTCCCATGTTGTTCTGACTATGGTTCCTAGAAGGCGGCCCAGTTTACGAGTCCCATGTTGCTCTGTCTATAGTTCCTAGAAGGCGGCCCCGTTTACGAGTCCCATGCTGCTCTGTCTATAGTTCCCAGAAGGCGGCCCCGTTTACGAGTAGCATGTTGCTCTGTCTATAGTTCCTAGAAGGCGGCCCCGTTTACGAGTCCCATGTTGCTCTGTCTATGGTTCCTAGAGGGCGGTCCCGTTTGGAGATTGTGTAGGAATTTGCCTTGAAGAACTATATTAAACTATTAACAAAACAAAATACAAACAAGTGGAATACACTTCAACGTTATAAAATGCATACATGTATTTTAAACTTTATTTATTTTTACAAAGATTGCGAAGCAAGTTTTAACAACTTATATTAATCACTCTCGTTGGCGCGGATGAAAGCGTAAATTCGTGTGGGAGGAAACCGGAGTACCCGGAGAAAACCCACCTGTCCGATTTGGCGACCACCGTACCATCTCACATACTTCCCGGTCCGAGGTTCGAACCCGGGTTTTAATGGCGAGAAGCGAGCGCGCTAACCACTGCGCTAATCGTACTAATGCAGATACTTATCACAGTTTAAGTTTATTGAAGTTGTGATCAATATGTAGCACGTGCATACATTGGAGTTCGTGGAGTTCGTGCATAACGTGTTAATACATACACATTTCATTTGTGTGTTTGTGTGTGTGTAGTGCTTTGGTTATGAGGATATAGAGGCAACACAATGCACCAGCTTATGCATTTATTTCGCTTGGATTTGAAAGGTCAGAATTTGAATTTATATATTGCTTACAAAAATGTTTAAATTTCACTACAATTCTATTGGGATCATTTAAGTTGGGTATGTAAGCTTGCAGAGCACAGTGTAAATCAATTTAAATGAAAGTATGTGTATGACGGTATACAGCTGGTTATGTGTATCACGGTATACAGCTGGTTATGTGTATCACGGTATACAGCTGGTTATGTGTATCACGGTATACAGTTGGTTATGTGTATGACGGTATACATCTGGTTATGTGTGTCACGGTATACAGCTGGTTATGTGTATGACGGTATACAGCTGGTTATGTGTATCACGGTATACAGTTGGTTATGTGTATCACGGTATACAGTAACACAACACTGGTTATGTGTATCACGGTATACAGCTGGTTATGTGTATCACGGTATACAGTTGGTTATGTGTATCACGGTATACAGTTGGTTATGTGTATCACGGTATACAGCTGGTTATGTGTATCATGGTATACAGCTGGTTATGTGTATGACGGTATACCGCTGGTTATGTGTATCACGGTATACAGCTGGTTATGTGTATCACGGTATACCGCTGGTTATGTGTATCACGGTATACAGCTGGTTATGTGTATCACGGTATACCGCTGGTTATGTGTATCACGGTATACAGCTGGTTATGTGTATCACGGTATACAGTTGGTTATGTGTATCACGGTATACCGCTGGTTATGTGTATCACGGTATACAGCTGGTTATGTGTATCACGGTATACAGCTGGTTATGTGTATCACGGTATACAGCTGGTTATGTGTATCACGGTATACAGCTGGTCATGTGTATTACGATATACAGCTAGTTATGTGTATCACGGTATACAGCTGGTTATGTGTATCACGGTATACCGCTGGTTATGTGTATCACGGTATACAGCTGGTTATGTGTATCACGGTATACAGCTGGTTATGTGTATCACGGTATACAGCTGGTTATGTGTATCACGGTATACAGCTAGTTATGTGTATCACGGTATACAGTTGGTTATGTGTATCACGGTATACAGCTGGTTATGTGTATCACGGTATACAGCTAGTTATGTGTATCACGGTATGCAGCTGGTTATGTGTATCACGATATACAGCTAGTTATGTGTATCACGGTATACAGCTGGTTATGTGTATCACGGTATACCGCTGGTTATGTGTATCACGGTATACAGCTGGTTATGTGTATCACGGTATACAGCTGGTTATGTGTATCACGGTATACAGCTGGTTATGTGTATCACGGTATACAGCTAGTTATGTGTATCACGGTATACAGTTGGTTATGTGTATCACGGTATACAGCTGGTTATGTGTATCACGGTATACAGCTAGTTATGTGTATCACGGTATGCAGCTGGTTATGTGTATCACGATATACAGCTAGTTATGTGTATCACGGTATACAGCTGGTTATGTGTATCACGGTATACCGCTGGTTATGTGTATCACGGTATACAGCTGGTTATGTGTATCACGGTATACAGCTGGTTATGTGTATCACGGTACACAGTTGGTTATGTGTATCACGGTATACAGCTGGTTATGTGTATCACGGTATACAGCTGGTTATGTGTATCACGGTATACAGCTGGGTATGTGTACATGGTGTACAGCTGGTTATGTGTATCACTGTATTCAGTTGGTTATGTGTATCACGGTATACAGTTGGTTATGTGTATCACGGTATACAGCTGGTTATGTGTATCACGGTATACAGCTGGTTATGTGTATCACGGTATACAGCTGGTTATGTGTATCACGGTATACAGCTGGTTATGTGTATCACGGTATAGAGCTGGTATTTGTACATGGTGTAAAGCATAATTCAACAGTATGAACTAATATTTCTGTCCCGTTTACGAGTCCCATGTTGCTCTGTGTATAGTTCCTAGAAGGCGGCCCCGTTTACGAGTCCCATGTTGCTATGTCTATAGTTTCTAGAAGGCCGCCCCGTTTACGAGTCCCATGTTGCTCTGTCTATAGTTCCTAGAAGGCGGTCCCGTTTACGAGTCCCATATTGCTCTGTATATGGTTCCTAGAAGGCGGCCCCGTTTACGAGTCCCATGTTGCTCTGTATATGGTTCCTAGAAGGCGGCCCCGTTTACGAGTCCCATGTTGCTCTGTATATGGTTCCTAGAAGACGATCCCGTTTACGAGTCCCATGTTGCTCTTCTATAGTTCCTAGAAGGCGGCCCCGTTTACGAGTCCCATGTTGCTCTGTATATGGTTCCTAGAAGACGATCCCGTTTACGAGTCCCATGTTGCTCTTCTGTAGTTCCTAGAAGGCGGCCCCGTTTATTTGTTTAATCATATTTTATTTGCTATTTTACATATATAGTACATATAGACTTAACATTCATTATATGTGATAAAATGCAAAATGGGTTGGGCAACAAGTTCTAGCAACATTAGTAAACTGCCCTCCCCAAGAAGAATAAATGAATAATTGGCAATCGGGCATTCTGCAAAGAAGCAAACAAATATGGTGGAATATAGAAAAGAATTAACACAGACGGATATGTAGCCCAGTGGTAACACGCTGGACTGGTAATCCAGGGATCGCAGGTTCGATCCCCCGTCTGACCCTAATAAAATTAACAGTCTTTCAGATGGGACGTTAAATCGAGGTCTCGTGTCGGTGCTTTACACCGTGCACGTAAAAGAACCAGAGGAGATTCTGGAATGGGTCTCTGTCTGTATCATGCACTATCCTCCACAAATCTAAAATAACTAATCTCTTCAGGAGGCGTCGCTCATATGGGCAACCGGTAGCGACGATAAATAAACGTAAAACACACACAGAATTAACAAAAAATAAAGCCAAACTGGTAACTTAGTAAAGAGAAGGAAGATGAGTAGTAGAGATTAACCATGTGAGATACATGTGTTTATACCAAAGTGATGTCCTGTTCCGTGTCACGCTGTCACAATGAACATTTACTATAGGGCACAGGGGTATTTGGTTAAGGTGTACAGGGGTATTGTCAGTAACATTATTTTTCGTTGTCGTGTATGATATAATTAAAATCGTCGAGTATATATTTATGAGCAGATGAAAAAATAAGTTCATTTTTTTCAGGTAACAGTCTATCATCAAAAACATCGCCTAAAACAGGTACTTTGTTCGATAGGTCAAATGCACTTTCTAAGCATACGTTTAATTTATCCCAAAATTCATTAGTAGAGGTCGGTGACCGGTACAAACTACCTACAATATACGTGTCTGTCCGAGTTTTAATACTGATCCATAAAGATTCAGGTAATATGTCTTCTAAGACAGTAATTCTGTTTGCGAGAAGTTGGGAGCTAACATATGTAAGAAAACCACCTGAGTGAGCAGTATTATCCTTTCTGTACATCGTAGTAAAACCTGGTATACTTAGTGAATCATTTAAAACTATATCACTTAAGTGGGTTTCTGTGAAACACAGAATGTGGAAATCAGCAAAATTGTTCTCAATATAATCAAATTTGTTGTGATGCTAGGTATATTCTGATGTAATATTGATAAACAGTATTTAGGATCGTGTTGGTAAGGACCAGGATTCAATTCAACATCCCCAGCTATTATAATAAACCTTAATGCCATCATTCTGAAATGGATATTTAAAAACTCACGAGTTGGACAGCACTCATTTCCCTTGTGAGTTAATATAATATAATGTATGGAATGTGTAAGTTGTGTATATACAAGCAAGGAGACACCTGATGCAACGTGTAGTTGAATAGTTGATTGCAACATGAATAGAGCGGTTATCGATATATTCAATACATATTTAAGGTGTTTGATCAAAATCGTTAAATAATTAAACAACTGTAAAAATGGGTAAGTTACAAAATGTTCAGATTTGTTAACCCTCTAAGTGCGGGAACAGAAAATCCCAATTGCTGCTCGGTACGAAGTAATGTCACCTATTGGGATCCAAGACAACCATGAATGTATAATTACCGAGAAGCAAGTCGGGTATACTTATGTCTTCAATTTGTGACAGCACGACATGGAACAGATATCTACATTGAATTAGAAAGAATGGAAGAGAGAATAGAACAATAGAAAACAATGAAATAACCGTATTAATGTAGATTACGGTAAGTGTTTTGGTAGGAAAAGTCGAATTACAATAACATATTATTTATATATATGTGTGCACATATACACGTACCTGTGTACATGCACTAGTATACGCATATGCATACGTATGCATTCGCAATCGTAAATATAAGTTCCTACATATGTGCATTCCTTAACGTTAAAGGTTAATAGTTTTATTATACATGTTTTCTCATATTATATATATTCTATATTTATACAATAATATAAGATTGAGTATAAATCGTCCAGTAGTCTTATACATCTTTGAAAATAAATCTTATGGAAACCTTTTTAATTCATAATATTTTATATAGTCTATAGGGTCGACATACGAACTGTTTATAATCTAAGCTAACAATATACTAATGCAAAGATCACGTCGGGTAACGGAACGCTCCATTGTCATTCAGTGATAAACTGCGGAAGCACGGACTACAGTTAGTAAACATGCTACATATAATCTAAACGGTATGCACTAAAGAGACAATGTAAATTCTCATTATATACAATATCAGGTGGAAATTGGTAAAGTGTTGTAGTTATTTCAATATATAACACATAATCTGAGCATGAAGAATTCGTCTGATTGGGACATGTGGGTGATTATTTTAGAGAGATAGTGTGTTACGGTTCAGTTATAATTACATGTACTATTTATGTGTGTTTGGACATATGTACATTGGTATAACGATTTCTCAAGGGAACTGATTAAAGGACATCAACGACAAGGATAGTACGGGATCGTAGTTAAATAAAATGTTACATACTAATTTGTGGATTTATCTGGATATAATGATGTAACAGCAGCTAAACGCAGTATACTGGTAACGGTAAATTGGCATTTAATCTCTTTATATAAACAGTGTTATATCTTTTAAATGTCACGAGTTGTAATCTGGAATACTCTATGTATGTGTGTACTGTTTACTATTGATCTATAGTGTCTGAGCCTGCACATGGCAGGGAGTATTTAACTTGTTCTATAGAGTGTACCATTCGCACCATATTCTCCTCAGTCTCTTTGTAGAATATTCTTCCATCTACTCTCCAGTATGATTGGATTTGACCATCTTGTCGGAGTTCTGCCAGTTTTTGTACAATATACTGTCTCTTTCTGGTCAAATCTTCGGACATGAACACATTAAAATTGGTTGTTTTACATGCTTTGAGAAATTTCGTATTTATGAACAAACTATCTTTTGTCTTCCATGATTTGAATTTACAGATCACTTGGGAGTTACCTTTGTTGTTCCTCTTTCCGATCACATGTGAGCGTTCAATGTCATCAACCGAGATATTTGGTGTGAGACCTAACTTATTGTTGACAATATCCACGACAGCATCGTCAGTATACATTAACTTCCCATTTCTGTCGGTGCCTATGGGGGTATTGTGTAATCTGATGGTTGCTCTTCTCCCATATTCTAGATCGTCGATCCTATCGTACACATCCCCTACCATGTCCTTGGATTCTCTTAATATTTCATACAGAGTTCTCTTTTCATCCTGGATATTTTGAATTAGTTTGTCTTGGGATTCAATTTTGCCTTCAAATTCCCTTTGTGTGGATGTTGCAACAAGAATTTGCTTTTCAAGTTTATCTGAGATTGGCCGTATCTCGTCTTTCATCATTTGAACCAAGGCTGGTACTACAGCAACTGCAAGGGCTTCAACTACTGACTCACTGGACATGGCCGACTTCACAAAATCTGTTATGTTGAAAGTTTTACCTTTATGTGTGATAATGTCACGGCCTGCTCAGTCGGTGAACGAATGTTCTGGCCACAGCCAGATGTACGTGGCAAACTATTTTATTTTGATTGTGGACGTGGGTCCTTTCGGATCAGCAGGGCATTGAAAACAGTACAATATCAAAGATATAAATATTTATTCGTGGTTGCACCGTACTACACAAATATGCAACCTGTAACCATAACATGGTGATGGCGAATGCCACGAATTAATGAAAACAATAACAATGCATATGATGGTGAAACAATGTACACAGTCAAGTATATTCCGCTAACATACAAACAAGCCCTCAACTCGTTCAAATACGTCATTAGGGTGTAATAAATTACCAAAATACTAATATAACTTAACTAACCTGAAAACAGTACAATATCAAAGATATATATATTTATTCGTTGTTGCACCCAACTACACAAACTATACAACATGTAACCCCAACATGGTGATGGCGAATGCAACGAAGCATTGCAGTAGTCTATAACATATGTGTAGTAGATTACGGGTCACGGGTTAGTAAGATATTAATATAATGTATAACGGGACATGGGCAGAGTATAGGTCAGGTGGATAATTATGTACATATGTTTGGTGTAACTGGACAATACTTTCAAAGTTTCTAGATTATTTCCCTTGACTATCAATACTTGCATTAAAGGGTGGGGTGGTTAAGTAAATGAAAATACAACACGCCTGATAACTTTATTTTATTTATTATATACTAAAGTCTTGTACTCGTTCATTGTGTAATAAACACATATAATCAACCCTACGACATACTCCCCCTACTTTGTAAATGGCATCCCGACATTTCTTGAGCTGAATTTAAAGGAATATAAAGTACGAAGATGAATGAAAATATGTGATGATGGACTGAAGATGATGACACGAAGCAAACTTAATAAAGAGCAGTATGGTATCAAACATCTAGATACCTATATGTATGCTTTGGTCTCCAACCTGGAATAAAAATTAAGTATCAATCAAATACGAATACCACAGGTATTCTTACTGTATATATTCAGTAGCGTCAACATGATATCACACCTGTATTCATAACATATTCCAGCTGTAAAACAACAAGTATGATAATGTGCATTATATGATAACATTAGAATATCAGTTATACTGACGACATTACCAAAGGTAATACGAATACGATTACATAATATGCATGATAATAAATATAATTAATACAGTATGCGTCTTGCACACTCAACATATCTTAAGTTCAGAAAATCTGATATTGTATTGTGATGTTACCTACACCGCATTGCCATATATGTCTGGCTTCTTCGACAGTCTTTTCGTTCGTGATACTCCTAGTGTTCCTACTGGTCGTCGCATAGGGATTATGTATGGAGCACACCCGTTGTTACTCTCAGGTTGTCTCTCATCGTCAAGGCCATCATCGGGTATGTTAGTTATACCAACATCTATAGGGACGTCTGTGGTTGCCATGAAAGGAAGAAGTAAATTCCTATGAAGCATTCTGGACTTCTTGAATCTTACTCGTTCCCGCTTCACCTCGTACACTGGTACGTCATCATTGGGCTGGCGAATTACTATGTATGGGTCGTGTTCCCATCTATCTGCCAGCTTATGTTTTCCTCTAATGGAAACGTTCTTGACTAGTACTATGTCTCCAGTAGCCAAGACAGAACTTAGAGCTCTCTCGTCGTATTTAACCTTGTCCCTATTTCTTGACTTAGAAGCTGTTTGTCGAGCCTTCTCATACGCAGTCTTGAGACGGTCTTGCATCTTAATCACGTACTCTGACTGTTTACTAGCAGATATAGTGTATGTTGGCAGCCCGAAGAAAGCATCAATAGCCAGTCTGGGGTGTCTACCAAACATCAGATAGTAAGGAGAGAACCCAGTACTCTCATGATGAGTGGCATTATACGCATGTACAAGGGTAGGTACATGTGCCTTCCAGCCTGCCTTCTGATGATCCTCTAGAGTACCTAGCATTTTGAGCAACGTTTGATTAAAACGCTCGACCATTTCATTTCCCATAGGGTGATATGGTGTGGTTCTGCTCGTCTCTATACCGGCAAGATGACATAGCTCCTTGATGGTGTGTGACTCGAAGTTTTGGCCTTGGTCGCTATGAATCCGTGATGGGAAACCATAATGAACCACAAAATGTTCAAAGAAAATCTTGGCTGTGGTCTTCGCAGTCTGGTTTCTGGTATTATTATTATTTATTTATTGTTCCTCCAATATTGAAGATTTTAACATATTTACATGCAAAACAATATTAATGAACATACATATTTACATAAATGAAACTGTACAAGAATGTCATTTACGACATACAGTTTTAACACAGAATCGTATACGACAACACTCGAGTGCAGTTGGAGTTCTGTTATATGTTTGTATACTGTATCCTAAGGACTGACGAAAATGAAACCATTTAGCGAGATATTAATTAACACTATCTAAAACTAATGTCAAAAATAAACTCAACAAAATGAAAGATTGCTTTGGACCTGAATGTATAAATGACAAGACCTTTTAGTATGTAAATTTTAGTAAGTAATATTAATGAAATTTAAATTGCACAAAGCAATTATACTTACCGTATGACTTGCTTGTATCAGAGATGAGGAGGAAATAATACCAATTTTAACCAAATCTAGGAAACCAACATTAACCTCGACTTAACGCGAAAACGAAAGTTAAATTTAAAGTATTGGCATAGATTTAATTATTAAATATTCATTTAGTACCATAACTCTTACCGAAATCTTAACCCGAAACGAAATAGCAAGAAAATGCGGCACAGACGACTATGTACTAATAGAATGTTTGGTCAGTTGGTATCAATAACTTACATCTCATAACCAAAACAAAAAGAAACAACTTTAAATTCTTATACGACATTGGAAATATACAACCATTTCGAAGCAATGACATCTTAAGTAATACACATACATTCACTATATAATAATACTATTCAAAATAGAACATTTACAACTTGTATAAGACATACAAAACACAAACACATCAGATATATGAATTGCCGCAGTTGTCATAATGACTGTGTACGTTGACATTAGAAGTACGTCACATACATGATGTAACTATATTGACTACTGAGTCATAAATATTCACTATAACTGTTTAATGCATGATGCGCCACAGAAGTTTACCAACACTATAATGAGTCGAGCAGTATCCGTCGGTATCTGCAGCCATTGTAACATAAAACCAACACTGTTCCTTTGGGCTCATGGAGAACGTCTGCGCAAACGTTTCAACGCCGATATGCTTTATAGTAGTATCCCACAATTCAAGTTGAGCGGAATTATTTGCTGTGCAGAAACAAACCAAGTGAACAGTTAGGTCTTCAGTTAGGTAACCACACTTGTGACACTTTTGAACAAAAGTTCTTGACATTACTTTAGCAATGCAATCCATTACAAAAGTGCACATAAATAATAGTTTTGGGTTTGATTTCACAGTTGCCCATACTATACACGGACGGTTAACTGTGATCACGTCGAATATCTTTGGCATTATCCCTTGAACGCGTGTGACCCTTTCAACTGTTTATGATAATCCTACCGCTTTTCTCAAAGTAGATTTCCACACGTATTGTGTGGGGAAATATGCCGTATGTAAGTAGTCTGTGACGAAAGTCTCCAATCCATACTTTTGAAAGAGTCTATGCAAGTCTGGCATGAAACCGTATGCCTGTTTTTCATAATTTACAAATCTTGTCAGTCTATGTAGGAATATCTGCTTGGCTAAATACTTATCAGGGAGCTGGCACATCTGACCGAAAAATTGAAGCTTTTAATAGTCAATAATTTTCTCAATATAGTTTATATCAATAGCACTTAAACAAAAATCACTGTTAGTGTTTACTTTAAACTGTTGCATGGATTTTAAGCAAAATCTGTGAGCTCTTTCTAGAGATAACATATCAGTTGCTGAGTACATATTTCACAGTTCACAGCCATAAAGAGCTCTAGGTAAAACAACGCACTTATATATAGTTTTTGAAGTCAAAGGGTTTAACGACTGTGTATCAATTCCATTCTTCGAAACACTAAGAAACGTCCCTCTGATTTTTACACAGGCTTCATGGATTAATTTTGTTGTCGAGAGGAATTTGTCATATATAATACCAAGATGCGTATAGTCTTCAGCTTCTTTTATCAGTTCATTTCCAAGACTAAATGTTCGATCAATTGGCGGTTTACAACGTTCATTAAAGACTATAACCGCACATTTGCTAGCATTTTAACAAAAACGCCAGCGTTTGGAATAACTATCACATATGTTTAACATATTGTTCATACCATTTTTTGACAGTGATACCAATACCATGTCGCCAGCCACCATCGGACTGCAAACATTCATACCGTATAAACACATACCATAGCCACTTTTTTCCAGTTGCTGTATGAGACCGTTTATAAAAATTAAATACAGTAACGGTGAGCTCTTCCCTCCTTGACGCGTGCCTTATAACACCGGGAATTCAGGTGACAGTAGGCCGTTATATCTCACACTGCTGGTTACATTTCTGTACAGCTTTTAAAGCCAATTAATGTCGTCTCATCTACGCTTAATTCGATCAATTTGTAAAATAGGCCGTCGTGCCACACATTGTCAAAGGCTTGTTTGCCGTCCAAATAACAAACATAAAGAGGCGAAGAATTTTCCCTTGAGAAGTGTATGCATTCCCGCAGGACAAACGAAGTCATAACATAGCCTAACATTTCTTGAAATCTACCTTGCTGTATGTTTAATTGACGAATTAAAGTGTCTTTACATCTGTACAAAAGCACCATTTCAAATACTTTCAATATAACGGAGGATAATGTAATAGCAGTGGAATCACACTATGTTCAATATATCATTTTCTCTGATTCCGTGTCTGTTTTACAGGCTTTGTTCCCAGCTGTCGCACTACAGAGGGGTACACCCCCCCCCCAAATGTGCCTGCCTGTTTGCCGTGGGCGGAGACCTGTGTCGCCTGATGAGAGGATCCTGGTGGTTGAGTAGAATCAGTGTTGGCAAATAATACCCTGTTTCCACAACACACCACTTCGGCCTTAAGTTGGGTTAAACGGGAGGTCAGGAAAGCCCGTCCTTGATCAATCGGCTGGTCATGCCGAGCCCTAGGGCATCGTTAATCTTAAACACATATTTTCAAAATTTGTCTTGAAAACAAATATTGATTCTCTAAATATTTATACTCTTTCATTGTCTTCTTTTTGATGCCCTAGAAGGCGGTGGCTCAGGGCTAATCGGGTGAAAGTTTGATGTTTGATTGACTTTTGTAACCTCCCAAGGATAGTCTAAACTTGGTAGGACCTTCTGTGGGAATACACTTGTCCGGTCTATTCCTTTCATTCTGAGTATATCATTGATGTATCCCTGTCATGATCTGTGATGGATTTCCCCAGATCATGTCCCCTTGTTGGGCTCTGAGACGGGTGGGGAGCATTGACGATGAACTATATATTACTATTATGAGTTCCACCCAAAAAAAGCCAAGCGTGCACTTAGTGAATCTGATGATGATTCTGTTGAACAACAGAGAGTGAACTTCCCTCGTTTTATTCTCATTGAGGCTGTAGACTGTTCAAAACCTATCACAAACATTTCCCCTTTCGTCATTGAAAAGCAAATGAAATCTATCCTAGGTACACCTAAATCTGTTAAAAGTCTTCGAAATGGAAGTCTTTTGGTTGAAATTACTTCAAAAGCTCAATCTCAGAATTTATTATCAACGAACACCTTCTTTGGACATTCTGTGAAGGTCAGTCCCCACAAATCTTTGAACTCATCCAAAGGTGTCATCAGGTGCAGGGAATTATCTTCCTGCTCTTTGGATGAGATCAAAGAAGGTTTGTCAAGTCAAGGGATCATTGACGTGAAGAGAATATCGATAAAACGTAACAACGAAATAAAAACCACAAACACATATATAATTACATGTGACACACCAGTCATCCCGTCACGTATCAAAGTCGGCTACCAGATTGTCACCGTCGACATATATGTACCTAACCCTCTTAGATGCTTTAAATGCCAGAAGTATGGTCATCATGAGGATAGGTGTCGGAACGAGTCTGTATGCTCCAAGTGTGCTGAGACTGCTCCACAACATCAAGAGAACAACTGCCCCAACACAAATAAATGCGCCAATTGTGGCGCTGATCATATATCCAATTCTAAAGACTGTGACTCCTGGAAAAAAGAAAAAGAAATTGTTAAGATCAAATATTCGGAAAACATTTCATTCCAGGATGCAAGAAAGATTTATGAATCTCGGTACAAATCCGAAAATCAGCCAATTTATGCAAGTGTTGCTAAAACAGCTTCTGTTGAATGCAAAACTTGCAAATACTTGTTAACCAAATTTTGCAAAATCTTTCCAGACAAAAAAACAGAAATAATGCAGTTATTCCCTGGTTCTGATAGTTCTTCTCATCTTGACCAGCTTACAAATTAAAATATACCACCAACACCTAAACCTACATCTCATCTTGACCAGCTTACAAATCAAAATACACCACAAACACCTAAACCTACAGCAGATAAACAAAAACAAGCAAAAACAAAGATACACAAGAATCCAACAACAAAAAACACTCGAAACAACAATACACAAGAAAAACACATTCAACCAAAAACAACATCAACTTCATCAAAACCAAAACCTACTAAAGAATCTACAGCTCAACAAACATCAACTCCAACAAAAAAGCAATCTGCTGTCACTTCCAGACAGCAGAAAACTAAACCTATACAATCAGATAAACACATAGTGTCCAGTCCAGTGTCTACAAGCAATAGATACTCGGATTTGGACACGGACGATGACAATCTGGAAGGCTAGGCATCAGACTCGGACAAGTCCGAGTATATGGTCTGGCACGAAGGCAAGGGTGACTGGAGCAAGAACCTCCAGTCGTGGCAGGATGCCACTTAATATATTTTTAACTTTATATTTTATCTATGAATAATAATTATGTAAATATCGGTATAGTATTTTTAATAATTAATCTCTCAATAATGGCCAATGGAATTATCCAGTGGAATTGTCGAGGTTTAAAATTTAATTTTGCAGAGCTTTCTCTTTTAGTGCAAGAACATAAACCTGCTGCGTTATGCCTTCAAGAAACATTTTTGAAACAAAATGATACAATTTCTATAAAACATCACACCATTTTCAATAAAATATACAGTGAAGAGGTCTCCAGATAGAGAATTTCATCTCTGATAATTCTCTTTCTTACATGAACGATCCATCTTCCAAAACATATTTACACCCAGGAACAGGATCCTATTCTGCAATAGATCTTACACTATGTAGCCCAGTCATACTTCCAGATTTCTCATGGAAAGTCGATGATGATCTCCACGGAAGCGACCACGTCCCCATCCTCATATCTGAAAATCAGCCAACAGCTTATAGTCAACCCAGAAGATGGAAACTTTCTAAAGCAAATTGGACTAAATTCCAACAACTTTGTGAACAAACAATTTCATATGAAACATTCAAGGATTGTCGTGATCAAACACAGCTATTCACTACATTACTAATAAAAGCAGCAGAACAATCCATACCTCAGACTTCACCTAATCCAAAGAGACCATACAAACCCTGGTATGATGATGATTGTAAGAAAGCCATCCAAAATAGGAAATCGGCCATAAGAAAATTCAATTTGAGACCCACCACAGAAAATTTAAACAACATTCGCATATATAGAGCAAAAGCACGACGTACAATACAAAGCAGCAAACGCAAATGTTGGAAACAATACATCTCAAGACTAAATAACAGAACAACAACTAAGAAAACCTGGGACATGATAAGAAAAATTAATGGCAAAGGTACTTCACCTATTAACCACCTCACTGCAAACAACAAACAAATCACCACAAATTTCAAACACCTTAGCAAAAACATTTGCACAAAAATCATTAGCAAATAATTATTCACAAAAATTTCAGAAATTCAAAGACACTAAGGAAAAGAAAAAACTAAGCTTCAATTCAAAGAACATTACAACAAACTATTTAATCTTAAAGAACTAAAGTCTGCTTTGTCAAAAGCACATGATACATCCCCAGGTCCAGATAAAATCCACTATCAAATCTTAAAACATCTACCTAGCTCCTCCCTCTTTATCTTATTGGACATGTTTAATTCTATATGGCAAACTGGTGAGTTTCCTATATCTTGGAGGGAGGCTTTAGTCATCCCAATACCAAAACCAGATAAGGATAAAAAGGATCCAAACAACTATAGACCCATAGCGTTAACAAGTTGTATATGTAAAACTATGGAAAGAATGGTAAACAACCGGCTTGTATGGTTTCTCGACTCAAATCATTTAATTGTTAATGTCCAAAGTGGCTTTCGTCAGCAGCGAAGCACACTGGATCATCTAGTTCGTTTCGAAACATTTATAAGAGAGGGCTTTGTCAATAAACAACATGTTGCTTCAGTATTTTTCGACCTGGAGAGTGCTTATGACACAACCTGGAAATATGGCATTTTAAAAGATCTTCACGACTTTGACCTCAGAGGACGCCTTCCATTATTTATTTCTGCATTTTTAAATGAAAGACTTTCGTGTTCGTGTTTGTAATACCCTATCAGATGCTCGGGAACAGCAGATGGGTGTACCACAGGGTTGTATTTTGTCCGTTACATTGTTTAGTATTAAGATAAACAATATTGTTAAATCAATAAATCCAGGGGTTGAGTGCTCCCTTTATGTAGATGATTTTGTTATTTGCTTCAGGTCTAGTAATATGAACATAATAGAATAAACTTCAGACTTGGTCGGATGAAAATGGTTTTAAATTTTCTAAATCAAAAACTAACTGTATGCATTTTTGTAATCTACGTGGACTTCATCCAGACCCAGACATTTACCTGGATGGCTCACGTGTAGAAGTAGTCTCAGAATACAAATGTTTAGGTGTTGTCTTTGATAAAAAAAACTCTCATTCATTCCTCATATCAATAATTTAAAAAAGAAATGTCAAAAAGCTCTAAATATTTTAAAGGTTGTGGCACATTCCGATTGCGGAGCTGCTAGAAAGGTACTTCTACGGCTCTATCGGTCATTGGTTCGCTCTAAGCTGGATTATGGTTCGATAATTTACGGATCTGCACGAAAATCGTACCTGAAAATACTTGATCCTATACATAATCAAGGTCTACGATTAGTCCTTGGAGCTTTCAGAACTTCCCCTGTTAAAAGTCTTTATGCTGAAGCAAATGAACCCTCTCTGTATGCTAGACGACAGAAGCTAGCTCTTCAATACCTACTGAAACTCAAGTCAAATCCTCTAAACCCAGCTCACAAAGTGGTCTTTCAACCCCAATTTAAAGTGCAGTTTCAAAGAAAACCGAGAGCTATTGCCCCACTAGGTATACGCATGGAACACTATCTAGATGACCTACATATTGACATGAAATCTATTGCAAAGTATAAAATCCCAGTTTCTCCTCCTTGGACCCTTAAAACTGCCGAGTTTCGCTTTGATTTCACTTCTGATAAAAAGTCTATTACAGACAGGAGCCAGTTTCAAACAAATATCATGAAATCAGGGAATTTTATTCTGACTTCAAAGCCATATACACAGATGGTTCAAAAGCTGGTGACACTGTTGCGTCAGCAGCAATCTTTGGGAATAAATATCGGAAATGTAGACTTCCAAACAAGTCCTCAATTTTCTCTGCCTAACTGAAGGCCATAGATCTCGCTCTAGATCTTGCAGTGGAATCACACTATGTTCAATATATCATTTTCTCTGATTCCTTGTCTGTTTTACAGGCTTTGTATTATGAAAAGTTTGAAAATCCTATTGTTTGTACTTTGCTTGAAAGAATTTCTTCCCTTTTAGAAACAAATACATTTGTGTTCTGCTGGCTTCCGAGTCATATGGGTATAAAAGGTAATGAAATGGCTGACCAGAATGCAAAGCTGGCTTTGTCATTACTAATTTCTAGGATTAAAGTGGATTATACCGATTTTAAGTCTACAATTCTTACCTTAATTCAATCCTCTTGGCAGGCCCAATGGGATGGTGAAATTTTTAACAAACTTCATTCGATCAAACCAACACTTGGCGAATGGTGCCCAATTTACAGGCCTATTCGTCGAGAAGAAGTCATTCTTGCCCGTCTCAGGATTGGTCATTCTCGAATATCACATTCATGGCTATTGTCACGAGATGATGCACCAGAATGTATCCCATGCAATACTCTATACACGGTGGAGCATATCTTAATACAGTGTTGACCTTCAACCAATCCGGTTGCAGTACTACAATGTGGACAGCATTAAAAAACGTTTCGACTCTATCAGAGTAGAGTCCATCATATCATTTATCAAGGCAATAGGAATTTATAATAAGCTGTGATATCAATTGTTAATCATGCCTTTGTAGTAATCATTCATTCATATATTACCTGTAATTAATCTTACGTCTTTATAACTTCTTAGTATTAATTTTTACGTAATGCATATACTTATATAGAATTTTATTTCATACACTCGACAAAACACCATTCATTCATTCATTACAGCATTTACCATTTAACCACCGTTCAGCATTTACCATTTAACCACCGTTCAGCATTTGCCATTTAGCCATCGTACAGCATTTACCATTTAACCACCGTTCAGCATTTGCCATCGTACAGCATTTGCCATTTAGCCATCGTACAGCATTTGCCATTTAGCCATCGTACAGCATTTGCCATTTAACCACCGTTCAGCATTTGCCATATAACCACCGTTCAGCATTTGCCATATAACCACCGTTCAGCATTTATCATTTAACCACCGTTCAGCATTTAGCCATCGTACAGCATTTACCAATCGTACAGCATTAGCCATCGTACAGCATTTAGCCATCGTACAGCATTTGCCATTTAACCATCGTTCAGCATTTACTAAGTTTCGTTGCGGCGTTGTGCCATTATGCATTGAAACTGGGCGGTACGAGCATCTGACTGTACCGAATAGCACTTGTCCATTTTGCAATGCTGTTGGGGATGAAATGCATGCCACTATAGATTGTTGTATATATTATTTGGAATAGCTTCCATTATCTGTGATAATTATCTTACATTGTCCACCAATCCGGTATTAATATGTACATGTGCCAAAACCTGCTTTAATTTATTTTTTACATTGGCATAGATGTAAATGTGTGTATCTGTGAACACAATTGTATGTGAATTATGCAAAAACTCATTCCTGATGTGATTGTGGTAATGTTTTCAATAAATGTATCCATTGTAATCGTGTTCTACACTTGTTTTGCATTGAAGTCCCGTGTTTGGGTACTAGACAATACATTACTTGTGTGGCGCCGCACTGTAGATGTTACAATAGTTGGCATTATTATACCTGTACAGTTTCTGCACAATGGATCTAATGTCCATGGTTCTGTTTGTACTATGCCTTTCTCCAGAGGCCTCCATGACGGTTCGAGCCGTTACAATTGTGCCCTTAGGCAAGGCATTTAAATTCAACGTTGCCTCTCCCTCGTGGCGATGGGTTAATCAGGAATGAGGTCTCGAGAGTGATTAATATAAGAACTTGTTTCGCAATCGAGCTAAAATAAATTTGTATAAATAAAGTGGTTGACTTGGAATCCCCTAAATCCTTCAAGAGCTACTATTCTCACCACCATCTTAATTATCCATAGAATCAGGCAGAATTTCATCAGCTTGGAGAAGTGCAGTTGTTTCCCCTGGGTACAACAAAGTCCAATGACTATAGGCCAATTGCTCTCGCATGTATTGCAGTCTCAGGAGGGTACAGGCATAGAGAACCCCACACCAAACAGTCAAGTCTCACTGTCAGAACCCCACACCAGAGATTGTTTGGAGGGTACAATGTCTGTACCCTCCAACATGGGATTACTGATGAATTAAATTATTCAACATACAACATTCAACATACAACTTCTATGATTCATGTCGGAAGTAGCCCGCCCTTTCCAAAAAGGGCGTGGTACTTAAAAGGTTTTCACTCAACTCAACACGTTATATTCATAATTTATTATATTAAATTTTTAATGGGACAATTTATCCAAAAATTACAATTTGCATTATTGGCATAACATTCTATCATCACACGATACACCACATGCACCACACGCACCATTCTTAACAGACTGGGTAACTAATGGTTCTCGGGACCCGCTTACGACCAATACAACTCCTTGGGACAGGCTGCCTCTCGTGAACGTAACTAAATCCACATTTTCATCCGCTGTGGATTTAGTTTTATCGCTCGGCATGAGAGGCAATGTGGATTTAATTTAATCGCTCGGCATGAGAGGGAATGTGGATTTAATTTAATCACTCGGCATGAGAGGCAATGTGGATTTAATCACTCGGCATGAGAGGCAATGTGGATTTAATCACTCGGCATGAGAGGCAATGTGGATTTAATCGCTCTTGATCAGCACGGGAGGATTTAAGACTCGTCTAAGGGGCCAAGAAGAGAGATGGGCGGGGATCAGACTACGGTGGATACACACATGATGTTTACAATGTTTCTAGCAACAAGATTGATAAGAGCATGAGCACTGATGCTTGTTGACAAGTCAATAATACTACATTTACAACGTACTGTGAAATCTCCCGCCGAATATGATACATAATATACCATATTAAGGTCAACAGTGGGGGATAACGGTGATAAATTGTAATAAAAAAATGGCATTACAGTATTGGTGAAAATATTGAAAAACAATTCAAGGGCAATAACTCTGAAACCAAAGTTAAAGGTTGGATTTATTCATTGTAAAATACCGGTAATACAAAAACAGTTGTAAGTCAGTTTAAACAGGAATATGGACATGATTTTTGGGAAATCAAAATGATTGATTGAACACAAATGGAATTGGTGGTAATGCACTATTCTCAAAAATAAGCCCTGAAGTAGTAGGCAATAAATAAAATGGATGTTAACATTGCATACTACACATGCCTACAACAAGCACCCTTTTTTCAGTGACCATCTAACCGAGGCAATTGTTGTAATATACAAGGGAATAAGTGCCATTTTGAAGATAAAATTGTTTGTTTTGTTTTGGGGTTTACGACTCCGGAGGTGCCCTTCCGGACAGTATTTCAGGCACAGTGGTGAGGGGCAAGTGATTTGAAGTCCACGACCATAACCACTCAGCAATGGAGAGACCCCCCTTTGATTTTTTATTTCAATGTTTTGTTGTTTTTGTAGCTCTCCCAGGGAGGAGGTTAATATCTATAAATATCCCATTGGAGGAGGTTAATATCTATAAATATTCCCATTGGAAGAGGTTAATATCTATAAATATCCCATTGGAGGAGGTTAATATCTATAAATATCCCATCGGAGGAGGTTAATATCTATAAATATTCCCATTGGAGGAGGTTAATATCTATAAATATTCCCATTGGAGGAGGTTAATATCTATAAATATTCCCATTGGAGGTTAATATTTATAAATATTCCCATTGGAGGAGGTTAATATCTATAAATATCCCATCGGAGGAGGTTAATATCTATAAATATTCCCATTGGAGGAGGTTTGTAGCTCTCCCATCGGAGGAGGTTAATATCTATAAATATATATCATCTGGATGGGAACTGTAGGAGTTGCATCCACAAGAAAGTGTCACAGAAGGATGGAGGGTCTAAAAACACTATAGACCTCTCGGCTCTTTTAACAAAACAATCGCAGAGTGCATTGCAGGCCTCTCGGCTCTTTCAACAAAACATTCCCAGAGTGCATTGCAACGTAAAAACCAATGCCTGCTAGATTGGATACACGTGTAGAGGACATCATACATATATATACACACGTGTAGAGGACATACATATACACGTGTAGAGGACATCATACATATATATACACACGTGTAGAGGACATCATACATATATATATACACACGTGTATAGGACATCGTGGATACATACATATAAGTCTGCACAAGTGTACGAGTGGACATACAACATTTCTTTAAAATATATTAATATATATATATGTACCGTATGTGCATTGTTTCAGTTGCCATGACAACCACAGTATTCCTGTAATCACCCCAACAAAATGATGTGCATAATCTGTACAGATAGTTCCATGAAAATAATGTTTTCCGACTTCAAAAGATCCATATTGATTATATAGGCGTTTTTATATAAATTTTTTCCATTTCCATAGCAACCATGACATAGTCATACTGACAAAACCAAATGTGCATAATCTTGCTGCCATCGTGCTAATGTATTGGCAGCACTGGTATGTGGGATGGGTTGTATGGAATACAACGATCCTTCTACATCGTCTGCCAGTGCCAGTGCAGAAGGATACATCGTCTGCCAGTGCCAGTGCAGAAGAATAGACGAGTAACAGTGCTTTTGCACTGGCAGACGACGTAACAGTGCTTTTGCACTGGCACTGGTAGACGACATAACAGTGCTTTTGCACTGGCGTAACAGTGCTTTTGAACTGGCACTGGTAGACGATGTAACAGTGCTTTTGAACTGGCACTGGTAGACGACGTAACAGTGCTTTTGAACTGGCACTGGTAGATGACCTAACAGTGCTTTTGCACTGACACACGACGTAATGGTGCTTTTGATATAACCAAGGCTGAATAAATGATATAACTAAAATTGTGCTTTGATGTAGTATATTTGGTGTTATTTTCATTTATTCGGCCACAATTATATTATCAAAGCACTGTTAGGTCTCTGCCTGCGATTTCACAGATATTTTAAATCGTCTCTGCCTGCGATTTCACAGATATTTTAAATCGTCTCTGCCTGCGATTTCACAGATATTTTAGATCGTCTCTGCCTGCGATTTCACAGATATTTTAAATCGTCTCTGCCTGCGATTTCACAGATATTTTAAATCGTCTCTGCCTGCGATTTCACAGATATTTTAGATCGTCTCTGCCTGCAATTTCACAGATATTTTAAATCGAGGCTATTTATTTGGTAGAGTTTGATTTAAGTGAAACGCTGTATTTCAACTAATGATTATGTTATGTTATATTTCGGGTTTTACGCCTGTATCAGCACCATTTTTGGGCTATATCGCCGGCGGGCAGTTTACCTAACAACACCTTTCCTGGGCAGGCTCCAGCGGTTAACCAGTATGATGGGTGCACCAACCTCCGTAAGAAACTACCAACTTTTTCATATAAATGAGACACGGCCTGAGATCGAATCCGTGACCATCAGTGATGATAGGTTACAGTGGTATACAAGTCAGCGACCGTAACCACTCGACCACGGAGGCGGACATTTCAACTAATGAAAGCTATACATTCTAATCCCACTGGGGCTGGCAATGTGAGGAAATCAAGCTGCGGGAAAAGCAGAAGTCGCTGTATGACTTAATATAACCTAATACGTCAAGTGAATTATAATATCTAATATGCATCCTTCAAACGTGGCTGATCAGTTGCACAGATGGAGGACACATACCATTGCATCTATTTATGATGTGTGACCTGATATGGTCAACCACGTCTGCAAAGCCTTTTGAAGGTCAAACAAGTCTGCAAAGCCTTTTGAAGGTCAAACAAGTCTGCAAAGCCTTTTGAAGGTCAAACAAGTCTGCAAAGCCTTTTGAAAACATGAGACATTTGAATGTGGGTATAAAATAATTATGCAGAATTTAAAGAATTTAATTACCCCAAGTTTTTAAAAAAATCCATGCAACGAAACAAATCCGATTAACATATAAATCACAAATCATTTTGTAAGAAATTAATTTTTAAAATCGTATTCCTGTTCAAAATGACTTGTGTTGAATTTATTACAAGACATTTTAATGTTACTCAGTTCCCCCCCCCCGATTTTCGTGCCAAATCGTGGGTGCGCATTATACACGATAGCGCACTATACATAGCTAAATACTGTAGTCGTTTTTAACATTCTGATTTTTCAATGGCTTCGTCTTCGTCGTGTAATTAATCCCAAAATAAATAATGTGCACATTTTATTTACTAGTAAATTTGATATATCTGATATAAAAACGCGACATTCTCATATACTGAAAGTTGGCTCTGTTGTTTCTCAACAAGACCATATGACTTTAAAATTCTGCATCATTTCTTACGTTTTCCTGCAACAAATAATTCACTCGTGATAAATAAGCTCATAATCTGTCGTAGCATACCATATAATTATAAACATTAAATGTAATTTACTTGATTCAGCCACATATAACATATATTAACGTTAGTGAGAGGGTGTGTAAGAAACAGCACGTGGGTGTTAAAAGTTTGACAGCTAACACTGCATAAATGGGTGTTTTAATAAATGGCTGCTAGGGTGTTTTTTAAGCGGGTGCTAGGGTGTGTAAGAAATTGCTTAAATCTGTTCCAAACATACATATTATTATAGCAACACACCATCAATACTTTACCCATGCAGCAGTAACCTTTCTCATTAAATTTAATCTTTCAAATAGCTCTAGTGGTTGTAATGCAGTTGTGATAAAAAAGACAGAAAGAACAGTTCCACACTAAACCCACAATATATTATACACAAAGGTGTTTTGCACGATTATCCTCCAATAAGGATATACCTGAAGCTGGCCAGGAATTGTCCAGAAGTGTCACCATTTCTTACAACAACAATCGCACTTGAAGCTGGCCAGGAATTGTCCAGAAGTGTCACCATTGCTTACAACAACAATCACACCTGAAGCTGGCCAGGAATTGTCACCATTGCTTACAACAACAATCACACCTGAAGCTGGCCAGGAATTGTCCAGAAGTGTCACCATTTCTTACAACAACAATCACACCTGAAGCTGGCCAGGAATTGTCCAGAAGTGTCACCATTTCTTACAACAACAATCATACCTGAAGCTGGCCAGGAATTGTCCAGAAGTGTCACCATTGCTTACAACAACAATCACACCTGAAGCTGGCCAGGAATTGTCCAGAAGTGTCACCATTGCTTACAGCAACAATCACACCTGAAGCTGGCCAGGAATTGTCCAGAAGTGTCACCATTGCTTACAACAACAATCACACCTGAAGCTGGCCAGGAATTGTCCAGAAGTGTCCTCATTGCTTACAACAACAATCACACCTGAAGCTGGCCAGGAATTGTCCAGAAGTGTCCTCATTGCTTACAACAACAATCACACCTGAAGCTGGCCAGGAATTGTCAAGAAGTGTCACCATTGCTTACAACAACAATCACACCTGAAGCTGGCCAGGAATTGTCCAGAAGTGTCACCATTTCTTACAACAACAATCACACCTGAAGCTGGCCAGGAATTGTCCAGAAGTGTCCTCATTGCTTACAACAACAATCACACCTGAAGCTGGCCAGGAATTGTCCAGAAGTGTCACCATTGCTTACAACAACAATCACACCTGAAGCTGGCCAGGAATTGTCCAGAAGTGTCCTCATTGCTTACAACAACAATCACACCTGAAGCTCGCCAGGAATTGTCCAGAAGTGACATCATTTCTTACAACAACAATAACACCTGAAGCTCGCCAGGAATTGTCCAGAAGTGTCATCATTTCTTACAACAACAATAACACCTGAAGCTGGCCAGGAATTGTCCAGAAGTGTCATCATTTCTTACAACAACAATCACACACACAAATAATTTAAACTTAACACTTAATCATGTGACTTGTTAAACCCTGAAAATTAGATTTTCTCTATATGTTGTGGCACCTCTAGCGGCACACCGACAACATGATGAGCTCCACCCTGCTAATATACACACACGAGCTCCACCCTGCTAATATACATACACAAGCCCCACCCTGCTAATTACATAACACGAGCTCCACCCTGCTAATATACATACGCAAGCTCCACCCTGCTAATATATAAATACACATAACATCACATCCCTATACATTGCATTATCACATTTTTGCATTATTTAATTGAAAAACAACTGTATTTTAACTTTACACCAATGTGTTTACAGTAAACACATTTCTTCCCAATACAGGAAGTTTATCGTGGTAAGGTCTATAAGACCTATTATCATTGTTGTCAACGCTGTGCTTCTCTTGCCCAAACAAACTAAATACCCATAGATCTCCTCACACAACATCTATCCGTTTCCTATATCTCAATACATGCCATCTTTGCACATGTTGGTTTGTCTTTTGGGTTATACAGCTCAGGTATGACGACTCCAGCTATTATTGGTGGAGAAGATCCCGGATGTCCCCCCCCCCGAGCTGTATTTCAGGCACGGGCAGTACACAGGTAAAACCACCGACCTACCGCAAAACAGCTGGATAGCTTCCTCACTTGAAAGAATTCGACAACCAAAGTGTTATTCGAATCAGCAGTGAGGGGCAAGTGATTTTGATGTCAACGACCATAACCACTCGGCCCTTTTGGAAATGTCATATTCAATAGTCTTAAATGAGCTAATTTATCAACAGCAACACTCAATGGCTTATCCTATGTAACAATATTACTTTATACGCACTAACAATCAATTGTTCTGTATTTACTGCCAGAAGGGATTAACTTGTCTGGTCCCAGTTATCACCCCAGTTCCATGGATCAACCACCCAACGAATGTAGATTCCAGGACACATATATACTACACCAACGTGTCCCTTATATTAACCTTTCCGTGGCTTCTGCAAACCTAAATTCAGAATGCACAACACAAATGCCAATGAAAGACCATTGCTGCCAATTATAAAGATTAATTTGCTTCTTTCCGATAGAACTGTACAATATAACAGCAATAAAGTTATCACATATATAGATCTGGGCATCCCGACCAGTCCTGGGTCTCTTTACACTTCCAGTATTTCTCTGTTGATTTGTAAACCATTTCGCCTGTGACCTCGTCTTTTTGTCGTCTAAACCACAATGGCTTATGACACGGTGGCTCCTCTCCTACAATACATTTTAAAGTTATCACAAACCCAGCCCTGATGTCACAAAAGAGCATCTTATCGATCATATAGAGAAACCTGTCAAAACTTGGAAAATGTGTTGGGTCACGAATTTTTTCTTTCTTTTTTCATTGTAAAAAAACCCTCTATAAACCGGATATAACTTTTTCCGAATACAGAACAGATTTCTTAAATAATATGGGCATTTTCAACTGCAAACCGAACAGCAACTTGTTTTAACTATTTTGTCGCAGGTATCGCCAATAAGACGGACTATTAACTATTTCAGCGCAGGTATTGCCAACAAGACAGACTATTAACTATTTCAGTGCAGGTATCGCCAATAAGACGGTCCATTAACTATTTTGTCGCAGGTATCGCCAATAAGACGGACTATTAACTATTTCAGCGCAAGTATCGCCAATAAGACGGTCCATTAACTATTTTGTCGCAGGTATCGCCAATAAGACGGACTATTAACTATTTCAGCACAGGAATCGCCAACAAGACAGACTATTAACTATTTCAGCGCAGGTATCGCCAACAAGACAGACTATTAACTATTTCAGTGCAGGTATCGCCAACAAGACAGACTATTAACTATTTCAGCGCAGGTATCGCCAACAAGACAGACTATTAACTATTTCAGCGCAGGTATCGCCAACAAGACAGACTATTAACTATTTCAGCGCAGGTATCGCCAACAAGACAGACTATTAACTATTTCAGCGCAGGTATCGCCAACAAGACAGACTATTAACTATTTCAGCGCAGGTATCGCCAACAAGACAGACTATTAACTATTTCAGCGCAGGTATCGCCAACAAGACAGACTATTAACTATTTCAGCGCAGGTATCGCCAACAAGACAGACTATTAACTATTTCAGCGCAGGTATCGCCAACAAGACAGACTATTAACTATTTCAGCGCAGGTATCGCCAACAAGACAGACTATTAACTATTTCAGCGCAGGTATCGCCAACAAGACAGACTATTAACTATTTCAGCGCAGGTATCGCCAACAAGACAGACTATTAACTATTTCAGCGCAGGTATCGCCAATAAGACGGTCCATTAACTATTTTGTCGCAGGTATCGCCAATAAGACGGACTATTAACTATTTCAGCGCAGGTATTGCCAACAAGACAGACTATTAACTATTTCAGCGCAGATATCGCCAATAAGACGGTCCATTAACTATTTTGTCGCAGGTATCGCCAATAAGACGGACTATTAACTATTTCAGCGCAGGTATCGCCAACAAGACAGACTATTAACTATTTCAGCGCAGGTATCGCCAATAAGACGGTCCATTAACTATTTTGTCGCAGGTATCGCCAATAAGACGGACTATTAACTATTTCAGCGCAGGTATCGCCAACAAGACGGTCTATTAACTATTTCAGCGCAGGTATCGCCAACAAGACAGACTATTAACTATTTCAGCGCAGGTATCGCCAACAAGACAGACTATTAACTATTTCAGTGCAGGTATTGCCAACAAGACAGACTATTAACTATTTCAGCGCAGGTATCGCCAACAAGACAGACTATTAACTATTTCAGCGCAGGTATCGCCAACAAGACAGACTATTAACTATTTCAGCGCAGGTATCGCCAACAAGACAGACTATTAACTATTTCAGCGCAGGTATCGCCAACAAGACAGACTATTAACTATTTCAGCGCAGGTATCGCCAATAAGACAGTCCATTAACTATTTTGTCGCAGGTATCGCCAATAAGACGGACTATTAACTATTTCAGCGCAGGTATCGCCAACAAGACGGACTATAAGGTAATATCCGCATTATAGACCTAATTTTATGACATCACGTCACCAATTTTGTTATGGATACTATTTCATGGTAAAATATATTGTTGCGAATGTGGAAGTGGGAAAAAATTGGATTTAAACCTTTTTGCATGGTATTTACGCGAGCATATGCAGCAATGAATCGTTCAAAATGATCGCCAAGTGCTACAGAGGTCTCGGATCGGATAATGCATGATTTAGATATTAAGAGTTTGAAATGTTGGACGAGGTAGGTGAACTATAAACAACATTACGAGGTATTTACACAATGAATATAGAATCAGTATCACCTGTGTGTCAGGTAAATTGCTCTAATTCACTATAAATAACTTCAACGGCCTGTGCGCTGTTTATTGACTAAATATATGTCGTCAACGGTTTAATAATAATAATTTTACAGATGCTTATGTACATATATAGAGTTATTTACGGACTGGCAAAATATATTTGGTGCCGAGAGAAGTGTATTGTCAGATATTTGGCACCGAAAGAGTTAATCAAATATGCATACATCTGACAATTCCTATATGAATGCATCAGACAATTCCTATACATTTAAGCAAACTGCTAACAGCTTGTTTTGCAGCATAATGTATTGTATGCTTGAAAATAATCAATTAGTTAATTCATCTTGTTGACAGATTGAAATGGTTTCATATTCGGCAATAATCTTAAGATTTGATGGCGGCTCTGTGGTTCATATATGCACCCAATTTACTGCACTGTCAGTCTGTCACATGATATGCTAAACCAACCTCGCTTTAGACAAGTTGCTGTAAATGACCAGTTAACTGCAGAATTAGATCGAGAAAGGTTACAAGCCTCTCTTGAGACAAGATGCTGTAAATGACCAGTTAACTGTAGAATTAGATCGAGAAAGGTTACAAACCTCTCTTGAGACAAGATGCTGTAAATGACCAGTTAACTGTAGAATTAGATCGAGAAAGGTTATAAGCCTCTCTTGAGACAAGATGCTGTAAATGACCAGCTAACTGTAGAATTAGATCGAGAAAGGTTACAAACCTCTCTTGAGACAAGATGCTGTAAATGACCAGCTAACTGTAGAATTAGATCGAGAAAGGTTACAAGCCTCTCTTGAGACAAGATGCTGTAAATGACCAGCTAACTGTAGAATTAGATCGAGAAAGGTTACAAACCTCTCTTGAGACAAGATGCTGTAAATGACCAGCTAACTGTAGAATTAGATCGAGAAAGGTTACAAACCTCTCTTGAGACAAGATGCTGTAAATGACCAGCTAACTGTAGAATTAGATCGAGAAAGGTTACAAGCCTCTCTTGAGACAAGATGCTGTAAATGACCAGCTAACTGTAGAATTAGATCGAGAAAGGTTACAAGCCTCTCTTGAGACAAGATGCTGTAAATGACCAGCTAACTGTAGAATTAGATCGAGAAAGGTTACAAACCTCTCTTGAGACAAGATGCTGTAAATGACCAGCTAACTGTAGAATTAGATCGAGAAAGGTTACAAGCCTCTCTTGAGACAAGATGCTGTAAATGACCAGCTAACTGTAGAATTAGATCGAGAAAGGTTACAAACCTCTCTTGAGACAAGCCTCAGCCTCGGCCTCCATCTTTTTCCTCTTTGCTCTCTGTTTCTCCTCCAGTTGGACTTTGATCCGGTTTGCTTCATCCCACTCTCCGTGCTCCATGAGTCGTTCGTCCGGCCGTAACCTTGAATCCGTAGGGGCTATACCGGTCTCCGGTTCGTTGAGCTGTATGGCTAGTTCAGTGAAGTAGTACATCTTATCGGAACCTGGCCTATTACAATATTATTATATGTTATGTTATATTTCGGGTTTTACGCCTGCATCAGCACCATTTTGGGCTATATCGCCGGCGGGCAGTTTACCTAACAACACCTTTCCTGTGCAGGCTCCAGCGGTTAACCAGTACTTGGGTGCACCAACATCCGTAAGAAACTGCCAACTTTTTCATATAAATGAGACACGGCCTGAGCGGGGCTCGAACCCGTGACCATCAGTGATGATAGGTTACAGTGGTATACAAGTCAGCGACCTTAACCATGGAGGCGGACTGGCCTATTACAAATGAGCAAATCTCGTTCAAATGGGTCATGCGTTTATGTCGAGAATATAGTTATCTAAAAATGGCCTTCATTTTGTATATGGGATTGGAATCATTTTAGCAATCCTTGATAACTAGTAGCCCAAATGTGTGTTTGTTTTTTGGGGATTAACGTCTCACCAACAGCGTAGGTCATATTGTGACTCGGCAGCTACGTATGATTGGTGGAGGAAGACACCAGGTTCCCCTCCGAGCAGTAGTTCATGCACGGGTGGGCACCCTGGTAGATCCACCAACCTTCCGCAAGTTAGCTGGATAGCTTCCTCACATGATATTATTTGACAGCCCAGTTGGATTCGAACCTACAGTGGACAGGGGCAAGAGATTTGAAGTCAACGACAATAACCAATCGACCCCTGTAGCCCAAATGCTTCACACTAAATTTAACGTAATCAAAACTGACAATGCAGTTGAAGAGAAGTTTATTAAGCTCTGCAGGTTATCAGCATTTTTCAGTCATTTTAACCCATTTAACTAACTGACATGGACTCGTGCATGACATTTTTAGACCAATAAATTAATTCAGTTCATTTATCAAAATGGTTAATTTTGTCTAAAAATAATGTTACTGGCAAAAAGTGCAGATCCTGATGAGACGCTCCTGATGTAAAATAAATAAAGTTTAAACTAAGTTCATGATATTTTTCAGCACAAATTTCAGAAAACAAATTTTGTCCCACGGGCAGACATGATTTTGTTTCGTCCCACGGGCAGACATGATTTGTTTCGTCCCACGGGCAGACATGATTTGTTTCGTCCCACTTGTACAAATTTATAAATTGCTCTGTTCTAAGGCTTACGGTGGTAATACGCGCTTCCACAGAACCCGTTTTGGCCCCGTTGCGAAGACAGGTCGTTTAGATGTCTCGTCGATCTGCAATACTTGAGCTATGTCCATCTGCGTATCCCAAGTCCCAGTTATCACCCATTTAGCTGCATCATTGGAATCTGTCACCACGCCCGTTACCTGTGAACCAGAAAGCATCTCCTTTCAGTTTTTTTACTTATTTAAAAAGTTGCAGTTGGAAACAATTGTGTAGAGAGATTATGTATGACAACAGTGCAACAATTAACAGGAATTGGACTTGACTATACCATGCATGGTTATATCTAAGTATGACAGGTAATGTCAAAGAGTTGTCCATATTCACCAATGATCAATCAGGACTGTGCGATCTTTTTACATGCTCAGACTGGTCCAGTTTTTACATGCTCAAACTGGTCCAGTTTTTACATGCTCAGACTGACTGGTCCAGTTTTTACAAGCTCAGACTGACTGGTCCAGTTTTTACAAGCTCAGACTGACTGGTCCAGTTTTTACATGCTCAGACTGGTCCAGTTTTTACATGCTCAGACTGGTACAGTATTTACATGCTCAGACTGGTCCAGTTTTTACATGCTCAGATTGGTACAGTTTATACATGCTCAGACTGGTAGAGTATTTACATGCTCAGACTGGTACAATTTTTATAAATATGTTAATGCAGAAAATACCTCTCAGTCTAGTCGATTAGTCAAGAATTTACTGGTTTCTTGTTTTAATATTGCGGTCTCCAGCTGTGATTAGTGGATGAAGACCACGGGTACCCCTCCATGTAGTATTTCAGGCACCCGGGTAGAATCACTGACCTTCCACAAATATTTGCGTAGGTTGGCCAGTGTCACGAGTCACAGTACAAGTGTGTACTTACCTTCCTGGGTTTATCCCGGGAAAAGTAGCTATACGGGTAATATTTGAGATGACATTTGTCCCCGGCTAAGTGATTCTTGATGTCCATCTCCCCATGGTGATCCATCCACAGTTTACCCACAATAATGTTATGTACAGTCGTGGTCACTTTATGCCAGGTATAGTGGTTACCAGACTTTTCAAAGAATAAATGGTTAGTGCCTGCAAACAAAGAAAACGGTGAATGCAGTAACTTGAATATCCCAACAATAGTGTTGTTTGTTTTGGGGATTTAAAGTTTTGTTTGTTTGTTTTGGGGTTTAAAGTTGCACTAACAACTTGGGTCACATGGCAACTCTCCAGCCTTTATTGGTGGAGGAAGAAGCCAGATGCCCCTTAGAGCAGTATTTCAGACACGGACGGGCACCCGGGTAGAACCACCAGCTTCCTCACATGAAAGAGTTCGACACCACACGTGGGATTCGAACCTAAGTGGTGAGGTGCAAGTGATTTGGAGTCAACGACCGTAACAAGGCCACTCCGACAATAGTACGATATTAGCATGTAGAATTTAGCTTGATTGCAAAACAAGTTCATACAATATTAATTTAATTGCTCTCCATACCTGATCTACATTGCTTCTTCTCTCTCCATCATGGCGATGTATGAGTATTACCCAAGGACTTAACAACCGTGGTTCTGGTAGGGTTAGAACTCGCAAATTAAATTTGCATAAAATAAGGTAGAGGAGATGTCATTTTAAGCCATTGTGGACAGACGGATGGACAAACATGAAAAACACAGGATGACCCCCCCACCTATACCATTAACTCACACTTGACTTAACTCGGAATATAACTTGTACAATAGTGAGATTAGCTCCCTTTGAATAGACTTATTACCAAGGGAGACAACATGAGCCATACCTGTGGGAACAAAAGTGAGATACGTTCTCCTTGTATAGGCTTAATTACAAAGGGAGAGAACATGTGCCTTACCTGTAGGAACAAAAGTAAGATAAGCTCCCTCGAGTAGTATTAATTACGATGGGAGACACGTGTGCCTTACCAGTAGGAACAATGAGATAAGCTCCCCTGAATATTCTTAATAAACAAAGGGAGACAACATGTGAATGACCTATAGGAACAATAATGATATAAGCTCCTGTTGAATAGACCCAATTACTAAGGGATACAACTTGTGGCTTACCAGTAGGAACAATAGTGAAATAAGCTCCCCTTGAATAGATTTAATTACAAAGGGAGGCAACATGTGCCTAACCTGTAGGAACAATAGTGAGATAAGCTCCCCTTGAATATATTTAATTACAAAGCGAGGCAACATGTGCCTTACCTGTAGGAACAAAAGTAAGATAAGCTCCCTCGAGTAGTATTAATTACGAAGGGAGACACCGTATGCATTACCAGTAGGAACAATAGTGATATAAGCTTATCAGTAAGAACAAGTGAGATTAGCTCCCTTGAGATGTCTTAATTACAAACGGAGATAAAATATGCCTTACCAGTAGTAACAATAGCGAGATAAGCTCCCTCGAGTAGCCTTAATTACAAAAGGAGACAACCTATGCCTTACCAGTAGTAACAATAGTGAGATTACCTCCCCTTGAATATACTTATTATAAAGGGAGACAACATGTGCATTACCTGTAGGAACAATAGTGAGATAGGCTTCTCTTGAATAGTCTTAATTACAAAGGGAAACAACTTATGCATTACCTGTAGGAACTAGTCGGATAAGCTCCACTGAATAGTCTTAATTACAAAGGGAGACAACTTATGCATTACCTATAGGAACTAGTCGGATAAGCTCCACTGAATAGCCTTAATTACAAAGGGAAACAACTTGTGCCTTACCTGTAGGAACTAGTCGGATAAGCTCCACTGAATAGTTTTAATTACAAAGGGAGACAACTTATGCATTACCTGTAGGAACAATAGTGATATAAGCTCCCCTGAATTTAGTGCACAGTGAAATCTCCTGCCATAGTGTCCATTTGTTACCACTGGTATGGACCGACCCTGTTGGTGGATGGTGACTAACCTGGCATGCAAGTATTGTATTAAAGTCTGCCCCACCTGCTCTGCAGAGGTTTCGGATATGTAGTTCATAAAGAACTAAATTTAAACATGCTTGGCACGTTCAATGTTACTGCTATACATGTAGAGTACATATAGTCGAACCTATGTTAGTGGTCACATCTACAGTCAAACCTGTGTTAGTGGTCACCTCTATAGTCGAACCTATGTTAGTGGTCACCTACAGTCAAACCTGTGTTAGTGGTCACCTCTACAGTCAAACCTGTGTTAGTGGTCACCTCTACAGTCAAACCTGTGTTAGTGGTTGCCTCTACAGTCAAACCTGTGTTAGTGGTTGCCTCTACAGTCAAACCTGTGTTAGTGGTCACCTCTACAGTCAAACCTGTGTTAGTGGTCACCTCTACAGTCAAACCTGTGTTAGTGGTTGCCTCTACAGTCAAACCTGTGTTAGTGGTCACCTCTACAGTCAAACCTGTGTTAGTGGTCACCTCTACAGTCAAACCTGTATTAGTGGTCACCTCTACAGTCATGCTACGTCAAACCGTGTTAGTGGTCACCTCTAAGTCAAACCTGTGTTAGTGGTCACCTCTACAGTCAAACCTATGTTAGTGGTCACCTCTACAGTCAAACCTGTGTTAGTGGTCACCTCTAAGTCAAACCTGTGTTAGTGGTCATGTTAGTGGTCACATCTACAGTCAAACATGTGCTAGTGGTCACCTCTATCAAGCAGCCAACCTGTATTAGGCAGCCAGTTTCCACATTCCCAATATGTTGTTTTGTTATACAGTTTACCTCTATTAAGCAGCCACCTGTGCTAAGCAGCCATTATCTATAATTCCCTTGGCTGGCTGCTTAACGCAGGTTTGACTGTAGTCCACAAAGATATATTGACAATACAGCGAAAACAATGGAACACGAAGATCTATAAAATCAATTCAAACTCTGCTTTGTTTCTTTTTAATAATTGTGTGTTCTGTTGTATTAACTGTTCGACAAAGTAAAGACAATAATGTTGTATCTGGATGCAATCAGACTTAGAATGGCTGCCAGTATGTTGTATCTGGATGCAATCAGACTTAGAATGGCTGCCAGTATGTTGTATCTGGATGCAATCAGACTTAGAATGGCTGCCAGTATGTTGTATCTGGATGCAATCAGACTTAGAATGGCTGCCAGTATGTTGTATCTGAATGCAATCAGACTTAGAATGGCTGCCAGTATGTTGTATCTGGATGCAATCAGACTTAGAATGGCTGCCAGTATGTTGTATCTGAATGCAATCAGACTTAGAATGGCTGCCAGTATGTTGTATATTCATGTAATGTCTCACCGTTAGAGTTTAACAGATTTGGATGTTTCCAAGTCCCAAATGTTCCAAATTTGATTTCTTCAATTGTTAAAATAAAACTATATGCAGTTATTTTATGATTTGACCCCACACACTTTAGTGGCCCACTGTAAAGACTATCATTATATACTTAAACAATGCATTAGCAGGCAGATTTTCAAAATATGTACTAAAACCCATATAAACTACCAGAAATAAACAGAAATATAATACTTTCATATTATTTAAATTATTGACACCGAGCTGAACATCATTCCCTCAAACTTTGCTTAAATAGAACATCATTCCCCCATACTCGCTTAAATAGAACATCATTCCCTCATACTCGCTTAAATAGAACATCATACCTCATACTCGCTTAAATAGAACATCATTCCCTCAAACTCACTTAAATATAACATCATTCCCTCAAACTCACTTAAATAGAACATCATTCCATCAAACTCACTTAAATAGAACATCATTCCCTCAAACTCACTTAAATAGAACATCATTCCCTCAAACTCACTTAAATAGAACATCATTCCCTCAAACTCGCTTAAATAGAACATCATTCCCTCAAACTCACTTAAATAGAACATCATTCCCTCAAACTCACTTAAATAGAACATCATTCCTTCACACTCACTTAAATAGAACATCATTCCCTCACACTCCCTTAAATAGAACATCATTCCCTCACACTCCCTTAAAAGAACATCATTTCATCATACTCCCTTAAATAGAACATCATTCCCACAAACTCCCTTAAATAGAATATCATTCCTTCACACTCCCTTACATAGAACATCATTCCCTCAAACAGAACATCATTCCCTCAAACTCCCTTAAATAGAACATCATCCCTCACACTCCCTTAAATAGAACATCATTCCCTCACACTCCCTTAAATAGACCATCATTCCCTCACACTCCCTTAAATAGAACATCATCCCTCACACTCCCTCAAATAGAACATCATACCCTCAAACTCCCTTAAATAAACATCATTCCCTCACACTCACTTAAATAAAACATCATTCCCTCAAACTCACTTAAAAACCCCCAAACCAAAACACACCCCAAATAGAACATCATTCCCTCACACTCACTTAAATAGAACATCATTCCCTCACACTCACTTAAATAAAACATCATTCCCTCAAACTCACTTAAATAAAACATCATTCCCTCAAAAAACACACCCACACTCACTTAAATAAAACATCATTCCCTCAAACTCACTTAAATAAAACATCATTCCCTCAAACTCCCTTAAATAAAACATCATACCCTCACACTCACTTAAATAAAACATCATTCCCTCACACTCACTTAAATAGAACATATACAGGCACAGATTATCATGTCCAACAAAGAGAGAGGGACATATTGCATATATACAACTGGGGTACATATCGGGGTCAAGCCGCAACGGGTGAGTGACCAAAGGGTTGCTAACTTACAGGGGTTACATTTTTGGGAGAAGTGAGAATCGAGTCCTTAAATGGGGTTATTTAATAAATATCAACAAAATATGGTTAAAATGCTATTAAATAAAACATTTGAATAGAAGAAGTGCTTTATATGGGCCAGTGTATCTTACTGGACACAATTCTGTATGAAAAATGTAAAAGGGCGAAGTTAGTGTCCCTCCCTAGGGCGACTATTTCGCCCACATCGCCCTCTATAATGAACCCTGACTTACTGTGCCATCGAGTGTGTAGACCATTATAAACTCTACACATATGCATACATACACCCGTTAACAGCCAGTTTTGCTAAACATACTTGACCAAAACAACCCATAACATGAACAAAAATATGCAACAAAACTCCACAAGTTGGAAGCTACAAAGTTTGCGGTTAAATGAATTCAAAAAGGTGCCAGTTTAAAACCCCATATTTCGCTTACATATACTTTGCAGCACACCATGGAATTGTAAGCAGTGGGTTACTAGAATATGTCAATTCTTATATTTCCATTTTTCATTAATAATTTATTCCGATTTTAAGCAACAGTTTGAAGATCTGCTTAGAAATAATCTAGTTTTTGCAAACAAATTATTTGTAATATCACTTAACCCTTTCAACACTACAGGCCCCGAAAGAGACTTACAAAAAGTGTAGATCCAGATGAGCCGGCTTGTGACGAGCCATCTCATCAGGATTGGCACTTTTTGCCAATAATAATTATTACTATTTTTAGATAAAATTACCCATTTTGATGAATGAACTGGTCCAAAGGAAATTTTCTTATTAATTTATTGGTCTAAAAATATCATGTCAATTACTTGGGGTTGAATGGATTAATGGATATTCATTGACAAAATTGTCAATAACTCTGCAGATGGTGTTAAACGTAAAACATTGATAACTTTGTGTATATACAGTGAAACCTGTGTTAAGCAGCCAGCCAAGGGAATCTCAGTAAATGGCTGTTTAGCACAGGTGGCTGCTTAATAGAGGTTAAATGTATAATAAAACAACATATTGGGAATCTGCAAATTGGCTGCTTAATGCAGGTTGGCTGGTTAATAGGTGACCACTAAGACAGGTTTGACTGTATATATAATGTTTTATGAACAATAGTGTTATTATTCCATTTGAAGAAAAATCATACAAAGATGCTGTAAGCAATTGCTGAAACATGCCATATATGAATCGGGTATGTACATTGGATGTACAGTGCAGCATGATATACTATACTAAGCAGCATGGGCAAGGCAGGAGAAGCACAAATACTTACCTTTGCACACCGTAGCAACCAGTTACCATAGTGACATTAATAATTGTACTTCATACATCATTTTAAATTTGTGACATAAAATGTTTAAAATTTGCTTTTTTATTTTTAGGTTAATTAAATAACCACCAGGTTTTGCAAAAATAAAAATCACTACCGGGTATCTGTTAGTGAGCTAGCATTTATAATAAAGCGTTAATAAAATAGAACCCAATCAAAATACATGTGAAATACTTAATGAATGTCACTAAAACTGTACAACATTTTCCTTGAACTATCACCCAGCACCAACAAGACGCTACACAACCTACCAGCAGGTATAACTTGAAGATATTTTCCTCGAAATTTACTGGCCATAGTAAATTCGTTCCAAAGTTTCCAGTGTTTACCCTCTGAACAGATCGCAGCGGTCGGAGGATGATGGCTAACCTGCAACGCAAGGAATGGGAAGAAGAGAGTGCATGATAGTGGAGAGTGGTACATTACTAGCCGAAGTAGTCCATTATAGTGGATAGTGGTACATTACTAGCCGAAGTAGTACATGATAGTGGTACATTACTAGCCGAAGTAGTCCATTATAGTGGATAGTGGTACATTACTAGCCGAAGTAGTACATGATAGTGGTACATTACTAGCCGAAGTAGTCCATTATAGTGGATAGTGGTACATTACTAGCCGAAGTAGTACATGATAGTGGTACATTACTAGCCGAAGTAGTCCATGATAGTGGTACATTACTAGAAGTAGTCATGATAGTGGTACATTACTAGCCGAAGTAGTACATGATAGTGGTACATTACTAGCCGAAGTAGTACATATAGTGGATAGTGGTACATTACTAGCCGAAGTAGTACATGATAGTGGTACATTACTAGTGGAAGTAGTACATGATAGTGGTACATTACTAGCCGAAGTAGTACATGATAGTGGTACATTACTAGCCGAAGTAGTCCATTATAGTGGATAGTGGTACATTACTAGCCGAAGTAGTACATGATAGTGGTACATTACTAGCCGAAGTAGTCCATGATAGTGGTACATTACTAGCCGAAGTAGTACATGATAGTGGTACATTACTAGTGGAAGTAGTGCATGATAGTGGTACATTACTAGTCGAAGTAGTACATGATAGTGGTACATTACTAGTGGAAGTAGTGCATGATAGTGGTACATTACTAGTGGAAGTAGTACATGATAGTGGTACATTACTAGTGGAAGTAGTACATGATAGTGGTACATTACTAGTGGAAGTAGTACATGATAGTGGTACATTACTAGTGGAAGTAGTACATGATAGTGGTACATTACTAGTGGAAGTAGTGCATGATAGTGGTACATTACTAGTGGAAGTAGTACATGATAGTGGTACATTACTAGTGGAAGTAGTGCATGATAGTGGTACATTACTAGTGGAAGTAGTGCATGATAGTGGTACATTACTAGTGGAAGTAGTACATGATAGTGGTACATTACTAGTGGAAGTAGTACATGATAGTGGTACATTACTAGTGGAAGTAGTGCATGATAGTGGTACATTACTAGTGGAAGTAGTGCATGATAGTGGTACATTACTAGTGGAAGTAGTGCATGATAGTGGTACATTACTAGTGGAAGTAGTGCATGATAGTGGTACATTACTAGTGGAAGTAGTGCATGATAGTGGTACATTACTAGTGGAAGTAGTACATGAGTGGTACATTACTAGTGGAAGTAGTACATGATAGTGGTACATTACTAGTGGAAGTAGTGCATGATAGTGGTACATTACTAGTGGAAGTAGTACATGATAGTGGTACATTACTAGTGGAAGTAGTACATGATAGTGGTATATTACTAGTGGAAGTAGTACATGATAGTGGTATATTACTAGTGGAAGTAGTACATGATAGTGGTACATTACTAGTGGAAGTAGTGCATGATAGTGGTACATTACTAGTGGAAGTAGTGCATGATAGTGGTACATTACTAGTGGAAGTAGTGCATGATAGTGGTACATTACTAGTGGAAGTAGTACATGATAGTGGTACATTACTAGTGGAAGTAGTACATGATAGTGGTACATTACTAGCCAAAGTAGTACATGATAGTGGTACATTACTAGTGGAAGTAGTGCATGATAGTGGTACATTACTAGTGGAAGTAGTGCATGATAGTGGTACATTACTAGTGGAAGTAGTACATGATAGTGGTACATTACTAGTGGAAGTAGTGCATGATAGTGGTACATTACTAGTGGAAGTAGTACATGATAGTGGTACATTACTAGTGGAAGTAGTACATGATAGTGGTACATTACTAGTGGAAGTAGTGCATGATAGTGGTACATTACTAGTGGAAGTAGTACATGATAGTGGTACATTACTAGTGGAAGTAGTGCATGATAGTGGTACATTACTAGTGGAAGTAGTGCATGATAGTGGTACATTACTAGTGGAAGTAGTACGTGATAGTGGTACATTACTAGTGGAAGTAGTGCATGATAGTGGTACATTACTAGTGGAAGTAGTGTATGATAGTGGTACATTACTAGTGGAAGTAGTATGTGATAGTGGTACATTACTAGTGGAAGTAGTGCATGATAGTGGTACATTACTAGTGGAAGTAGTACATGATAGTGGATAGTGGTACATTACTAGTGGAAGTAGTACATGATAGTGGTACATTACTAGTGGAAGTAGTACATGATAGTGGTACATTACTAGTGGAAGTAGTGCATGATAGTGGTACATTACTAGTGGAAGTAGTGCATGATAGTGGATAGTGGTACATTACTAGTGGAAGTAGTACATGATAGTGGTACATTACTAGTGGAAGTAGTACATGATAGTGGTACATTACTAGTGGAAGTAGTACATGATAGTGGTACATTACTAGTGGAAGTAGTACATGATAGTGGTACATTACTAGTGGAAGTAGTACATGATAATGGTACATTACTAGTGGAAGTAGTGCATGATAATGGTACATTACTAGTGGAAGTAGTACATGATAGTGGATAGTGGTACATTACTAGTGGAAGTAGTGCATGATAGTGGATAGTGGTACATTACTAGTGGAAGTAGTGCATGATAGTGGTACATTACTAGTGGAAGTAGTGCATGATAGTGGTACATTACTAGTGGAAGTAGTGCATGATAGTGGTACATTACTAGTGGAAGTAGTACGTGATAGTGGTACATTACTAGTGGAAGTAGTACATGATAGTGGATAGTGGTACATTACTAGTGGAAGTAGTACATGATAGTGGTACATTACTAGTGGAAGTAGTACATGATAGTGGTACATTACTAGTGGAAGTAGTGCATGATAGTGGTATATTACTAGTGGAATTAGTGCATGATAGTGGATAGTGGTACATTACTAGTGGAAGTAGTGTATGATAGTGGTACATTACTAGTGGAAGTAGTGCATGATAGTGGTACATTACTAGTGGAAGTAGTGCATGATAGTGGATAGTGGTACATTACTAGTGGAAGTAGTGCATGATAGTGGTACATTACTAGTGGAAGTAGTACATTATAGTGGTACATTACTAGTGGAAGTAGTGCATGATAGTGGATAGTGGTACATTACTAGTGGAAGTAGTACATTATAGTGGTACATTACTAGTGGAAGTAGTGCATGATAGTGGTACATTACTAGTGGAAGTAGTGCATGATAGTGGATAGTGGTACATTACTAGTGGAAGTAGTGCATGATAGTGGTACATTACTAGTGGAAGTAGTACATTATAGTGGTACATTACTAGTGGAAGTAGTGCATGATAGTGGATAGTGGTACATTACTAGTGGAAGTAGTACATTATAGTGGTACATTACTAGTGGAAGTAGTGCATGATAGTGGTACATTACTAGTGGAAGTAGTGCATGATAGTGGATAGTGGTACATTACTAGTGGAAGTAGTGCATGATAGTGGTACATTACTAGTGGAAGTAGTACATGATAGTGGATAGTGGTACATTACTAGTGGAAGTAGTACATGATAGTGGTACATTACTAGTGGAAGTAGTACATGATAGTGGTACATTACTAGTGGAAGTAGTGCATGATAGTGGTACATTACTAGTGGAAGTAGTGCATGATAGTGGTACATTACTAGTGGAAGTAGTGCATGATAGTGGTACATTACTAGTGGAAGTAGTGCATGATAGTGGTACATTACTAGTGGAAGTAGTACATGATAGTGGTACATTACTAGTGGAAGTAGTACATTATAGTGGTACATTACTAGTGGAAGTAGTACATGATAGTGGTACATTACTAGTGGAAGTAGTACATTATAGTGGTACATTACTAGTGGAAGTAGTACATGATAGTGGTACATTACTAGTGGAAGTAGTACATGATAGTGGTACATTACTAGTGGAAGTAGTACATTATAGTGGTACATTACTAGTGGAAGTAGTACATGATAGTGGTACATTACTAGTGGAAGTAGTCATGATAGTGGTACATTACTAGTGGAAGTAGTACATGATAGTGGTACATTACTAGTGGAAGTAGTGCATGATAGTGGTACATTACTAGTGGAAGTAGTGCATGATAGTGGTACATTACTAGTGGAAGTAGTGCATGATAGTGGTACATTACTAGTGGAAGTAGTACATGATAGTGGATAGTGGTACATTACTAGTGGAAGTAGTACATGATAGTGGTACATTACTAGTGGAAGTAGTACATGATAGTGGTACATTACTAGTGGAAGTAGTGCATGATAGTGGTACATTACTAGTGGAATTAGTGCATGATAGTGGATAGTGGTACATTACTAGTGGAAGTAGTGCATGATAGTGGTACATTACTAGTGGAAGTAGTGCATGATAGTGGTACATTACTAGTGGAAGTAGTACATTATAGTGGTACATTACTAGTGGAAGTAGTGCATGATAGTGGATAGTGGTACATTACTAGTGGAAGTAGTACATGATAGTGGTACATTACTAGTGGAAGTAGTACATGATAGTGGTACATTACTAGTGGAAGTAGTGCATGATAGTGGATAGTGGTACATTACTAGTGGAAGTAGTACATGTGTATGGTACATTACTAGTGGAAGTAGTAGCATGATAGTGGTACATTACTAGTGGAAGTAGTACATGATAGGGGTACATTACTAGTGGAAGTAGTGCATGATAGTGGTACATTACTAGTGGAAGTAGTGCATGATAGTGGTACATTACTAGTGGAAGTAGTGCATGATAGTGGTACATTACTAGTGGAAGTAGTGCATGATAGTGGTACATTACTAGTGGAAGTAGTACAAAGTGATAGTGGTACATTACTAGTGGAAGTAGTACATGATAGTGGTACATTACTAGTGGAAGTAGTACATGATAGTGGTACATTACTAGTGGAAGTAGTACATGATAGTGGTACATTACTAGTGGAAGTAGTGCATGATAGTGGTACATTACTAGTGGAAGTAG
>CM026403.1:29533629-29553179 GCA_014843695.1 Archivesica marissinica
GGGGTAACTGCCAGGATGGTGTGTATACAGGAGTGGGGTAACTGCCAGGGTGGTGTGTATACAGGAGTGGGGTAACTGCCAGGGTGGTGTGTATACAGGAGTGGGGTAACTGCTAGGGTGGTGTGTATACAGGAGTGGGGTAACTGCCAGGGTGGTGTGTATACAGGAGTGGGGTAACTGCCAGGGTGGTGTGTATACAGGAGTGGGGTAACTGCCAGGGTGGTGTGTAACAGGATGGGGTACTGCCAGGGTGGTGTGTGCAGGAGTGGGTAACTGCCAGGTGGTGTGTGCAGGAGTGGGGTAACTGCCAGGGTGTGTGCAGGAGTGGGGTAACTGCCAGGGTGGTGTGTATACAGGAGTGGGTAACTGCCAGGGTGTGTGTCAGGAGTGGGGTAACTGCCAGGATGTGTGTCAGGAGTGGGGTAACTGCCAGGGTGGTGTGTATACAGGAGTGGGGTAACTGCCAGGGTGTGTGTCAGGAGTGGGGTAACTGCCAGGGTGTGTGTCAGGAGTGGGGTAACTGCCAGGGTGTGTGTCAGGAGTGGGGTAACTGCCAGGGTGTGTGGCGGGAATGGGGTAACTGCCTGGGTGGTGTGTATACAGGAGTGGGGTAACTGCCAGGGTGTGTGGCGGGAATGGGGTAACTGCCTGGGTGGTGTGTGCAGGAGTGGGGTAACTGCCAGGATGTGTGGCAGGAGTGGGGTAACTGGATGTGTGGCGGGATATCTGCACAACAAGTGTGCCTACAGGTTGGAGCATACAGAAAGCTGTGGTTTCCACTTCTTGTCTTCAATTAGAAGCATACAATAAACCAACCTATATTATTCATGCCAATTAGCGTATGCACGTATGAAGCCGTATTCGTTTATCCACCAGTTAGCAAATATTTAATATCATCCCCAATTAACCCAATGAAATCATACAAACCTAATCAACTGAAATAAGCTGATTACTTTCATTACCCACAGAGGAAGCCCAATAAGGTATTCACAGATACATGTATATATACATATTGATGCTGTCTATAAATACAGTGAACATGCAACACAACATGATGATTGCACTACTGAACATAAGGATTAACCCATAACCTGCCGAATAAATTGGGATGGAATATGCAAACAACATAGATCCAGATCAGCTGTCGCCTGATTAGGATCTATGTTGTTTGCTATTCAGCCAAGTGTTTTAGCTCCCCACCTGATTAGGATCTATGTTGTTTGCTATTCAGCCAAGTGTTTAGCTCCCCACCTGATTAGGATCTATGTTGTTTGCTATTCTTCAATCAAGTGTTTTAGCTCCACTATCCGAATAGCAAACAGCATAGAGCCTGATCTGGTTCTATGCTGTTTGCAAAAGCAACCTTAGTTGTTGTGATTGGTAGGTTAAGAGTGAAATGGTAGACAATTTTCATTTTACCAAACTAGAGCTACCATCATATTCCAATACAATTAAAAACAGATAAATTCAATATTTTGTCTTAAAACACTGTCTTGACGTCATATACCTTTGTACTTGCAGTCCATTAATATTGTACTGGTGTCAAGAGGCCAGAGTATTATATTAAATACTACGCATTCATGTATGGAATTAACAAATTTAATTAGTAGGATCTTGTTATATTTATATAAGTGTGTGTTTTAAGTACGATATAAGCCTCAAACTGATCCAATATGTAAACTATTGGTACTGTCTTCGGCACTACGCGCCTCACACAGATCAATATTTTACATATTGGATCGTTTTAGGTTTATATCCTATACATAAACATTTACAAAAAATCTCGCAATTATTCATATACAAAGTAGGTTGCTGTAATTTGCTTTCAATCCTAAATCTGTTTTATTGGGCTATTCATAGCAGTGCTTTCATATACAGGAATTGGATGCAAAATATTCCAGAAATTGGTACTGTAGTTACTCGCGTATAAGACGATCTCGACAAGAAGACAACCCCCCAACTTTGGTCTTCAATCAGTGGTATTTTGCATAGACCCGCACATAAGACGGCTTGAGAAATTTAACACACTTTAAACCACTCAGAAATAAAGACCAAACAAATTAATTAAACACTTAATAAATTATGTAAATCGTAAAAAATACACAGAAGCACAATAAATTTGAATTGCTAAAATGCTATTGACAAGTTCGGTTTACAGCCAGAGGTATGAAAGTCTATATTTTATTACAACCTATATTTCAATTATCTCGACGGATCAAAACAATTTCAAAAAAAATAATTATGCTATCATTTTTTTTATCACTCGCTTAGAAGATGGAAGCCACTCTCGTGCAATTATCAGGTGATAAAATTCCCGTCTTATAGACGAGTAAGTACGGTATATAGAAATATTCCTGCAATTTTGAAAAGAATAAAAAATAATTCCGGACAATCTGTATTAATGAAATTATTCAGATGCCCGTGTTTAGTTAGAGAAATACGTAAGAAATAAAGGTACTCACCTGTTCAGCCATCGACCGCCAGCCCCTATCTTCCATCCGATCACACTCATATGTTTCACCGAGTAATGGATTAAAAGGTTTAGTAGTTCTATTTATAGTTGTCGAATAAGCAGATATAGTAAACACTGTGACATAAGCTAATTGTTCTGCAGAGTCATCACACTCTGCGGCCTCGTCTAATAAACTAGAATACTCAAAATCCTCCGTTATTCTTTGCAACATTGATAATGGTTCACTGAAGTTCACCTGAAATAAGAAAGAATATAACACAAATTATCATACCATATAACTTTGCTTGTATTTAATTTCATACAGCCATCACATATTTTCTTATATGTACACACGTGTAATTGAATTTGGACGGATTCCGATTGGTTGAGAGAATAATCCTATAATTTGTAAATTTAGACTCGCATATTTCTATTTGAATCGGTACAGAACGTTAACGGTAATACAAACTACGGTTTAAAATAAGTCTTGACGTAATTAGAACGGTGTTTAAGACATAAATATAACGCTGCTTTGCGTATGGACTTAAATTGTCATGACAATTTGCGTAAATTGTCATGACAATTTGCGTTGATATTTGGCGCCAAAATGAATGTAGCATCATTATTTTGTGCAAAAATATGATTCAAACGAGCACTATGGTAATGTGATCAAAAGTATCTAACATTATACCGTATAATTCATTTTATCACCCGTTTCATAAAATATGGTATGAAACCACCCACGAGTGATATATCCTATATATATATATATACATCTTTCTACAGGCAAGGGTTCAATTGTGAACTGAATTATGAACATAGGAACCGTCGAATGGCCACAAATTAACATTAAGAGGGTCAATATAGCCTTGGCCGAGGGGCCCTGGTTAACTCAGGAACTTCCACATCTAATAATATTAAATTCATTCTTTGGTTTCAATGGTAGAAATACAAGGGGAAGTATGTCACATTTTAGTGGCTAAGATTTTTGACAAATTGAAAACGAATGTAAAAATATGGTTAATGTTACCCAAATATCAACTGTGTAAAACCTTGCCAGAGGGTTCAGAGAAAGACATGTTTCAAGTTGCCTTTTCTAGTTACTAAATGTTGTTGGCTGCTATTAACCACAGCATCAAGTGCTCTAGGTGCATCAGAATCTATTTAATTAGTTTAACCCTTTCAACACCACAGACCTCTAAATAGGCTTACAAAAAAGTGTAGATCCAGATGAGCCGGCTCGTGACGAGCCGTCTCATCAGGATCTGCACTTTTTTCAAGTAATATAACTATTTTTAGAATTTTTTTACCCATTTTGATAAATGAACTGATCCAAATGTAATTTAGTTATTAATTTATTGGTCTAAAAATATCATGGACCAGTCCATGTGAGTTACTTGGTGTTGAATAATGGGTTAAAGGGAACCAGCAACTGCTCACGTTTGTGAAACTCCCAAGCTCTTTCAGAAATATTGTTGATCCTCGGACCGGGAAGTATGCGAGCTACGGTGGTCGCCAGATCGGACAGGTGGGTTTTCTCGGGGTACTCCGGTTTCCTCCCACACGAATGACCACATTTAGGCTTTCATCTGCGCCACTGAGAGTGATTAATATAAGTTGTTAAAGCTCGTTTCACAATCGTTGTAAAATAAATAAAGTTTAAAAAAAAGAGATACTGTTTGAAAACACCGAAGAAGCCCATACAGGCAGGCCTGTTATATAATGCCGAGTACGTTGAAATGCACTTACTGGCATTGGAATTTTAGTAAGTTCTTTTCCTATACAATTTTTCATAATTCCCCAGAGGTTGAGACTGTAGTTTGGTTTAGGAGGAATGATCTGTCTTCTCTTCTGGGATGATACTAGGCTCGTCGTTGTCATCGGTGGCTTCCGCGGCTCACTGTGGTCTATATTATTCAACTTGCGGCTCTTCTTCACCTTTTTCTGAATAGTGACAAGAAAATTACTTTATATTATATCATACAGTGGAACGAACCCTCTAAACCAGACATCTTTGGGACTGGATAAAAAGTCTGGTTTACAGAGGTTTCCGGTTTTCAGAGGTTTTTTATTGATGTGTTTCAAAACTGCATATAACCTTTATAAAGTACATATGCCTTTATAGTTTATACTGTATTATTGCAGAAATATTTTTGAAAAACAGTTCTTTAAATATTATTTTGTAAAACAAATGGTCAAAAGTTGCGAAAATCATAATTATCTTGTGCTTTCACAGGTGATCAAACGGTTGCATCAAACAATAAATTACGAGATTCACAAAATCCGTTATTCGTTATCAAACAAGCTTTATAATTGCCTATAGGATAGTAATCTACACGTGCAAACAAGCTTTATAATTGCCTATAGGATAGTAATCTACACGTGCAAACAAGCTTTATAATTGCCTATAGGATAGTAATCTACACGTGATTATAACATAATCCCCCAGTTAGCCGACAAATTAACTCTGTACATGAGTGCTAATTGCAGTAGTCATCAATCAGCCTGACATCTTATAATCTTGCGCGATTATCACACGTTCATAGATCAAACGAGATTGGAAAGTGTCAGCAGCGTGTCAATTTATGACGGAATACACAAACAAATTCAACACTTTTTAGTTTATTGATGAAGACCTATGTCGCCTAAAAGTTGTTCCGGTTTTGGGAGGTGAAATTACATCAAACTGTACCCAAATTATGCAGATTTTTCGTCCGGTTTCCGGAGTTGAGAGGTTCCGGTTTTCAGAGTGATTTTATGTAAGAAATAAAGAAGAAACAATTCGGGACTTTCAAAAACGTCCGGTTTTGGGAGTATTCCGATTTAGAGAGGGTCCGGTTTTGGGAGGTTCCACTGTACTTGCATATCTAGCAACATGGGAGCCGCCATGGAGTAAGGTATACAAATTCCGCCTTGTGCCGAGTTACATGCTGGAATGTGTATGTGATGCTGGAATGTGTATGTGATGCTGGAATGTGTATGTGATGCTGGAATGTGTATGTGATGCTGGAATGTGTATGTGATGCTGGAATGTGTATGTGATGCTGGAATGTCAAAATTAAAGTTCAAGGTCACTCTTTGGGTGTGGGACTTGTTACGGGGGGGGGGGGGGGTTCAGGGACCAACAGTATATAAGTTCTTAAAACATTGTATTTGATGGTTTTGTTAGCTATATTCAAATATTTAATTATTGCCGACGCTGTTGCCGTAGCAGCCACCTCCGGAAATGAGCCAGACAAAAGTAGTATAAACAAAATACAACAACACAACATTTAAAATAGCGTTACGCATTTTCTTAGAAAATGTGATATAGATATTCTCAGGGTTGAATGTATAGATATTGCAATGTACACACAGATATTCCCAGGAGTGGCTGTATAGATATTGCAATGTACACACTGAGATATTCTCAGGAATGGCTGTATAGATATTGCAATGTACACACCGAGATATTCCCAGGAATGGTTGTATAGATATTGCAATGTACACACTGAGATATTCTCAGGAATGGCTGTATAGATATTGCAATGTACACACTGAGATATTCTCAGGGTTGAATGTATAGATATTGCAATGTACACACTGAGATATTCCCAGGAGTGGCTGTATAGATATTGCAATGTACACACTGAGATATTCTCAGGAATGGCTGTATAGATATTGCAATGTACACACCGAGATATTCCCAGGAATGGTTGTATAGATATTGCAATGTACACACTGAGATATTCTCAGGAATGGCTGTATAGATATTGCAATGTACACACTGAGATATTCTCAGGGTTGAATGTATAGATATTGCAATGTACACACTGAGATATTCCCAGGAGTGGCTGAATAGATATTGCAATGTACACACTGAGATATTCTCAGGAGTGGATGTATAGATATTGCAATGTACACACTGAGATATTCTCAGGAATGGCTGTATAGATATTGCAATGTACACACTGAGATATTCTCAGGAGTGGATGTATAGATATTGCAATGTACACACTGAGATATTCTCAGGAGTGAATGTATAGATAGTGCAATGTACACACTGAGATATTCTCAGGAATGAATGTATAGATATTGCAATGTACACACTGAGATATTCTCAGGAGTGGCTGTATAGATATTGCAATGTACACACTGAGATATTCTCAGGAGTGAATGTATAGATATTGCAATGTACACACTGAGATATTCTCAGGAGTGACTGTATAGATATTGCACTGTACACACTGAGATATTCTCAGGAGTGAATGTATAGATATTGCACTGTACACACTGAGATATTCTCAGGAGTGAATGTATAGATAGTGCAATGTACACACTGAGATATTCTCAGGAGTGAATGTATAGATATTGCAATGTACACACTGAGATATTCTCAGGAGTGAATGTATAGATATTGCAATGTACACACTGAGATATTCTCAGGGTTGAATGTATAGATATTGCAATGTACACACTGAGATATTCTCAGGGTTGAATGTATAGATATTGCAATGTACACACTGAGATATTCCCAGGAGTGAATGTATAGATATTGCAATGTACACACTGAGATATTCTCAGGAGTGGCTGTATAGATATTGCAATGTACACATTGAGATATTCTCTGGAGTGGCTGTATAGATATTGCAATGTACACACTGAGATATTCTCAGGAGTTACTGTATAGATATTGCACTGTACACACTGAGATATTCTCAGGAGTGAATGTATAGATATTGCAATGTACACACCGAGATATTCTCAGGAGTGGCTGTATAGATATTGCAATGTACACACAGATATTCTCAGGAGTGAATGTATAGATATTGCAATGTACACACAGATATTCTCAGGAGTGAATGTATAGATATTGCAATGTACACACTGAGATATTCTCAGGAGTGGCTGTATAGATATTGCAATGTACACACTGAGATATTCCCAGGAGTGAATGTATAGATATTGCAATGTACACACTGAGATATTCTCAGGAGTGGATGTATAGATATTGCAATGTACACACTGAGATATTCTCAGGAGTGGCTGTATAGATATTGCAATGTACACACTGAGATATGCTCAGGAGTGGCTGTATAGATATTGCAATGTACACACTGAGATATTCCCAGGAGTGGCTGTATAGATATTGCAATGTACACACTGAGATATTCTCAGGAGTGGTTGTATAGATATTGCAATGTACACACTGAGATATTCTCAGGAATGGCTGTATAGATATTTCAATGTACACACTGAGATATTCCCAGGAGTGGCTGTATATATATTGCAATGTACACACTGAGATATTCTCAGGAGTGGATGTATAGATATTGCAATGTACACACTGAGATATTCTCAGGAGTGGCTGTATAGATATTGCAATGTACACACTGAGATATTCTCAGGAGTGGCTGTATAGATATTGCAATGTACACACTGAGATATTCTCAGGAATGAATGTATCTATAGATATTGCAATGTACACACTGAGATATTCTCAGGAGTGAATGTATAGATATTGCAATGTACACACTGAGATATTCTCAGGAGTGAATGTATAGATATTGCAATGTACACACTGAGATATTCTCAGGAGTGAATGTATAAATATTGCAATGTACACACTGAGATATTCTCAGGAGTGAATGTATAGATATTGCAATGTACACACAGATATTCTCAGGGTTGAATGTATAGATATTGCAATGTACACACTGAGATATTCTCAGGAGTGGCTGTATAGATATTGCAATGTACACACTGAGATATTCTCAGGGTTGAATGTATAGATATTACAATGTACACACTGAGATATTCTCAGGGTTGAATGTATAGATATTGCAATGTACACACTGAGATATTCTCAGGAGTGGCTGTATAGATATTGCAATGTACACACTGAGATATTCTCAGGGTTGAATGTATAGATATTACAATGTACACACTGAGATATTCTCAGGGTTGAATGTATAGATATTGCAATGTACACACTGAGATATTCTCAGGAGTGGCTGTATAGATATTGCAATGTACACACTGAGATATTCTCAGGGTTGAATGTATAGATATTACAATGTACACACTGAGATATTCTCAGGGTTGAATGTATAGATATTGCAATGTACACACTGAGATATTCTCAGGAGTGGCTGTATAGATATTGCAATGTACACACTGAGATATTCTCAGGGTTGAATGTATAGATATTACAATGTACACACTGAGATATTCTCAGGGTTGAATGTATAGATATTGCAATGTACACACTGAGATATTCTCAGGATTGGATGTATAGATATTGCAATGTACACACTGAGATATTCTCAGGGTTGAATGTATAGATATTGCAATGTACACACTGAGATATTCCCAGGAGTGGATGTATAGATATTGCAATGTACACACTGAGATATTCCCAGGGTTGAATGTATAGATATTGCAATGTACACACTGAGATATTCCCAGGAGTGGCTGTATATATATTGCAATGTACACACTGAGATATTCTCAGGAGTGGATGTATAGATATTGCAATGTACACACTGAGATATTCTCAGGAGTGGCTGTATAGATATTGCAATGTACACACTGAGATATGCTCAGGAGTGGATGTATAGATATTGCAATGTACACACTGAGATATTCTCAGGAATGAATGTATCTATAGATATTGCAATGTACACACTGAGATATTCTCAGGAATGAATGTATAGATATTGCAATGTACACACTGAGATATTCTCAGGGTTGAATGTATAGATATTACAATGTACACACTGAGATATTATCAGGGTTGAATGTATAGATATTGCAATGTACACACTGAGATATTCCCAGGAGTGGATGTATAGATATTGCAATGTACACACTGAGATATTCCCAGGAGTGGATGTATAGATATTGCAATGTACACACTGAGATATTCTCAGGGTTGAATGTATAGATATTGCAATGTACACACTGAGATATTCTCAGGGTTGAATGTATAGATATTGCAATGTACACACTGAGATATTCTCAGGAATGGCTGTATAGATATTGCAATGTACACACTGAGATATTCCCAGGAGTGGCTGTATATATATTGCAATGTACACACTGAGATATTCTCAGGAGTGGATGTATAGATATTGCAATGTACACACTGAGATATTGCAATGTACACACTGAGATATTCCCAGGAGTGGCTGTATATATATTGCAATGTACACACTGAGATATTCTCAGGAGTGGATGTATAGATATTGCAATGTACACACTGAGATATTCTCAGGAGTGGCTGTATAGATATTGCAATGTACACACTGAGATATGCTCAGGAGTGGATGTATAGATATTGCAATGTACACACTGAGATATTCTCAGGAATGAATGTATCTATAGATATTGCAATGTACACACTGAGATATTCTCAGGAATGAATGTATAGATATTGCAATGTACACACTGAGATATTCTCAGGGTTGAATGTATAGATATTACAATGTACACACTGAGATATTATCAGGGTTGAATGTATAGATATTGCAATGTACACACTGAGATATTCCCAGGAGTGGATGTATAGATATTGCAATGTACACACTGAGATATTCCCAGGGTTGAATGTATAGATATTGCAATGTACACACTGAGATATTCCCAGGAGTGGCTGTATATATATTGCAATGTACACACTGAGATATTCTCAGGAGTGGATGTATAGATATTGCAATGTACACACTGAGATATTCTCAGGAGTGGCTGTATAGATATTGCAATGTACACACTGAGATATGCTCAGGAGTGGATGTATAGATATTGCAATGTACACACTGAGATATTCTCAGGAATGAATGTATCTATAGATATTGCAATGTACACACTGAGATATTCTCAGGAATGAATGTATAGATATTGCAATGTACACACTGAGATATTCTCAGGGTTGAATGTATAGATATTACAATGTACACACTGAGATATTCTCAGGGTTGAATGTATAGATATTGCAATGTACACACTGAGATATTCTCAGGATTGAATGTATAGATATTGCAATGTACACACTGAGATATTCCCAGGAGTGGATGTATAGATATTGCAATGTACACACTGAGATATTCTCAGGGTTGAATGTATAGATATTGCAATGTACACACTGAGATATTCTCAGGGTTGAATGTATAGATATTGCAATGTACACACTGAGATATTCTCAGGAATGGCTGTATAGATATTGCAATGTACACACTGAGATATTCACAGGAGTGGCTGTATATATATTGCAATGTACACACTGAGATATTCTCAGGAGTGGATGTATAGATATTGCAATGTACACACTGAGATATTCTCAGGAGTGGCTGTATAGATATTGCAATGTACACACTGAGATATGCTCAGGAGTGAATGTATAGATATTGCAATGTACACACTGAGATATTCTCAGGAGTGGCTGTATAGATATTGCAATGTACACACTGAGATATTCTCAGGAGTGGCTGTATAGATATTGCAATGTACACACTGAGATATTCTCAGGAGTGGCTGTATAGATATTGCAATGTACACACTGAGATATGCTCAGGAGTAACTGTATAGATATTGCAATGTACACACTGAGATATTCTCAGGAGTGGCTGTATATATATTGTAATGTACACACTGAGATATTCTCAGGAGTGGCTGTATATATATTGCAATGTACACACTGAGATATTCTCAAGAATGAATGTATCTATAGATATTGCAATGTACACACTGAGATATTCTCAGGAATGAATGTATAGATATTGCAATGTACACACTGAGATATTCTCAGGAGTGGCTGTATAGATATTGCAATGTACACACTGAGATATTTTCAGGGTTGAATGTATAGATATTACAATGTACACACTGAGATATTCTCAGGGTTGAATGTATAGATATTGCAATGTACACACTGAGATATTCCCAGGAGTGAATGTATAGATATTGCAATGTACACACTGAGATATTCTCAGGGTTGAATGTATAGATATTACAATGTACACACTGAGATATTCTCAGGGTTGAATGTATAGATATTGCAATGTACACACTGAGATATTCCCAGGAGTGGATGTATAGATATTGCAATGTACACACTGAGATATTCTCAGGGTTGAATGTATAGATATTGCAATGTACACACTGAGATATTCCCAGGAGTGGATGTATATATATTGTAATGTACACACTGAGATATTCCCAGGAGTGGATGTATAGATATTGCAATGTACACACTGAGATATTCTCAGGGTTGAATGTATAGATATTGCAATGTACACACTGAGATATTCTCAGGGTTGAATGTATAGATATTGCAATGTACACACTGAGATATTCTCAGGGTTGAATGTATAGATATTGCAATGTACACACTGAGATATGCTCAGGAGTGGATGTATAGATATTGCAATGTACACACTGAGATATTCTCAGGAGTGGCTGTATAGATATTGCAATGTACACACTGAGATATTCTCAGGGTTGAATGTATAGATATTGCAATGTACACACTGAGATATTCTCAGGAGTGGCTGTATAGATATTGCAATGTACACACTGAGATATTCTCAGGAATGGCTGTATAGATATTGCAATGTACACACTGAGATATTCTCAGGAATGGCTATATAGATATTGCAATGTACACACTGAGATATTCTCAGGAATGGCTGTATAGATATTGCAATGTACACACTGAGATATTCTCAGGAATGGCTGTATAGATATTGCAATGTACACACTGAGATATTCTCAGGAGTGGCTGTATAGATATTGCAATGTACACACTGAGATATTCTCAGGAATGGCTGTATAGATATTGCAATGTACACACTGAGATATTCTCAGGAGTGGCTGTATAGATATTGCAATGTACACACTGAGATATTCTCAGGAATGGCTGTATAGATATTGCAATGTACACACTGAGATATTCTCAGGAGTGGCTGTATAGATATTGCAATGTACACACTGAGATATTCTCAGGAATGGCTGTATAGATATTGCAATGTACACACTGAGATATTCTCAGGAGTGGCTGTATAGATATTGCAATGTACACACTGAGATATTCTCAGGAATGGCTGTATAGATATTGCAATGTACACACTGAGATATTCTGAGGAATGGCTGTATAGATATTGCAATGTGCACACTGAGATATTCTCAGGAGTGGATGTATAGAAATTGCAATGTTATTATGTTATATTTCGGATTTTACGCCTGCATCAGCACCATTTCGGGCTGTATCGCCGGCGGGCAGTTTACTTAACAACACCTTTCCTGGGCAGGCTCCAGCGGTTAACCAGTACTTGGGTGCACCAACCTCCGTAAGAAACTGCCAACTTTTTCATATAAATGAGACACGGCCTGAGTGGGGCTCGAACCCGTGACTGTTAGATTTTGCAATGGCCGTCATACATTTCCATATTTAAATAATAAGCTATCAAGATTTGAAGTCTCATTTTGAACATATGGAAAATGTTCAACCCCTGAACTTACAGATTTGGTCTGGTAAATGCCGACTTCCATCTGATCCATACTGTCGGTGTCATCCATATCCGACTCTGTACTGTATTCTTCCCCTTCAAATAACTTTGTCTCAAAACTAAGATCACTGTCTGTCCGTCTGGAATGCACAATAAACATGTAGATACACTTCATGCACGCAGGCAGCTTGCTAATGAACTGTGAACAAGTGAAGTGAGCCAACATTCTGAAGCCAGAGTTGAACAATCACTATTCAAGAGTTGATGCATCTCAATTCAAGAGTTTTTCAAGAGTTGAAGCATCAGTATTCAAGGGTTGAAGCATCAGTATTCAAGGGTTGAAGCATCACTATTCAAGGGTTGAAGCATCAGTATTCAAGGGTTGAAGCAGCACTATTCAAGGGTTGAAGCATCACTATTCAAGAGTTGAAGCAGCACTATTCTGGTTAGTGCTAGAGCCATAGATAGCTTCATACAAGGGAGAAGTCATTTGACTCAACAAGGTCAACCTTTCTATGAAGAACTGTCTATTTTAGCATAAACTTGGAAGAAGTGTGGTAACTAAGTGAGGTCAATTACCCCTAAGTTCCCCCAATAAATGATACCAGTTATTAAATAACCACGATGCACTTGAGCTTCGAACTTTCATGAGCCATTCTGAAGCAATCAAGATGTATCAAGTAAGGGTCAAGTGTAAAACATTTCAGCTCAATGGTAAATGGGGAAACTTTGAGAGAATGAGAGAAGTTTCTTCACATACAGTTGACAAAGTTCTCTGTTGTACACTTCAAACTTCACCCTTCTACGCTTCAAACTTCTCCCTTTTATGCTTCAAACTTCTCCCATGTACGCTTAAAACTTCTCCCTTGTACGCTTCAAACTTCTCCCTTGTATGCTTCAAACTTCTCCCTTGTACGCATCAAACTTCTCCCTTGTATGCTTCAAACTTCTCCCTGTATGCTTCAAACTTCTCCCTTGTACGCTTCAAACTTCTCCCTTTTACGCTTCAAACTTCTCCCTTGTACGCTTCAAACTTCTCCCTTGTACGCTTCAAACTTCTCCCTTGTATGCTTCAAACTTCTCACTGTATGCTTCAAACTTCTCCCTTGTACGCTTCAAACTTCTCCCTTGTACGCTTCAAACTTCTCCCTTGTGTATCGGCCAAACTTCTCCCTTGTACGCCAAACTTCTCCCTTGTATCGCCAAACTTCTCCCTTGTACGCTCAAACTTCTCCTTGTACGCTCAAACTTCTCCCTTGTACGCTCAAACTTCTCCCTTGTGCGCCAAACTTCTCCCTGTATGCTAAACTTCTCCTGTATATTGTCCAAACTTCACCCTTGTAATGTCCAAACTTCTCCCTTTCTCCCTGTGTACCCTCCAAACTCTCTCTTGTACTGTCCAAACATCTCGTTTGTAATGTTCAAACTTCTCCCTTGTACCCTCCAAACTTCTCCCTTGTACGTTCAAACTTCTCCCTGTATGCTTCAAACTTCTCCCTTGTACACTTCAAACTTCTCCCTTTTACGCTTCAAACTTCTCCCTTTTACGCTCCAAACTTCTCCCTTTTACGCTCCAAACTTCTCCCTTGTACGCTCCAAACTTCTCCCTTGTACGCTCCAAACTTCTCCCTTGTACGCTCCAAACTTCTCCCTTGTACGCTCCAAACTTCTCCCTTGTACGCTTCAAACTTCTCCCTTGTACGCTTCAAACTTCTCCCTGTACGCTCCAAACTTCTCCCTTGTACGCTTCAAACTTCTCCCTTTTATGCTTCAAACTTCTCCCTTGTATGCTTCAAACTTCTCCCTTTACGCTTAAAACTTCTCCCTTGTACGCTTCAACCTCTCCCTTGTACGCTTCAAACTTCTCCCTTGTACGCTTCAAAGCTTCAAACTTCTCCCTTGTACGCTTCAAACTTCTCCCTTGTATGCTTCAAACTTCTCCCTGTATGCTTCAAACTTCTCCCTGTACACTTCAAACTTCTCCCTTGTATGCTTCAAACTTCTCCCTTGTATGCTTCAAACTTCTCCCTGTACACTTCAAACTTCTCCCTGTACACTTCAAACTTCTCCCTTGTATGCTTCAAACTTCTCCCTTCTACACTTCAAACGTCTCCCTTCTACACTTCAAACGTCTCCCATGTACACTTCAAACTTCTCCCTTGTATGCTTCAAACTTCTCCCTTATACGCTTCAAACTTCTCCCTTTTACGCTTCAAACGTCTCCCTGTATGCTTCAAACTTCTCCCTTGTACGCTTCAAACTTCTCCCTTTTACGCTTCAAACTTCTCCCATGTATGCTTCAAACGTCTCCCATGTACGCTTCAAACTTCTCCCATGTACGCTTCTAACTTCTCCCTTGTATGCTTCAAACTTCTCCCTTGTACGCTTCAAACTTCTCCCTGTACGCTTCAAACTTCTCCCTGTACGCTTCAAACTTCTCCCTTCTACACTTCAAACTTCTCCCTTCTACACTTCAAACGTCTCCCATGTACACTTCAAACTTCTCCCTTGTATGCTTCAAACTTCTCCCTTGTACGCTTCAAACTTCTCCCTGTACACTTCAAACTTCTCCCTGTACACTTCAAACTTCTCCCTTGTACGCTTCAAACTTCTCCCTGTACACTTCAAACTTCTCCCTGTACACTTCAAACTTCACCCTTCTACACCTCAAACTTCTCCCTGTACACTTCAAACTTCACCCTTCTACACCTCAAACTTCTCCCTGTACACTTCAATCTTCACCCTTCTACACTTCAAACTTCACCCATGTACGCTTCAAACTTCTCCCTTGTACGCTTCAAACTTCTCCCTTGTACGCTTCAAACTTCTCCCTTGTACGCTTCAAACTTCTCCCTTGTACGCTTCAAACTTCTCCCTGTACGCTTCAAACTTCTCCCTGTACCTTCAAATTCCCTGTATGCTTCAAACTTCTCCCTTTTATGCTTCAAACTCTCTTTACGCTTCAAACTTCTCCCTTGTACGCTTCAAACTTCTCCCTTGTATGCTTCAAACTTCTCCCTTATACGCTTCAAACTTCTCCCTTTTACGCTTCAAACGTCTCCCTGTATGCTTCAAACTTCTCCCTTGTACGCTTCAAACTTCTCCCTTTTACGCTTCAAACTTCTCCCTGTATGCTTCAAACGTCTCCCATGTACGCTTCAAACTTCTCCCTTGTACGCTTCAAACTTCTCCCTTGTATGCTTCAAACTTCTCCCTTGTACGCTTCAAACTTCTCCCTGTACGCTTCAAACTTCTCCCTGTACGCTTCAAACTTCTCCCTTCTACACTTCAAACTTCTCCCTTCTACACTTCAAACGTCTCCCATGTACACTTCAAACTTCTCCCTTGTATGCTTCAAACTTCTCCCTTGTACGCTTCAAACTTCTCCCTGTACACTTCAAACTTCTCCCTGTACACTTCAAACTTCTCCCTTGTACGCTTCAAACTTCTCCCTGTACACTTCAAACTTCTCCCTGTACACTTCAAACTTCACCCTTCTACACCTCAAACTTCTCCCTGTACACTTCAAACTTCACCCTTCTACACCTCAAACTTCTCCCTGTACACTTCAAACTTCACCCTTCTACACCTCAAACTTCTCCCTGTACACTTCAATCTTCACCCTTCTACACTTCAAACTTCACCCATGTACGCTTCAAACTTCTTCCCATTTGGAAAATCTAGCTCGGTCATGGAGTAATTCAGCTTGACACAAGCCACGTAGCAATGTTATGTTATATTTTGTGTTTTACGCCTGCATCAGCACCATTTTGGGCTATATCGCCGGCGGGCAGTTTACCTAACAACACCTTTCCTGGGCAGGCTCCAGCGGTTAACCAGTACTTGGGTGCACCAACCTCCGTAAGAAACTGCCAACATTTTCATATACGTAGCAATGTACTTATCAATATCTAACAACGAGCATTGACTTACATGCATAAAGTTCACAGAATAAGGGAAAGTAACTTACATATATCTATGTAGAGGTGTCTGCTTAGATCCGTGTAAAGCTACAACATCTTGATAATCAAGGGCGTCCTCGAAATCATCTTCCTCAGAGCCCGACAATAAGATTCCTGCAATATACATGCACAACATATCATGTCATAGGCTATATCTCGTTCTAAATGTGGCGTCCGTGGTCAAGTGGTAATTATGGATTTGGAATTAAGGGGTTCCGGGCTCGATACTCGGGTCATGTAACATATGTACATGTAGTGTATTTGAGCACAAGACACCTCACTCACATTGTTGAGTACTGGTTAACTGCTTAGGCCGGCTACGCCTGCTCAGGAAAACAATGTCAATGTACACAATAGTCCTGTCCTGGCAAGAAGATATTATATGCTTTATCTCTTTGCATGTTGGTTAAAATAAAGACTATAAATAGTTAAATAGCTGACGACAATTCATTAATCTGTTTAACTAATGAAATTGCACGACACATTAATCTGTTTAACTAATGAAATTGCACGACACATTAATCTGTTTAACTAATGAAATTGCACGACACATTAATCTGTTTAACTAATGAAATTGCACGACACATTAATCTGTTTAACTAATGAAATTGCACGACACATTAATCTGTTTAACTAATGAAATTGCACGACACATTAATCTGTTTAACTAATGAAATTGCACGACACATTAATCTGTTTAACTAATGAAATTGCACGACACATTAATCTGTTTGATTGCACGACACATTTGGTTTTTAACTGATGAAATTGCACGACACATTTGTCTGTTTAACTAATGAAATTGCACGACACATTTGTCTGTTATCTTCACTGCTGAAATTGCACGACACATTTGACTGTTATCTTCACTGCTGAAATTGCACGACACATTTGACTGTTATCTTCACTGCTGAAATTGCACGACACATTTGACTGTTATCTTCACTGCTGAATTGCACGACACATTTGACTGTTATCTTCACTGCTGGAATTGCACGACACATTTGACTGTTATCTTCACTGCTGAAATTGCACGACACATTTGACTGTTATCTTCACTGCTGAATTGCACGACACATTTGACTGTTATCTTCACTGCTGAAATTGCACGACACATTTGACTGTTATCTTCACTGCTGAAATTGCACGACACATTTGACTGTTATCTTCACTGCTGAAATTGCACGACACATTTGACTGTTATCTTCACTGCTGAAATTGCACGACACATTTGACTGTTATCTTCACTGCTGAAATTGCACGACACATTTGACTGTTATCTTCACTGCTGAAATTGCACGACACATTTGACTGTTATCTTCACTGCTGAAATTGCACGACACATTTGACTTATCTTCACTGCTGAAATTGCACGACACATTTGACTGTTATCTTCACTGCTGAAATTGCACGACACATTTGACTGTTATCTTCACTGCTGAAATTGCACGACACATTTGACTGTTATCTTCACTGCTGAAATTGCACGACACATTTGACTGTTATCTTCACTGCTGAAATTGCACGACACATTTGACTGTTATCTTCACTGCTGGAATTGCACGACACATTTGACTGTTATCTTCACTGCTGGAATTGCACGACACATTTGACTGTTATCTTCACTGCTGGAATTGCACGACACATTTGACTGTTATCTTCACTGCTGAAATTGCACGACACATTTGACTGTTATCTTCACTGCTGGAATTGCACGACACATTTGACTGTTATCTTCACTGCTGAAATTGCACGACACATTTGACTGTTATCTTCACTGCTGAAATTGCACGACACATTTGACTGTTATCTTCACTGCTGGAATTGCACGACACATTTGACTGTTATCTTCACTGCTGAAATTGCACGACACATTTGACTGTTATCTTCACTGCTGAAATTGCACGACACATTTGACTGTTATCTTCACTGCTGGAATTGCACGACACATTTGACTGTTATCTTCACTGCTGAAATTGCACGACACATTTGACTGTTATCTTCACTGCTGAAATTGCACGACACATTTGACTGTTATCTTCACTGCTGGCATGCAGTTTCAGCAAACATTTAATAATGAACGACCCTTCAAATAGTTACCGCACGATTGTGTACTTGTGTTCACGGTTTTCAAATTTCAAGTTCTTGCACATTGAAATAGTTGTTGATACAACAATTTCTGAACATTTTAGTGTGCTTTAAACCTTTTGGGTTTTTTAAAATACCGTTGTTGATAGCAACCGTTATATCCATGATATTATATGATATTGATTATACGTATTATTTCTACAAACAAACACACATACAAACCAAAACTGCACACAATAAATGTTAATCAAAAACCTGCAATGTAATACAGACAATTTGTTAATGGTCCATTTGTACATTTGTCATTTAGCTTTTTGTCATAATAATATGATATTGATTATAGGTATTATTTCTTATATAATTGACGTCCTTGATGTTTTTCAAAATTTAAATAATTAATATTAAAGTTTACAAAATGGTAAATTTAGTCAGCTTCATTGTTATTTTTATATTTGCGTGCTGTGAATTTCACACATCGTGAAAATGACCTGATGAGGATAATAAATAGTAAATGTTCCATGTGGTATATATTTATGTACATTGGAATTATAAATGAATGAGTAG
>CM026403.1:29554179-29608631 GCA_014843695.1 Archivesica marissinica
CCGGGTACTCCGGTTTCCTCCCAGGTGGGGGGGGGGGGGGGGGGGGGGAGGGGCAGAGAATGATAAATGAATGAGTAGGGTGGGGGGGGGAGGGGGCAGAGAATGATAAATGTTAGTTACAAATTCTATTGTATTATTGGGTCAGTATTCATTTCTTGTTATAATATAATTATACATTAGCCACCTGATAAAATTGAAATTTTTTATTTAAGTTTATTTAATGTCGCTACCGGTTGCCCATTTGAGCGACGGCAGTTTACCTTTTACAACACCTTTCCTGGGCAGGCTCAAGCGGTTAACCAGTACTTGGTGCACCAACCTCAGTAAGAAACTGCCAACTTTTTCATATAAAGAGGCATGGTCTGAGCGGGGCTACAGTGGTATACAAGTCAGCTAGTGTTTCCCCCAGACTGAAAAATGGGCAGGGCAAGTAGGAAAAAGGGCATTATTAGTGTTGCCTGTCCTCAAAAAGGGCAGAATTGACGAGGTCTTATTTATGTTATTACGAGTACGAAATATTCTGAATCAATGTTGCAACAATTCAAAACATAGTTTGTGACAATGCTGTAAGCCATGAAATTACAACAATAATGCATTTACATTCATTTAAATAGAAACTTACATATAAAATATAATGGCGGCATAATTGACATCCATTAGCGAATTTCCGACCGGTGCAATGGGACAATCCACATGCACAGTACCCAGTAAAACTAAACATGTGAGACTATTTGGACGAATTGGGGACTATTTGAGTCAATTAGCATCAATTAACGATGAGATTTGCACACAGGGGACAATATATCTGCGACTTCACTATAAAGAACTCGTAACTGGACATCGTGCGCCGATAATCACCTATATTTGTTTTTACAACAAATTGACTGATTGGCATGATTACCTGTCAGACTGGTATAAGCATATTTTATTGCCTCTTCAATATACATAATCAGCAGTCTCTTGATTTATTTACGTTTGAAATTTCTATTAAATCAATGTAAGACTACGACAATTAACGTACATGCCTGCTCGGCATTGCTAGGAAAGATATGACGCAGTCAGTTAAAACACGGGAATATATCTTGAGCAAAGTCAATGTTGCCCTAGGAGGCACAGTGTATAGTTGTGGAGGGCACTCGCTAATGTTGGTATAACTTGTTGCCCAGCAACCCATTTGCTTCTAGATTTTATTCTTACAGTGTTCAAGTATAAGCATAGCATTGCAGTTGTATCATTTTGCTTATATATGTATCATGTTTATATTTGTAATTGTATATAAATAAGCAATAAAATATGATGGACATTTCACAGCATATTGATCGCAAACCTGTGTATTCCAGATTATAGCATCAGCCTAACACAGGATTGGTGATTGTTGGAGGATTTCAGGCAATATTGCAATACTTATCATCAAGTTTTATTGAGAATTTAGGCACAGGAGGGCGGGCATTTTCGGAATTCCGGGCACAATGGCGGCCAAAAACAAGGGGCAGGGCGGACCGCCCTCCTATTCCTGCTTATTCAGTAACACATCTGTACATAATTGGTAAATTGCATAAAAGAAATAATACTGGCCTTTCATTGCATTTGTCTAGATGATAGTGATAATACAACAGTACTGGTAATGGATTGTGCCACCTATATTCCAAATACAATACCATTCTAACAAGGGCTCATTCTAGCTCATAATTTTTGGGAGAATTTATCAGACAGCGAGTGATTGTTACATTAAATTGTGTTATTTAATAAATGTCAACAAACTAGGGTTAAACTTCACAATTTGACAATTTTGAATAGGAGTGTGTTATATTGGGCCAGTGTATCTTACTGAACAATATTTTGTATGAAAATTGTATTTTTTCCTTTCTTAAGGAGAAGTGGGGTCCCTAGGGGGCGAAGTCAGGGTGCCTAGGGGGCAAAGTCGGGGTCCCTAGGGGGGGCGAAGTCAGGGTCCCTAGGGGGGTGAAGTCAGGGTCCCTAGGGGACAAAGTCTGGGTTCCTAAGGGGCAAAATTGGGTTCCCTAGGGGGCAAAGTCGGGGTCCCTAGGGAGACTATTTCACTCCAGTCACCCTTTAGAATGAGCCCTGCTAACTCTTAGAACTCTTGTAGATCAACTAAACATACTTATTCACACTCATGTTTTACCTGGTAAAGATTTTAAAATATCTATCTGGAGATCTTGTGCAGACAGTTCGTATTTAGAGGAGAATACACGGCTGAGCACGGCCAAGTCATGATAATCGGCCCGTTATGCGACCGAGGGCCGATTATTACGACTCTGCACCGCGTTACATATATAGGCTTGATCGACGTCAATGATAACCATTTGCGTCGCGTGAATTGATTCAGAGGGGGGTGCCGATTACTTTATAATGCCCTGGTAAGGGCTGTATTCGTATGTTTGCTTATAGCTCAAATAAAACCACCATTTACTATTGGCTGTATTTTTATTAGCATTGCACGTTTGCAACAACAATTCTAACTGTATCTAGTACTAGACTTTTCACTAGTATGTCACTAAGCGTTCTGTCCTCTATTAACTTAAAAACTAATTTTATATCAGGTGGCAGTCTACTAACTTAAAGTCTAGTACTCAGATGTAACTGAGTAACTAATTTGTTGAAACTAGTAACTTGTAAGTAATTTATTAGTACTAAATAGATTGTTAAACTCGCAAATTAGATTGAATGATTTTGATTTATAACTACCGTATTTAGCTCTGTATAGTGTGCTAGCATGTATAATGCGCACCCACAATTTGGCACGAAAATCGGGGGGGAAACTGAGTTCCGATGTATACTGCGCACTTGAAAAACGCAATTTTCCAAGTCAAAATTTAACTTTTCTCAAGAATCGCTAAAAATTGTGCTCCGTGATTTTTACAACTTATATTAATCACTCGAGTTACCTCATCGAGGAATGGTAACGCACTCAGGCATGATTTCATGAACATTACATGCATATCGTGGATGCGTACGTGTTTCTGACTTTACCCATGGTGTGACAGTATAAGTAGATACATTTTGACAATAACCAAGAGGTGTGACAAATCTGAGAGGTATTCTGAGTGATATGATGTCAATCAGAGAATGTTTACTGCTTGTCTGATGACAGCTTCGATGACATGGCATTAAATTGACAAGTTGAGCGATAATTAATTTCTCAAACTTAACACCTGCTCAAATTTCTCAACACGTTCTCAAACATCTCAACACGTTCTCAAACAGGTCAGCAGATGCTCAAACTTCTCAACACGTGTAGCCTACCTAATTAACTGGGACCCATTGTGAAAGGTTTGTCAAAATTAATTATCGCTACAAACAATTGAAGTACTGCAGCCAAAAAAAGTTTTTTTTTATGCAATGCATTGTACATAGTAAATATTTCCCGTATAAATAACCAACACATCGTGTCTTTAACCCTTTTCCTCATAATAAAAAGTCATATCAGGTTCTCCAGCCCAATACAGTAACTATGTAATACTAATAGCTTATCAGCTACCAATAGATAAGAGACCAATAACTGTACCCTGTCCCCATAAGGTATTTCAGGAAAAACTGATAAAATGACTCCTATCATGTTTAACCCTGTTTTCCCTGATAAAAACTTACTTTAATATATTTATGGTAAGAATAAAAAATTTAGAAAAATAAATGATGTTTTCAACGATATAATTTTTAAAAGAAACTTTTTAGTATTTACTTAGATATGGAGGTGTAAATATTGGACATGCAGGTTTTGGAGAATAATTATTATATTCGACTATATTTGTTATTTAATAGTTAATAGTGCATGGAAAAGGGCGTGGCAACCTAAGTTGATTAAATCAATTTCCTAAATCAATTGGACTTTCTGATTAAAGACTCCACCCACATGGGTTTATTACCCTCTGTTTAGCTGGCAACATTAGCCATTCCATGAGGCTAAAACACACATCCTTTGATATCAACAAGTTCCTAAGACACCGCCCTGTGTATTTGGAACTGGATGCTTCCTGTCCAACTGTTGTCATGCCGACATTAGTCGGTAAATAGCATTAAAACCTTTGAACCCAAATGTTATTACCCTGCTGTATAGCAAAAAACATCATGCTTGCATAACATTATGACTTACATGCACTTTGATCTATAGCCTTGGTTATACAACAGAAACTTCAAACAAATTCAAACACCTGCATCCCCCCCCCCCCACCAGGGAACCCATTTAATGCATCATAATGTCATGTGATAAATGGTCTAATTTCAATCCAATTCTAATTTTAGACCATACGCATGAATTGGCCTGTGAATTAGCACTGTGGAAATTTACCAAATACCTAGATATTTTTATGCAAGCTAATGAATGGGTTCCCCCCGAGTAATTGCTATTTTTAGATTTATTTTCATTTTAACTGCAGACATTTATTTATAGATATGTTCTTGTTGTATATTGAAACATATTTTGACCGCTTTTCTGCCGTATTTAAGTAGCGAAAATGATGGATTTAAAACGGACGCTTTATGCGGCGAAGCACGCGAAAAGTACGGGAAATATTACATACGATAAAACCACGTGATGTTATCAAATCGCCATTTTTTATGCATTTACTAATTTCAATTAAATTCTTCAAATTTTGCCAAAATAAACGCAATATATGCTAATTTTGTGGTCTTATTCATTTCATTTATTTATATAGACTATCGGCAACTGGTTTTAATAGCTAGTTTATAACGTTTGTCGAATGTAACAAATTATAGAATGACTGTGGGGCCGTTCGGGTCGAATTTCACGAAATATTGGTCAATTTTGGTTCGGAAAAAAATGTCCTGATGTCTGTACTGGTGTATAATGCGCAGTAGATAAAATGGATGAGGATTTCAGTAGGAAATGTGCGTACTATACATAGCTAAATACGGTATATCAATTGCCCGATTAATAATCAAGTATCTAATCGGTTTACCCGTCCAATTATTCCGATTAATCGATTATGGATTTTGAAACCGATGCACATCACTAGTAAATACCATAGATTTTGTTACTATTTAATATAGTAACACATGTATTATTTTATCGAAAGGAATTCAGTTATTGTCCAGTCCAGATTTAAACGGTGGTCAAATTCAATAAAATGGTTTGAAAACAGACGACCGACAAGGGTTTTCTTGATCCTTACCTCCTTTTCCCCCCCAAACTCGCCGAATATCGAAAGAAATCAAGGATTCCCCAACATATAACATGAAACCCAACAAGATAGGGTTGAATTATTTTAATTTTTTTCATGGAAATGCGCATTTAATGTATGTAAGTTCCTTTAATGTCAAACCCCTCGTGGGGACTTAGACACTAATGGCACTGGACACGCTAAATTATAAAAAGACACAAAACAATAGATGAATTGTCTACACTGACTAGGGGTGTCGCGGCATATCAATATCACAATATATCGCGATATGGGTTGCTGATATCGTGACACCCCTAACGCTGACATTTGAATATAATCGATGAGATAAAAAGAGACATGCTCAATGTTTAAAACTAAAATTATTTCCTGCAATTAGGGCAAGATTAACTCGTCATAAAGCACATGCAATCAGTAATGTGGTTAGGCTCAATCCTTACTATGCTCTTGCAGTAATTGACAATTCCACTCATGTTGAATTTAATTAACAGCAAATTGCTACACTCCTCTCAACAAGGGTATACATGTATGAGGCAGGAATTGGCTGACTAGACTATTTGTTCTAGCTCTTAGTATGAAAACACTTGAACACTCCATGAGCTGGAAATATGGAGAAGAGAGATAGATGAATGGTAAATATTCTCATTGGCATCTATCTTCCTCAGATCCTGCTCAATTATATTAAAACTAAGTTGAATAAAAACAATATCATCCATACATAACCCACCATTAGCGCAGTGGTTAGCACGCTCGCTTAGTGCAGTGGTTAGCGCGCTCGCTTAGCGCAGTGGTTAGCATGCTCGCTTAGCGCAGTGGTTAGCGCGCTCGCTTAGTGCAGTGGTTAGCGCGCTCGCTTAGTGCAGTGGTTAGCACGCTCGCTTAGTGCAGTGGTTAGCACGCTCGCTTAGTGCAGTGGTTAGCACGCTCGCTTAGTGCAGTGGTTAGCGCGCTCGCTTAGTGCAGTGGTTTTAGCACTCGCTTAGTGCAGTGGTTAGCACGCTCGCTTAGTGCAGTGGTTAGCGCTCTCGCTATGCAGTGGTTAGCACGCTCGCTTAGTGCAGTGGTTAGCACGCTCGCTTAGTGCAGTGGTTAGCACGCTCGCTTAGTGCAGTGGTTAGCACGCTCGCTTAGTGCAGTGGTTAGCGCGCTCGCTTAGCGCAGTGGTTAGCATGCTCGCTTAGTGCAGTGGTTAGCACGCTCGCTTAGTGCAGTGGTTAGCGCGCTCGCTTAGCGCGCTCGCTTAGCGCAGTGGTTAGCACGCTCGCTTAGTGCAGTGGTTAGCATGCTCGCTTCTCACCAATGCAACCGGGGTTCGATCCTCTGACCGGTAAGTATGTGAGATAGTACGGTTGTCGCCGGGTGGGTTTTCTCTGGGTACTCCGGTTTCTTCCCACACGAATGACTACATTTACGCTTTCATCTGCGCCATCGAGAGTGATTAATATAAGTTGTTACAACAAAACAAAACAACAACAAAATAACCCACCATAATAGACTGGGAAGCCTACATATGATTTCTAGCTACAGTAATTATTATTACAGTGTCTGAAGTACAAAGTTAATGTATATATCAGCAAAATGGTTTAGTGGTTTAACACTCGAGATTTTGATCTTTCACATTTTTAGCTGTGTGTTTGAATCCCATCAATTTCCCATCAACTTTAATTATATAGATCTATTTTTGCTTTTATTTGATGCATGAATTAATGTTGCTGTTTTTTTGTATTATAAATTTTATTTTTTATATTGCATGACTGTGGTTTGGTCATTTGAAAATAAACATTTGCGTCATATTACCGAATAATTGATGCGTGTATGTTGCTGTTTTTTGTATTATAAATTATAATTTTTAAAATTGCATGACTGTGGTTTGGTCATTTGAAAATAAACATTTGCGTCATACATTGTATTTCCGAATTATTTTACAACATTTCAGCAATCACGTTCATTGTAGGATTTTTTATATCTCCAGTGTGATGATACTCCCTAGATAACTTGCTAATTTACTGTGATTTACTGACATCAAAGAGGCAGTAGGGCAGTACATATTGGTCAAAAAGGTGTTTTTTATTTGACATTTATTTATCGTCGCTACCGGTTGCCCATATGAGCGACGCCTCCTGAAGAGATTAGTCATTTTAGATTTTTGGAGGATAGTGCAATGATAAAGACAGAGACCCATTCCAGAGTCTCCTCTGGTTCTTTTGCGTGCACGGTGTACAGCACCGACACGAGACCTCGATTTAAAGTTTCATCTGAAAGATTGTTAATTTATTAGGGTCAGAAGGGGGATCGAACCTGCGATCCCTGGATTACCAGTCCAGCGTGATACCACTGGACTACAGATCCGTCTATGGTCAAAAGGGTGGATGAGTTCTTGTTTATATAGGCTTACCCCCCTCAAAGACACTCATCTGTTGAAGCATATATATATATATATGAAAAAAGGCAAAATGGATAAGGGATGGACCAGGGCACGCTGTCTTTCCACTGTAGAAATAACCAGGATTCGAACAGTGTCCATCTGCACTGTAAACCCTGGTTTATCCACTAAGCCAATATATTTTTATATCATTATGTCTTTCGTTGAATTTCTAGGCAAATAAAATAATCATGGGAAATGAATTTGTTCCGATAAAGAACAATATTCGCATGACCTCTAAGGAGACAAGTCAATCAATCTGCACTAACAATATCATCTCATTACCGTTGTTTTGTAAATGTGAAAATTAACTAAACACAGGACCAGAAGTTTCACAATAAAAATAAGAAAAAAAGACCGAAAGTTTCACAATAAAAAAAATAAGAAAAAAGATTTGTGTTTTAGAGTTGCACTTACCATGGTAATCCATTTGTAAAACACACATTAAATAACTGTTAATCCCTCAAGCCATATCAAATTATCTATGACCAGAGCTATAAGCATGGGAAGCATGAATTCAGTGAATAGACTAGAACAGCAATCATGGTTACAGTTGAATGCACATTACAGGGATTAAAGGATTTAACTTTGGTAACAAATTTAGGGGGAGAAATGACATATCCCCTTCCAGCCAATTTAGGGAGAGGTGAGGGGAAATCAGGGGGAAGTGAGGGGAAATCAGGGAGCAGTGAGGGAAATCAGGGAGAAGTGAGGGGAAATCAGGGGGAAGTGTCCATTTCACCTACATTTTTTTACCAATTAAGAGGACCAATCTATTTTTAGAGAGTATTCAGAGGCAGTAAATTTGCTCATTGTCTCAGAAGACAACTCCGACTAACCATTTTTATAACTTTCCTGAATCTTTGAGTTTACGCTCTCTGCCATCCAAAGCAAATGTCAAAAGACAATATAGAAAGTTGCATGAACACAATCATTCAACATCAATGGTAAGTTGGTAACAAATGCAGAGTAATTCAGTTAAATAAATGTGTCCGAAATATTTACCTATCCGACTACTACTGCAGCCGCACGTATATTGCTTGTTAACTCTTTGTCTGCTGGGTAAATAAAATCACATTTGCAACAACATAGATCCAGATCAGATGCGACGTGTTGTTTGCTATTCAGACAAGTGTTTTAGCTCCACTATCGGAATAGCAAACAGTATAGAGCCTGATAAGACGGCACACTCTGTACCGTCTGATCTGGCTCTATGCTGTTTGTATAAGTGATTTATCTGCCGCTTAGCGTGCAAAGGGTTAACGTTGAATTTTATTCAAAAAACGTTTGAAAGTCGAAATATTTAAGTTATTATAAGTTTTTTTCTCATAAAAGTGATACAGGGTTTAAAGAGATGTTACATCGCAAAAAGCAAATAAAATGCATTTTTTCACGTATAAATGCGTTGCTACTAGAAATTCTTCCGAATACATTGGAACACGTAAAAATTGAATCAATAAACATTATTTTTGTGATCTACAAACTTTCAAAATTGAAAGTAGGATTTCATATAATGATCATCCACGCTCCTGAATTGACGTTTGTTTGTCATCGGAGTCAATACCAAGCGCGAGATAATGTTCTTTAGAGATAATTTAACTAAGATTATTCTACAAATAAATATACAACAGGCTTGGCATGCACCATCAAGCTCACTCTCGCTATAGGCCAAGCAGAAATAGCGCGGCCAAACAACTAAATCCCAATGAAGCGGAATGCCACAGACAATATGCACAGGTAAATGGTCAACTCGTACCCAAGTCAACCCGTACCTATATTACTATTGTGTGTGTATAGGGGACAAGTGTATAAAACGCAGATATGTCTGCTGACAGATATAGGTGTATAAAACGCAGTCTAAACCTGCAGACTTTAATGTGCAGACCAGTTATTGATTTTCTACAAATTTACAGATAGATCTACTTATTACATACTTTTCTCAAAATATGTACTCTTCATTGCTTGTGTTTAAAAGCCGATAATAAGAAACAATTTTATTACAGTTATTACAGTTTTTTGCCATAATTATGTGCAACGAAATGATTAACATTAGTAGTCCAAATCAGTATAAATATATAAAGAAAATAATTTGATTTGAAATGAAATATTATGATTAGATTAGGGTGGGGATGGGCTATATATGAATTGGCATGGTAAAACTTGTTCCCAATACAATGTCTTAATTGATTGATTGTAAAATGATTACTGACTGAATCACTTTAGTATGTAAGTTAGGATAATATAGTACATGTGCAATCCCAGGACAAAAACGAACATAATGAAAAGCACATAACTCTAGAACTCCTAGAGATAGAAGGATACACTAGCTAATATTCTGTAATACCACAAAGGTACAAAACCATTCAATTCAGTTAATTTGAGCAAACTACGCATGCAAATGTGTGAACACTTTTTTTTCAATTGTAAAGATAATCTATGTACAAAGGACGATACTGTTCTAATGTCTTATTCTAAAGAAGGTTTACAACAGTCTTATTCTAAAGAAGGTTTACAACAAAGGATGTTTTGCTGATGATAGAAGGTTTACAACGTTTGTTAAATAATTTACATATGTATTGCAACAATTGGGGCAATAGTGTAAATATTGATAAAACTGTTGTTATGGTGTTTAAAAATGGCAACAGACCCGAACATATTGTAGCGTCATATAATAATTACGAGTTAAATATTGTTACAAAATTCACATACCTAGGTGTCATTATCTGATAATGGTAGTTTTTTCCAAACACAAAAAGTGCTTTCACAGCAAGCAATGAGAGCTTTGTTTTCTCTTAATTCCTTGTTTGATGTTTTATCTTTTGAATTGTCGGGAAAAGTTAAGTTATTTGATTCGATGATCGCCTCAATTCTAAACTATGGATGTGAAGTATGGGGTTTCCATAAAGCTCCTGACATTGAACGTTTGCATTTAAAATTTCTTAAACAAATATTTCAAGTGCGACAGCAGACAACAAATGCAACAGTATATGGCGAGTTTGGACGTGTTCCATTATCTGTAATTTGTAAGGTTAGAATAGTTAGATATTGGTATAAAATATCTAAATGTCCGGATTGTCCTGTGTATAAATTGTATAATATGCGTGACATGAATGGTAATTATATAAATAAGTGGTCAAACGATGTTAAAACACTCTTAGACAACCTAGGGTTTTCCTATTTATGGAATAGTGCAGTTGTAACATATGTACAAATACAGAGTGTAATAAAGTGTATACATGATCAATATCTACAGCAGTGGTTCTCAGACCTTAGCAATCTACCTAAACTTGAAACCTATTGCATGCTTAAAACATATTTCCAACCAGAAAAGTATTTATCCCGTGTTAAAAATGTTAGTTATAGAATTAACTTGTCTAGATTTCGATGTTCTGCTCATAATTTACTCATAGAAGAAGGTCGTCATAGAAATATTGATAGAAACCAGAGAATTTGTACGAAATGCAATATGAATTGTATTGAAACTGAATATCACTTTTTATTAGTATGTCCATTCTATAGAGAAGTAAGAAACAACTGTTTACCACATTATTATTGTCATTGGCCTAACTTGAATTAGTTTAAGTCATTGTTACAATGTTCACAAAGTAGTATTATTAAAAAATTATCAAAATATATTTACCAAGCATCTGTTATTAGAGAGTAGTTGTCAATGAACACATTTACGTATGTATATTCATTATATACTTTCAAACTACGATACCCATTAATTTTAATTTTGTTTTCATGCTTTTCTCATGTATTATATTGTAAGTGTACAGTATGCACTGTCCGTCGTACATGTGTATAGGCGACGAATAATTGTGTTTAATGCCAATAAACTATGAATGAATGAATGAATTTAACTATGAATTTAATAATATTAATTACCTATTAACGGCCTAAAACACTAATTATTAATTGTATATTGACTGTAATTAGATAACTGGATTAACTCATTGTATCACTGGCTACTGGTCTAGGAGACGGTCACACTTCTGGTAATTACAATCGGTGTATTCCGATCAGTGAACAGCACAATCGATTAGTAGCGCCTGTCACTTCATGGTACACTTATTTGCAATAAACAAGTTGTTCTGGTAATTTGCAAAATTGCAATTACCTATGGCAATTTACAGTATGTCAAAGTCAAAATCCTTTATTACACTCATATCATGAATAACGTGACAAAATGATGTATACATAAATTTACAATATAATTTGAGGCTCCGAGTTATAGTATAATAACAAATATAGACTTGAGAACAAACATCTAGATATTTTCTAACTTTATATTACTTTGATATATAGCTAAATTTCTGTTTTCGTACATTTACTTATAGTGCAGGAGAGTACCGACATGAGTCACCTCGGTTTATTGTCCCAACTGAAATACTGTTAATTTTATTATAGTCAGACGGGAGATCGAACCTGTGATCCCTTATTACCAGTCCAGCGTGTTAACCACTTGACTACAGACCCATCTGTGTGAGATTCCGGCTGACTATTAAGTTTATTTAAAGTCGCCACGGCATAAATGCATTGGTCGACTGTAATGTGAGATTCCGGTCTCATCAGTTCGATGTTTATATAATGCATGTGAAATACATCAGACATTCCACATTCGCAAACAGCAGATTAACGTAGCATAAATACATGTTTTGTCTTACTCTATAATAGGTCTGGTTGACTAGATAATAGTTCTGGTTGACTAGATAATTAATAGTTCTGGTTGACTAGATAATAACTAGATAATAGTTCTGGTTGACTAGATAATAGTTCTGGTTGACTAGACAATACGTTGACTAGACAATAGTTCTGGTTGACTAGATAATAGTTCTGGTTGACTAGACAATAGTTCTGGTTGACTAGACAATAGTTCTGGTTGACTAGACAATAGTTCTGGTTGACTAGACAATAGTTCTGGTTGACTAGACAATAGTTCTGGTTGACTAGACAATAGTTCTGGTTGATTAGACAATAGTTCTGGTTGACTAGACAATAGTTCTGGTTGACTAGACAATAGTTCTGGTTGACTAGACAATAGTTCTGGTTGACTAGACAATAGTTCTGGTTGACTAGACAATAGTTCAATCAACCTTTCAGTGCTGCTGATTACACAACACAATTGTTGGCTAACGAGTCCGATTTTAACAACTATAATTAACATAGCATATCATAACATAGAGTTTATTAGCATTAAACATTTGCATATTTATTGCCACACACAATACAAGAAACATTGTAAATAGTGAAAACCATGAATTTCATGAGAAGGACAACAATCAAGTGCTTATAACACCAAAGTGAAACTGCCACACTGATTAACACCAAATGCAATTAAGTGTGGCAGTAAATTTTGTTGATGTTTCTTACGCGATTCTTGTGCATATCTCTTCATTTTATATATTATTTAATTTAAGGGTGGGTACGAATTGACTTGTCCTAACGTTTTCTGGTCAACTCGTACTCATTTTGGGGCCAAAATATGGAATGGGTACGAGTAGACTTGCCATGGGTACGAGTTGACCAAAAAATGGGTATGAGTTATCCAAAATGGGTACGAGTTGACTTAGGTACGAGTTGACGAGGAAGCTATGCATAACCATGCTTGGTAAAACATGGTACAACTAATTTCTACCAACTCTCTAGCCTGGGTTCCAGTCTGTCGATTTTTCACTTTTTAACTTCTGTCAAAATGACAGCCTGGGGAAACTGGATTTCCGATCATAGTGCCATCTACTTACACCATCATTTATGAGGGTGTAGATTTGAAGAACGGTAATTCTTCTCTACAAGATAATATCGCTAAATATAGCAACGGAATTCTATCGGAAATCGCCGAACAGGCACGATTATACACGATCATTTCCGAATATACACGAATGTTCCTGTAGACTCATTTACATTGCAAACATATAATGTCCCGTTTCTGTGTTATATCGACGAGATGGCGGATTTTAAATATTACATTTAGATGGTAATGGATCGATTCGGTGTAATTGAACTAAGGACGACTTAAAATATTGAGTAAATATGTCAAATCAGACGCACATTGTACTTTTTAAAACTATTTATCGTTCCGTTGACCCGTAAACAATGGCGGCCAATTATAAAGTTTTATCAACATTGCAGTGCCTCGCTTTCGATTCAAGTACATCATTAATTAAGTCACGTGCTAATAGGCCTATTAATAGGATTAATGCTAGTCAATAATTTCACGGGAAACCCTGCCAGTTTCCCCAGGCGTTGATATGATCAGAAACTCAATACGACCCAATTAATAGTCTCGGTGTTAAAATATATTTATTTGACTGACTAGGCAAAATATATCGACGCCTGTTCCCAGGCTACCAACTCTCACTTAAATTCCAAAAACAAGATTTAATTACAAAACCTTGTCTGGACGAACTTTGTGACAATCGTGGATTCGTTGTTCTCACTTTTGTTTTTACCAAGTGTCTAAAGTCAGAGAATTATTGATGTAAATAAAAGTATAAAAGTTGTTGTCCTACCGTTTGTTTTTTGCGTACATTCTTTCATAATACTGGCGTTCGATTACCAATGATATATCGGTATTACTAATAATGTCGTAATAAATTAAACATTGATCTGTTTTCATACAATATTGATAACTGGATTATAATCCTACAACGTGTGTGTGTGTTTTACGTTTATTTACGTCGCTACCGGTTGCCCATATGAGTGGCGCCTCCTGAAGAGATTAGTTATTTTAGATTTTGGAGGATAGTGCAATGATACAGACAGAGACCCATTCCAGAGTCTCCTCTGGTTCTTTTACGTGCACGGTGTAAAGCACCAACACGAGACCTCGGTTTAACGTCCCATCTGAAAGACTGTTAATTTTATTATGGTCAGACGGGGGATCGAACCTGCGATCCCTGGATTACCAGTCCAGCGTTTTACTACTGGGCTACAGATCCGTCTACAACATGTGAAGAATTTGTGATACAACATTTGGGTTAATTTAATATTCTGCCCTTGGGTGCTTTGTAGAGCAAACCATCACACATTCATAATATATTCACCATATGGCACAAATGACAAATCTAACCGGCTGTGAAAACTTTATAGAATTTGCACAAGTTTACAAACAATGAAATGAACTCCATAAAGGACCCAAGGTGATAAAACTTTTCTCCAAATCTCAATCTCAGTTTGAATCTTCTGATTGGTTCAGCCAAGTGCAATTCTCAGAAGCAACCAATCAAATTGATTGAATTTGAAACATTTTTATAGAAATATGTTTTTAATGACCTCCAGGGGGTGGCATGGACAACCATAAGCTGTTAGAGCTTTCTGTCCAATTCCTTAATTTGTATTGTTGTAAATGATCATGTACTGACTGAGGACAATCAAAATGCGTAAACTAATTTTACAAGAATAGAATTATTCAACTGTAAATGCGCAATAATTCTAAAAGATATTTTTAGTTCGAATTTGATTATCACTTGGTATCATTGCATCTCAAATTGTCAACAGGAAATTACATTGCAAGAATATTGAATCTAATAAATTTCATTTAGTTTTTTGTCTGTGCATCTTTAGGTTTAAACTCGACAGCTTACTCTCCAGCTGATATTGGCAGAATCAGACACTGTGTGCCTGCCCCCTCTAGTTTATACAAATTTATTTTAGCTTGATTGTGAAAACAAGTTCTTACAACTTATATTAATCACTCTCGAGACATCATTCCTGATGGAATATCGCCACGAGGGAAAGAGAAGAGGCAACGTGGAATTTAAATGCCTTGCCTAAGGGCACAATTGTAACGGCTCCAGCGGGGGGCAAACTCCGGACCGTTAGCACCTTAAGCCAGTCTTCCCGAAATCCGTAGGACCGCCTGACATGTCAGACAAAAAATCCTTCGGTCAGACAAAATATATTGAAAGTTTAAGTGCATTTTAATCATTTGTCTGACCAGTGTCAGACAAACTCTGGCAAAGTTTCGTGAAGACTGTGAAGCGAACGCGCACCCAGCTGCGCTATCACGACTTCCACGTGCCCCCTCTGAGGAGTATTTAACCAACCACTGGGCCCCTGGGTAATTGGGCCCCTGGGTAGAAACACCAACCATTCTGCAAGCCAGCTCAATAGCTTCCACATATGAAAAATCTCAATTTTTACACACCCTCCATTGGGTTTCGAACAAAGTTAATTGAAAGCAACGACCATAGTGACTTGGCCACAGAGGTCCCTCAGTATAATGTACTGGAGACGGAAGCACAATAAGAAATAGTCCTTGCCAATGTGCCGTCGTATAGAACTTGAGCATTATGCCAAGATTGACAATGACAAGTAAGAATGACAATGACAAGTAAGAATGACAATGACAAGTAAGAATTCCGGAAAGCAGTGTGTTGTCAGGCTCGAAATAATTAGTCTTATTTCCTAGAAACAGTACTCTACAATGGTCCATCGACATTGCTGAATCACACAAAGAGTAACAAACTAATAATTTATTTTGAAATCTAAACCATGCGTCGTTATCATTGTACATGTAAATATAGGATCTTACACGAGTGGTGATTTCATGCCATATTTTATGAAACGAGTTTTGGAATTTTACTATTAACCCATTCAACACCAAGTAACTGACATGGACTGGTCTGGTCCATGATATTCATAAACCAATAAATGAATCAGAAAATCACATTTGGACAAGTTCATTTATCAAAATGGGTAATTATGTCTAAAAATAGTCATATCACTGGCAAAAAGTGCAGATCCTGATGAGACGGCTCGTCACGAGCCGGCTCATCTGGATCTACACTTTTTGTAAGCCTATTTAGAGGTCTGTGGTGTTGAAAGGGTTAAACAAGCTTTTTGGTATGGAATCACCATGGGTGGAAGGAAGAAGATCCATTTGATCACATTACCACAGTAACAACAACCATAAATTTGAAGAAAAAATATCTTTCTCTTAGCTAGTACATGTGTACTTTAGAGCCTTATTACATTAAGCTGCATCCATACACCGCAGTAAATGCTTAAATAACTTTACGCAAATATTCGTCACAATATTTTTAAGCACAGTGCATATTTAGTATTTTATTGATCTACGGCAAAGCAGTTGATTTTCATCACAAAGTATGAACACAAACAACATGTATATGTCAAATGTGTCTTGCAAGCTGTCAATGTCATGCCGCGACCAATCAGAATCCTTCCAGGCGTTATACACGTGTGGACATATAAGAAAATATGTGATAGTTACATAACAAAAATAAAAACTTCTATTGTTCTTTGGAATTAATTTGACTTAGAAAAGTAGATCGTTATGTTATATTTCGGGTTTTACGCCTGCAACAGCACCATTTTTGGGCTATATCACCGGTGGGCAGTTTACCTAACAACACCTTTCCCGGGCAGGCTCCAGCGTTTAACCAGTACTTGGGTGCACAAACCTCCGTAAGAAACTGCCAACTTTTTCATATAAATGAAACACGGTCTGAGCGGGGCTCGAACCCGTGACCATCAGTGATGATAGGTTACAGTGGTGTATACAAGTCAGCGACCGTAATAAACTCGACCACGGAGGCGGACGAAAAGTAGATCGTACCTGGATTATCAGCAGAGATGGGTAGCATGGACTTTTTGGCTTGTATTTCCAGAGTGTTCTGTTCCTTGGCTAGCTGCTCGAGTATCTCCTGCAGCTTCAGTTTCTGGTTGTACTCATGCTCCAACAGTTTATGCCATCTCTTGCCGTCCCTCTGTGCTAACTCAAGAAACTCTGTACAGGCCTGTAATTGACAAGTTTCACAGTAAGTGGATAACATGAGGTCACAACTCCAACACAGGCTACCTCGAGGAATGCAGCACAACAAAGTGCATGTTTTTAACCCTTTCGTTCATAGAAGCACCTCTCGTTGTTCTACATAACTACACACAGAATATGGCAGACATGCTACATAACTACACACAGAATACGGCAGACATGCTACATAACTACACACAGAATACGGCAGACATTCTACATAACTACACACAGAATATGGCAGACATAACTACACACAGAATATGGCAGACATAACTACATAACTACACACAGAATATGGCAGGCATTCTACATAACTACACATAGAATATGGCAGACATTCTACATAACTACACACAGAATATGGCAGACATAACTACACACAGAATATGGCAGACATTCTACATAACTACACATAGAATATGGCAGACATAACTACACACAGAATATTGCATACATAACTACACACAGAATATGGCAGGCATTCTACATAACTACACATAGAATATGGCAGACATTCTACATAACTACACACAGAATATGGCAGACATTCTACATAACTACACACAGTATATGGCAGACATAACTACACACAGAATATGGCAGACATAACTACACACAGAATATGGCAGACATAACTACACACAGAATATGGCAGACATAGCTGCACACAGAATATGGCCGACATTCTACATAACTACACACAGAATATGGCAGACATTCTACATAACTACACACAGAATATGGCAGACATTCTACATAACTACACACAGAATATGGCAGACATTCTACATAACTACACACAGAATATGGCAGACATTCTACATACATAACTACACACAGACACATGGCAGACATAACTACACACATAATATGGCATACATTCTACATACATAACTACACACAGACACATGGCAGACATAACTACACACAGAATATGGCATACATTCTACATACATAACTACACACAGAATATGGCAGACATAACTACACACAGAATATGGCAGACATAACTACACACAGAATATGGCAGACATAGCTACACACAGAATATGGCCGACATTCTACATAACTACACACAGAATATGGCAGACATTCTACATAACTACACACAGAATATGGCAGACATTCTACATAACTACACACAGAATATGGCAGACATTCTACATAACTACACACAGAATATGGCAGACATTCTACATACATAACTACACACAGACACATGGCAGACATAACTACACACAGAATATGGCATACATTCTACATACATAACTACACACAGACACATGGCAGACATAACTACACACAGAATATGGCATACATTCTACATACATAACTACACACAGAATATGGCAGACATTCTACATAACTACACACAGAATATGGCAGACATTCTACATAACTACACACAGTATATGGCAGACATAATTACACACAGAATATGGCAGACATTCTACATAACTACACACAGAATATGGCAGACATTCTACATAACTACACACAGAATATGGCAGACATTCTACATAACTACACACAGAATATGGCAGACATTCTACATAACTACACACAGTATATGGCAGACATAACTACACACAGAATATGGCAGACATTCTACATAACTACACACAGAATATGGCAGACATTCTACATAACTACACACAGAATATGGCAGACATTCTACATAACTACACACAGAATATGGCAGACATAACTACACACAGAATATGGCAGACATTCTACATAACTACACACAGAATATGGCAGCATTCTACATACATAACTACACACAGAATATGGCAGACATTCTACATAACTACACACAGAATATGGCAGACATAACTACACACAGAATATGGCAGACATTCTACATAACTACACACAGAATATGGCAGACATAACTACACACAGAATATGGCAGACATTCTACATAACTACACACAGAATATGGCAGACATAACTACACACAGAATATGGCAGACATTCTACATAACTACACACAGAATATGGCAGACATTCTACATAACTACACACAGAATATGGCAGACATAACTGCACACAGAATATGGCAGACATAACTACAGACAGAATATGGCAGACATTCTACATAACTACACACAGAATATGGCAGGCATTCTACATACATAACTACACACAGAATATGGCAGACATTCTACATAACTACACACAGAATATGGCAGACATAACTACACACAGAATATGGCAGACATTCTACATAACTACACACAGTATATGGCAGACATAACTACACACAGAATATGGCAGACATTCTACATAACTACACACAGAATATGGCAGACATTCTACATAACTACACACAGTATATGGCAGACATTCTACATAACTACAAACAGTATATGGCAGACATTCTACATAACTACACACAGTATATGGCAGACATTCTACATAACTACACACAGTATATGGCAGACATTCTACATAACTACACACAGAATATGGCAGACATAACTACACACAGAATATGGCAGACATAGCTACACACAGAATATGGCCGACATTCTACATAACTACACACAGAATATGGCAGACATTCTACATACATAACTACACAGAGAATATGGCAGACATTCTACATAACTACACACAGAATATGGCAGACATTCTACATAACTACACACAGAATATGGCCGACATTCTACATAACTACACACAGAATATGGCAGACATTCTACATAACTACACACAGACACATGACAGACATAACTACACACAGAATATGGCAGACATTCTACATAACTACACACAGAATATGGCAGACATTCTACATAACTACACACAGAATATGGCAGACATTCTACATAACTACACACAGAATATGGCAGACATTCTACATAACTACACACAGTATATGGCAGACATAATTACACACAGAATATGGCAGACATTCTACATAACTACACACAGAATATGGCAGACATTCTACATAACTACACACAGAATATGGCAGACATTCTACATAACTACACACAGACACATGACAGACATAACTACACACAGAATATGGCAGACATTCTACATAACTACACACAGAATATGGCAGACATTCTACATAACTACACACAGAATATGGCAGACATTCTACATAACTACACACAGTATATGGCAGACATTCTACATAACTACAAACAGTATATGGCAGACATTCTACATAACTACACACAGTATATGGCAGACATTCTACATAACTACACACAGTATATGGCAGACATTCTACATAACTACACACAGAATATGGCAGACATAACTACACACAGAATATGGCAGACATAGCTACACACAGAATATGGCCGACATTCTACATAACTACACACAGAATATGGCAGACATTCTACATACATAACTACACAGAGAATATGTCAGACATTCTACATAACTACACACAGAATATGGCAGACATTCTACATAACTACACACAGTATATGGCAGACATAACTACACACAGAATATGGCAGACATAACTACACACAGAATATGGCAGACATAACTACACACAGAATATGGCAGACATAGCTACACACAGAATATGGCCGACATTCTACATAACTACACACAGAATATGGCAGACATTCTACATAACTACACACAGAATATGGCAGACATTCTACATAACTACACACAGAATATGGCAGACATTCTACATAACTACACACAGAATATGGCAGACATTATACATACATAACTACACACAGACACATGGCAGACATAACTACACACATAATATGGCATACATTCTACATACATAACTACACACAGACACATGGCAGACATAACTACACACAGAATATGGCATACATTCTACATACATAACTACACACAGAATATGGCAGACATAACTACACACAGAATATGGCAGACATAACTACACACAGAATATGGCAGACATAGCTACACACAGAATATGGCCGACATTCTACATAACTACACACAGAATATGGCAGACATTCTACATAACTACACACAGAATATGGCAGACATTCTACATAACTACACACAGAATATGGCAGACATTCTACATAACTACACACAGAATATGGCAGACATTCTACATACATAACTACACACAGACACATGGCAGACATAACTACACACAGAATATGGCATACATTCTACATACATAACTACACACAGACACATGGCAGACATAACTACACACAGAATATGGCATACATTCTACATACATAACTACACACAGAATATGGCAGACATTCTACATAACTACACACAGAATATGGCAGACATTCTACATAACTACACACAGTATATGGCAGACATAATTACACACAGAATATGGCAGACATTCTACATAACTACACACAGAATATGGCAGACATTCTACATAACTACACACAGAATATGGCAGACATTCTACATAACTACACACAGAATATGGCAGACATAACTACACACAGAATATGGCAGACATTCTACATAACTACACACAGAATATGGCAGACATAACTACACACAGAATATGGCAGACATTCTACATAACTACACACAGAATATGGCAGACATAACTACACACAGAATATGGCAGACATTCTACATAACTACACACAGAATATGGCAGACATAACTACACACAGAATATGGCAGACATTCTACATAACTACACACAGAATATGGCAGACATAACTACACACAGAATATGGCAGACATTCTACATAACTACACACAGAATATGGCAGACATAACTACACACAGAATATGGCAGACATTCTACATAACTACACACAGAATATGGCAGACATAACTACACACAGAATATGGCAGACATTCTACATAACTACACACAGAATATGGCAGACATAACTACACACAGAATATGGCAGACATTCTACATAACTACACACAGAATATGGCAGACATAACTACATAACTACACACAGAATATGGCAGACATAACTGCACACAGAATATGGCAGACATAACTACAGACAGAATATGGCAGACATTCTACATAACTACACACAGAATATGGCAGGCATTCTACATACATAACTACACACAGAATATGGCAGACATTCTACATAACTACACACAGAATATGGCAGACATAACTACACACAGAATATGGCAGACATTCTACATAACTACACACAGTATATGGCAGACATAACTACACACAGAATATGGCAGACATTCTACATAACTACACACAGAATATGGCAGACATTCTACATAACTACACACAGTATATGGCAGACATTCTACATAACTACAAACAGTATATGGCAGACATTCTACATAACTACACACAGTATATGGCAGACATTCTACATAACTACACACAGTATATGGCAGACATTCTACATAACTACACACAGAATATGGCAGACATAACTACACACAGAATATGGCAGACATAGCTACACACAGAATATGGCCGACATTCTACATAACTACACACAGAATATGGCAGACATTCTACATACATAACTACACAGAGAATATGGCAGACATTCTACATAACTACACACAGAATATGGCAGACATTCTACATAACTACACACAGAATATGGCCGACATTCTACATAACTACACACAGAATATGGCAGACATTCTACATAACTACACACAGACACATGACAGACATAACTACACACAGAATATGGCAGACATTCTACATAACTACACACAGAATATGGCAGACATTCTACATAACTACACACAGAATATGGCAGACATTCTACATAACTACACACAGAATATGGCAGACATTCTACATAACTACACACAGAATATGGCAGACATAACTACACACAGAATATGGCAGACATTCTACATAACTACACACAGAATATGGCAGACATTCTACATAACTACACACAGAATATGGCAGACATTCTACATAACTACACACAGACACATGGCAGACATAACTACACACAGAATATGGCAGACATTCTACATAACTACACACAGAATATGGCAGACATTCTACATAACTACACACAGAATATGGCAGACATTCTACATAACTACACACAGAATATGGCAGACATTCTACATAACTACACACATAATATGGCAGACATAACTACACACAGAATATGGCAGACATTCTACATAACTACACACAGAATATGGCAGACATAACTACATAACTACACACAGAATATGGCAGACATAACTGCACACAGAATATGGCAGACATAACTACAGACAGAATATGGCAGACATTCTACATAACTACACACAGAATATGGCAGGCATTCTACATACATAACTACACACAGAATATGGCAGACATTCTACATAACTACACACAGAATATGGCAGACATAACTACACACAGAATATGGCAGACATTCTACATAACTACACACAGTATATGGCAGACATAACTACACACAGAATATGGCAGACATTCTACATAACTACACACAGAATATGGCAGACATTCTACATAACTACACACAGTATCAGTCTTCACGAAAAACTTTTTGAGATACTTGCCCGAAGGGCAAGTGGCTTGAAAAGTTTACTTGCCCGAATGAACTTCTAGGTGCCCATATATTTGCAGAATTTTACCTGCTTATTGGCGGTTAAATGTATAGTAGTATATGTAACATAATGTGGCATATCATGCATTTATTAGTAATACTTATAATATGGCCATATGAGTAAACAATGTATAAAAGCAAACTAATGTTTTATTATTATTAATATGTTACGATTGTTCAACCATTGCGACTGGAAGCTACGTTTTGTTTTTGCTTCATACTCTGAGTACGCTTAGGTACGCCTGTCGTTCAGATGGCCGTGTCTTCCCCGGCTTTGCGCCCTCGGCATATCGCAAGAAACTCGACATGTTTCCATACAGTTGTTTTCATTTGTTAACAGGAAATGACCTAAGCGGTATCGGATCGTTTTGCCCTAATTCCCGTTCGCACCGGGTTGTTTCGCCATAAACATAGATATCGGGTAGAATGTGTGAAAATAGTCTGGAGGTGGGTCGTTTCAACCCAGAATTATAGATTTCGTACTGAGCGACACGATACGTGATTTTTTTTTACCAAATTTGATGATATAATGCATCAATCGGCCGATTCGTCATAGGGCCGAGATGTCAGTAAGCGAAAACGCGAATTTACACCTGTCCGCTTCTAGACGACTTTCAATTCCGGTGTAAACAATTCGTAATTGTAAAAAATTTAGAAAAACATTTCTACTGTCCAGTTTATTACAGGGGCCTCCGTGGTCTAAAGCGCTGGCTGTGAGATCACTAACCTCTCACCGCGGTGGTTCGAGTCCCGGGTAAAACCCCAATTAATAAAAAAAAAAATAATAAAAAAAAAAAAAATTAAAAAAAAACAAAACAGGTGCCCGTCGGGCATGTGAGATTGCAAAATGTACACGTCCGTCCCGATTTCTACACGTCTCGGGCATCGGGCACCCGGCTAATTTCGCAGACTGCAGTATATGGCAGACATTCTACATAACTACAAACAGTATATGGCAGACATTCTACATAACTACACACAGTATATGGCAGACATTCTACATAACTACACACAGTATATGGCAGACATTCTACATAACTACACACAGAATATGGCAGACATAACTACACACAGAATATGGCAGACATAGCTACACACAGAATATGGCCGACATTCTACATAACTACACACAGAATATGGCAGGCATTCTACATAACTACACACAGAATATGGCAGACATAACTACACACAGAATATGGCCGACATTCTACATAACTACACACAGAATATGGCAGGCATTCTACATAACTACACACAGAATATGGCAGGCATTCTACATAACTACACACAGAATATGGCAGACATAACTACACACAGTATATGGCAGACATTCTACATAACTACACACAGAATATGGCAGACATAACTACACACAGAATATGGCAGGCATTCTACATAACTACACACAGAATATGGCCGACATTCTACATAACTACACACAGAATATGGCAGACATAACTACATAACTACACACAGAATATGGCCGACATTCTACATAACCACACACAGAATATGGCAGACATAACTACATAACTACACACAGAATATGGCAGACATTCTTATCAGAGGATGGATTGTGGTGGCATTAGTAGACATTTCTAGGAGTTTCATACATAAACATACAAACATTTGACAATCAAACTATTTAAATCTTTGCATGCTGGGTAATATAGGTCTACAGTCAAACCTGTCTTAAGCAGCCAGCCAAGGGAGTCAGATAAAGTGGCTGCTTAGCACAGGTGGCTGCTTAATAGAGGTCAAATGTATAATAAAACAACATATTGGGAATATGTTAACTGGCTGCTTAATACAGGTTGGCTGCTTAATGGAGGTGACCACTAACACAGGTTTGACTGTATATAAATATTTCAAATAATTGTAGCAGACGACAATTCATTATTGTGCATTTCTTATTTGTAACTGAAAACTCTGGAAATGTGTCCTGGAATTTCGTTAGAATTGTGTTGTTATGAAATTGCACAATATATTTGACTGCTATATATTGAAGAGTGCAAAAAGTTAAAACATTTCTCTGAACCATGGAAGTCAGCCTTATGTTGGCACTATTAGAAGCTGCTATAAGTTTGCTACGTATACTGACAACCATCTGATGACCAAACTATTTAAAACATTTCTCTGAACCATGGAAGTCAGCATTATGTTGACACTATTAGAAGCTTCTATAAGTTTGCTATGTATACTGACAACCAACTGATGACCAAACTATTTAAAACATTTCTCTGAACCATGGAAAGTCAACATACAAGACTTGTAAAACTTTACTAAATATTGCAATATGGAGGATTAAACAACAAACAGACAGACGCTTTTATAAATAATAATCCTATTTTATATATCTTAAATTTTCTTTCTAAATATATACGTAGCTAATATTTCAGTTCTGGAAGTCGTGGATGCGCGTTCGCTTCACGTGCGAAAGGTCCAGAGTTCGAACCCAGCTGGAGCCGTTACGATTGTGCCCTTAGCCAAGTGTATTTAAATTCCACATACCTCTTTTCTCTACCTCGTGGCGATGGATTCCATCAGGAACGAGGTCTCGAGAGTGATTATTATAAGTTGAAAGAACTTGTTTCGCAATCAAGCTAAAATAAATCTGTATAAACGAAACTAATATATCAGCTTTAATAATGCTGTGCTATAATCAAAGATCCTACATGCATAATATTCCCCTCAAATTGGAAAAATATAACCATTAGGCAGAAGACAGAAGAAGACTATTTTGCAAGCTTCTTGCACTGTATTGGACTAGTGATCTGTGAACTCTGTTTCACATTAGCAACCTGTCATTCCACATTATAATAATAGTCAGTTGTTCAGGACAGTTCCCTATTATACCATCATCCCTTTTCATTAGAATCAACAATCTTCTCATGCTTATGATCTATAATTACTAGGCAGTGAATTCGCGCCCACTAAATCTATGCTAAATGATGCCTTCTGCTTTCTCAGGGCGTTCAGTAAACATAGTGAGTGCAAGATCGAGTTTCTTGCAAACATCATGGAAGTCTACCATGTTTCTTCGTGCAGTCTGTAGAACATATAATTCAGTTGTTATTTCAACCAAAGGCATGGCATGGATTTCTGTAGGATTTAACGTCAGAATTTTTGGAAGAAGTGAATGCGAGTGTACAATTCACAGGAATATGTTCACCAATGAGTTTGTAGAACATATAATTCAGTTGTTATTTCAACCAAAGGCATGGCATGGATTTCTGTAGGATTTAACGTCAGAATTTTTGGAAGAAGTGAATGCGAGTGTACAATTCACAGGAATATGTTCACCAATGAGTTTGTAGAACATATAATTCAGTTGTTATTTCAACCAAAGGCATGGCATGGATTTCTGTAGGATTTAACGTCAGAATTTTTGGAAGAAGTGAATGCGAGTGTACAATTCACAGGAATATGTTCACCAATGAGTTTGTAGAACATATAATTCAGTTGTTATTTCAACCAAAGGCATGGCATGGATTTCTGTAGGATTTAACGTCAGAATTTTTGGAAGAAGTGAATGCGAGTGTACAATTCACAGGAATATGTTCACCAATGAGTTTGTAGAACATATAATTCAGTTGTTATTTCAACCAAAGGCATGGCATGGATTTCTGTAGGATTTAACGTCAGAATTTTTGAAGAAGTGAATGCGAGTGTACAATTCACAGGAATATGTTCACCAATGAGTTTGTAGAACATATAATTCAGTTGTTATTTCAACCAAAGGCATGGCATGGATTTCTGTAGGATTTAACGTCAGAATTTTTGGAAGAAGTGAATGCGAGTGTACAATTCACAGGAATATGTTCACCAATGAGTTTGTAGAACATATAATTCAGTTGTTATTTCAACCAAAGGCATGGCATGGATTTCTGTAGGATTTAACGTCAGAATTTTTGGAAGAAGTGAATGCGAGTGTACAATTCACAGGAATATGTTCACCAATGAGTTTGTAGAACATATAATTCAGTTGTTATTTCAACCAAAGGCATGGCATGGATTTCTGTAGGATTTAACGTCAGAATTTTTGGAAGAAGTGAATGCGAGTGTACAATTCACAGGAATATGTTCACCAATGAGTTTGTAGAACATATAATTCAGTTGTTATTTCAACCAAAGGCATGGCATGGATTTCTGTAGGATTAACGTCAGAATTTTTGGAAGAAGTGAATGCGAGTGTACAATTCACAGGAATATGTTCACCAATGAGTTTGTAGAACATATAATTCAGTTGTTATTTCAACCAAAGGCATGGCATGGATTTCTGTAGGATTTAACGTCAGAATTTTTGGAAGAAGTGAATGCGAGTGTACAATTCACAGGAATATGTTCACCAATGAGTTTGTAGAACATATAATTCAGTTGTTATTTCAACCAAAGGCATGGCATGGATTTCTGTAGGATTTAACGTCAGAATTTTTGGAAGAAGTGAATGCGAGTGTACAATTCACAGGAATATGTTCACCAATGAGTTTGTAGAACATATAATTCAGTTGTTATTTCAACCAAAGGCAGCCATGATTTCTGTAGGATTTAACGTCAGAATTTTTGGAAGAAGTGAATGCGAGTGTACAATTCACAGGAATATGTTCACCAATGAGTTTGTAGAACATATAATTCAGTTGTTATTTCAACCAAAGGCAGCCATGATTTCTGTAGGATTTAACGTCAGAATTTTTGGAAGAAGTGAATGCGAGTGTACAATTCACAGGAATATGTTCACCAATGAGTTTGTAGAACATATAATTCAGTTGTTATTTCAACCAAAGGCATGGCATGGATTTCTGTAGGATTTAACGTCAGAATTTTTGGAAGAAGTGAATGCGAGTGTACAATTCACAGGAATATGTTCACCAATGAGTTTGTAGAACATATAATTCAGTTGTTATTTCAACCAAAGGCAGCCATGATTTCTGTAGGATTTAACGTCAGAATTTTTGGAAGAAGTGAATGCGAGTGTACAATTCACAGGAATATGTTCACCAATGAGTTTGTAGAACATATAATTCAGTTGTTATTTCAACCAAAGGCATGGCATGGATTTCTGTAGGATTTAACGTCAGAATTTTTGGAAGAAGTGAATGCGAGTGTACAATTCACAGGAATATGTTCACCAATGAGTTTGTAGAACATATAATTCAGTTGTTATTTCAACCAAAGGCATGGCATGGATTTCTGTAGGATTTAACGTCAGAATTTTTGGAAGAAGTGAATGCGAGTGTACAATTCACAGGAATATGTTCACCATGAGTTTGTAGAACATATAATTCAGTTGTTATTTCAACCAAAGGCATGGCATGGATTTCTGTAGGATTTAACGTCAGAATTTTTGGAAGAAGTGAATGCGAGTGTACAATTCACAGGAATATGTTCACCAATGAGTTTGTAGAACATATAATTCAGTTGTTATTTCAACCAAAGGCATGGCATGGATTTCTGTAGGATTTAACGTCAGAATTTTTGGAAGAAGTGAATGCGAGTGTACAATTCACAGGAATATGTTCACCAATGAGTTTGTAGAACAATAATTCAGTTGTTATTTCAACCAAAGGCATGGCATGGATTCTGTAGGATTTAACGTCAGAATTTTTGGAAGAAGTGAATGCGAGTGTACAATTCACAGGAATATGTTCACCAATGAGTTTGTAGAACATATAATTCAGTTGTTATTTCAACCAAAGGCATGGCATGGATTTCTGTAGGATTTAACGTCAGAATTTTGGAAGAAGTGAATGCGAGTGTACAATTCACAGGAATATGTTCACCAATGAGTTTGTAGAACATATAATTCAGTTGTTATTTCAACCAAAGGCATGGCATGGATTTCTGTAGGATTTAACGTCAGAATTTTTGGAAGAAGTGAATGCGAGTGTACAATTCACAGGAATATGTTCACCAATGAGTTTGTAGAACATATAATTCAGTTGTTATTTCAACCAAAGGCATGGCATGGATTTCTGTAGGATTTAACGTCAGAATTTTTGGAAGAAGTGAATGCGAGTGTACAATTCACAGGAATATGTTCACCAATGAGTTTGTAGAACATATAATTCAGTTGTTATTTCAACCAAGGCATGGCATGGATTTCTGTAGGATTTAACGTCAGAATTTTTGGAAGAAGTGAATGCGAGTGTACAATTCACAGGAATATGTTCACCAATGAGTTTGTAGAACATATAATTCAGTTGTTATTTCAACCAAAGGCATGGCATGGATTTCTGTAGGATTTAACGTCAGAATTTTTGGAAGAAGTGAATGCGAGTGTACAATTCACAGGAATATGTTCACCAATGAGTTTGTAGAACATATAATTCAGTTGTTATTTCAACCAAAGGCATGGCATGGATTTCTGTAGGATTTAACGTCAGAATTTTTGGAAGAAGTGAATGCGAGTGTACAATTCACAGGAATATGTTCACCAATGAGTTTGTAGAACATATAATTCAGTTGTTATTTCAACCAAAGGCAGCCATGATTTCTGTAGGATTTAACGTCAGAATTTATGGTTTGTACGTGAAATTAAAATCTGTACAGATTGCATGGGTGTTGATTGATCACTCAAACCATTCATTTTGCAAATCAATCTAAAATATGATATTCCTTTTAAATGTACTCGCGATTCCTCTGGTATACAAATGTAGTAACGTATATTCATGGTTATTTCAGGTTACACGACTTCCTTGATGTTACGGTGTGGAATAGTGATCCGACAATCGAACAATCGTCACTGTGATGTTGACGTCGCCGACAATCAATTGTTAATCAAATATCAATAGTCGCTGAAATTTTCGGATTCTTTCCGATTCTTTGTGGTAATAACATTTCTTTGGTGTAGTAAGCACACTTCCGCAAGGGAGTTAATACATAACAATGGACGCTGCAAACGTAGTAATGGCATTTGATGATACACAGGTGTTACGCGTTCGAAGGGTGGAAATACCGAAAGTCCTCCATCTAAAAAGAATTTGGGAATGTCTTTAATCATTTGCAAATTGTGCAAAAAGGCTTAGGCCAATAAAGGTAAGATTCGGCCTTGGCAAAACTCGCTGGTTGCGGTCCGGAAAATAAATACAATTTGCCATATTTTGTACATCATAAGTAAAAGTGGCCAGCTTTTGAACAAGCCTGAACTACCTCCCCCATCAGTGTTTAGTTGCGACAGGTTCACTAGTAAAATCCAATTTCTTTTGTAATAGCAATGTTTATTGTTTCACTGTTTTAATGAATGTCACTCCAAGCAGAATGTCACTCCAAACAGAATGTCACTCCAAGCAGAATGTCACTCCAAACAGAATGTCACTATGTCACTCCAAGCAGAATGTCACTCCAAGCAGAATGTCACTCCAAGCAGAATGTCACTCCAAACAGAATGTCGCTCCAAGCAGAATGTCACTCCAAGCAAATGTCACTCCAAGCAGAATGTCTCCAAACAGAATGTCACTCCAAGCAGAATGTCACTCCAAACAGAATGTCACTCCAAGCAGAATGTCACTCCAATCAGAATGTCACTCCAAGCAGAATGTCACTATGTCACTCCAAGCAGAATGTCACTCCAAACAGAATGTCACTCCAAACAGAATGTCACTCCAAACAGAATGTCACTCCAAGCAGAATGTCACTCCAAGCAGAATGTCACTCCAAGCAGAATGTCACTCCAAGCAGAATGTCACTCCAAACAGAATGTCACTCCAAACAGAATGCTACTACTTGGTGTGTTATAATTTCAGTAGTAAGCCACTCTGTGTCGCATATTCCCTAATGTATAAGGTTTCTATAATTTCGATTGTAAATAATCGAATCACAATTGATAGCGATTCGATAATCGAAATATCATATTAGAGTTACTGCAGTAATTAACTCGCCCAGTCAGACCAGGTAACCAACATCTCTTTATGGCGTCGCTCATATGGGCAACCGGTAGCGAATGTAAATAAATGTAAAACACCCAACAAAAAACCCCAATCATTATCAATTATAAGTATTATGTTTGTGTTTGGATTCAGAGCGACACCAACAGCCTACAGCTAAATAGAACGACTTTCCAGCTAAAAATGGTGCAGGCTGACACAGGAGCCTTCCGAGTGTTGTTTCAGGCAAAGGAGGGCACCCTGGTAGAACCACCAACCTTCTGCAAGTCAGCTAGATATCTTTCTCACATGAACCAAATTGACACACCTGGTGGGATTGGAACATACACTTATGTGGGATAAGAGATTTGAAGTAAACAGCCTTCACTACTTGTCACAATTATGTTACTGTAGATCACTTTATATTCATGTGACCTTTGTTCCGTGAATACCACAACCAAATTTATTTGGAGGATTTATGAATTCTACGACATTATGTTGTAAATCTTATAATTTGCGTTAACCCTTTCCCTCATAGAAGCACCTTGGCGCAATTACCAATACGACATAATTGACAATGTATTAGCCAAACCAATGCTCATAATAAAGGCTAGATTGCCATGTAGTCCCAGTAATATATGGAGGTGGGATAGATATGGCGACTACTTATCCACTGCATGATAGCTAAATGGCTGTCGTTTGTATGGAGATATAGTATATTAACCTAAATCTCTCTGAAGGAAAGGGTTAAGACTGAATGAAAATGAACCAACAAAAACCGGAAGATAGTATTGCGCTGGTTATTGTCAGGTAGAGTGTCCCGTATGTGGTGCATTATAATTCAGCTATGTGGTTCAATGATTCGTAGATGACCATTTCATCAATTGTCGCCTTTACGAGTGATATTTGATATCTCAAGCTTGTTTTTTTCCAGCCATGGCACACTTTAATGGACTGCAAGGTAAAGGTTTTGGACATATCCTTCAAAGTAAAATTTACACGATAGTTATGAATTTGCGAGGTAGTCTATTCGTGAAAAATCTCGGAATTAAAAATACTGCAAATAATACCGGATTTACACAAAGGAGAGCTTGAATTATTTAGCCTTTGCGTGCATAATCTTAATAACAACTCTCGTGTGTATATACATAATTAATTATGCACTAGTTTCCCTAACATTAGCCTACAAAGAAAATTGCAAGAAGACAATCAACAAGAATATCTGTCGAACATTTGTCTAACTCGGAATAATATTAAATTATTTTTAGATGTGAAAATATTCATTAAAGCGACTCGATGTCTCGAATAAATATCAATTATTTGTCCTTTTTGTCTGGTAAGCATTGAGTGGGGTGAACTGATCTCTGGGTTTGGGGTGGATGTATTATCTCTTTGTCCTTCTTTCTTGGTACAGATTACATACAACTGTCCGCTCGCTTCTCACCAATGCAACTCGGGTTTGATCCTCGGACCGGGAAGTATGCGAGATGGTACAGTGGTCGCCAGATCGGACAGGTGGGTTTTTTTCCGGTACTCCATACTCAAGTTTCCTCCCACACCAATGACCACATTTACGCTTTCATCCGCGCCAACGAGAGTGATTAAGATAAGTTGTTAAAGCTTGTTTCGCAATCGTTGTAAAATAAATAATGTTTAAACTTTACAAATTATAAATAATTATTAATTGTACTTTTTCCCATCCTTGTTTTTTATTAATTCGCACATGATATAATACATGTAGCTAACTCATTTCATTCTGGATCAATTTAAAGGCTTTTGCAAACAACATAGATCCAGATCAGCCACAGCGTGACGCTGTGTGCTGATCAGGATCTATGTTGTTTGCTACATAGCCAAGTGTCTTATCAAGATCATCTGAATAGCAAACAGCATAGAACCTGCTCCGGCGGCACGTTCCGTGGCAGCTGATCTGGCTCTATGTTCTTTGCAAATACTGTTTGAACGGTATCCAGAATCAAATGGGTTAACAAATATTTATCACAAAGCTTAATTGTATTTGTTATATTTTCCACATAAAATCTTACATAACAGAACTTGTCCATCACACATTGTTAACCTTTAACCTGCCGAATAAATTGGACGGAATGTGCTATACCAATCAGAAGTTTCCACATCAATCAGATGTTTCTACACCAATCAGAAGTTTCTACACCAATCAGAAGTTTCTACACCAATCAGAAGTTTCTACACCAAGTTTCTACACCAATCAGAAGTTTCTACACCAATCAGATGTTTCTACACCAATCAGAAGTTTCTACACCAATCAGAAGTTTCTACACCAATCAGAAGTTTCTACACCAAGTTTCTACACCAATCAGAAGTTTCTACACCAATCAGAAGTTTCTATACCAATCAGAAGTTTCTACACCAATCAGAAGTTTCTACACCAATCAGAAGTTTCTACACCAATCAGATGTGTCTACACCAATCAGAAGTTTCTACACCAATCAGATGTTTCTACACCAATCAGAAGTTTCTACACCAATCAGATGTTTCTACACCAATCAGAAGTTTCTACACCAATCAGATGTTTCTACACCAATCAGAAGTTTCTACACCAAGTTTCTACACAAATCAGATGTTTCTACACCAATCAGAAGTTTCTACACCAATCAGATGTTTCTACACCAATCAGAAGTTTCTACACAAATCAGATGTTTCTACACCAATCAGAAGTTTCTACACCAATCAGAAGTTTCTACACCAATCAGAAGTTTCTACACCAATCAGATGTTTCTACACCAATCAGATGTTTCTACACCAATCAGAAGTTTCTACACCAATCAGATGTTTCTACACCAATCAGAAGTTTCTACACCAATCAGAAGTTTCTACACCAAGTTTCTATACCAATCAGAAGTTTCTACACCAATCAGATGTTTCTATACCAATCAGAAGTTTCTACACAAATCAGAAGTTTCTACACCAATCAGATGTTTCTACACCAATCAGAAGTTTATACACCAAGTTTCTACACCAATCAGAAGTTTCTACACCAATCAGAAGTTTCTACACCAATCAGAAGTTTCTACACCAATCAGAAGTTTCTACACCAATCAGAAGTGTCTACACCAATCAGATGTTTCTACACCAATCAGAAGTGTCTACACCAATCAGATGTTTCTACACCAATCAGAAGTTTCTACACCAATCAGAAGTTTCTACACCAATCAGATGTTTCTACACCAATCAGAAGTTTCTACACCAAGTTTCTACACAAATCAGATGTGTCTACACCAATCAGAAGTTTCTACACCAATCAGAAGTTTCTACACCAATCAGATGTTTCTACACCAATCAGATGTTTCTACACCAATCAGAAGTTTCTACACCAATCAGATGTTTCTACACCAATCAGAAGTTTCTACACCAATCAGATGTTTCTACACCAATCAGAAGTTTCTACACCAATCAGAAGTTTCTACACCAATCAGAAGTTTCTACACCAATCAGATGTTTCTACACCAATCAGATGTTTCTACACCAATCAGAAGTTTCTACACCAATCAGATGTTTCTACACCAATCAGAAGTTTCTACACCAATCAGATGTTTCTACACCAAGTTTCTATACCAATCAGAAGTTTCTACACCAATCAGATGTTTCTATACCAATCAGAAGTTTCTACACAAATCAGAAGTTTCTACACCAATCAGATGTTTCTACACCAATCAGAAGTTTCTACACCAAGTTTCTACACCAATCAGAAGTTTCTACACCAATCAGAAGTTTCTACACCAATCAGAAGTTTCTACACCAATAAGAAGTTTCTACACCAATCAGAAGTGTCTACACCAATCAGATGTTTCTACACCAATCAGAAGTGTCTACACCAATCAGATGTTTCTACACCAATCAGAAGTTTCTACACCAATCAGAAGTTTCTACACCAATCAGATGTTTCTACACCAATCAGAAGTTTCTACACCAAGTTTCTACACAAATCAGATGTGTCTACACCAATCAGAAGTTTCTACACCAATCAGATGTTTCTACACCAATCAGATGTTTCTACACCAACCAGAAGTTTCTACACCAATCAGATGTTTCTACACCAATCAGAAGTTTCTACACCAATCAGAAGTTTCTACACCAATCAGAAGTTTCTACACCAATCAGAAGTTTCTACACCAATCAGAAGTTTCTACACCAAGTTTCTACACCAATCAGAAGTTTCTACACCAATCAGAAGCTTGTACACCAACCAGAAGTTTCTATACCAATCAGAAGTTTCCACATCAATCAGAAGTTTCTACACCAATCAGAAGTTTCTACACCCATCAGAAGTTTCTACACCCATCAGAAGTTTCTACATCAATCAGATGTTTCTACACCAATCAGATGTTTCTACACCAATCAGAAGTTTCTACACCAATCAGAAGCTTGTACACCAATCAGAAGTTTCTATACCAATCAGAAGTTTCTACACCAAGTTTCTACACCAATCAGAAGTTTCTACACCAATCAGATGTTTCTACACCAATCAGAAGTTTCTACACCAATCAGAAGCTTGTACACCAATCAGAAGTGTCTACACCAATCAGAAGTTTCTACACCAATCAGAAGTTTCCACATCAATCAGAAGTTTCTACACCAATCAGAAGTTTCTACACCAATCAGAAGTGTCTACACCAATCAGAAGTTTCCACATCAATCAGAAGTTTCTACACCAATCAGAAGTTTCTACACCAATCAGAAGTGTCTACACCAATCAGAAGTTTCTACACCAATCAGATGTTTGTACACCAATCAGAAGTTTCTACACCAATCAGAAGTTTTTACACCAATCAGAAGTTTCTACACCAATCAGAAGTTTCTACACCAATCAGAAGTTTCTACACAAATCAGAAGCTTGTACACCAATCAGAAGCTTGTACACCAATCAGAAGCTTGTACACCAATCAGAAGCTTGTACACCAATCAGAAGCTTGTACACCAACCAGAAACTTGTACACCAATCAGAAGTTTCTACACAAATCAGAAGCTTGTACACCAATCAGAAGCTTGTACACCAATCAGAAGCTTGTACACCAATCAGAAGTTTCTACATCAATAGGATGTCTTCAACTATTTCGCTTCAAACAGGGAAATTATTTCCAGTTAGCGTGACCTTTCTTATGACGTAATATGTTACATATTGGATATTGCGCACAAACGGTTTTAAATACTCTCACATTGTTTTTCATTTGACGTACATAGCAAACTGAATGAGGTATATTGATCAATATAACGATTATAGATATATAAACTAAATGTTTATACAATCTAATATCTGATAAAAACTTACTGTGCATCCAATCATGTACACAAAGAAATCCACTAAACATCCACAAAGTCAGTCCACTTTCATAATCATACACGTACATGCGTGCACTTTGGCCGATAAACTGTTCTTACATAAACATAACATCAGCTGATGACGAGTTAGGGTCATTTTCCTATACTACCGAGATAACAGAATTTCGCTGGGTTTGTGTCCGGATTGACATTGTTCTAATCTACACTAATACAATGAAGATCTGAATATAGAATTAATTCTGTCCCACTGGAATTTGGTGCAACTCAATTACGATTATTATTTAAAGTCATGCATCTTATTTTCTCTCGCAGACGACATTGGTTCTATGTTGGTAATGGGTTAAAGAGACACTACATTCGTGAAAAAAGCAATTTCTACAGATTGTAATTTCCTATTATATGGTATAATTTTTTCTCCCAAATATATGTAACAGAATCTGGAGTATTTTAGCTAATGAACGTATAGGACGTTTCTTGACATAACAAAATAATGTAACATTCATGTGTAAGAAGATTTATGGTACAGATTTTAACCCATTCAACACCAAGTAACTGACATGGACTGGTCCATGATATTCTTAGACCAATAAATTAATAAGGAAATTACATTTGGATCAGTTCATTTATCAAAATGGGTAATTTCTTTTCTAAAAATAGTTATATTACTGGCAAAAAGTGCAGATCCTGATGAGACGGCTCATCATGAGCCGGCTCATCTGGATCTACACTTTTTGTAAGCCTATTTAGAGGTCTGTGGTGTTGAAAGGGTTAAAGTTATCTAAAATTAAATATGCATATACAGTCAAACCTGTGTTGGTGTTCATCTTCATCAATCCGTCAACCTGTATTAACCCTTTGTCTGCTGAGTAAACAAAATCCCATTTGCAAACAGCATAGATCCAGATCAGCCGCATCTGATCAGGCTCTATGCTGTTTGCTATTCAAATAGTGGAGCTAAAACATTTGGCTGAATAGCAAACAACATAGATCCTGATGTATGTTCTGTACCATCTGATCAGGCTCTATGCTGTTTGCTATTCAAATAGTGGAGCTAAAACATTTGGCTGAATAGCAAACAACATAGATCCTGATGTATGTTCTGTACCATCTGATCTGGCTCTATGCTGTTTGCAAAAGTGATTTGATCTGCCGCTAGGTTAAGCAGCTAGTTTTCAGATTCCCAATAAGTAGTTTTTATTTATACATTTGACCTCTATTAAGCAGCCAACTGTATTAAGCAGCCACTTTCTGCTTAACATTGGTTTGACTGTATAGTCAAACCTGTCATAAGCAGCCAGCCAAGGGAATCGCAGAAAGTGGCTGCTTAGCAGGTTCGATCCCCCGTCTGACACTAATAAAATTAACAGTCTTTCAGATGGGACATTAAACAGAGGTCTCGTGTTAGTGCTTTACACCGTGCACGTAAAAGAACCAGAGGAGACTCTGGAATGGGTCTATGTCTGTATCATTGCACTATCCTCCAAAATTCTAAAATGACTAATCTCTTCAGGAGGCGTCGTTCATATGGGCAACCGGTAGCGACGATAAATAAACATAAAACACACACAAATTGGAAAATAACTAAAAGAGTAATAACAATTTCTAAGAACGTCTCAGTGTGAATTATTTAGCACATTCTAAGTAATGAACATTAGAGGCATTAAACTTACCAACAATAATTGTTACACAAACCTGCATACTAAGTCACATACCAATTTTCTTCTCAAACAAATAACTCTCTGTTGTCAATCTTCATTGATTTTCTTGTTAATATTTCATGCCATTATCAAGAATGCTATCTATGATATTCTGAGCGGGAAATCAACGCCATGAAACTATATCCCAAGTGTGTCCGTTCAATAATATTAATTCAAGGAAATTGCAACGAAAATTAATTTCTGTGTCAAGTTATCAATTCCAGTAGATGTTCAAAATTATTGTGCAGGTTGTTTTACTCGACAAAAAACTAAGCGCTACATGTGTCTACATGACTTATGTAATGAACATTTCAGTTCCCACAAATGATCTTGAATGAGGGCAGAAAGGCGAATGTGTTAATATTTCATGAGGAAATCTCCATGTGGTTAGCACAGTCAGTCAACAGTACTCCTATTGCCTCCAGATCAATACAAAGGAATGAATGGTATCTGACATCCATCAGTGAAAGTTTTTTACATTTTTGTATTGATTCCAATGCCATAGGCCTGTATTATATAGGCCTGCATAACACACTATTATACAACAGTGGGCCATTGTATAGCTATATATCGATACTGTACTGTATTATATAGGCCTGTATAACACACTATTATACAACAGTGGGTCATTGTATAGCTATATATCGATACTGTACTGTATTATATAGGCCTGTATAACACACTATTATACAACAGTGGGTCATTGTATAGCTATATATCGATACTGTACTGTATTATATAGGCCTGTATAACACACTATTATACAACAGTGGGTCATTGTATAGCTATATATCGATACTGTACTGTATTATATAGGCCTGTATAACACACTATTATACAACAGTGGGTCATTGTATAGCTATATATCGATACTGTACTGTATTATATAGGCCTGTATAACACACTATTATACAACAGTGGGTCATTGTATAGCTATATATCGATACTGTACTGTATTATATAGGCCTGTATAACACACTATTATACAACAGTGGGTCATTGTATAGCTATATATCGATACTGTATTATATAGGTATGTCATTGATCGACACTGTACTCTATAATTTTTCTGGACGAATGGGAATTTATGTGATAAGAATTACTGCTATGTATTTGTATTATAGGTATTAAAATTGTTCAATTGTATTCAGGGAACTAGTTCCAAGCTTTCACTGGTGTGCACATAGAAATACTGGCTTGAGATGGAATCCAAAAATGACCAGGTCAATCTATTTATGTAGTTGAAATTCTGCACCAATAATTGGTTCCCATTATGATTCAGGGATATATACTATTATGTTGGACAGGGTTTCATGTTATTGTCAACATGTTTGCATGCATTTAATTACTAAAGTATGTACTTTATCATTTATATACATTAACTCAATACACTACCCGAGTGTGTATTATGCAGTGAGAGTTTTCAATCGTCCTTCTAATATTTATATGTATATGTAATAGTGTTTTTCTTGTTCGTTCTGTAAAGTAAAGTATTTGTTTATTATAGTGTCACCCCTATTTAAAGGGCCAGCTATTTCTGACATATGAGACACCTCTTTTTTATGAACATCAGTACTTCCCGAATCGTATACTTGTATGCCAGGCGACAGGCTGGTAGGCAATCGGTAATCATTATTTAACAAGCTGGCGGCTCACCAACCGGCCATATCAGAACGAACCCCTGACAAGATTCGAACCTTCGACCTCCCGCTCCGTAGACGGACACCTTATCCACTAGGCCACAGAGACGGTATAACAGAAGGGCATTGTAGACCTAAACTCAGGCCCAGTATAAACATCGTCTTCTCCAAGCCAGATAGGTGAAATGTGCCCTCATTCATAGATGTACAATTGTTTAGGGTTAGGTAGGTAATCGTTGCTATGTACCGTACACAAGTAACATAATCATCATACTACAGTACAACTCTTCATTTGTGTGAAACACGTTTATAACTGTCATACAGACCTACACATAGGAATACTCTTGCATGATAAGAGATATAATCACACCCATTGTAATTATTACTTGTCTATTTATACTACTCTATGCATGGTTCAGTCTAGGTGAAAATGTTTGGGAGAAGTGAGAAAGCGCGCAATCGCATCCTTACAACTTATATTAATCACTCTCGAGACCTCATTCCTGATGGAATCCATAATCGCCACGAGGGAGAAAGAGGCAACGTGGAATTTAAATGCCTTGTCTAAGGGCACAATTGTAGCGGCTCCAGCGGGGCTCGAACTCCGGACATTTCGCGTACGCGCTACAATCGCGTCCTTAAATGGTGTTATTTAATAATTTCCACAAAATTTGGTTAAAATGCACAGTACAACCATTAAATACAACATTTGAATAGAAGGAGTGCTTTATAATGGGCCAGTGTATCCTAATGGACAAACTTAAATAAAATTGTAAATTAAAAATATATAAAAAAATTTAGGGAGAAGTGGAGCCCCCAGAGGGCGATGTCAGGGTCCTTGGCAACTATTTCGCCCACATCACCCTATATAATGACCCCTGTCAATGTCATTTGTATATAAGGGAAGCAACTTTTACGTGTATTTTCATTGACAAGCCAGTAGTTACCGGTACGTGTATATAAACGAAAACATGATCTTAATTTGAATATTATTTTAATGAATTACTGTACATAGCAACCATCTAAATTTCGCGTGTCGCTTCATTCTCACTCATAAGGTGTTCTCGCCTATAAGATGACCACCCCCCCTACCGTGGTCCTGAAATCCGAGATTTGGCATGCACTCGAATATAAGAAGGGTTGTTCAAATGGACACCAGACCATGTATAAATTGCATGTTTGTCCAGTGCAAGTTGAAGAAATGTTCAGTTATGGATACCATTTAACACATTATTAAAAAAATGTTTAGCACTCAATTAGAAGACAGGAAGCCACTTATAATCTGGTGGTAAAAAACGTCTTATAGGCAAGTATGTACGGTATATGCAATAATGTACCGTTGTTGCTATATTAATTTAACCCTAGCTCGAGAAAGATACAAATCCATACAATTTTACACTAATGCCTCTCAATTCTTCATTTTGCATTTATTAACCCATTTGATTCTGGATACCATTCAGTATCTGCAAAGAACATAGAGCCAGATCAGCTGCCATGGAACGTTCCATCTGATCAGGCTCTATGCTGTTTGCTATTCAGATGATCTTGCTAAGACACTTGGCTATGTAGCAAACAACATAGATCCTGATCAGCATGCAGCGTCACGCTGCGGCTGATCTGGATATATTTTGTTTGCAAAAGCCGTTAAATGTATCCAGATGTATCCTTTTGGTCAAATAACCCAATGGCGAGGATCCAAAAGTAGAAAATAAAGTGTTTCAAGACGACAGCAACAATGGTCATATTGGATATCAGATCTGCAATATTTCAGACATTTATCATCTACAGTTGATATTTCAAGATGGTCGCCATGGTGATCATCTCGGACTTCGGAACATAATGATTTTAGCAGTTTTTGATCAACCAGTCACATCGAGACTCCAAAAAAAGTTTCATCAAAATTTGCCAATGGCTTAATTTCATGTCCAGATAGTTACGCGACTTGAAGGAACTGGGAATATTATGCTAGTGATGCCGGACAACTAATCTATGCTAATTTCTCAACCCGAGCTAAATCTCCGGTGCTCATAAGGTTGTATATACGTAAATAGGCAGAAGTGCATCTGCGAGTCAACTCGAATGTAGTAAATTTTTCTTTTTGGTAGAAATGCATTTTCATGACAGGTAATGTATAGTTTTTGTCTTTTTTGAGAAATTATGTGACTTGAGAAGACTTCAGATTAGTTGATGAGTAGAAAAGATGTGGTATAAGAATTCATGCCATTGCAAACTGAAGGTTGGTCTACTGAATTATTTGGCGGAGGAATACAGTGTGTAAACACAGTGACGTTATTCACAGGTGAGCATTGGCTATTTGAAACATAAAATTGTGAATAATCTTGGTGTGTTTCAGGCTGATTTGAATACCTCTTCACAGTGGATGTGGTATCAAAAGAAATGAAAGATTGGAAGTATAAATGAACAGACTGTATGTTTTTACTATGTATTTAATAGGCAATTTATTTGTTGTTTTACAACCATAATGCTATAGTGCTGCGAATGTCAGGGTGTGTACTTAATGCCCTATCAAACACGCCTTGAAATGACTTAAGAACATACAGATGCCAAGTTCAGCGTTGCCAATAATAAGATTTAAGGAACTCTCTTAAAAAGTCAACAACGGTTGATGTACAGTTCATTACAAGTTCTTGATCCCAAAATCAATAGCAAGCGAGTGGCATATGTTTAATGTATACCAAACAATCTCGGAGACCTTTCAATCACAGACTAAACAACTTCTCAATTACACACTGAAACAATACTTGAAGTGAGTGGCATATGTTAAATGTATACTAAACAATCTCGGAGATCTTTCAATCACAGACTAAACAACTTCTCAATTACACACTGAAACAATACTTGAAGTGAGTGGCATATGTTAAATGTATACTAAACAATCTCGGAGACCTTTCAATCACAGACTAAACAACTTCTCAATTACACACTGAAACAACAAATACTTGAAATTAACACTGTAGACACTCATGAATATAACCATCCAGATTCTTCAATTGTACGTTGACTAGCAGAGAGTCAAGTGATCTAACTACTGAGGAATAACATGTTAAATGTTATGTTATGTTATATTTCGGGTTTTACGCCTGCCAACCTTTTCATATAAATGAGACACGGCCTGAGCGGGGCTCGAACCTGTGACCATCGGTGATGATAGGTTACAGTGGTATACAAGTCAGCGACCGTAACCACTCGACCACGGAGGCGGACAACATCTTAAATGAGATTGAAGGACTAGGGACATGGGATATAGTTGGTCATTAATAAATGATGTGACAGGAAGTCATATATAATGAGTTCATTATCGTTGTGCATGTACTTTGTATTGCGTTTCTTCCCTTTAATATTCATGAGTCATAGCAGCAAGAACAAGATTGTCCGATTAGCGCAGTGGTTAGCGCGCTCGCTTCTCACCAATGCAACCCGGTGGTCGCTAGATTCGACAGGTGGGTTTTCTCCAGGTACTCACACGATTGACCACAAATACGCCATCATCCACGCCAACGAGGGTGATTAATATAAGTTGTTACGTTACCTACATCCCCCTCGGTTTCGCAATCATTGTAAAATAAATAAAGATTTTAACCCTTTCAACACAAAGTAACTCAGATGGACTGGTCCATGATATTCATAAACCAATAAATGAATCAGAAAATCACATTTGGACAAGTCAGGAGCCGGCTCATCTGGATCTACACTTTTTGTAAGCCTATTTAGAGGTCTGTGGTGTTGAAAGGGTTAAAGGTGTGATTGAAGGAAATTGTGTTTGAACTTTATTACGATAGCGAAACAAGCTCCAGTAACTTGTATCAACATTCTCGTTGGCGCGGATGAGAACGAAAATGCGATCATTCATGTTGGAGGATCCCGGAGTACTCTGAGAAAACCCATGTGTCCAATCTGGCGACCATCGTACCATCTCACAGGTCCGAACCCGGGTTGCATTGGTGAGAAGTGAGCTTACTAACACATGTGGCTAATCGGGCGACCATCGTACCATCTCACAGGTCCGAACCCGGGTTGCATTGGTGAGAAGTGAGCTTACGAACAACCCATGTGGCTAATCGGGCGACCATCGTACCATCTCACATACTCACAGGTCCGAACCCGGGTTGCATTGGTGAGAAGTGAGCTTACTAACACATGTGGCTAATCGGGCAAGCCAATGGTGGACATTTGTGTATTGATAGATAGAGATTGAATGATTGAGACTTATTGGTAGATAGATTACTGTATATGTATTTTATGATATTTAAGTATGGTATGCTTAGTTTATACAAATTTATTTTAGCTCGATTACAAAATGAGCATATAACAAATGTGTAATAGGAAAGAGGTAACCATATAAGCAAGTTGCTTTCTCCTCAATCCTACATGTATTTTCTTATTGTGATCATTATACTATGTATATTCATTGAAATAAAATATTGTTTAAACTAAATGTGTAATATTTTTCTTATTATTCCTAGGAAAGTAGGACTTTACATTTCATTCCAATCGTCCCAACCATATTACACACATTCGCTACCTGCTCATTTCATCGACATCATGCTTAAGGTTTATAACCGTCAAAGGCGGAGACATAATTCCAGCTTTCATTAACTGAACACGATCCTATAAAGCTTGGAAGTCTGACTGTCACTGTAATTTCCAATATTGAGATGCAAATATAACATTAGCGAGATGAAATACTTTTAAAATGAAGAAAATAAAATGTTGGGATTTTCAAATTTAAGTTGGTTACGCACATTTCGAAATACATGCAGGGCAGGGCGTTCACTAGACATTGAAAGTCAAGAGTCAATGACCCTTGAGGTCAAAATCTCAAGAGTTAAACTGGATTTTTCAAGAGTCAAACTGGATTTTTCAAGAGTCAAACTGGATTTTTCAAGAGTCAATATGCATGTTGGTACTTTCCGTACAGATAACTTTTTACCGACCAAAGTCCATATAATAACCTCTGGACCAAGGTATGTCTTGGGTGCTGCCAGTAATTTTGTTATCATAATTAGAGAAAACGTCGACTAGTTTGATGAGCTTTGCATCTGGATTTAGAACCATACAAGTATTTAAGTTTCATGTTACTTTGTGGTACATGTAGAGCATCAGATTTGGAATAGAATGGTCCAGGTTTGATACTGGGTACCTTACACAGATTGATTAGTACTGGTTAACCGCTCAGATCGACTAATTCTGCCCAGGAAAGCATGTCTATATCCCCGCAAGTGGTTTGACATAAATGTATCATACATACATACAACTTGTATAGTTTCTACATTGTATCCCAGTTGCAAAGTCACCAAATGATCACAAGTAATTGATTTCAACATGAGCCTTCTGGGGTCATGCATCCAGATTAGCCTTGACAAACCAATAGAAATGTTGATTATACAAAATACAATTTTTTAGCTGATCTGCATTTAATTTTTTATGAAATTGATACGAAACGGATCGAGTACAAAACGGATCTAGTACAAAACGGATCTAGTACAAAACGGATCGAGTATGATTCCATGACATTGTAAAACATGAATTTCTTATATAAAGGGACATATTCATTTCAATATCTATGCATTTTTGCATTTAAGCACATTTTTATGCATAATTAGTATCATTTGCGAAATCAACTGAAATTCCGAGTTATTATGGCGAGTGAAAGTGATTTTTGATCAGCTGTTCCCAAACTGGGACTAATCTGAAAATGTCCATTCATAATGTAAGATAACGATGTGAACACTCGGAATTACTATGAAATTTCATAATATATTTAGTTACGAATTGCAATAAATCATAAAAACTAGTAAATTTTATTAAATTGTGTATTGGCTACAAAGAAGTGTTATCATTCACTGGCGTCGTATAATTAGCCCCGGCATCAGTATATTCAAAATGGACGTGCTTAGATTTATGGCTGGAGTCACCGATTTCAAAACAAAATAAGGGTAACCTATAGCTTGTTCTGGAAAATGATTTTGGTATTAACCCATTCAACCCCAAGTAACTGACATGGACTGGTGCATGCAATTTTTAGACCAATAAATTAATAAGAAAATTACATTTGGACCAGTTCATTTATCAAAATGGGTAATTTTATCTAAAAATAGTAATAATTATTACTGGCAAAAAAGTGCAGATCCTGATGAGACGGCTCGTCACGAGCCGGCTCATCTGGATCTACACTTTTCATAAGCCTATTTAGAGGCCTGTGGGGTTGAAAGGGTTAAAATTAAGATAAAAGCATGACCTTTTAATAAATATTCATTAAATCAACAGAAAAGTCGTATTTTCATGTCAATTTGGCTCCAACTTTACGGGAATATATCTAGGCTTTATGGTTGTTGGCAAATTTTACAGACATTGCCGGAGTTACGGCGTATATTTTTAGACGGACTCCGCCCTCTCCAATTGCATTTGACAGACAGATTAGGATAATTACACTGTTAAGAATATGTTCGATGACGCTTGATCGCTCATCGTCCCCGGTCAAAGTTGACCTACTACGCATCTTCACCAAGAGTCAAACAAGCGTCTTTACTGATTTTCATACGTCAATACCCGGGAGCTCGGGTCAAATGAACGCCCTGTTCTGTGCTCTGACAGTTTCAGTTGAGCAGGTGCCAGTTATTGCAAGTACCAGGATACGCAAGTTAAAAATAATATGTTGCTTAATAACAAACGGTGATGCCGAAAAGAATCCAAAAAATTTCATTATTCTCGTAGCCAAGTACTTCATATACTTAAATAAAATTAAAATATCGATTCCACATATCGACCTATTCATCAAGTACCTAAAGGTCGGTTAGAAATTGAAAAGACTATCGCATTGATGCATGACAAACTTGAAAAGCATAATGAAAAATGGAACAAATTCCCCATATATTAACTTTTCTGTTGTTAATATATTTTAATTATATTATTATACCAACATATATTTAAAGATATATTTAGAATACGGTAGAAGTAGCTCGTGGACATATTTTATTTGCTTCTGTACCTGTTGATACGTGCGTATGCTGTTTGAATGTGTGCATGTAAGTGCGAGTGTTTGGGTGAGAGAGCGAGAGCACGAGTGAAAAAAAATTTCTATATTCATTTCTTATTGAAAAGTTAAAAATAATTACCCAGATATGCGAGTAAAACATTTGCATACAAAGGCCTGAATGGGTGTGAAAATACAGTTTAGTTTAAACATTATTTATTTGTTCTGTTACATATATATACTATTATAAATGATTGTAAGACAAATAGGATTTGAAAACAAGCTTAACCCTTTCAACACCACAGACGTCTAAATAGGCTTACAAAAAGTGTAGATCCAGATGAGCCGGCTCGTGACGAGCCGTCTCATCAGGATCTGCACTTTTTGCCAGTAATATTACTATTTTAGACAAAATTACCCATTTTGATAAACGAACTGGTCCAAATGTAATTTTCGTATTAATTTATTGGTCTAAAAACTGATCATGGATCAGTCCATTTCAGTTACTTGGTGTTGAATGGGTTAATACAAAGCTTATGTAAATTCATCTCCATGGTAAACATAGAGTCTAATTATCCGATTAAAGAAATTATATGTATTATGAAATGGTCAAATACAGTTTGACTGGTCTTTTTGAAATAACTTTTTAAAGTATCAACACCTCTTTCAATAACAGATCTATTATGACAATAAAAAATATACAATCTATTCACAAACCTGCGAGATTGTCACGATTGCAAATTTTCGAGTATCTCCGTTAGCATACGGTGAGGCGGAAAATGATCAAATTGATCAATATCACTAGCACGATTTCTCCGCAGCAACGTCATCTTCCTAAATGTCAAGGTCGATACAGAGTGACAAATAACAGTAATGATACGGCCGTGTTAATTGAATCAGAATGTTCACATGTTTTGATTACATTGTTTTGTGCGACATGTGGCCGGCTAATGCAGTGGTGAAATTTGTATTTTGCGATAAAACTGGCGGATATTGGGTTGTTTACTTGTTACTTAATACAGGTGCAGTACCGTATTTAGCTATGTATAGTGCGCACATTTCTTACTGAAATCCTCATCCATTTTATCTACTGCGCATTATACACCACAGACATCAGGACATTTTTTTCCGGACCAAAATTGACCAATATTTCGTGAAATTCGACCCGAACGGGCCCCCACAGTCATTCTATAATTTGCTACATTCGACAAACGTTATAAACTAGCTATTAAAACCAGTTGCCGATAGTCTATATAAATAAATGAAATGAATAAGACCACAAAATTAGCATATATTGAGTTTATTTTGGCAAACTTAAGAATAATTTAATTGAAATTAGTAAATGCATAAAATATGGCGATTTGATAACATCACATGGTTTTATCGTATGCAATATTTCCCGTACTTTTCGCGTACTTCGCCGCTGCAATCGTACGATATCATAGAGATAAAGAAACTCTGTAATAATAGTTTATTTGATTTAATATACCGTATGTTTTTAAATACGACATGATTAAAGACACGATGTGTTGGTTATTTTTAGCTGCAGTATTTCAATTGTTTGTAGCGATAATTAATTTCGACAAACCTTTCACAATGGGTCCCAGTTAATTAGGTAGGCTACACGCGTTGAGAAGTTTGAGCATCTGCTGACATGTTTGAGAACGTGTTGAGAAATTTGAGCAGGTGTTAAGTTTGAGAAATTAATTATCGCTCAACTTGTCAATTTAATGCAATGTCATCGAAGCTGTCATCAGACAAGCAGTAAACATTCTCTGATTGACATCATATCACTCAGATTTGTCACACCTCTCAGTTTAGTTATTGTCAAAACGTATCTACTTATACTGTCACATTATCATAAACTTGTGTTGTTTTCTTTTATGCAACATTTCCCGAAACGTCAGGGCCCACGCTAGCATTCGCAACTTGAGCCATTTGCGATAAAAAAAGAAAAATGGCTCAACAAAATTCCAATTTGCGAAAATACAAAAATCCACTCAAAATACGAATATATAAATTGTTCATTATAGTTTTTGACTGGTTTCCTAGATTGGCTTGAGGAGTGTGAAAACCTCGAGTAAATCAATAGACACAATCCGAATGTTTTGCTGTCTACAATTGTCGGTCAAGGACGCATAATGTGTGAATAACAATCTTTTTGACACGCGAGGGGCCAATTTGCAATATTAAATTGGCTGTTTAATCGTACCAATGATTGGATTATCGACTCGGCAATTAAAGTATGATGAATTATTGTTTATTCTGGTCCATGATTGCTGGTGGATAATTGACTGAAAATTGCTTCGGCGGCCGTTTGAACCTCAATTTCAAACATGTAAAATGTGCGCAAATGGAGCAAGCGTTAGCAACCACCACGCATCTTTACTGCGCATTATTTGCGCAATCGGTGTTCCGATAAAAAACTGACCCCAAAATATGTCCTGTGTATTACGGTCTTGTATGAACAGAGCAAAGGCTTTCCAATTGAAATATTTGCATAAGTGGGAGGAGATATGACCAAATATGGCGTATATGCCCATTTGGCTGTTATGCAGTATATATTTACAGTTCAAAACCGAAAGTGAAAATTTCAAATATCATAAATGTGTCCAAAACGGCCATATACGCTAATGAAATTGGTATTTTATAATAGATATATCAATATTGTTTTCATTCTGGGCACTTCCAAGAATGTAATTTAACGTATAACCTGTTTATTTGGCATGCATCCGAGTGACATGACAAGTCTCACCGGACAAGGGAAGTAATCAAACTTAACCATTATTCCACTTCCGCCGTCCCGAATCGTAATTTTAATCTTCGTAGCAACCTCGATACTGCTGTGCACTATACAAGGTAAACGGGCACCTGCCTTATCTCTTTCTCGTTTGCGCGAACGTAAAATGTTCAATTGTTTGTTTACATTTGCAGAGGTCATTCAGTGCACATTCCTGAGCGCTCCTTTTTCTTTGCTCAGGGGCACCTGCTATTTTTCACACCGGTTCGTGCGACTAGTTAACTATTCGCCATTAGGTCTTACTTTTAATTTTCGTAGTAATATCTTTATTGATATTTATTAGTACAACCCTCAACGGGCAACGTAGTCTATATGTTGCAGGTTTGACTAGGTGTTATTAGGGATCTTGGGATATATGAAGGACACACCTATGAGCTGTCGACTTTCTTCTGACAGACAGTGTCCTTCTACCTTCTTACTACTGTAATTTAATCTATCTCTACCTTATGCAACCCATTATAAATCACCTACTCTAAATACATTTTGGTGATGGGGTATGCTGATATAAAAATATACCCGAAGATCCCTAATTAAGGTCAAACCTGTCTCTATATTATTTATCTGCTGTTATGGTTAAACTAGTTTATTTTTAAGTGATATATTTTCTAACAATCCCTCCCTACATATCGCTAAAATGTCAACATATTCATAAACAAAATAGAAATATTTCAAACTGGGGAGGGGACACCCCCACCCTCCCCATTTCACGCGCCATGATAATGGCTCAAACTTTTTTCAGCCCAGTGTGGGCCCTGAACGTGTATTTCTGCACGTACGCATCCACGATATGCATGTAATTTTCATGAAATCATGCCTGAGTGCGTTACCGTTCCTCGATGAGGTATCTCGAGTGATTAATATAAGTTGTAAAAATCACGGAGCACAATTTTTAGCGATTCTTGAGAAAAGTTAAATTTTGACTTGGAACTCAGTTTCCCCCCCCGATTTTCGTGCCAAATCGTGGGTGCGCATTATACACGATAGCGCACTTATACATAGCTAAATACGGCACATAGCTATTTTCGTGGGGGGGGGGGTGATCTGGTTTTGTTAGTATACATGTCACATGTTTTATTACTACCATTTTGGGAACATTACCCATACCCGCGGAATTGGGAATTTGATAAAATTGTGGGTAATATGGTACGAATAATATGAACCACTTGGTCACGGAGGCCCACCGGACAAAAATTACTTTTATGTTAAACATAGTAGAGGGGAGATAATTCAGTTATTACTCGAGGTATGATTATGGTTCTTGTGCACTGCACATTCTCATATTGTGGAAATCTTTAAAAAAAAAAAATTCAGACAACTGATTCTGGTTCTTTTACGTGCACGGTGTAAAGTACCAACACAAGACCTCGGTTTAATGTCCCATCTGAAAGACTGTTAATTTTATTAGGATCAGACGGGGGCTCAAACCTGCGACCCCTGGATTACCAGTCCAGCGTGTTACCACTGGGCTACAGACCCGTCTGTTATCAGACCCCATTACGGGTAACTACTTTTATACATTTAGCTACGGAGAAAGCTTCCATTGTTTATTTTAACTAACAGTTAATGCATCAACTGCCCAAATAATGTGACTGGTATGTTGGATAGCTTCCTACATAAATAATGTGACTGGTATGTTGGATAGCTTCCTACATAAATAATGTGACTGGTATGTTGGATAGCTTCCTACATAAATAATGTGACTGGTATGTTGGATAGCTTCCTACATAAATAATGTGACTGGTATGTTGGATAGCTTCCTACATAAATAATGTGACTGGTATGTTGGATAGCTTCCTACATAAATAATGTGACTGGTATGCTGGATAGCTTCCTACATAAATAATGTGACTGGTATGTTGGATAGCTTCCTACATAAATAATGTGACTGGTATGTTGGATAGCTTCCTACATAAATAATGTGACTGGTATGTTGGATAGCTTCCTACATAAATAATGTGACTGGTATGTTGGATAGCTTCCTACATAAATAATTTGACTGGTATGTTGGATAGCTTCCTACATAAATAATGTGACTGGTATGTTGGATAGCTTCCTACATAAATAATGTGACTGGTATGTTGGATAGCTTCCTACATAAATAATTTGACTGGTATGTTGGATAGCTTCCTACATAAATAATGTGACTGGTATGTTGGATAGCTTCCTACATAAATAATGTGACTGGTATGTTGGATAGCTTCCTACATAAATAATGTGACTGGTATGTTGGATAGCTTCCTACATAAATAATGTGACTGGTATGTTGGATAGCTTCCTACATAAATAATGTGACTGGTATGTTGGATCGCTTCCTACATAAATAATTTGACACCCCAAGTGGGATTCGAACCCACATGTACAGCGGTGATGGGAAAGTGATTTGAAAAGTCAACGACCTGAACCACTTGGTCACGGAGGCCCACCGGACAAAAATTACTTTTATGTTAAACATAGTAGAGGGGAGATAATTCAGTTATTACTCGAGGTATGATTATGGTTCTTGTGCACTGCACATTCTCATATTGTGGAAGTCGTGATAGCGCAGTAGATGCGCGTTCGCTTCAGGTGCGAAAGGTCTGGAGTTAGAGCCCCGCTGGAGCCGTTACGTTAGTGCCCTTAGGCAAGGCATTTAAATTCCACGTTGCCTCTTCTCTCTCCCTTGTGGCGATGGGTTCCATCAGGAATGAGGTCTCGAGAGTGATTAATATAAGTGGTAAGAACTTGTTTCGCAATCGCGCTAAAAATTTAAAATAAAATTTGAATAAACTATTCTCATATTGTCCTCCATCCATAGTACAAGTTTCAGTGAATTATCATAAGTATCTTTTCAATATTCTCCGGACAGAGGATACATACAGTATATTCCCGGCCATAAGTCGAGGTTCAAATATTTACTTGAAAATGCTGATTTTATGCTGAATCCTTCCATAAGTTGAGGGTACTTTGTGAACTATAACATTCATTACGACAATGATTTCTCTCTCTCATTTTTGAATGAAACTGAATAAAATCGTTTTAAGATGTAAATAAACAATTGTCTTAAGCAAATTGTTATAATAAATCAAATAAAACAAACAGATATTAATAAAGTTGCCCAAAAAAAAAAAGTTCAACTTTTTTTTTTCAACATTTTTTTATTTGGTTGTTTTCTCGTCCATAAGTCGACCTAGTACTTTCATCACATTTGTGCATGAGAAAACGGTCGACTTATGGCCGGGTATATACGGTAGACAAATTTGTAAGATTCTTAGTCAATTAAAGAGTTCCTACATTTGTATATATATATATTATAAGTTTCACTAAATAAACAACCATTGGTCACTACTGAGAACTGGTTCTGGACTAGCGCACGGACATCATATCAATATATTTAGCCGAAATTCTGGCCGGAGATAAAAACATTCTGTTATGTATCTATATTTTGAAAGAATGTAAATTCATGAATCTGTGATACAATGATATTCATTCTTAGTTATGAAATCTCTATTCTCTACGTCATTAACCCTTTCAACCCCAAGTAACTGACATGGACTGGTCCATGATATTTTTAGACCAATAAATTAATAACAAAATTACATTTGGATCAGTTCATTTATCAAAATGGGTAATTTTATCTAAAAATAGTAATAATTATTACTGGCAAAAAAGTGCAGATCCTGATGAGACGGCTCGTTACGAGCCGGCTCATCTGGATCTACACTTTTCATAAGCCTATTTAGAGGCCTGTGGGGTTGAAAGAGTTAAGCATTAAAACTGGTAGAAAAGACTTAGTGTTTGGTTGAATCAGCTGTAGACATTGTCATCAGCCAATGGAAATCAATAAACATAAATGGCATTTGTGACACGTCATACTAAAATCAGATCCCCCATAGTTAACAAAATCTTCGACACATGATACCACAAGAACATTCCCCCTAATATATGAGAACATTCCCCCTAATATATGAGAACATTCCCCCTAATATATGAGAACATTCCCCCTAATATACGAGAACATTCCCCCTAATATATGAGAACATTCCCCCTAATATAAAACACCCCAAAAGAGAACTTCCCCCTAATATATGAGAACATTCCCCCTAATATATGAGAACATTCCCCCTAATATATGAGAACATTCCCCCTAATATATGAGAACATTCCCCCTAATATATGAGAACATTCCCCTAATATATGAGAACATTCCCCCTAATATACGAGAACATTCCCCCTAATATATGAGAACATTCCCCCTAATAT
>CM026403.1:29609631-29683466 GCA_014843695.1 Archivesica marissinica
CACAAACCTCTATGTACTACCAGTATACCACAAACCTCTATGTACTACCAGTATACCACAAACCACTATGTACTACCAGTATACCTCAAACCTCTATGTACTACCAGTATACCACAAACCTATATGTACTACCAGTATACCACAAACCTATATGTACTACCAGTATACCACAAACCTATATGTACTACCAGTATACCACAAACCTCTATGTACTACCAGTATACCACAAACCTATATGTACTACCAGTATACACAAACCTATGTACTACCAGTATACCACAAACCTATATGTACTACCAGTATACCACAAACCTCTATGTACTACCAGATACAACAACCACTATGTACTACCAGTATACCACAAACCTCTATGTACTACCAGTATACCACAAACCTATATGTACTACCAGTATACCACAAACTATATGTACTACCAGTATACCACAAACCTATATGTACTACCAGTATACCACAAACCTCTATGTACTACCAGTATACCACAAACCTCTATGTACTACCAGTATACCACAAACCACTATGTACTACCAGTATACCACAAACCTATATGTACTACCAGTATACCACAAACCTCTATGTACTACCAGTATACCACAAACCTCTATGTACTACCAGTATACCACAAACCTCTATGTACTACCAGTATACCACAAACCTCTATGTACTACCAGTATACCACAAACCTATATGTACTACCAGTACACCACAAACCTCTATGTACTACCAGTACCACAAACCTATATGTACTACCAGTATACCACAAACCTCTATGTACTACCAGTATACCACAAACCACTATGTACTACCAGTATACCACAAACCTCATGTACTACCGTATACCACAAACCTCTATGTACTACCAGTATACCACAAACCTCTATGTACTACCAGTATACCTCTATGTACTACCAGTATACCTCTATGTACTACCAGTATACCTATATGTACTACCAGTATACCACAAACCTCTATGTACTACCAGTATACCACAAACCTATATGTACTACCAGTATACCACAAACCTCTATGTACTACCAGTATACCACAAACCACTATGTACTACCAGTATACCTAAACCTCTATGTACTACCAGTATACCACAAACCTATATGTACTACCAGTATACCACAAACCTATATGTACTACCAGTATACCACAAACCTATATGTACTACCAGTATACCACAAACCTCTATGTACTACCAGTATACCACAAACCTATATGTACTACCAGTATACCACAAACCTCTATGTACTACCAGTATACCACAAACCTATATGTACTACCAGTATACCACAAACCTCTATGTACTACCAGTATACCACAAACCACTATGTACTACCAGTATACCACAAACCTCTATGTACTACCAGTATACCACAAACCTATATGTACTACCAGTATACCACAAACCTATATGTACTACCAGTATACCACAAACCTATATGTACTACCAGTATACCACAAACCTCTATGTACTACCAGTATACCACAAACCTATATGTACTACCAGTATACCACAAACCTCTATGTACTACCAGTATACCACAAACCTATATGTACTACCAGTATACCACAAACCTCTATGTACTACCAGTATACCACAAACCTCTATGTACTACCAGTATACCACAAACCTCTATGTACTACCAGTATACCACAAACCTCTATGTACTACCAGTATACCACAAACCTATATGTACTACCAGTACACCACAAACCTCTATGTACTACCAGTATACCACAAACCTATATGTACTACCAGTATACCACAAACCTCTATGTACTACCAGTATACCACAAACCACTATGTACTACCAGTATACCACAAACCTCTATGTACTACCAGTATACCACAAACCTCTATGTACTACCAGTATACCACAAACCTCTATGTACTACCAGTATACCTCTATGTACTACCAGTATACCTCTATGTACTACCAGTATACCTATATGTACTACCAGTATACCACAAACCTCTATGTACTACCAGTATACCACAAACCTATATGTACTACCAGTATACCACAAACCTATATGTACTACCAGTATACCACAAACCTCTATGTACTACCAGTATACCACAAACCTCTATGTACTACCAGTATACACAAACCAATATGTACTACCAGTATACCACAAACCTATATGTACTACCAGTATACCACAAACCTCTATGTACTACCAGTATACCACAAACTATATGTACTACCAGTATACCACAAACCTCTATGTACTACCAGTATACACAAACCTATATGTACTACAGTATACCACAAACCTCTATGTACTACCAGTATACCACAAACCTCTATGTACTACCAGTATACCACAAACACTATGTACTACCAGTATACCACAAACCTATATGTACTACCAGATACCACAAACCTCTATGTACTACCAGTACACCACAAACCTCTATGTACTACCAGTATACCACAAACCTATATGTACTACCAGTATACCACAAACCTCTATGTACTACCAGTATACCACAAACCAATATGTACTACCAGTACACCACAAACCTCTATGTACTACCAGTATACCACAAACCTATATGTACTACCAGTATACCACAAACCTCTATGTACTACCAGTATACCACAAACCACTATGTACTACCAGTATACCACAAACCTCTATGTACTACCAGTATACCACAAACCTATATGTACTACCAGTATACCACAAACCTATATGTACTACCAGTATACCACAAACCTATATGTACTACCAGTATACCACAAACCTATATGTACTACCAGTATACCACAAACCTCTATGTACTACCAGTATACCACAAACCTCTATGTATACCAGTATACCACAAACCTATATGTACTACCAGTATACCACAAACCTCTATGTACTACCAGTATACCACAAAACCTCTATGTACTACCAGTATACAACAAACCACTATGTACTACCAGTATACCACAAAACACTATGTACTACCAGTATACCACAAACCACTATGTACTAACAGTATACCAAAAACAACTATGTACTTACTACCAGTATACCACAAACCTATATGTACTACCAGTATACCACAAACCTATATGTACTACCAGTATACCACAAACCTCTATGTACTACCAGTATACCACAAACCTCTATGTACTACCAGTATACCACAAACCACTATGTACTACCAGTATACCACAAACCTCTATGTACTACCAGTATACCACAAACCTTGATGTACTACCAGTATACCACAAACCTCTATGTACTACCAGTATACCACAAGCCTATATGTACTACCAGTATACCACAAACCTCTATGTACTACCAGTATACCACAAACCTCTATGTACTACCAGTATACCACAAACCTCTATGTACTACCAGTATACCACAAACCTCTATGTACTACCAGTATACCACAAACCTATATGTACTACCAGTATACCACAAACCTCTATGTACTACCAGTATACCACAAACCACTATGTACTACCAGTATACCACAAACCTCTATGTACTACCAGTATACCACAAACCTATATGTACTACCAGTATACCACAAACCTCTATGTACTACCAGTATACCACAAACCACTATGTACTACCAGTATACCACAAACCTCTATGTACTACCAGTATACCATAAACCTCTATGTACTACCAGTATACCTCTATGTACTACCAGTATACCTCTATGTACTACCAGTATACCTATATGTACTACCAGTATACCACAAACCTCTATGTACTACCAGTATACCACAAACCTATATGTACTACTAGTATACCACAAACCTCTATGTACTACCAGTATACCACAAACCACTATGTACTACCAGTATACCACAAACCTCTATGTACTACCAGTATACCACAAACCTCTATGTATTACCAGTATACCACAAACCTTGATGTACTACCAGTATACCACAAACCTCTATGTACTACCAGTATACCACAAACCTATATGTACTACCAGTATACCACAAACCTCTATGTACTACCAGTATACCACAAACCTCTATGTACTACCAGTATACCACAAACCAAACACCAAACCACAAACCCAACACCAAACCACACTACCAGTATACCACAAACCTCTATGTACTACCAGTATACCACAAACCACTATGTACTACCAGTATACCACAAACCTATATGTACTACCAGTATACCACAAACCTCTATGTACTACCAGTATACCACAAACCTCTATGTACTACCAGTATACCACAAACCTCTATGTACTACCAGTATACCACAAACCTCTATGTACTACCAGTATACCACAAACCTATATGTACTACCAGTACACCACAAACCTCTATGTACTACCAGTATACCACAAACCTATATGTACTACCAGTATACCACAAACCTCTATGTACTACCAGTATACCACAAACCACTATGTACTACCAGTATACCACAAACCTCTATGTACTACCAGTATACCACAAACCGCTATGTACTACCAGTATACCACAAACCTATATGTACTACCAGTATACCACAAACCTATATGTACTACCAGTATACCACAAACCTATATGTACTACCAGTATACCACAAACCTATATGTACTACCAGTATACCACAAACCTCTATGTACTACCAGTATACCACAAACCTCTATGTACTACCAGTATACCACAAACCTATATGTACTACCAGTATACCACAAACCTCTATGTACTACCAGTATACCACAAACCTCTATGTACTACCAGTATACAACAAACCACTATGTACTACCAGTATACCACAAACCACTATGTACTACCAGTATACCACAAACCACTATGTACTACCAGTATACCAAAAACAACTATGTACTTACTACCAGTATACCACAAACCTCTATGTACTACCAGTATACCACAAACCTCTATGTACTACCAGTATACCACAAACCACTATGACTACTACCAGTATACCACAAACCTCTATGTACTACCAGTATACCACAAACCACTATGTACTACCAGTATACCACAAACCTCTATGTACTACCAGTATACCACAAACCGCTATGTACTACCAGTATACCACAAACCTATATGTACTACCAGTATACCACAAACCTATATGTACTACCAGTATACCACAAACCTATATGTACTACCAGTATACCACAAACCTCTATGTACTACCAGTATACCACAAACCTCTATGTACTACCAGTATACCACAAACCTCTATGTACTACCAGTATACCACAAACCTCTATGTACTACCAGTATACCACAAACCTCTATGTACTACCAGTATACCACAAACCACTATGTACTACCAGTATACCACAAACCACTATGTACTACCAGTATACCACAAACAACTATGTATACTACCAGTATACCACAAACCTCTATGTACTACCAGTATACCACAAACCTCTATGTACTACCAGTATACCACAAACCTCTATGTACTACCAGTATACCACAAACCACTATGTACTACCAGTATACCACAAACCACTATGTACTACCAGTATACCACAAACCACTATGTACTACCAGTATACCACAAACCACTATGTACTACCAGTATACAACAAACCACTATGTACTACCAGTATACTACAAACATCTATGTACTACCAGTATACCACAAACCACTATGTACTACCAGTATACCACAAACCACTATGTACTACCAGTATACCACAAACCACTATGTACTACCAGTATACTACAAACATCTATGTACTACCAGTATACCACAAACCACTATGTACTACCAGTATACCACAAACCACTATGTACTACCAGTATACCACAAACCTCTCCCTACATTATACCATAATCTCACAATTACACCCATAATATACAACAAACATGTTGTATATACTAGAAACTTGCCCCCTAATGCATGTATATCAAGACGACTCTGTACAAGACCCCAAACTTCTGGAGTCATCAATTTCAAAACAAAATGAGGGCAACTCATGATTTCAATGCATCAAAACCCACGAGTTTGGGTCAAATGATAGCCCTGAATTAGCGGCAATGATGCTTGCCAGACATGGCGCTAATTATGAGTACCTGGAGGTAGTGACAATGTTTTTAAGCAAATGTTGCCATACAGACAGTCAATTAAGTTAAAAGGGTGCATCGAGATTTACTGAATATGCTTTCACAAGTCACACACACTTATTTTAGTAGTCTTATGCCCAAATGTCATCATCATGATTTTGTAATGCTTACGAATCACAAAATGAATCACAGTATGTCCCATTATTTTTGCATTTTCATAAGTTTTGATTATTTTCTTTGGTCTTCAATCAGATGTGTTTTATATACGGTACAGATCCCGTGGATTTTGCTATTCCCACTCTACCAAGGTGGGAATATACTCAGAGTTGAAAAACGCGGTGGATGGATCATATTTGTCTGCGGGGGAGATGAACAAATATCGCAGACAACAAATATCGAATAACCCTGTGGTCCGTAGTGGAAGAAGAGGGTGTACATGAGGGAACCCTGCATACTGGTTCTTGCCGATATTTACCTGGATGGCGAAAAACGTGCATTTTAAAACAATAATGCACATGCAGTTTTGCATGTATAGCATTTTGGAAACAATATTCTTTAACGCCGTACGTATACTGTATATTGTACATGTATGCTATTGTTTAATTACAATTTTTTAATACATATAACTAAATGTATGATGTTCACCCGATTTAGCCATAAGCTCTTAAAATTTATAATTAGCGTCAAATATTGTTACAAAAATTGACGTGTGAATAAATGACTGATCCAAATTGCGCACCACTTGAATTCAAACGGTTTATTAAATTTGACAAATTCCTGGGATTAAATGAGTGAGAACCGTCAATTATAGAGCAAAGCCGAAACCTTTGACTTGCGAATAATACTCCATTGTTTCTTCAAATCACACATTGTTTTTGGGTACTATGATTGCAGTAATTAGCAAATATGCAAACATGCCAATTAGCCGGGGTTTATAAAAGCAGACCTTGTACGACTGATCTGTAGTCCAGTGGTTTACCGTTAACACGCTGGACTGGTAATCCAGGGATCACAAGTTCGATCCACCTTCTGACCATAATAAAATTAACAGTCTTTCAGATGGGACTTTAAACTGAGGTCTCGTGTCAGTGCTTTACACCGTGCACATAAAAGAACCAGAGAAGACTCTGGAATGGGTCACTGTCTGTATCATTGCACTACCCTCCAAAAATCTAAAATGACTAATCTCTTAAGGAGGCGTCGCTCATATGGGCAACCGGTAGCGACGATAAATAAACGTAAACACACAGGATTATAAGTCTGGATTATATTTCAAACTTGTCATCACATATGCCTTTGTTCATTGGCAAGTGTTCACATCTCCGAAAATACTATATTTTATGTTCGAATACGATCGATGTACATCCCTAATTTAAACTAAAAATTGTAACTGACCATTGCATAATGCCGTTACGATTCCTCATTTACTATGCACAATATTAAGTAATGTACATGTGTGTATAATCGACAATCTGACACGACACATTGCATCATACACGCAAATAGAACTGCCAGTCCGTATTTTCTGTGTTATGTCATTTTGACTGTGTCAAAAGCATCCCATGACACTTCTGAATTAGAAATGTCACACAAAGTTGAGAAATTATCAACAAAACATAAATATATTGTTGTTGCAAGTGTGGTCCTTGTAGCTGTTTGATATATGCTGCATCATTCTGTAGACAAGAATCCTTTGACGTGCCGACAGCCGATGTCATGATTACTAGTATTGTTCACAGGGATTCAAAGCAGATATAAATATCGTAAAATGTTACAATTTGTTGTCTGCAAATAGATGGCATACGTGACATTTGACACGTCTACATACATCGTCCAGTCTTCCAGGATAGATTTACAGCCATTCTGGTTGCTATACATGTATATAGATTTTCGGAAAATATTAATTAGTATTAATGTACGACGTAGAAACCTTGCTGCATATACATGTCGGAGATATAATTCCCCCCTTGGAATGCCTTACGCGCTGACGTAATAATCACCTTTGATTAGTGCATGTAAACCCCAGATACCACACACTTCAAAGATGATATTCCACGATCCAAAGCATTTTTATCAAATTAACATGTTTTATAATTTACCTATGCAACACTGAGCTAGCTTTTTTGTCCGTGGTGTTATAGCTGGGGGGGGCCGCAATATGGCGATAAGATAATCTTCTGCGGTGGTCATTTCATTATGTCCGCGGTGCGGGTGGCCGTTAGTGGCTTTTCTGACCACAGGGTCTTACGGATTTTGAAACGTCAGGGGACATGTAAAGAGGAAAATAATCCTCTTAATATCTGTTTTTACTGCCGATAGGGACTAATATATACGTATGTATGCTCCATTTATGTCAAACCCCTTGTGGGGACCCGTGTGCCCTTTCGAGAAGTATTTCAGGCGCACCCGGTAGAACCACCGACCTTCCGCAAGCAGCTGGATAGCTGTGTGCATCTGTGTGTTAGCAGCATAACTCAAAAAGTTGCGGATGCACGTTGATGATACTTTGTGGATATATAGAGGGTTGGCCCCATAGGAAGTGGGAATTTGGAAGATATCGACCAAGGCCTGTGGTCAGGGCAGTCACCCTAGTGTTTAAAATTTAAAATGACTGTACACAATCTTACATTGATCATAGCATTTGAAGTGATCCGGAACATGGTTGCTCTTTCGTTGATCACCTTTATCTTTCCTGGTATATCTGGTGACCCATCAAGCTGCTCCACTTCGGTCAATGACCGCTGTAGGGCGCTGCCATGTTTGCCAATGAGATCGTTACATGTGTTGAGGTCCTCGAGCTTGGAGTTGAGAGACTTGATAGTCGTCTGTATGTCTGTCTGTTGTTCATCCTCATCACTGTCTGTTAATGACAAAAAATTGTACAAAGTGTATTAGATGCACCAATACCCACTCGGAGCTACTGAATGAACGTTCTATTCTTAAACTTTATTTATTTTACAACAATTGCGAAGCAAATTTTAACAACTTATATTAATCATTCTCGTTGGCGCGGATGAAAGCGTATATGTGGTCATTCATGTGGGAGGAAACCGGAGTACCCGGAGAAAACCCATCTGTCCGATCTGGCGACCGCTGTACCATCTCACCGTACCGTACCATCTCACATACTTCCCGGTCAGAGGATCGAACCTGGGTTACATTGGTGAGAAGCGAGCGCGCTAACCACTGCGCTAATCGGACAGCCTTCTATTGCATAACCAGATGTTTAGTTTTGACAATACAAGGGCTGCAGCCAGAGATGATTATAATATACAGAGGACATTTAAACCCTGACTGCTGCAGCCAGAGATTCATTATTATAATATACAGAGGACATTTAAACCCTGACTTTGCTGCAGCCAGAGATGATTATAATATACAGAGGACATTTAAACCCTGACTTGTGAAAGGCCAGGAGTTTATGGCCCGCTGGAGTGCTTACAAGTGTGCCCTTAGGCAAGGCATTTAAATTCCACGTTGCCTCTTCTCTCTCCCTCGTGGTGATGGATTCCATCAGGAATACGGTCTCGAGAGTAATCAATATAAGTTCTAAGAACTTGCTTCGCAATTGAGCTAAAATAAAATTGTTTAAGCTAACCCTGACTAATATCCACATAGATACAGTGGTCATAAAATGAAAATATTGTACATTATAGCAGTATGTATGGAAACATTTACTAAAAACAGTACAATAAAAAAAAAGACACAAATAGGTAATATTAATGACTCTCTATTTAGGTTGTTTGCTCGTTTGTGGTGTTTAAAGTCACACCAACAGCTTAGATCATATGGCGACTCTCCAGCTAGTATTGGTGGAGGAAGACGCTGGTTTCCGCTCCCAGCAGTATATTAGGAACGGACAGGTACCCAGCTAGAACCACAGACTGTATGCAAGCCAGCTGATAGCTTCCTCACCCGACAGAATTTGACACACACAGTGGGATTCAAACCTACATGTACAACAGTGAACGGCAAAAAAGTCAATGACAGTAACCACTCGGCCACCTATCTACATCTAGGTGGGATTCAAACCTACATGTACAACAGTGAATGGCAAGAAAGTCAATGACAGTAACCACTTGGCCACCTATCTACACGTCAGTGGGATCCAAACCGACATGTACGACAGTGAACTGCAAGAAAGTCAATGACAGTAACCACCAGGCCACCTATCTACATCTAGGTTATATACTAGTTACTACATACTACACATTCCTACCTGGTTCTAACATCCGTATTGCATCTGCCTTGGCTAGCTCTAAAGCTGTCACCCATTTCTGTCTGTCAACTTCCGATGTAGCCTTCAGATGGAACGTATGATTTCCTCCGCTGGATATCACTATTGTACAAGAGTCTGCGGTGGTAATGAATGCTGTGGCCAGATTAATGGTTCCTCGGCAAGTGTGGGTCATTTCAGCTTGGTTGCTGAAAATGAAATTTAGAATTCTATTTAGCCCCGCCTTTTTGCTTTTAAGCTTCAACAGGTGAGTGCCTTCATGCGGACAGACCAATTGACGCCAGAACTCCTCCGCCCTTTACATCAATATACAAATGTATACTACCTGTTGAGGTCTTTGATCAAGCATAATTAGCTGTCAATCACAGTAAGCTAGAAAAATATTATAGGGGGTAACCCCCAAATCCCCACCTTCGGGGACCAAAATTCACCCTGCCTTTTTTCTGACCCACCATGCCCCTTTTTCCACTTGCATATATAATGTTTAGCTTCTATCCTTTCCTACTACTACTACAATCATTTCAGACTTTGGAAGATATGTTGTGATCGACTCAGATCGAATGGACGTACTCACAATTGATCAGCACTCAACCATTCAACATATGCCAATGACTGACACCTTAATCAAAGATCACTATAGAGAATCTTTACTTGATAGATGTGGCCTTGGTGCTAGTGATAGATGTGGCCTTGGTGCTAGTGATAGATGTGGCCTTGGTGCTAGTGATTGAACGCGAGTTGATAACAGCAACATGTAAGACCAGGGCCAGTATTTTTGGGAGAATTGATAATGCGCGCAATTAAAGAGTGGTTAATTATTAAAGAGTGGTTAATTATTAAGTTGTAGGAACTTGTTTTGCAATCAAGCTAAACTAAATTTGTATAAACTAACAGTTCAGGTTGCACAATAGTACGCTAGAATAGTACCAGTCGACAAATTCACCTGTTAAAATTGTTTGCGCCATTTAGTTTCAAGATCGATGCAAAATCTGACATCCCACAGAATAGACCGAAGAATCCATGTACGTTTCAGGGCATATATACGTGTGTAACTCACTTCACACACATTGATTAATATTGGCTACCTACATAGGTCGGCTTAGCCAGCCGAGGAAGACATGCACACGTTCATACAAGGGGTTCGACATAAATTTCATAAATTAATCTATACAAAATTGGCGATTGCCTTTAGAAGCCATTAACGAAAGGTCAATAGTGCGTTCTGTGTGTCTTCTTGATGATCAATAATTCATAGACCAGAAAATAAAATCAATTGGGGATGACATTCATCCAAAACAATATATATATGTGAATATATTCCCACCCACTCGTAATTCTGTGCAGGTGCATACCGGTAGTAAGAGAGCAGTCCATTTTGTAAGACAAACCAGCGTTTCTGGTACCCCTTAAGGTAATTGGTCCACTTATACAACCAGCCTTTGTATGTCGACATTTGCTGTTTTGCTTCAGCCATCCCTATTACCCAGCAATATTCGTTTTTTCCTAAATGTTCTGAATCATTTTTCCGTACTGACAGTCTACACGTCACAACCGGTAAAACTGTTCATCCGACTTCCGGTGACCTCCTTTTCCATTCAAGAACATAGTCCGTATTATTTTAGCTTGTCTGTATCAGCTGCACCAAACTTGTAAATAATATAAGTATGTGGGTTAATAACTATATTTTGTTCTGATAAATTCCGCGGAGTAATTAAGTGGTACACCTACAAGGAGCTGAACTATCTCCGCGCAAGTGTTTCTACTATATACCGGATCGGACCGTAACGGATAGAATTAAATCCAGGACTGGTAATCCAGGGATCTCAATAGAACGGGTTCTCAACAATCTGAGGACGGCTATGGCTGATCAGACTTAAACTCTATACAAAATTGCGAGTCGACAGTTTGCTGTCAAAGACCCAATGTCTCACAGCTGGTTTATTTGGGCTTTTGGAATTCTGGCGCTCTAAACCTAAAGTGTATTAACCAAGAAATTAGCCAGTTATAGATGGTGTGGATTTTCATGGAAATCATTTCTACATATAGATGGCCAATTTCTTGTCCAATACACATAAATATACATGTTAAACTATACCTTAATCTAAAATAATGTGGTCATACCTATCATATAACCTGGTCATACCTATACCTGGTCCCTAAACGGGGTCATACCTGTCCCAAACCGGGGTCACACCTGTCCCATATTCAACAAAACGTGGGACGTCCTTGATTCGCCTCCCTCAAAAGGTTCTTGGAAAAAAACAGTAAAGGACACCATAAATCAGTTCTGGATAGAAAAACTATTGGAAGATGCCAGATCAAAATCCTCTACAATACCTGAAAGCTAATGTCACGTTGCTAAAACTACAACCACTGGAAAAGTGCAGGATACAATAAAGTGAATATTAACAAAGCAGCGATCAAAGTGAAACTGTTGACGGGTACATATACTCTCCAAGCCGAGCGTGCAAGCTTCAATCAATATGAAGTTTCGGGTATGTGTCCGTTGTGACGTGTCATTCCGAAGCGGAGGATAGGAAACATTTCCTCCTGTACTGTGAAACCTCAACTCATATAAGAAATAGATTCTTTCCAAATATTGTGTCGTTGTTGAAGGAAGTCCGCATCTCCGATCCGGAAATAGTGAACATTATGGGTGATGGTGAAAATCATACTTGACTGTACTAGTGCCTGTGTTATTCCAAAACATATTCATTCCATGATGGAATCTATCACCAGGGGTCTGTGCTATGCACTGCACCAGTTCCGCTCGTCAACAATTCTGAACACATAACAAACTGTCCATAAGGAGAAATGTAATTAGTTAAAGGCGCATGCTCACTGTGTATATCCTCATGTCCAGTGTATATAAGTCTCGGTCATTTAGAGAAATAATGAACTCAATAGTACGTTAAGTCATTCGCTGTCGGGTCAGTAGGGTCTAAATCTATAACCCCATTCACCCACATTTTTTCAAGCCTATATCAACCGAATTAGAACATTATACGTGTGCGCGACGATTCTTCTAGGAACCACTACTACGTTTGCTGTCGGTGAACGGTTCTCCAGACATTGGAGGAAGCTACATACAAGAAGATCGCAGGTTCGATCCCCCGTCTGACCCTAATATAATTAACAATCTTTCAGATGGGACGTTAAACCGAGGTCTCGTGTCGTGATTTACACCGTGCACGTAAAAGAACCAGAGGAGATTCTGGAATGGGTCTCTGTCTGTATCATGCACTATCCTCCAAAATCTAAAATGACTAATCTCTTCAGGAGGCGTCGCTCATATGGGCAACCGGTAGCGACGATAAATAAACGTAAAAAAAACAAAACAAAAAGACAAGATACACCTCACATCCTTGCCCTACACATCATTCAACATTTCCTTCAAAATGAAAGCATTCGCTATTGACAGACAGCGTGTCCTACCTCAGGACACTAACACACACAAGGCCATCGGACAAGGTGTTATCTCAGCATGTTTATTGAACGAGAGCGTAGCGGATATCAAGCCAGCCCTCACACTAGTCTTTCAGACTACTCTTGCACCAATGTACAGTACCAGAAGGTCAATCAGGCAATCGGCATGCCCATCTTCAAAAGATGCGACACACAGTTCCATGCCAATCATAGTACTATCTCCCTCATCCCTGCCTGCTGCAAAGTTATAAAGAATGTAGCCCAAATCCAAATAATGCAGCACCTTAATTGAAGCACACACCTCAATTTCCTATCAACAATTATGATTAACCCTTTCCCACATAGAAGCACCTCTTGATGACATTACCAATACGGTATACATTGACATTATAGTAGTCAAACCAATGTTCATAATATAGGCCAGAATCTCATGTAGTCCCAGCAATATCTATGGAGGCAGGATAGATATGGCGACTACTTAGCCACTGCATGATAGCTAAGTGACTGTCGTTTGTATGGAGATATAATAGTATATTAACCTAATTATCTATGAAGGAAAGGGTTAACATGGAATCCAGAAGAGGTATTACGATAGCCAGCCCATCCCGAATACCTGACCTTACCGTTGAGCTTGCCGAAAGATAACAACTTGGTGCTGTAGTTCTAAGACTTGAGTGCATGCCCTATGTTCACCACTACACGCGTCTCTCTCCAATAATGTGTTCCAGATACATTTGATGATGATTCCATTTATTTACCCTCGCCGCCAGTAAACCATATGGGCGAGCAGACACATTTGAGCAGATGGATAACTTATATCGTACATGATTCATCAGGTCATTGTCGATGTTCTCTCTTCCTCCTACGCTGTTACTGGCCCAACCCATTTGCTAATTATGTATTGGTTATACGATTGTTATTGTTATATACATGTATATAGAGCAATAAAATATTATCAAATCAAGCAGCTGGAGCCACTCAAAACAGTAATTGGATCCGTTATTACTTTTTTAGCACACAACTTTGCACATATTTTCTTCACTTGTAATACAACCTGAAAGGATACTAATTGGTCGCAGTATGACAGCTTGCTTGTCACATTCCACATATAGTTTGTGTTCATTCTTTTTTTTGTTTAAATTAATAAAATGCTAAATATGCACTAGTGGGTGATAGTTATTATAAGTATTGTTGACGTTTTGTGTTGTTTGATTTTCTGGGACTACTTACCACGGCGTATGGATACATCTTACTGATTTCCTAGAGATGTAATAAGGCTCAATAGTATACACTTTGGTTGGCTATACCTGCCTATGAAAACGTATCCAGAGATTTCGCAAGGGATTTGACAAGTGGTAATGTGGTGATTTCATTAAACAGGGTGAGAAAGACATATGTATACATACAAGCTGGCACTCTTATTTTATTACAAATAAATTTCTTAGTCATAAAACAAGTATGGTTTATTATAAAGTCATAAATGTCTTAGAAAATGAACAAACATACAAAACAATGCTTTTAATAGCAAATCTAAATGTTTCTCTCTATCATGTTGCAGTTCAACTGTATCGACTAATGTCTCCGATACAAAGCTTAAAGCGATTCTACATCGGTGAAAACGCAAATGTCTGCAGAATGTAATTTCCTATTATATGGTATAATTTTTACCCCAAATATTTGCCTCAAAAACTGAGTATTTCAACAAATAAACAAGCGTCGTATACATGGTTTGTTGACATAACAAAATAATGTAAATAGGGTCAACATTCATGCGTAATACAAATCGTTTATCCTGAATAACACAAGTTATCATAATGATTTTGTGCAAACGTCATTTCAGGAGCGTGCATGACTGTTATATGAAATCCTACTTTCACCTTTGAAAGTTTGTAGACAACAAAAACACAGTTTATTGGTTCAATATTAGTGTTCGAATATATTCGGAAGAATGTGTAGTAGCAATGCTTTTATACATGAACAAATGCATATATTTGGCTTTTTGTGATGTAATGTCACTTTAATGGTACCTTTTTGCGATGTAATGTCGCTTTAATGGAACCCTGAACAATATCAGTAATACAACTGTACGTCCCGGATTCTCCGGGCACATTCTGCACAGTGCTTTCGTGGTCTAATGGGGCATTACCCATTTTTTTAATACAAGAAATAAAACAGAGTAGTCTAATTAGTATAAGTCTTGAATAAACATTTTTTTCACTCCCATTTAGACTATGAAAGCACTGTTACTGAATTATTCTATTGTGACATTATGAGTGATACACCATGGGACTTTAAATGCTCTTCAGGCTAAATGATAGTTAAGATGTCCATATATAGAAGTGCACAATTGGGTATCGTCCTGTCTCTCTGCATGTAGTCTAAAGTAATGTTAATAAGTGGGCGGGAATATTGGTTGTTAACTTGGGAAGATCTGAGATAGAGAGGGAGTCTGGATAGAGTGGGATAGGAGTTAGCTGGACGCTGAGAGCTGGGATAGAGGGGAGGCTGGATACAGCGAGCTAGGAGTTAGCTGGATGCTGAGATAGAGAGGAGAGTCTGGATACAGTGGGATAGGAGTTAGCTGGACGCTGAGAGCTGAGATAGAGGGGAGTCTGGATACAGTGGGCTAGGAGTTAGTTGGACACTGAGAGCTGAGATAGAGAGGGGAGTCTGGATACAGTGGGCTAGGAGTTAGTTGGACACTGAGAGCTGAGATAGAGAGGGGAGTCTGGATACAGTGGGCTAGGAGTTAGCTGAACACTGAGATAGAGCGGGGAGTCTGGATACAGCGGGCTAGGAGTTAGCTGAACACTGAGATAGAGCGGGGAGTCTGGATACAGCGGGCTAGGAGTTAGTTGGACGCTGAGAGCTGGGATGCGTAGTAATACGATCCTAATATGTAACGTAAACCAGACCAGAAATGGAAGACTGAAGCCTGTGAGAGAAACACGTTGTTAGCATAATAATCATAAGAAATACTTTATGTAACGCGGAGACTTTGATACTATTTGATGTAAAGTGTTATATTGTGTGGAACTTGTTGTAATTATATGAGAGTAAAACTGTTGTTATACATCAACGGCTTGTGTTATGAACTAGAACTAGATCACCGAACGTAGGCCCTGGGTTGATAATGTTACACTACTGGCATGACACAGTTTGCAGAAATACCAGTTCAGTCAGTTATCACCACAAATACATGTATACAGAAATCATAGTGCAGCTGCCACTTTGAGACCATGCGCTTCTCAGGGCCAAAGCTAGAGGGTGATTTTGGGAGAAATAATCTCACCGGGCCGTCTGCTCTCTCAATAATTTGAGCTCGAGGAGAAGTTTTAATTTCTGGAGAATATCTATAGAGAACCTCGGCTGAATGAATAAGTGTGTTTTACGTTTATTTATCGTCGCTACCTGTTGCCCATATGAGCGCCTCCTGAAGAGATTAGTCATTTTAGATTTTTGGAGGATAGTGCAATGATACAGACAGAGACCCATTCCAGAGTCTCCTCTGGTTCTTTTACGTGCACGGTGTACAGCATCGACACAAGACTTCGGTTTAACGTCCCATCTGAAAGACTGTTAATTTTATTAGGGTCAGACGGGGGGATTGAACCTGCGATCCATGGATTACCAGTCCAGCGTATTACAACTGGACTACAGATCTGTCTGTATTTAATACATTATTCGAGACAGTCACTTTAAACACCTGCGATCCCTGGATTACCAGTCCAATAAACTTGATTGTTGTGTACATATAATTTCCCTCTATCTTGAAGTGTTCAGCTCTAGCTCCAGGTTGAGCCATCACAAGTAACTATTAACCCTTTCAACACCAAGTAACTGTCATGGACTGGTCCATGATATTTTTAGACTAATAAATTAATAAGAAAATTACATTTCACATTACAGTTCATTTATCAAAATGGGTCATTTTGTCTAAAAATAGTAATATATGACTGGCAAAAAGTGCAGATCTTAATTAGATGGCTTGTCAGAAACCGGCTCATCTGGATCTACACTTTTTTGTAAGCCTATTTAGAGGTATGTGGTGTTGAACGGAATAAATACAGAATCTCTTCAGTGGAGCAGACATTAAAATAGAATATAACTAACCATCTTGTTAAAGGTATATGGTGAGCTAAGACGTTTAGTAACCAAATGTAACTTTCTTCTTAAAGCGACACTACATCAGTGAAAATGCAATTTATACAACATGTAATTTCCTATTATATGGTATAATATTTTTCCAAATACATGTATTTGCCTCAAAAACTGAGTATTTCAACAAATAAACAAACGTCGTATACGCGGTTTGTTAACATAATAAAATAATACAAATAGGGTCGACATTCATGCGTAATACAACGTGTTTATCCTGAATAACACAAGATCTGGTACATATTTACCGTGATATCTCACATTTGTGCTTAATCTTAGTTAAATTATCTCTAAACGAAAGTACAGTGAAATCCCTCTAAACCGAACGGCTTCCGGACCGGAAGAGAAGTTCGGTTTGGAGGGGTTTTCGGTTTAGAAGGGTTTTCGGATGAGGGGGGGGGGGGAGATTAAGTTTTGAACAAATGTCTGTATGAATACAGGAATAACAAGAAATGACACTAAAATTACTTTTAATAATAAAAATATATATGTGTATGTATACGTCAGCATGGTATATAGCATGTTACTGCACAATAAAATGATCCATTAAAGTTTGTTTCTGCTTACAGCGCATGTTTACTAGCTTCTTTTCAGTCATTGACTGCAAATGTTGGGCCATTCACATCTAATTAGATCGTATTAAAACTAATTACTCAAACATGAAAAGAGATTAACAAACCTGCAATTGCAAAGGACATAATTAAATAGTGTCCAGTCGTAATCCATTTGAAAACAACGTAATTAAAACAAATTTTCAGCATCATTGGTTTTTATCACGCCTTTATGTTCTCACAACACCACGTCGGATGTAAACAATACGGGTAAAACACCAATATGTCGACTGATTAATTGACTTATGAAAACACGGAAGGTGTTTCAGGTGAGACAAAGGTTGTTCCGGATTTTACGCCACTGGCTGTTCGGTTTTCAGGGGTAATTTGCAATAGAAATGTGCACAAATGGTCCCGAAAACTTGTCCGGTATTCAGAAAAGAGAGGTTCCGGTTTAGAGAGGTTTTTTTACCATGAACAAAGTTGGGAAAATATCGGGACCACGAAAATTGTCCGGTTTGGAGGGAATTCCGATTTAGAGGATTTCCGGTTTTGAGGGGTTTCACTGTATCGCATGTTTAGTTATTGACTCCAATGACAAGCAACAAACGTCAATTCAGGAGCATGGATGACTGTTATATGAAATCCTACTGTCACTTTTGAAAGTTTGTACACCACAAAAACACTGTTTATTGATTCAATGTTAGTGTTCGAAATGTATTCAGAAGAATGTGTAGTAGCAATGCATTTATAAGTGAACAAATGCATTTTATTTCCTTTTTGCGATGTAATGTCTCTTTAACTCTTTGCACGTGAAAATAACAATCAAATATGACGACACAATTCTAATGAAATTCCAGGACATATTTTGTAACGACACAATTCTAATGAAATTCCAGGACATATTTTGTAACGACACAATTCTAATGAAATTCCAGGACATACTTCCAGAGTTTTCAGTTACAAAATAAGAAAAACACATAAATGAATTGTGGTCTGCTACAATTATTTGAACTTTTATAGCCTTTATTTTACCCAGCATGCAAAGAGTTAAACACCAGTTTCTACATATTTCTTTGTCACTCCAGTTGTCACTGTTTGTGGAGCGTATGTTTGTCACTACAGTTGTCACTGTTTGTGGAGCGTATGTTCGTCACTCCAGTTGTTACTGTTTGTGGAGCATATGTTTGTCACTCCAGTTGTTACTGTTTGTGGAGTGTACGTTTGTCACTGTTTGTGGAGCGTACATTTATTACTAGAACTGTCTTATTTGATCACAAATATGGTTGAAGTTCCTGCAATATAAAACAGAACAAATATACTGAACATTACTGATGTCATTGAAAGTTTATGCTTGACCAGTACAGCTCTGACTTGTAGCTTTTCTCCCATCTCAAACAGTCTCAAGCTTGCTGGTTGGTTGAGGCCAGCTCTGGAGGTTATAAAACGTTTCTCCAATCTCAAGTCTTTCAGATGGGACATTAAACCGGGGTCTCGTGTCAGTGTTTTACACCGTGCACGTAAAAGAACCAGAGGAGACTCTGGAATGGGTATCTGTCTGTATCATTGCACTATCCTCCAAAAATCTAAATTACTAATCTCTTCAGGAGGCGTCAGTAGCGACGATAAATAAACGTAAAACATACACAAAACTCAGTCTCAATCGACTGATTGGTTCAGCTAATAGTAACACTCGGAATCAATCAGACCACTTGAGCTTGACCTCGGGGCCAGGGCTCTTTCTAGTTCAGAATTTTTGGGAGGAGTGAGAAAATGAGTGATTGCGTCTAAGATATTGCGTTTAAAATATCTTTTAAAGAGAATGGCCAAGACAGTTTATAGACAAACAGAGTTCCTACAAATTGGCACAGTATAAGAGTATTTCTTTTGTTAAAAACAACCAATCTTATGCTCGCCCATATGGTTCACCGGAGGCGAGGGTGATTAAGCTCAATCATCATCATCATCATCATCATCATCATCATCATCATCATCATCAAAACAACCAATCAAGAACGATCGGTTTAATTTTTCACTTCTACAACCCATGGTAGATCATTTTATGTAACAACAAATTACAAACAAATAAGCTTTGGAAATATAACAGCCGTTGTGTCAACTAACCTGGCATGGTGGGGCTTATTTTTCTGTGTCCGACATTTGGAGCCCCAGTAGCAATCTGGTCTATTCAATGCTTTTTCTGAAATGTTAAAGGGACAAGTTTTTGTTCAGAAATATGTAGAACTATCAGTGAATGTAAGATACATGTAGTTTATACAAATTTATTTTAGCTTGATTGATTGCGAAACAAGTTCTTATAATTTATATTTAACTCTCGAGACCTCATTCCTAATGGAATCCATTGCCACGAGGGAGAGAGAAGAGGCAACATCGAAATTAAATGCCTTGCCTAAGGGCACAATCGTAATGGCTCCAGCGGGGCTCAAACTCCGGACCTTTCGCACCTGAAGCAAACGCGCTTCAACTGCGCTATCACGACTTCCACAAAGATACATGTAGAACAGCACTGATAATATTGATGGTCTATATTCAAATTAGCTGTCCGCTTAGCAAAGCTGTTAACATGCTTACTTCTAACCAATGTAACCTGGGTCCGATCCTCGGACAGGGAGGCATGTGAGATGGTATGCTGGTCGCTAGATCGGACAGGTGGGATTTCTCCTGGTACTCCCATTAGCTTTCATTAGTGCCAATGAGAGTGATTAATACAACGTAGATAAAGCTTGTTTCGCAATCGTTGTAAAAAATAAATCAAGTTTATGCTTCATGTTTCAAGTATAACTTAGTCTAGACAAATTTATTTTAGCTCGATTACGAAACAAGTTCTTATGACTTATATTAATCACTCTCGAGACCTCATTCCTGATGGAATCCATCACCATGAGAGAGGAGGCAATGTGGAATTTAAGTGCATTGCCAAAAGGCACAATCGAAATGGCCCCAGCTGGGCGCGAACTACGGGCCTTTCGTACCTGAAGCTAACGCGCTACCACTGCGCTATCACGACTTGAAAGGATATAAAGCTGCAAAGCGACGACTGAGGCACATGTATCAATCACATTTACACACATTACCAAGTTTCATTTTGACAGCTTTCAACCTCTGGAATATAGTAGCAGTATGCCCTACAAGAACACCGTCACCCAACCATACCATCATTGAAACTGTCTCAGTTCAAGGGTCAAAACTGTATCAGTTAATGGGCCATAATCCTGTCTCAGTCCAAGGACTACAACACTGTTTCAGTTCAAGGGCCATAATCCTGTCTCAGTCCAAGGACTACAACCCTGTCTCAGTTCAAGGATATCTCATACATTATATCTCAGTTCAAGGGCCATAATCCTGTCTCAGTCCAAGGACTACAATGCTGTTTCAGTTCAAGGGCCATAATCCTGTCTCAGTCCAAGGACTACAACGCTGTTTCAGTTCAAGGGCCATAATCCTGTCTCAGTCCAAGGACTACAACGCTGTTTCAGTTCAAGGGCCATAATCCTGTCTCAGTCCAAGGACTACAACGCTGTTTCAGTTCAAGGGCCATAATCCTGTCTCAGTCCAAGGACTACAACGCTGTTTCAGTTCAAGGGCCATAATCCTGTCTCAGTCCAAGGACTACAACGCTGTTTCAGTTCAAGGGCCATAATCCTGTCTCAGTCCAAGGACTACAACGCTGTTTCAGTTCAAGGGCCATAATCCTGTCTCAGTCCAAGGACTACAACACTGTTTCAGATCAAGGATACCTCATACATTATATCTCAGTTCATGGGCCATAATCCTGTCTCAGTCCAAGGACTACAACCCTGTCTCAGTCCAAGGACTACAATCCTGTCTCAGTCCAAGGACTACAACACTGTTTCAGATCAAGGATATCTCATACATTATATCTCAGTTCATGGGTCATAATTGTGTGTCAGTTAAATCGTCATAACTGTGGATCATTTCAAGGGCCATAATTCTGTATCAGTTCAAGGGTAATAATTCTGTATCTCAGTTCAAAGTCCATAACTGTCTCAGTTCAAAGTCCATAACTGTCTCAGTTCAAAGTCCATAACTGTCTCAGTTCTAAGTCCATAACTGTCTCAGTTCAAAGTCCATAACTGTCTCAGTTCAAGGTTCCATAACTGTGTCTCAGTTCAAGGTTCCATAACTGTGTATCAGTTCAATGTTCCATAACTGTGTCTCAGTTCAAGGTTCCATAACTGTGTCTCAGTTCAAGGGCCATAACTGTGTCTCAGTTCAAGGTTCCATAACTGTGTCTCAGTTCAAGGGCCATAACTGTGTCTCAGTTCAAGGTTCCATAACCAAGCAATCACCAATATATATATCTTGTCACAATGTGTGAACAAAATCCATCAAAAACAAACCTGGCAGTTCCTCGCGCTTCCACGTTTTTCTGTATTGGAATGCCAATTGTTTAAAATATTTCAGGCCACAAGCGTAACATACTGGCATATTAGTAGCCATTTGGTGGTTTCCCGGGGCTGAAAAAAATAACAGAGAACCAGATAATATCCTTCAGAATGTCCACTTTAAGCATGACGCTGCATGCTGATCAGGATCTATGTTGTTTGCTACATAGCCAAATGTCTTAGCAAGATCATCTAAATAGCAAACAGCATAGAGCCTGATCAGACAGCACGTTCTGTGGTGGCTGATCTGGCTCTATGTTCTTTGCAAATACTGTTTGAACGGTATCCAGAATCAAATGGGTTAAGAATAAAACATGGTTTGGAGTTCTGATGTGTTACAATTAACCACACAGGCTGCAGGCTTTAACGCAAATAGCAATATTATTTCTTTATTTAAGATGATTTCAGGAATGATAGTCCAGTCATATATATAAATGCACATCAGTTGTACCTAACCTACAATGTTAGCTTCCTACAGGTTATACAAATTTATTTTAGCTTGATTGAGTTCTTACAACTTATATTTAATCATTCTCGAGACCTCATTCCTGATGGAATTCATCGCCACGAGGGAGAGAGAAGAGGCAATGTGGAAGAATGCGAACTCTGAACCTTTCGTACCTGGCAAAATATAACTTGGTTTATAGTATACCTGTTACAAAAAGGAATGTACCAGTGTCTGCCTGCAAACAACATTCATGTAACACATCCTTCACTGATAAACCTTTACTATCTATGTAATCCTGTAAAATAAAAATAGAACAAGAGTTACCAAGGTGATGAACCTAATGAAATGAACAGTCTTTCAGATGGGACTTTAAACCGAGGTCTCGTGCCGGTGCTTTATTTATCGTCACCAACGACGAGAATCTGATGAACAGGGACTAACCTAGCCTGGGTTCCAGTCTGTCGATTTTTAACTTCTGGCAAAATGACATGATCAGAAACTCAATACGGCCCAATTAATAGTCTCGGTGTTAAAATATATTTATTTGACTGACCAGGCAAAATATATGGACGCCTGTTCCCAGGCTAGGACTAACCTAGTCAGCATAAACTTATTTACTTTATACTTTCCAATGTAATATAGAGAAATGTATGAGTCGAATAAAATGTGTTATTCCACTGGTTGAAATGAGTGGAAAACACATTTGATTTCTCACTGCTTTGCACGTGTGGTACCTAGCCGCTGCACGTGTGGTACCTAGCCTTGTGGTACCTAGCCGCTGCATGTGTGGTACCTAGCCTTGTGGTACCTAGCCGCTGCACGTGTGGTACCTAGCCGCTGCATGTGTGGTACCTAGCCGCTGCACGTGTGGTACCTAGCCTTGTGGTACCTAGCCGCTGCACGTGTGGTACCTAGCCGCTGCACGTGTGGTACCTAGCCTTGTGGTACCTAGCCGCTGCACGTGTGGTACCTAGCCTTGTGGTACCTAGCCGCTGCACGTGTGGTACCTAGCCTTGTGGTACCTAGCCGCTGCACGTGTGGTACCTAGCCTTGTGGTACCTAGCCGCTGCACGTGTGGTACCTAGCCGCTGCACGTGTGGTACCTAGCCTTGTGGTACCTAGCCGCTGCACGTGTGGTACCTAGCCTTGTGGTACCTAGCCGCTGCACGTGTGGTACCTAGCCTTGTGGTACCTAGCCGCTGCATGTGTGGTACCTAGCCTTGTGGTACCTAGCCGCTGCACGTGTGGTACCTAGCCTTGTGGTACCTAGCAGCTGCATGTGTGGTACCTAGCCTTGTGGTACCTAGCCGCTGCATGCTGAAATGTTGTCATTTGTGTGTTTTACGTTTATTTATCGTCGCTACCGGTTGCCCATATGAGCGATGCCTCCTGAAGAGATTAGTCTTTTTAGATTTTTGGAGGATAGTGCAATGATACAGACAGAGATACATTCCAGAATCTCCTCTGGTTCTTTTACGTGCACAGTGTACAGCATCGACACGAGACCTTGGATAAATGAAGTCGATAGAAGACGAGGTATTTACTACGTATCTGTACATAGACAGATGAGAAATAGATAAGACACAATGATCATGCATCACATTCTGCCTTAGCCTCGGCATTAAATGGAAAATAGGTTCAACTTGTACTTGTGCCTTTCCTTCTGCTACGATTGTTCAAAAACACATTTAACCCTTTCCCTCATAGAAGCACCTCTTGACGCCATCCCTCATAGAAGCACCTCTTGACTCCATCCCTCATAGAAGCACCTCTTGACTCCATCCCTCATAGAAGCACCTCTTAACTCCATCCCTCATAGAAGCACCTCTTGACTCCATCCCTCATAGAAACACCTCTTGACGCCATCCCTCATAGAAGCACCTCTTGACTCCATCCCTCATAGAAGCACCTCTTGACGCCATCCCTCATAGAAGCACCTCTTGACGCCATCCCTCATAGAAGCACCTCTTGACGCCATCCCTCATAGAAGCACCTCTTGACGCCATTACCAATACAATATACATTGACAATGTAGTAGCCAACCAATGTTCATAATGCAGGCCAGGCCCTGAGGTTATAAAACATTTCTCAGATTTCAAGTGATCTGATTGGTTGATTCTGAGTGTTACTGTCAGCTGAACCAATCAGACGATTGAGAATGAGTTTTGAGATTGGAGAAAAGTTTCATAACTTCCAGGCCAGAATCTCATATAGTCCCAGTAATATAGTATATCAACCTAAATCTATGCAGTCCCAGTAAAATATATGGTGGTGGGATAGATATGGCGACTACTTATCCACTGCATGATAGCTAAATGGCTGTTGCTTGTATGGAGATATAATGGTATATTAACCTATATCTCTATGTAGTCCCAGTAATATCTATGGTGGTGGGATAGATATGGCGACTACTTATCCACTGCATGATAGCTAAATGGCTGTCGTTTGTATGGAGATATAATGGTATATTAACCTATATCTCTATGTAGTCCCAGTAATATCTATGGTGGTGGGATAGATATGGCGACTACTTATCCACTGCATGATAGCTAAATGGCTGTCATTTGTATGGAGATATAGTAGTATATTAACCTAAATCTCTATGTAGTTCCAGTAATATCTATGGAGGTGGGATAGATATGGCAACTACTCATCCACTGCATGATAGCTAAATGGCTGTTGCTTGTATGGAGATATAATAGTATATTAACCTATATCTCTATGTAGTCCCAGTAATATCTATGGTGGTGGGATAGATATGGCGACTACTCATCCACTGCATGATAGCTAAATGGCTGTCGCTTGTATGGAGATATAATGGTATATTAACCTATATCTCTATGTAGTCCCAGTAATATCTATGGAGGTGGGATAGATATGGCGACTACTTATCCACTGCATGATAGCTAAATGGCTGTCGTTTGTATGGAGATATAATGGTATATTAACCTATATCTCTATGTAGTTCCAGTAATATCTATGGAGGTGGGATAGATATGGCGACTACTTATCCACTGCATGATAGCTAAATGGCTGTCGTTTGTATGGAGATATAATAGTATATTAACCTAAATCTCTATGAAGGAAAGGGTTAAATGGCTGTCATTTGTATGGAGATATAATAGTATATTAACCTAAATCTCTATGAAGGAAAGGGTTAAATGGCTGTCGTTTGTATGGAGATATAATAGTATATTAACCTAAATCTCTATGAAGGAAAGGGTTAAATGGCTGTCGTTTGTATGGAGATATAATAGTATATTAACCTAAATCTCTATGAAGGAAAGGGTTAAATGGCTGTCATTTGTATGGAGATATAATAGTATATTACCCTAAATCTCTATGAAGGAAAGGGTTAAATGGCTGTCGTTTGTATGGAGATATAATAGTATATTAACCTAAATCTCTATGAAGGAAAGGGTTAAATGGCTGTCATTTATATGGAGATATAATAGTATATTAAACTAAATCTCTATGAAGGAAAGGGTTAAATGGCTGTCGTTTATATGGAGATATAATAGTATATTAACCTAAATCTCTATGAAGGAAAGGGTAAGCAACATTACCTTAAATATTTCCGATTCAAACTGATTGTCCAGAATCAACCCAGCCAGTGCTTTCCTACCAAAGTTCATTTCTGAGAGAAGAAGAAATGGTTGAAACTGAGTAATACAACAGGGTCCTGGTACCCTTAAATGGCCCACCAGGCTATCCCATGTTTCACTGACAATCTGTCATGCTAATGCAAGAATGCTGCAGAGCATAGAAGCTGTTCCTATAACCTGACCTAGTAAACTAGGTTAGTTTAAACTTATTTCATTTTTCAATTATTTACAGCAACACATGACAATAATACAAAATAAAGGATAAGAATAAAATACTAAGTGTTGGTTACACATAGTTACGTTATATTTCACTGGTTGAGAAGGTTACATCAAAATTAGAAAACAATAGTGCTAATAATTTGGAGTATTTCGTGTGTGTGTGTTTTACGTTTATTTATCGTCGCTACCGGTTGCCCATATGAGCGACGCCTCCTGAAGAGATTAGTCATTTTAGATTTTGGAGGATAGTGTATGATACAGACAGAGATCCATTCCAGAGTCTCCTCTGGTTCTTTTATGTGCACGGTGTAAAGCACCGACACGAGACCTCGGTTTAATGTCCCATCTGAAAGACTGTTAATTTTATTAGGGTCAGACGGGGATCAAACCTGCGATCCCTGGATTACCAGTCCAGCGTGTTACCACCGGACTACAGAGTATTTCTGTATATGAACATGAATAAATACCTAAAGTTTAAACAGTTGTTCTAACAACTTATATTAATCATTCTTGTTGGCGCAGGTGAAAGCGTAAATGTGGTCATTTGTGTAGGAGGAAATCGGAGTACCCGGAGAAAACCCACCTGTCCGATCTGGCAACCACAGTAGCATCTCACATACTTCCCGGTCCGAGGATCGAACCCGGGTTGCATTGGTGAGAAGCGAGCGCACTAACCACTGTGCTAATCAGACAGCCTAGATACCTAGAGATTGTTTCTTTGAAGAAAAAAAACGTATGTCTCCCCACTCACTGTTGCTTCAGTGGAGTAATAAAAGCATGTACGTTAAATATATGAATTTATTGCAATAGATAATCATAATTATGTAGTGTTATGAAATTTTGGAAATGAAGCATGGCTGACAAGCTTTATGTTATAAAACTGTTGAAATGGTCGTAAATCTGGCAGAAGTGATTCAACCATTACCTGAGTACAATATGCATACTGTGTCTGCCAAGATTGGTAAAAAAAGCAAAAAAGTGTTTTCAAGGGGTTATGGAGGATTGTGTCATAGAAATGTCCAAATGGCCGTAATTCACAATAAACCATCTAACCGGAACCGGTTTACAATTCTGCAGAACTAGATATGATACTGATGATTGCCACCAAGTTTGGTGAAATTCCAAGAAGCGGTTATGAAGAACATGCACGGACAAGCTTTGTGTCATAAAATTATTCTATTGGCCGTGAATCCGTAAAAATCATCCTATAGAACGGGGTTACAATTATGCACAACTATATATCATACCGATGCTTCCTGCCAACAAGGGGTTATAGAGAACATTTGCAGACAAGCTTTGTTTCATAAAAAATTTCAATTTGCTGTAAATCTGCCAATAATCATCCAGCCGGAACAGGGTTACAATTACTTCATACCGATGATTCTTGCCAAGATTGGTGAAAATCCAACAAAGGGAGAACATGCACGGACATGGTAAAGCGAACTGACGGATAGACACCTCATGATATAAATCATGCAACTGTTCACACCTCATGATATAAATCATGCAACTGTTCACACCTCATGATATAAATCATGCAACTGTTCACACCTCATGATATAAATCATCAACTGTTCACACCTCATGATATAAATCATGCATCTGTTCACACCTCATGATATAAATCATGCATCTGTTCACACTTCATGATATAAATCATGCATCTGTTCACACCTCATGATATAAATCATGCATCTGTTCACACCTCATGATATAAATCATGCATCTGTTCACACCCATGATATAAATCATGCATCTGTTCACACCTCATGATATAAATCGATCAACTGTTCACACCTCATGATATAAATCGATCAACTGTTCACACCTCATGATGTAAATCGATCAACTGTTCACACCTCATGATATAAATCGATCAACTGTTCACACCTCATGATATAAATCGATCAACTGTTCACACCTCATGATATAAATCATGCATTTGTTCACACCTCATGATCTGCATGGAATATTCCTTTGTGCTTGAATCGTCATCATTTTTTTAAAAATGTGATTTAATAGCAATTTATTGAAATTGAAAATTGAAAGCTGTTTTTTTTATATATTCGAATACGATATTAATATTCAGAATATTCAGATGTTCAAACGAATATTCGAAAATTCATTGCCATTCTATATATGAAACACATTACCTCTGAATATATTTAAGCAGCCGAGGCAGTCGCCCTTTCTACAACCCCAGTAAGAGTGGCAGTACGCTCTGTAACACAAACCACCTGTAAGGAAGAACCAGTCACAGAACATGCAATATAAATACAATGTACACAGGTACAGTTAACACTACATATGTACTACATATGATTCGTACATTCCTTCCAGGTATTTCTCGGAAATACGATGATGGCATTGGACGGTATCAAATTAAACGTTTTTCCTTTAAGTTGACAAATTAACGTAGTTGTGACGCAGGTCATCTGATTAACGATTGTTTTCATGATGCTATACAGACCAAATTTGGAAAAATTCCTAATATTGGTTCATGATAATATGCTGCTAAAAGGCCTTTTGACCTAGTGATCTATTTATTGACCCCATTTTTTGTTTATACAAATTTATTTTAGCTCGATTGTGAAACAAGTTCTTACAACTTATATTAATCACTCTCGAGACCTCATTCCTGATGGAATCCATCGCCACGAGGGAGAGAGAAGAGGCAACGTGGAAATTAAAAGCCTTGTTGAAGGGCACAATCGTAATGGCTCCAGCGGGGCTCAAACTCCGGACCTTTCGCACCTGAAACGAACACGCATCCACGGCGCTATCACTACTTCCACATTTGAACATGGTAGAGCCTATTGTAAGTAAGCTACGTTGTATATACCAAGTTTGACAACAATGGTACGATTGGTTTATGGGAAGGTCGTCGGAAGGTTTTCCATTAACTTGACCTAGTGACCTAGTTTTTCCTCCCAGCGACCTCAATTGCACACATTTGGTAATAGGTTGGAAGGATGAAACAGATCATATTTGGAAACACTGTTATGATTAGTCAATGAGACAAACTCATTTAAATGAAATTGTTGGCAAGACGCCAGACACCTTGCTAATCCCTTATCATAACAGATCGGCAAACAGTTGAGGTCAGGACAGAGGTCAGTTAAGGTTAAACTTTATTTATTTTAAAACGATTGCGAAGCAAGGTTTAACAACTTATATTAATCACTCTCGTTGGCGCGGATGAAAGCGTATATGTGGTCATTCGTGTGGGAGGAAACTGGAGTACCCGGAGTACCTGGAGAAAACCCACCTGTCTGATCTGGCGATCGCTGTATCATCTCACATACTTCCTGGTCCAAGATTCGAACCCGGATTGCATTGGTGAGAAGCGAATGCGCTAACCACTGCACTAATCGAACAACCCCAGTTAGACTAACAACTTACATGCAGCAAGTCTTCTGTCCTCACAATCAATCGTATTACGGAAGTCCGGGAACGGCTGCATGCAGCATTGACACAACACATGGTTCTGATTTATTGTACAGATGTGGTTTGGTGCAGTAGGCATCAACTTTGGGTCATCTTTGAACGGTTTGGAGGCCGCATCTATAGTTAATTAGACAGTGAATGCATCAAAGAAATGTGTATCTTCGTGGAATGTTAATGATGGTGTCCTAGTAAAATGATCCAAATCAGTGAAAACAGTTTGAGCTTATTCAAATTTAAATTTCATGTTTTCCAATGAAAAATAGAAAATTTGACAGTTTATTTCACAGATTGAAAGCCTATATGCCAATGGATGAAACAATAGTCTAATCACATAAACAACCCTTCCAGTAGATTCCTCATGCCTGAACACCTGTGTATAGAGCCCAAAATTAAGTCTCTGTCACAAATACTTAAATAGTTATGGCCATTTTAATGATTTTGGGGGTGGTGGCGGCCATATTGAATTTTAAAAAATGCCAATGGATGAAATTTTGCATACCCTCCAAAAAAATATTGTGTTAAGCCTTAATAAACTTGTATCAATCAACAACAAAAAGTCTGTACTCCAATTCCACCATTAAGGTCATATGCTCAATATTCCTCCTGACTATAATAGACATGGCAGTTATTTATGGCTGACCTTGGTTATAAATAGTATCAATGCGCTATAAATTACAAAGTGTGTTGCGATTTTGTAAACTTTCCAGGATAATTTGTTTGGTATTGGGGGTGGGGAGGATGCAAATCTCAGAACGTTGCATCCAGTTCTATCTGCTTAATAAATTACATTAGCAAACAATTGATGTGCGTCTCTATTTGTTTTGGGGTCACATGGCGACCTCTCCAGCTATTATTGGTTGAGGTAGACCCCTGATGCCACTCCGAGCAGTATCTCCGGCACAGACGTGGCACCCGGGTAGAACCACCCACCTTTGTGAGCCGTGTGGATTATGTGCATAAATAATAATGTTTTATTAGAACATTGCCAGTAACAATACCCTCACATACAGTCAAAACGTGTCTTAAGCAGCCAGCCAAGGGAGTCACAGAAAGTGGCTTCTTAGCACAGGTGGCTGCTTAATAGAGGTCACATTTATAATAAAACAACATATTGGGAATATGGAAACTGGCTGCTTAATGCAGGTTGGCTGCTTAATAGAGGTGACTGTATTATGAGAACTGGTACCAGTATCATCAGATGTCGATGGTTTGGAACTTGTTGGATCCTTGCCCGTCTCTGATCCATCTGCAGTAGTGTTATTATTGGCCTGGTTCCCATCTCCGGTGATCAAGTGTTTTACAGTAGTTAAAGCTGACAAAATCAACGCAAATAATTAATGTATTTATCATTTTAAAAAAGCAAACACACCAAGTTTGCAGACGAGCCTTGCCATGGCTTTTAGGCTTGTATTATGACTTATATTTTCTCTGTACATGTAGCTTATTTTAATGACAAACAACTGTTCCAAAGCGTTTATTTATTATAGCCCATGCAACTGGTGGCTTGTGTGTCCACATGTATACAGTGAACATTGTACAGGCGACCACCTGTATTAACCCATTCAACACCAAGTAACTGACATGGACTGGTGCATGATATTTTCAGACCAATAAATTAATAAGAAAATTACATTTGGACCAGTTCATTTATCAAAATGGGTAATTTTTGTCTAAAAATAGTAATATTACTGGCAAAAAGTGCAGATCCTGACGAGCCATCTCATCTGGATCTATACTTTTGTAAGCCTATTGAGAGGCCTGTGGTGTTGAAAGGGTTACACGGTTTTTGATTTAAACGACCATCTTAAATCCCGCCTGAACATTTTTAATATATAAATACATTCCATTAAATGATTTTTTCAGTATATGACCAGCAACTGCATGAAATCCGATCCAGCCGGTAAAATTATAATTATCTATTGCATGAAACTGAACAAAATTTGCTTTGGCCTTCGGACAAACTGCACCTGTTGTTGAGTATGTTTGCACAGGTAAAACTGACCTAGCTTTCTAACAGTCAAGCATACATACAATTTGGACTGACCCACAATGGTGGACTGACCGGTGGACTGGGAGAAGCCATTTATAGATGTCCGATTAGCGCTCACGCGTCTCACCAATCCAACCCGGGTTCGATCCTCGGACTGGGAAGTATGTGAGATGGTACGGTGGTCGCCAGATCGGACAGGTGGATTTTCGCCGGGTACTCCGTTTTCCTCCCAAACGAATGACCACATATACGCTTTCATCCGCGCCAACGAGAGTGATTAATATAAGTTGTTAGAACATAGTCGAGTGCAAGAGAAAGAATTGGCCTTATCACAAATCTATGTTCATAGACATGGCACACCGTCACCAATTCTGACAATATATATTTAGAAAAGTCGCTCCAACAGCTTAAGGCTATGGCAGCTATCCAGCTCTTATTGGTGGAGGAAGAACCCGGGTGCCCCTCCGAGCAGTGTATCAGGCACTGATCACTATCGGGATAGAACCACTGACCTTCCACAAGCCGGCTGAGAAAGCATTCAACATCCCCAGTGGGATACGAACCTACAGCATTGGGGGACTAATGATGTAAAGGTACCCACTCGACCATGGAGGCCCCCATTGTATACATAATACATGTTATAAGCAATATGCAGACGGATCTGTAGTCCAGTGGTAACACGCTGGACTGGTAATCCAGGGATCGCAGGTTCGATTACCCGTCTGACCCTAATAAAATGAAGTCTTTCAGGTGGGACTTTAAACCGAGGTCTCGTGTCTGTGCTGTACACTGTGCACGTAAAAGAACCAGAGGAGCTGGAATGGGTCTCTGTCTGTATCATTGCACTATCCTCCAAAAATCTAAAATAACTAATCTCTTCAGGAGGCGTCGCTCATATGGGCAACCGGTTGCAACGATAAATAAACGTAAAACACAGGGATTATTCTAGAGGGCGATGTGGGCGAAATTGTCGCCCTAGGGACCCTGACTTCGCCCTCTGGGGGCCCCACTTCTCCCTTAAAAAAATAATTATTTTTTGGTTTTTAGGATTTTCAAACAAAATTTTGTCTAGTAAGATACACTGGCCCATTATAAAGCACTCCTTCTATTCAAATGTTGTATTTAATGGTTTGTACTGTGCATTTTAACCCTATTTTGCAGAAGTATATTAAAGAACACCATTTAAGGAAGCGATTACACGCTTTCTCACTTCTCCCAAAAATTCTGACCTAGAATGAACCCTGAAAATACACACAGCAATATGCTAGGAATGAGTAAACCATACCTGTTTGTATTCCACCAATAACACCGCCACCAATAACGGCTGGTTCTTTATAATCCGGACACTGCCGACACACCGTCTTGGCTCTACAATTAAATTTAAACAAACTCTTAGCTAAAAATATTGAATTAGATGTACATGCTGTACTTCTATGTGTCAAATAATTATACGACTGAAATGACTCACTTCCCTTACCAAGCTTAACCCTTTCAACACCACAGACCTCTAAATAGGCTTACAAAAAGTGTAGATCCAGAATCTGCACTTTTTGCCAGTATTGTTACTATTTTTAGACAAAATTACTCATTTTGATAAATGAATGAACTGGTCCAAATGTAATGTTCTTATTAATTTATTGGTCTAAGAATATCATGCACCAGTCCATGTCAGTTACTTGGTGTTGAATGGGTTAATCCATATTGCCTGCATCTGCACCAATTTGGGCTATATCGCCGGCGGATAGTTTACCTAACAACACCTTTCCTGGGCAGGCTCCAGCGGTTAACCAGTACTTGGTGCACCAACCTCCGTAAAAAATACTGCCAACTTTTTCATATAAATGAGATACGGTCTGAACGGGGCTCAAACCCGTGACCATCAGTGATGATAGGTTACAGAGGTATACAACTCAGCGACCGTAACCACTGGACTACGGAGGCGGACCGACACAACATTCATAATAAAGGACAGAATTTCATATTCCAGTAATGGGATGTGGGTAGATATGCAGATTGATAGCTCAATGTCTGTTACAATGGAGATATTATATAAATATTGCGTTCTGAGTGGGAAATAGGAAAAATATAACATGAATATCTATCTTTTCTAAGGGTGATATTTTTCATGTAACATTGGGTGGAGCAAACTAGCAGTTGCAATGTGAACACGCCTCTGCTTGCCAGAAATGAAAATAACTTGTCAGTTACGACGAAGACGTGTCTCTAAAATAAAGATTGTTTTTTTATTTTACAATATTCATAAGTCATGGGTGTCCGATTAGCACAGTGGTTAGCAGGCTCGCTTCTCACCAAGGCAACCTGGGTTCGATCCTCGGACCGGGAAGTATGTGAGATGGTATGGTGGTCGCCAGATCGGACAGGTGGTTTTTCTCTGGGTACTCGGTTTCCTCCCACACGAATAACCACATTTACGCTTTCTTCCACGCCAACGAGAGTGATTAATATAAGTTGTTAAAAGTTGCTTCAAACAACTTTAAAACAATATTCATACAAAATATTGTCCACTAAGATACACTGGACCATTATATATATTTGGTATATTCAAAATTGTCTAATAACACAATTTAAGGGTGCAATCGCGCGCTGACTCACTGCTCACAAAAATTATGACCTAGAATGAGCCGTGGAATGTGCCCTGTATAAAGGTATTGCTTATCAGCGTATGTACATACAAAGTTACAAACATTATATGGAGTTACCTTCACTTACTTACATAGCAGTACCGAAAAACGGGGTACCAAACCCAAAGAGAGTGGGGACTTGATTGGGTACAAGCATCGGCATTGCTGGTCTGAACACCGCAGGGACAGGAGCGACAACATCGTTCTCATTATCATCATCATCAGTATCACTATAGTCACTGCTGTCACCCCGTTCCTTCAGTTCTTCCTTGGGATACAACTATTAAAAAACACAATGTTCACGACATGTAATTTTCATGATATCTTGCACATATGGCCGTATTAGTAACTGTCACATATGTTAATGCAGGGTTTCCTCTGGGTCAATTTTAGTTTGCGCCAGCAAATTCGCCAATCAGAAAAAGTTTGCGCCAATGTCTCCAATGTTGGAGCCAGCAGTCTGTGGAAGGAAACATGCCACATCCTCAGGATACATATTTCATTGGCAACAATGCCATTTTAGTAAAAACACTCTAATCATTTGCTAATTTTATTTCATTAAAGCGACACTACATCGATGAAAATCAAATTCCAAATAATTTGCAAAAAGTATTTCAACAAATAAACAAACGTAGTATTCATGCGTAATACAACGCTTTTATCCTGAATAACACATATTTACCATGATATCTCACATATGTGCCTATGCATATTTATTTTATTTGACTAATCTTAGTTAAATTATCACTAATCGAAAGTATCGCGTGTTTAGTATTGACTCCAATAACAAACAAACGTCAATTCACGAGCACGTATGACCGTTATATGAAATCCTACTTACACTTTTGAAAGTTTGTATACCACAAAAACACTGTTTATTGATATAAAAAACACACAATTATGGCATTAGTTTATTCAAATTTATTTTAGCTCAATTGCGAAACAAGTTCTTACAACTTATATTAATCACTCTCGAGACTTCATTCCTGATGGAATCCATCGCCATGAGGCAGAGAGAATAGGCATGTGGAATCTATATGCCTTGCCTAAGGGCACAATCGTAACGGTTCCAGCGGGGTGCAAACTCCGGAACTTTCGCAACTGAAGCGAACGAGCTACCGCTGCGTTATCACGACTTCCACTTTTAATTATGGTATTAATAAAATTAATTATACGTGTTTATGAACTAAAAATACAGTTATCATAGCAATAGGGCCATACCTACTTCAATAAACCCGACTTTTGTCTAGGCCATAAATCAATAACTTAACTTCCTTTCTAGCATTTATTTGATTATGTAACGTTTGTCTAGGCCTTATTTTGATAACCTGAATATTTCCAACCCCCGATTCGTCACCCTGGCATTTTTCTAGGTTTTAAATTGATAACCTAATTGACCTTTCTGCCGATTTTGATTGACAGCTGGCATTAGCCAATCACATCGCACCATTCACGCACACCCCCGGCAATGGTTTATCGCCGCCATCTTGTTAGACAAACAATGCATATTAGACAAACTAGTAACGAGTAGACAAATTTGAAAAGGCGTGAATTTGATCGAAAATACGGGTTTAAAATTGTTTTAATGATGTTGAAAATGTGTAGCTTTGGTGTGTGGGTTAGTTATAGTACAAAATTAGTCGATATCCTGGTGATCGACGTTAAATTCAACCCATTTCAAAATCCTTGGACAAATCTAAAAGTGTGTATATGAACCACAAAATACCAGACAGCTGCTTTAAAAACAATGCATCTATAAAAACACCGACTGACCCCATATAGTCATTCTTTTCTCACAAACACAGCAATCAAATTTAAGCGTGTCACACTGTTTATTGGGAGTAATCAACAACTTACCGACTACCGGTACATCACAGAACCGCCGACTTATAATATCCCGATAGGGGCCTACTGCTCTTCTTCTTTGTAATTTTGTTTATAGTCGCCACCGCATAAATGCATTTGGGCGACTGTATTTTCTAAGATGGTTATGTCCTAAGGTGATTCTTCTTGTCTAAGGTGATTCTTCTTGTCTAAGGATTCTTCTGTGGTGGTTATTCATGATGATTATACGTGTTCTGATGATTATTCCATGCTTCTATGATGATTATTCCTGTTCTTCTACGTTGATTAGCGGTATTCTCTGAAGTTCTGTATTCTGTGTGCTATGAAGACTCATCAGGTGGTTACTTCTTTCTGTCCCCAGTTGACAAGGCCTGGTCTGTACGTGGTCCTTTGTAGGGCCTCACTGTTGGTCACCCCGCACAGCATTAATACGGATCTGACAGAACACCACGGCCTACTGCTATTATCAAGATCAAAGTATTGCACATCGGAATTTAGCACTGATTGTGCTAATTGGTCAATTATAAAATGTGTGCACATAATTATAGTATTGATTACTACACCGAGTCCTTGTTTTATCGTTCTGTCAGACAAACGAGTTATTTAGTAACATTTTAATCAAATCTGATAACGAGTGATCGTGATCTGAAATTATTTTTGGAAAAATAATTACAAATTAATTAATGCTGTCTGTCATTGACAATGGTGAAAAGATGTAGTTACGGGCTGTGTGACAGTGATAGTAGATATCCAGATCGATTGACAGGTGACGTTAAATTCGTGCCATTTCCAAAACCTAAGACAAATCTTGAAAAATGTCAAAGGTGGATTAAGTTGTGTGGACGACCAAACGACCAACTGAATACATCCAAAATTAATGCAAACAGATATATTTGCACAAAAGTAAGTTGAAATTAATTTATTTATGCATAATAAAATATTTCGAAAAAATATATTCTGCATTTATAGATCTACTGTTCACAAGAGATATGTGAGTATAATGGTGATTAAAATTATACATGTGGTTCATACATATTGTCGTGGATGGTGGACTAGGGATCAGATAGTAGTAATAGTACCCATGCATGTGCAGCTGTGGGATTCCCATATTAGCTCAGTGAACGTACTGGTGTTCAGTTTTTGGGCCTAATGTTCGAGTATTCTAGGAGGCATAGGGTCAAGTCTCTCAAGACGGTGGCATATTTCATTTCTTTTGATGTCAAAGTTGACACGATGTGGTTGTTCACTCTTCCGTTGACTGCGCAAGCATTTTCCACGAACACTTAACACATCCTCATCCGTTAAATATATCTGTACTTAATACTGTAGAGAAATAACCTTCACTGAAGAACCTAAACCCTTGCCTTCTTGCTTTCAACGAGATATTCTTATCTGGGTGAAATAAAACCGAGAAATTCGACGGGATTTTATCTAGATTAACTCGATGCAGGTCTGCGTTAGACGCCATTTTGATAGATAGCTTGTCTCGCGTGGTTACAGCGAGCACCTGTAACTATGGGGGCGTGCCTAAGTAGCGTTTGCAGAAAGGTCAATTTGTCTATGCCCTAATATATAACTTGACTTTTCTACATGGTAATTAGATAACTTGACTTTTCTAGGCCCTAGTTCATAAATTTGATATCGCTTACCGGTATGTTCCATTAATGTCAAACCCCTTGCCGGGACCTAGACATGTTTTCCTGGGCAGGCTTAGCCGACCTAAGTGGTTAACCAGTACTAAGCAATGTGTGTGAGGTGCCTTGCTCAATGACACTACATACGTGGCCTGACCGAGTATCGAACCCGGGACCGTTTGATTCCAAATCCGACGCTCTATCACTGGACCACGGACGCCACACATGTCAATTATGCCGAGCCGCCATTATAGTTTATATGTAAGTTTCTTATTTAAATGAATGCAAATGCATTACTAGTAACACAATTATATGTAATACGCAATAGGTTGCAAAATTGATTCGTCCTCAAAATGTTTCGTACTCATAATAACATGAATGTAATGCTGTTAAATCTGCCCTTTTGAGAATAGTCGACATGAAATAAATGCCCTTTTTCTACCTGTGCCCTGTCCTTTTTTCAGTCTGGGGGAAACACTACTATATATATATATGAAATAAAACATTTCAGCAACATTTGAACAATCATAGACTGTTCTTTCATAACATTAAATCATTAACAATAAATTAATCATGCTAGAGTTGATAGAACTATATATACTGAGTCAAATAAGAAACGATACATGGTATAAACATATATGTATTTTAATTACTAAATAAGCAATTCACCTGAAATTTCGTGTACCGAGATTGAAACATATGAGACACTGTTACAAGTTTAAAATTCAATCATACCATCATTATCTGTTACGTTGTGGCGTCATTTGTGACTAATGGGTCAAGTGGAATATTCACACAATAGTCAATACCGTGTATGACCTCCATTGGTATCTCTCACTGCAATGCAGCGCTGTCGCATGGAACGAAAACGTGTCAGAATCTCATATTAGAATCAATGTTGTTCCACTCATGACGCAGAATATCCCTCGCCGGCTGACAGAGTCTTACACGACGGTCTAAGGTATCCCATAAATCCCATATCGGAGACAAGTCTGGTGAAAATGCGGGCCACGGTAAATGTTCAATGTTCCCCTGCTCCAATAATTGAGTGGTAATGCATGCAGTATGGCATCTGGCATTGTCCTGTTGGAACAGTGTGACGCGTTGATTGACGTTAAAGAATGGCAAAACAACGGGCGTAATAATTTCGTCACAGTACCGCTGTGCGGTTAGGTTTCCGTCAACAATAATCAGTTGCGTGCGGCCATCGAATGTGATGCCGCCCCATAACATAACGCTACCGCCTCCAAACCGATCCACCTCATGTGCACACGCATCGGCGTAACGTCATCGCCGTCAGTAACAGGTGTTTGATTTATATGGTACACGCTAGAACTTCCAAGAGGAAAATGAGTACACCCCCGCCCCCTCCGATAAATGAGCACAACCCCCGCCCCCCTCCGATAAATGAGCACAACCCCCACCCCCCTCCGATAAATGAGCACAACCCCCCCCCCTCCGATAAATGAGCACAACCCCCACCCCCCTCCGATAAATGAGCACAACCCCACCCCCCTCCGATAAATGAGCACAACCCCACCCCCCTCCGATAAATGAGCACAACCCCCACCCCCCTCCGATAAATGAGCACAACCCCCACCCCTCCGATAAATGAGCACAACCCCACCCCCTCCGATAAATGAGCACAAACCCCACCCCCCTCGATAAATGAGCCAACCCCCACCCCCCTCCGATAAATGAGCACAACCCCCACCCCCCTCCGATAAATGAGCACAACCCCCACCCCAGATAAATGAGCACAACCCCCCACCCCAGATAAATGAGCACAACCCCCACCCCCAGAAAATGAGCAACACCCACACCCCCCAGATAAATGAGCACAACCCCCACCCCAGATAAATGAGCACAACCCCCCCCCCCCCGATAAATGAGCACAACCCCCACCCCCAGATAAATGAGCACAACCCCCACCCCCAGATAAATGAGCACAACCCCCTCCCAGATAAATGAGCACAACCCCCCCCAGTAAATGAGCACAAACCCCACCCCCAGATAAATGAGCACAACCCACCCCCAGATAATGAGCACAAACCCCACCCCCCTCGATAAATGAGCACAACCCCCACCTCCTCCGATAAATGAGCACAACCCCCACCCTCCGATAAATGTATACTCAAAAAATACCGTAAGCAGAGATATAAATAAAGAAATATTTGGTTGCTTTTAGAAACTGGTCAACGCTCATCGTTAACTTGCAAGGTCACATGTCAGTCATGTGACAAAGCTGTAAAACACATGTTACAAGTGAAGCGTATTAAATGCAAGAATGATCATTTTACATAGTAATATTATTTCATCTGACCAACAAAAGAGACTGACCACATGACCACATGTTATTCACCGACAAACATTAGAGAACTGAAAACTGGTACATCCACGATACATTGCCAAATGAATGTTGGCTTTTTTTCTCAATTTGTGTTTTACGTTTATTTATCATGTCTACCGGTTGCCCATATGAGCGACGCCTCCTGAAGAGATGTCATTTTAGATTTTGGAGGATAGTGCAATGATACAGAGAGAGACCCATTCCAGAGTCTCCTCTGGTTCTTTTACGTGCACGGTGTAAAGCACCGACACAAGACCTCAGTTTAACCTCCCATCTGAAAGATTTAATTTTATTATGGTCAGACGGGGGATCGAACCTGCAATCCCTGGATTACCAGTCCAGCGTGTTACCACTGGGCTATAGATCCGTCTGTAAATAATATTTAAACTAAATATCATCCATAAATACAGAATTAAAGTTGCAAACATATGTACAGTGTATTTATCACACCCTTAAATGATGCACATATTTGGTCACCATTGTCCAGTACATGGGCAATTATCACATTCCTTAATTACACAACAGCTGACTGCAACCATTCAACAGTATTGTATCTCAAGGTAAGACTACTCATGCCACATGTCACCCAGGTCAACACAAATCTTAATTGACTAAAACCTTATAAATGCAACCAGAAATGATCAAATGAATCAAAACTGTTCTAGAGAGCATTTCTAGGAAAAACATTACAGAACTTGGAAAATTATACTGTTCTAGAGAGCATTTCTAGGAAAAACATTACCAAACTAGGAAAATTATACTGTTCTAGAGCATTTCTAGGAAAATATTACCGAACTTGCAGTCATCCAAGGAAGATTATACTGTTCTAGACAGCATTTCTAGGAAAATATTACCGAACTTGCAGTCGCCTAGGAAGATTATACAACATGTCAGGTACTGTGCATTTATTATAATTCTACTGGCATACTCCCACACTGTAATAATTCTTTCTGCTTGAAACTTTTAAATTTGATAAAACGCCTATTTTTACATCAAAACATATTCAAGGACGTACAAATAAATAAAATAAATATCAAAGCAAATTAATAAAGGACATTTACATCATACTACTTTAAGAGTTATTAATTAAACTCTGTGAGATAATTAGAATGAAATACAATATCCTAAAATCAATGTAAAACTCAGTATGCTAATATAAGTTCATGACTAAGAATATAAAACATCTATACATTTTAAGACAAAATAATGCCTTGACAGTCGTATATGACATTTTTGTATATTAGTTGCTTTTTTCACTGATGTGGTTTCGTTTCAAGCTTTGTATGTTAATTACAGACGGATATGTAGTCCAGTGGTAACACGCTGGACTGGTAATCCAGGGATCGCAGGTTCGATCCCTCGTCTGACCCTAATAAAATTAACAGTCTTTCAGATGGGACTTCAAACCGAGGTCTCGTGTCAGTGCTTTACACCGTGCGCGTAAAAGAACCAGACGAGACTCTGGAATGGGTCTCTGTCTGTATCATTGCACTGTCCTCCAAAAATCTAAAATTACTAATCTCTTCAGGAGGCGTCGCTCATATGGGCAACCGGTAGCGATGATAAATAAACATAAAAAAATAAACTTTTTTATAGAATTTGTTTCGAATCAAGATCAAACAAATCTGTATCAGTTAATAGGTCAAAAAACAGTCATTTATAATTGTACAAAAACATACTTATTTGTTCTATTGAAGGTAAACTGGAAAAGGATGAACGTGGACAATTTATGTCGTGGGCGAAGGCTTTCGGAAAACAGATCTTTAGTAAGAGTATCAAGAACTTTGTATGGAAAGAGTACACCAAAAAGCAGGGGCTCCTTAAACGCCTCATTACTTCCCGAAAGAAGTACAACATTGAGATAGATTGGGATGACGTCGAGATCCATTTTTTAGGATTTGCCGATGGAAATGTAGGTAACGGTGTGATGATGATGAGCGGTCAGTACTTGCTGAACCTGTACAGACTACCACAGACAACGGAGGAAGAATGGAACTTCACGGAACTCGCAGACATTGTCGGAGTCATCAGGTTCACATTTGCAAATGACCATTTGCCAGTATCTATACAGCACAAGAAAAGGAATATCAGTAAATGTGACACGAGCTTCAACACAGAACAATTGAATGGAATCATGAAAGGTAACATAGAAGCAGACATGAATGCGGATGGCAATACATTTCTTATGGTCGTGTTCGGTCAACTAAATATTTTAAGAATGATTAACTTCACAAGCTTTCACACATAGTATTATTGTGCGACACAGAGGCAAGTACTAGTGATTTGACGCAAGATCTGATGAGACGTGAGATGCAATGTGATGCAATGATGAGACACGTATATGTGTATACTCAGCCAATATTGATATACACAGACAATATGGATATACACAGACAATATGGATATACACAGACAATATGGATATACACAGACAATATGGATATACTATCAGTCTACTATGGATATAAATGAAATGCCACAGATTCTATATTTCTGTAATAGTGTACATTGATTGTAAATAAAGGCATCTGTAGCGCTATTGTATATGTATTTGTTTCCATATGGTCCCCAGGCAACATAATCTTATGCGAAAAGAATGTAACCATTATGTTTGTCTCGTAATTTAGATTCAGTCAGATTTTGTTCTTAATTCCGACAAATCTGGTGCACCCCTAGTAATGATCCCTAAACCCCAATATTAGTTTTTCCCCTAAGCAGGAATAGGAGGGCGGCCCACCCTGCCCCTTTTTGGGGAGCCATTGTGCCCGAAATTCCGAAAATGCCTGCCCTGTGTGCCTAAATTATCAAAAAGAGTTCATAATAATTATTGCAATATTGTCTGAATTGTTCTTTTACGTGCACGGTGTAAAGCACCAACACGAGACCTCGATTTAACATCCCATCTGAAACACTGTTAATTTTATTAGGGTCAGACGGGGGATCAAACATGCGATCCCTGGATTACCAGTCCAGCGTGTGATCAATATGCTGTGAAATGTCCACCTATATACTGTGTAGCCTAGGGCAACGTACATTGTATTAGCACAGATAATGTCCACCTATATACTGTGTAGCCTAGGGCAACGTACATTGTATTAGCACAGGTAATGATCTGGCAACCAATTTTTGTTGTCTGTATGCATCAATTTGTGTTATGTATATTGAAGAGGCAATCAACCGATATGGCAGGTAATCATGCGCCGACGTAAATATATAAAAATTCTCTCACATCTTTAGTTTTACTGGGTACTGTGCATATCACAGCATGTGCATTTCCCGTTGCACCAGTCGGAAATTCCGCCAACGGATGTATGTACCGTAATTTGCTATGTATAACGCGCTATCATGTATAACGCGCACCCACTTTTTGATACGAAAATCGGGGAAAAAACGTAGTTCTGGTGTATACCGCGCACCGTAAAATATCATTTTCACAAGCCAAAATTTCTCAAGATATGATATATTTCGATAACAAAAAGATGAAATTGTGGGGCCTTACGTGCAGAAGTAAGTGCATGGTTCTGAAATATAATCATACTCTATGATTTTTATATTCCCGTACAAAAAGAAAAAACTGTGCTTCCTACGTTCGGATGTGCATGGTGCATGGTTCTGAAATATAATCATACTCTATGATTTTTATATTCCCGTACAAAAAGAAAAAACTGTGCTTCCTACGTTCGGATGTGCATGGTTTTGATAAATCCCTGACGCCGTACTGTGTTCGTGCATACTTGATAATGGAGAGCTTATCTCTAGCAGTGTAGGGGTTTCTGAATTTTAAGTACTGTGACAATAACTGAGATTTGACAATTATTCTGAGTTGTATTTTGAGCTTCTATGACATTGAATTAAATATGCATCAAGCAATAATTATTTTCTCAAAATTCTCTACACCTGCTTATATTTCTTAACACCTCAAATATGTCCATGCAAACTTCAAAATGTGTTGGGTTCATAAACAGTGTTACAAACAATTTGTTAAAAGCATTATTTGTATTTGTTTATAAGAATTACATTTTAATATTTCTAATAAAGAAACAAATAAATATATTTAAAACATAATTATGATATATGATCTCAATATCTCAGATAAACTACAAATTCCAATGTTCTGTTATCTTACCTACCTAGACCTAGAGCTCAATAGAGAAGAATCGCTTTATACGATATAGTACGAAAATGTACGGGAAATAGACAATCAATAAAATCATTCAACATCCGCTATTGTTGTTTGGCATTTACGTTTTTGATGAAATTCAAAGCAAATAAATGCTATCTAAGTTCATAGTTGGTCTAAATCAATGCCATTATATATATATATCATCGGTACATTGTTAGAACAGTTATCACGTATGCCAAACGTACCTACTTATTGAAAAGTGGTGGGGGCGATGTGGGTCGAAATTTCGCCTGGAATTTTTTTTTGTGAAGGCTATACCCGTGTATAATGCGCACTAGACAAATTCCTCAGGATTTCGGTATTAAAAGTGCGCGTTATACATAGCAAATTACGGTAGGTCCTAATTTGATAACCTGACTTTTTTCTAGGCCCAACAGGTATTTCAAACACCAGAAATGTTCAACAAAGTGACTTAATTTTTAGCAAATTGATAAGGTTGTTAGATAGATAGATTAGATTAAATAGCTAGATAGATAGACAGAATGATTCCTCATTCCTCCCAGATACACTCACCATATCATGTGTTATCTTGTTCTTCTTGCCAAGCTCTTCAATATCTTCGGCAGGTCGTCTCTTAGCTTTAATTGAAATCAGTTGAAAGTGTGTTAAATACAACACCACTGTTGTTGTGCACAGTCCCCATGTAGGGCCGAGTGTGTGGAGCCTAGGCATTGTAACAGACTCAGAGTCCACCTTGTAACCGAGGTGCTGTGAGTTTGAGTCCCGCAAGAACCACGTTGGTGTTGACTGTAGCCAAGACATTTAAATAAACATACATTGCCTCTCTTCTCTCCTTCGTCACAATGATTGCAGTCTCAAGACCAATTTGCATGTAATATAATTTTTGCAATTAAACTAAAATATAAAATTTGCATAAACTACCCTGGATATAATAGTTTTCCTTGGCAATGGCAATTCTCCATATTTTATGTAGAAGTTGTTTTCATATAGAGTATAAAGTCTATAGTTATAACTTATAGTGACCAGTTGATTGGGTCAGTAGACTTTTCCCAGATATACGTTCAATGATGCATATTCACGCTATTTAAAACTGTTAACATAAGCTGACTTATAGGCCTGTTGGGCGGGGTGTTAAAATTTCACATTATATTGAATATATGTTGTAGATATGTTGGAAAACACAAGTCACTATAATAAACAATTATCATATCTTATACGAGCAACCGTTACTTATTTTGAAGATTAGTTAAAGCCCTGTAACCCAGTCAAAGTTTCTCTTTGACATTTTCATGGTATGATGTAAATTTTTCTATTATAGAAAATGGAACACTTTAGCATTTATAACAAACAGCAGCTAGCTAGCGGCAGCTTGAGCCCGGACAACAAAACCAGTAATACTGAAACCGGACAAATATTGAACATTCAGTTCAATATATAAGATGCATATTGCTATGCAAATATAGTACTATTCAAAGCATTACTTCTACTGTACATTTGTACATGCAGGTAAATATTGCTTACTAAATCTAAATGGGAGGAGTCAACTGAAACCTCACTAGAATGGATGGAGCATCTTATTTTTGGGAGAGTGGAGCCCATACCAGGTGTTTTACCTAGAAAGCACACAGTCCTGGCAAATACTGCTGGCAACCCAGTACCCAATTATAAATCATTTTCTTAGTACCTGGATGTTCTTAGATACGCCGCAATCAGGGTATTCACTGGACACCTCTTACCTGGATGTTCTTTGAGATAAGCCGCTATCAGAGTATTCACTGGACACTCTCTTATCTGGATGCTCTTTGAGATAAGCCGCTATCAGGGTATTCATTGGACACTCTCTTACCTGGATGTTCTTTGAGATAAGCCGCTATCAGGGTATTCACTGGACACTCTCTTACCTGGATGCTCTGAGATAAGCCGCTATCAGGGTATTCACTGGACACTCTCTTACCTGGATGTTCTTTGAGATAAGCCGCTATCAGGGTATTCACTGGACACTCTCTTACCTGGATGTTCTTTGAGATACGTCTATATCAGGGTATTCACTAGACACTCTCTTATCTGGATGCTCTTTGAGATAAGCCGCTATCAGGGTATTCACTGGACACTCTCGTACCTGGATGTTCTTTGAGATATGTCTATATCTGGGTATTCACTGGACACTCTCTTATCTGGATGTTCTTTGAGATAAGCCGCTATCAGGGTATTCACTGGACACTCTCTTACCTGGATGTTCTTTGAGATAAGCCGCTATCAGGGTATTCACTGGACACTTTCCTACCTGGATGTTCCTTGAGATAAGCCGCTATCAGGGTATTCACTGGACACTCTCTTACCTGGATGTTCTTTGAGATAAGCCGCTATCAGGGTATTCACTGGACACTCTCTTACCTGGATGTTCTTTGAGATAAGCCGCTATCAGGTTGTTCACAATGTGGTTTTTGTTGATCCTCTCAACTTTCTTTCTACACTGTAAGTGAAATATAAATAGTTGATTGATATGAGTCCCCACAATGTAATGGATACCATGTTTGCCTTGTAAGTCTTAACCCTCCAAATCCACGGTGGTTGTGTCCTTTGACAATACACTTAAGTGCCATGGCTTGATGGATGACTGTAGTCCAGTGGCAACACGTTGGACTGGTAATCCAGGGATCGCAGGTTCGATCCCCCGTCTGACCCTAATAAAATTAACAGTCTTTCAGATGGGACGTTAAACCGAGGTCTTGTGTTGGTGCTTTACACCGTGCACGTAAAAAACCCAGAGTAGACTCTGGAATGGGTCTTTGTCTGTATCATTGCACTATCCTCCAAAATCAAAAATGACTAATCTCTTCAGGAGGCATCGCTCATATGGGCAACCGGTAGCGACGATAAATAAACGTAAAAACACCCACATGACTTACACTAAACCTGATTTGAAAATTGTTGTCATCTAGACTTCAAGACTGTGGGCATTATTCAACCATCCAGACATACACTGTGGGCATTATTCAACCATACAGACATACACTGTGTGCATTACTCAACCACCCAGACATACACTGTGTGCATTACTCAACCACCCAGACATACACTGTGTGCATTACTCAACCACCCAGACATACACTGTGTGCATTACTCAACCACCCAGACATACACTGTGGGCATTACTCAACCACCCAGACATACACTGTGGGCATTACTCAACCATCCAGACATACACTGTGTGCATTACTCAACCAACCAGACATACACTGTGTGCATTACTCAACCACCCAGACATACACTGTGGGCATTACTCAACCAACCAGACATACACTGTGGGCATTACTCAACCAACCAGACATACACTGTGTGCATTACTCAACCAACCACCCAGACCTACACTGTGTGCATTACTCAACCACCCAGACATACACTGTGGGCATTATTCAACCACCCAGACATACACTGTGGGCATTACACAACCATCCAGACATACACTGTGGGCACTACACAACCATCCAGGCACACACTGTGAGGTAGCCCGGTAGGAGAATGTTAAATCTTGCGGCATCGCTTTGCATTATGGTCTACGGAGAAAATGAAATTGCAATTATTGACACTCTTGTCGTCTTGTATTCTCACCCAACAGGAAAATAATTTACGTCAAATTGAGATACATTAAAGCTATTTCTAGATAACTTTGGGTTTTTTTATATTATATTTACATTAAGTTACTTACATAAAACATGTAAATGAATGAAACAAGCAATGGCAAAGACAAAATACATACGGACGGACATTCCTGTGACCTTGACATCCAGTCAGAATAACATCCAGCACAGAACGAGTGTAAACAAGGCTGTAAACTGAAAAATTAATACACGACATCAGTTCCTAATCATACACTGCTTATCATCGCGTTTCTTCAACGGTCGCGCATGGTTGCATTTGTGCCGACCTCAACGAGTCATTCCGATGAGTCGACGAGACCGTTGAAATGGTCGCAGAATTATCCCGTCAGGGTATGTCGCCGTGATGCGGAGACAGTCCATTTTAGTTAGTTTAGACAGTTAGTTTAGACAGTTAGTTCATACAAATTTATTTTAGCTCTATTGAGAAACAAGTTCTTACAACTTATATTTAATCACTTTCGAGACCTCATTCCTGATGGAATCCATCGCCACGACTGAGAGAGAAGAGGCAATGTGGAATCTAAACGCCTTGCCTAAGGCCTCGTAACGGCCGCAGCTGGGTCGTGTTGATGTAATGGGAAAATGTTACATGCATTTTATAACACTGATAAATTTAGTAAGTTAACTAAAACAAGTTTATTTGTGAACAAATCTTCATCAAAATCTTGCTGAAGGTCAGAATAATTTAGTATTAATAAATTAATCTATTATTGATAAATGACAATATTAGACAATAAGCACAGTTTCATGTCATCCATTCTTGGGAATATCTTGGTGTGCAGACATTCTTGAAGTGCAGCACATTCTTAGTAGCCACATAGCGGGGATTTAATGTTAATAATATATTCCAAAATAATGGGAGCCATCCTGAGGCACATCATATCAGAGATATTGAAGACAACCATTATCAATTCACATTTGTTTTTGTTGTGTTTTACTGACCACCATCACAATTTATGTTCTACAGGGCTATACAGGACTGACAATTGTGGTTTTCCATCTCACTTAATATTAAAATGGAATCTGCACTTTTACTTGAAAAGAATTAGGCAGAGCAGCTGAGATTTGACTGGGACATTTGTGGCACAGAAATGATTGTTTTGCATATAAGCTGGAAATAGTATAGGCTATCCTAAATCACAAAGTTCCCAAAAGTTCCGGTCCGGGGAAAAAAATTGGGGCATTTTTTGACTTTTTTGGTATTTTCATTGGGAATTTCTGGAATAATATCATATCTCCAAAACCGCTTAATGGATTTTGAACAAACTACACACATATATTAACCACCTTAGGAAGAATATGATAATGTTATTTTTTGTCTGTATATGAAAGGTCAAGGTCACATTTCAAGGTCAAAGTTACAAAAATTCAATAAAATATGGATATGCGCCATACTTTCACTTCTAATGATTGGTAGCTCATATATTTCATTCTAATATTTAAGTTAACTCCAGACGAAGTTATAAACATAAGCAATATGGTAAGTATATTTAAGGTTAAGGTTACAAATTACGGTCAGATGTCCATAAAATGAGATAAAATAACATCTTGTCATGAATGGGTATACATATATAATCTGAATGTTGGAAGCATACCTAACTCTATAAACTTAGTGTATAACACATGAATTAAAATACATACAATTGATACATTGCAGTTTATACATTGATCACATGTCCACTCAGTGTATATTATATTACAAGAGAGAAGTATATTGTATACAGTGTACACGTATATACATTATATGTATATATAATTAGGAGAAATGCTCATACAATATGCCAATATCCACAATGTATTTCTATAGCAAATCTAGAATATCTTCACTGTAATTAAGATTTCTAGCAGCTGATTAATATTTTAGCAATGCTGTTAATATTATCTTGGGTCATATTCTACTCATTGGATCAGTGTTTGATTGTGTCAGTACTCTGCTATTTCTGGTTGATTGGAGCAAAGTCCATCACAGTTGCGACACACTGTTGTACAATTCAGACCAGAATGTGATAACACCCAACCATAATCACAAGGATCTTCTTCCAACCCTTTCCATTGCAGTATTTGATGGTATACTCGCAATGAATGATATATGGTTGCACTATGTGTTGGTGGTAATGTTTTAGGGTCAATTGATACAGAGTTTCTTGCTGTTTTGTCCAGGAATAATCTCATTCTGAGTTCATTGATAGATTCAACCTCATTTTCTGTGTAGGTGAGAATGAGTGCGTTTTCTCCAGTTTTCAGGATCTCGCTGTGTGATACTTCATGGGGAAGTTTATCAAATTGTTCAGCACATTCTCTGAAGCTTGCCGACTTCTTTATTAGCCTTAACGCTGCAAGTTTACCAATGCCGTATGGTCTTGATACCATATCGCATCCCAGTAATGCGTGAATAAACAAGATATTTTTACGTACTACCTCACCTAGGTTATTCTTTAACTCTAGTATGTTTACAGACTTTTTTCTACGTCCTTCACTGTTGAGATGAATGGAGTAGCCATGGTCCTCTGCATAATGGCACAGTAATACTAACAGATCAGTATCTTCACCAACCACCACAGTGTTCATATACTTCGAACAGTCTATGGCCGTCATGACGATATCATAGTCTGCGTCTGTGTTTGCTTGAGTGACTTCAATGCCAGAATCTTCTAGCTTACTAGCTAGCATGTCTATAAACCTTTGTTTATTCTTAGAATTCAATAAGAAGTTTTGCTTCTTTGTATTCATGGTTAAGTATTCTTGAACCCTGACCTCAGCCCCAACACGTCCACCAGTACGTCTTATGTGGGTGTTATCTTTAGTAGATGGACCAGCTATATAGCCATCAAACACAATATGACTGTTGGTGTAGTTATCTCTTACATACTTTATGTACATTGAACATATCTCATTATATGTTCTGCCTCTTGGCCAGTTGAGTCTTTGAATAAGGCAACCGCCATCAATTACATATATTATTTCCTGTTGTTGGTCAGGGACACTGTCATCAGTCAGTAACTGTTTTGTTAGTTCCTGTGCTAGTGTTGCTTTATTGGCCTGTCTCAATAGTTGTTTGCTCTCGAACAAGGAAGGCGGATAGGTACATAGCTCATATGCAAAGAGAAATTCTGTAGATCTTCTATTGGTACAGCGCCCTGGGCAGCAGCAACCAATCGCTGGAAAAGAAGCTGTGGGTCAATCTCCACATCATCACCACCAATACTGACACTAGCATTATCACTCATAGTGGTTACTTGGGCCTTCTTACTGAACTTGAAGTCACCCACTTTCTTCCCCTCCATATCTTTCAGAATGTTCATGCCCACTTCCCGCCCTTTGTCCACATTTACCTTGTCCCCGGCTACTACACCACTGGCTATACTTCTCAATGACTCTTCTGTGGATTCAAATGGATTTCTATCCATAAGAAAATCTACCATCTTTTTGATATCATCTCTGTCTCTGCTTTGCCTGGTCTCCCCACATTCCTTGTGTTGTTCACTAGTTTCATACCTGTGTCCGCTTAGCTCTTGCATCTTGTAGTTAATTTCAGAACACGCTGGCCTTGAGAGGATCCACTGTGCTCTCTGCGTTTCGTCCATGCCTCGCCCCCCGAGTTAGGCCTCCAACTGTCTTCACACTACGCATAAGCATCTGCTCGATGATGAGGTCCGTTGACAGTCCAGCCCAGTATCGGTCCGATCTTCGTACAACATGCATACCTTCCATGAACATACTGTGAACATTGGGGTGTGTTATTGATAGGGCAAGCATTTTGTTTAAATATATGTACGATGATTTTGCATATGCGTTGTGGCCAGTGGCAGCGAAAAATGGTAGCATTTCTAACAATGACTGAAGGTGAAGGTTCCAATCACCTGTGCGTTCTGCTTTTATAAATGCCTTAAGGATGTCTAGCAATTATATGTATTGGAGCCATAGCTGGGCTGTTTGGCTTTCTTTCATTTTTGAAATGGCTTTCTGCATCTTGAATTTCATTTGTTCAACACATGTAGATTTCACAACCGATTCAATGTCTACCTCCGCAGCTAAAAGGCCATCTAGAACTTTCATCGCTTCTTCTAACTGTGAACTATTGTCGTGCTCATTGTCCCCATACTCATCATCTTCAGCATTCTCAGCATTCATGTCTGGCTCAACACCATTTACACCTGGGGATTTACTGGGACTGTTATTATTTATGTCTACTACATCATTTGCAATCACCAGACCACCTTCATCACAACTCTGACTCATTTCTTCATCCACATTAGTGTTACATCCATTGTCAGTTATGTCATTCTCTTCTATTTCAACACTAGATACATCTACAGCTGAATCATTATCCTCCTTTCGGTTATTACTATTATGAGGGATTTCAATATTGAATATATTCGCTGCTAACAGCGAACACAGGGCTGACTCTGCCTGTAAATGCCCACGAATGGCTCTGCTGATGGCCTTTCCACTCAGGAGATGTGGAACTACGTTCTCGGCATACACGATCTCCAATAACTCCTTGAGACCGGAGTCGGTCATAATGGTTCCAATGGTACCAAGGAAGCTCATCTGGATGTGGAGACCTCCGAGGCGACAGATGATACGCCTCAGCGAACTGTTTGGTGGTTGTGTGTCAACAATCATGTGTGCCGTGTACCACAATGGCTGGTCAAATGTAATGATAGGATCCACATTGTATGTCAACGCCAGCTTCGTAACATATGAGAGCGTGGATAATATGCACGAGTCATTACTGGGATCCATATCGATCATTGGCAGGAACATTGTTGTCGATATTCCAGGGTGGTGACCAGTATGCACCAACTGCATGGTGCCATTCCACTGGGGGGTGTTCGGTCTTAACAGCCAAGACACTTTCCACAGTATGTCGATGTTATATGTCTTGTCATGGGCAATTGATTGTGGCAGTGCTTCAAATACAGTTGGGAAACATCGGACTGGATCTTTAAAGATGATGTCGATTTTCCCCACAGCTACAATGTCGGCTGATGTAACATTAATTCGAGGTATATTCCGGTTCATGTTTATCCCTGGGGTGAACGCTGCCATGATCCCCATGCCGTGAAATGTGTCAAGGCCGTCTATCGTGCGAATGTTATGATCAACATTATCTTAAACAGTGAACAATGGAAGTGGATGTACACGTTTATAAAATGAATAATTGTAATATAGAAGTATGAAAAACTATTAAATAAATTGAGTTTTAATATATTTTTTATTATCATTTTCAGGGGACAATTTACCCCACCCACTTTTATGGCCGTTATTTTTTAGAAAACAGTACATATCTATCTCTAACCACTTAAACTTACGTCCAGTCTCTCCAACTCATGATTCTATATCATATTTAAGATGATATGTCAATATATGTGAGTTTTATAAGAAATGATTTTAGGTGTGTCTTCAAAATACAGCATCTTTTACCTCTTTTTCTGTGGATAAAGTCAACTTTTTCAGAAAATATACAAAAAAGGTAAGAAAATGCATTATTTTCATGTAGTTACATGCATTTAGCATCACTATGAATAATATAATATAGTCATTTCAAAATGCCAGAAGAATTTAAATCTTTATCTAGATAATTGGGTATTTTTCTGTTTTTGTCGGCCATCTTGGCGGCCATCTTGGATTGTTCAGTTTCCCAAGTGGGAACTTTTGGGAACTTTATGGTGCAGGATTCTATGGACATTGAACTATATGAAAACATAATTTTCATTTCTGTGCCAGAAATGTCCCAGTTTAGCATTATTCAGGGCCAGCTGCTCTGCCTAAATACCTTATGCAATCATGCATGATTTCTTGACAAATCATACACTGTAAATTTTCTTCAATGTCATCTCTTTCTTCCACAGCTGGTATTGATGATGCTTTTGTTTCTTTGGCACCTTCAGTGCCTTTTTCTTTGGTTTTCTTTTCTTCATCGTCAACTTGCGATGTATTTTTGGAATCATTATTATCCTTTGCAACTAAATCTTCAACTTTAGGTTTCTTGGCAGTCGGGAGATCATCTTCATCATCAGATTTCCGTTTCTTTGATGATTTATCTGGAGTAACATAGTTACAGTCGGTATCTGGAATGAAGAAACATGTTCTGAGAATAGAACTTATGATCTGAAACTATTAACCAATAATCTGTGTGTGTTTTGATGAACACATTATCAGACAAGTTAATCTCTACTGCTCGAGGTTTAGAGAATGTTGTTTAACAAAAATCAAAAGGGGAATAATGTCATTATATTAATATTGTGATTATTTATACCTTCTAGTGTTACACCTTGTGTCTTACCTTCTAGTATTGCATCTAGTATTTACCTTCTAGTGTTGCATCTAATATCTTACCTTCTGGTGCTACATCTTATATCCTACCTTCTAGTGTTGCATCTAGTATTTAACCTTCTAGTGTTGCATCTAGTATTTAACCTTCTAGTGTTGCATCTAGTATTTTACCTTCTAGTGTTGCATCTAGTATTTTACCGTCTAGTGTTGCATCTAGTATGTTACTTTCTAGTGTTGCATCTAGTATTTTACCTTCTAATGTTGCATCTAGTATTTTACCTTCTAGTGTTGCATCTAGTATGTTACTTTCTAGTGTTGCATCTAGTATTTTACCTTCTAGTGTTGCATCTAGTATTTTACCTTCTAGTGTTGCATCTAGTATTTACCTTCTAGTGTTGCATCTAATATCTTACCTTCTGGTGCTACATCTTATATCCTACCTTCTAGTGTTGCATCTAGTATTTAACCTTCTAGTGTTGCATCTAGTATTTAACCTTCTAGTGTTGCATCTAGTATTTTACCTTCTAGTGTTGCATCTAGTATTTTACCGTCTAGTGTTGCATCTAGTATGTTACTTTCTAGTGTTGCATCTAGTATTTTACCTTCTAATGTTGCATCTAGTATTTTACCTTCTAGTGTTGCATCTAGTATGTTACTTTCTAGTGTTGCATCTAGTATTTTACCTTCTAGTGTTGCATCTAGTATTTTACCTTCTAGTGTTGCATCTAGTATTTTACCTTCTAGTGTTGCATCTAGTATTTTACCTTCTAGTGTTGCATCTAATATCTTACCTTCTAGTGCTACATCTAGTATTTTACCTTCTAGTGTTGCATCTAGTATTTTACCTTCTAGTGTGGCATCTAATATCTTACCTTCTAGTGTTGCATCTAGTATGTTACCTTCTAGTGTTGCATCTAGTATGTTACCTTCTAGTGTTGCATCTAGTATGTTACCTTCTAGTGTTGCATCTAGTGTCTTACCTTCTAGTGCTACATCTAGTACATTACCATCTAGTGCTACATCTAGTACATTACCATCTAGTGCTACATCTAGTATTTTACCTTCTAGTGTTGCATCTAGTATGTTACTTTCTAGTGTTGCATCTAGTATTTTACCTTCTAGTGTTGCATCTAGTATTTTACCTTCTAGTGTTGCATCTAGTATTTTACCTTTTAGTGTTGCATCTAATATCTTACCTTCTAGTGCTACATCTTATATCCTACCTTCTAGTGTTGAATCTAGTATTTTACCTTCTAGTGTTGCATCTAGTATTTTACCTTCTAGTGTTGCATCTAGTATTTTACCTTCTAGTGTGGCATCTAGTATTTTACCTTCTAGTGTTGCATCTAGTATTTTACGTTCTAGTGTTGCATCTAATATCTTACCTTCTAGTGTTGCATCAAGTATGTTACCTTCTAGTGTTGCATCTAGTATGTTACCTTCTAGTGTTGCATCTAGTATTTTACCTTCTAATGTTGCATCTAGTATTTTACCTTCTGGTGTTGCATCTAGTATGTTACCTTCTAGTGTTACATCTAGTATGTTACCTTCTAGTGCTACATCTTCTATTTTACCTTCTAGTGTTACATCTAGTATCTTACCTTCTAGTGTAGCATCTAGTATGTTACCTTCTAGTGTTGCATCTAGTATCTTACCTTCTAGTGTAGCATCTATTATGTTACCTTCTAGTGCTACATCTTGTATCTTACCTTCCAGTGTTGCATCTAGTATCTTACCTTCCAGTGTTGCATCTAGTATTTTACCTTCTAGTGTTACATCTAGTATGTTACCTTCTAGTGCTACATCTAGTGTCTTACCTTCTAGTGTTGCATCTAGTATCTTACCTTCTAGTGCTACATCTAGTACATTACCATCTAGTGCTACATCTAGTACATTACCATCTAGTGTTACATCTAGTATGTTACCTTCTAGTGTTACATCTAGTATGTTACCTTCTAGTGTTATATCTAGTGCTACATCTAGTGTTACATCTAGTATCTTACCTTCTAGTGCTACATCTAGTACATTACCATCTAGTGCTACATCTAGTACATTACCATCTAGTGCTACATCTAGTATTTTACCTTCTAGTGTTGCATCTAGTATGTTACTTTCTAGTGTTGCATCTAGTATTTTACCTTCTAGTGTTGCATCTAGTATTTTACCTTCTAGTGTTGCATCTAGTATTTTACCTTCTAGTGTTGCATCTAATATCTTACCTTCTAGTGCTACATCTTATATCCTACCTTCTAGTGTTGAATCTAGTATTTTACCTTCTAGTGTTGCATCTAGTATTTTACCTTCTAGTGTTGCATCTAGTATTTTACGTTCTAGTGTGGCATCTAGTATTTTACCTTCTAGTGTTGCATCTAGTATTTTACGTTCTAGTGTTGCATCTAGTATGTTACCTTCTAGTGTTGCATCTAGTATTTTACCGACTAGTGTTGCATATAGTATGTTACCTTCTGGTGTTGCATCTAGTATGTTACCTTCTAGTGTTGCATCTAGTATTTTACCTTCTGGTGTTACATCTAGTATATTACCTTCTAGTGCTACATCTTCTATTTTACCTTCTAGTGTTGCATCTAGTATCTTACCTTCTAGTGTAGCATCTAGTATGTTACCTTCTAGTGTTGCATCTAGTATCTTACCTTCTAGTGTAGCATCTATTATGTTACCTTCTAGTGCTACATCTTCTATGTTACCTTCTAGTGCTACATCTTGTATCTTACCTTCCAGTGTTGCATCTAGTATCTTACCTTCCAGTGTTGCATCTAGTATTTTACCTTCTAGTGTTGCATCTAGTATGTTACCTTCTAGTGCTACATCTAGTGTCTTACCTTCTAGTGTTGCATCTAGTATCTTACCTTCTAGTGTTGCATCTAGTGTCTTACCTTCTAGTGCTACATCTAGTACATTACCATCTAGTGCTACATCTAGTACATTACCATCTAGTGTTACATCTAGTATGTTACCTTCTAGTGTTACATCTAGTATGTTACCTTCTAGTGTTATATCTAGTGTTACATTTAGTATCTTACCTTCTAGTGTTACACCTAGTATGTTAGCTTCTAGTGTTACATCTAGTATGCTACCTTCTAGTGTTATATCTAGTGCTACATCTAGTGTTACATCTAGTATGTTACCTTCTAGTGTTACATCTAGTATGTTACCTTCTAGTGTTACATCTAGTATGTTACCTTCTAGTGTTACATCTAGTATGTTACCTTCTAGTGTTACATCTAGTATGTTACCTTCTAGTGTTACATCTAGTATGTTACCTTCTAGTGTTACATCTAGTATGTTACCTTCTAGTGTTATATCTAGTATGTTACCTTCTAGTGTTATATCTAGTATGTTACCTTCTAGTGTTATATCTAGTGTTACATCTAGTATCTTACCTTCTAGTGTTATATCTAGTATGTTACCTTCTAGTGTTATATCTAGTGTTACATCTAGTATCTTACCTTCTAGTGTTATATCTAGTGTATGTTACCTTCTAGTGTTATATCTAGTGTTACATCTAGTATCTTACCTTCTAGTGTTACATCTAGTGTTATCTAGTATGTTATATCTAGTGCTACATCTAGTGTTACATCTAGTGTTACCTTCTAGTGTTACATCTAGTATTTACCTTCTAGTGTTATATCTAGTATGTTACTTCTAGTGTTACATCTAGTATGCTACCTTCTAGTGTTACATCTAGTATGTTACCTTCTAGTGTTACATCTAGTGCTACATCTAGTGTCTTACCTTCTAGTGCTACATCTAGTGTCTTACCTTCTAGTGCTACATCTAGTATTACCTGCTAGTGCTACATCTAGTGTCTTACCTTCTAGTGCTACATCTAGTATCTTACCTTCTAGTGTCTAGTGTTACCTTCTAGTGCTACATCTAGTGTCTTACCTTCTAGTGCTAGTGTATCTAGTGTAGTCTTACCTTCCAGTGTTGTATCTAGTATGTTACCTTCTAGTGCTACATCTAGTGTATTACCTTCTAGTGCTACATCTAGTGACTTACCTTCTAGTGCTACTAGTGTCTTCTAGTTGTCTTACCTTCTAGTGTTGTATCTAGTGTTATCTAGTGTATCTAGTATGTTACCTTCTAGTGTTATATCTAGTATGTTACCTTCTAGTGTATATCTAGTGTTACATCTAGTATCTTACCTTCTAGTGTTATATCTAGTATGTTAGTGTAGTGTACATCTAGTATCTTACCTTCTAGTGTTACATCTAGTATGTTACTTCTAGTGTTATATCTAGTGCTACATCTAGTGTTACATCTAGTATCTTACCTTCTAGTGTTACATCTAGTATCTTACCTTCTAGTGTTATATCTAGTATGTTACTTCTAGTGTTACATCTAGTATGCTACCTTCTAGTGTTACATCTAGTATGTTACCTTCTAGTGTTACATCTAGTGTTAGTGTAGTGCTACATCTAGTGTATGTTACCTTCTAGTGCTACATCTAGTGTCTTACCTTCTAGTGCTAGTTCTTCTAGTGTTAGTGTCTTACCTTCTAGTGTATGTCTTATCTAGTGCTTCTAGTGTTCCATATCTAGTATGTTACCTTCTAGTCTTCTAGTGTTATCTAGTGTAGTGACTTTCTAGTGCTTCTAGTGTCTTACCTTCTAGTGTCTATATCTAGTATGTTACCTTCTAGTGTTTATCTTTCTAGTGTTACATCTAGTGTCTTATCTAGTGTTATCTAGTATGTTATCTAGTGCATCTAGTGTCTTACCTTCTAGTGTTACTATCTAGTATGTTACCTTCTAGTGTCTAGTATGTTACCTTCTAGTGCTAGTGTTACATCTAGTGTGTTACCTTCTAGTATCTACCTATCTAGTGTGTACTTACCTTCTAGTGTATCTTACCTTCTAGTGTTATATCTAGTATGTTACCTTCTAGTGTTACATCTAGTATGCTAGTATGTTACCTTCTAGTGTTACATCTAGTATGTTACCTTCTAGTGTTACATCTAGTGCTACATCTAGTGTCTTACCTTCTAGTGCTACATCTAGTGTCTTACCTTCTAGTGCTACATCTAGTGCTACTCTAGTGTACATCTAGTATCTTACCTGCTAGTGCTACATCTAGTGTCTTACCTTCTAGTGCTACATCTAGTATCTTACCTTCTAGTGCTACATCTAGTGTCTTACCTTCTAGTGCTACATCTAGTGTCTTACCTTCTAGTGCTACATCTAGTTCTTACCTTCCAGTGTTGTATCTAGTATGTTACCTTCTAGTCTACATCTAGTGTATTACCTTCTAGTGCTACATCTAGTGACTTACCTTCTAGTGCTACATCTAGTGTCTTACCTTCCAGTGTTGTATCTAGTATGTTACCTTCTAGTGTTGTATCTAGTATGTTACCTTCTAGTGTTGTATCTAGTATCTTACCTTCTAGTGTTACATCTAGTGTCTTACCGTCTAGTGTTACATCTAGTATGTTACCTTCTAGTGCTACATCTAGTGTCTTACCTTCCAGTGTTGTATCTAGTATGTTACCTTCTAGTGTTGTATCTAGTATGTTACCTTCTAGTGTTATATCTAGTATGTTACCTTCTAGTGTTATATCTAGTATGTTACCTTCTAGTGTTATATCTAGTGTTACATCTAGTATCTTACCTTCTAGTGTTATATCTAGTATGTTACCTTCTTGTGTTATATCTAGTGTTACATCTAGTATCTTACCTTCTAGTGTTACATCTAGTATGTTACCTTCTAGTGTTATATCTAGTGCTACATCTAGTGTTACATCTAGTATCTTACCTTCTAGTGTTACATCTAGTATCTTACCTTCTAGTGTTATATCTAGTATGTTACCTTCTAGTGTTACATCTAGTATGCTACCTTCTAGTGTTACATCTAGTATGTTACCTTCTAGTGTTACATCTAGTGCTACATCTAGTGTCTTACCTTCTAGTGCTACATCTAGTGTCTTACCTTCTAGTGCTACATCTAGTGTCTTACCTTCTAGTGCTACATCTAGTATCTTACCTGCTAGTGCTACATCTAGTGTCTTACCTTCTAGTGCTACATCTAGTATCTTACCTTCTAGTGCTACATCTAGTGTCTTACCTTCTAGTGCTACATCTAGTGTCTTACCTTCTAGTGCTACATCTAGTGTCTTACCTTCCAGTGTTGTATCTAGTATGTTACCTTCTAGTCTACATCTAGTGTATTACCTTCTAGTGCTACATCTAGTGTCTTACCTTCCAGTGTTGTATCTAGTATGTTACCTTCTAGTGTTGTATCTAGTATGTTACCTTCTAGTGTTGTATCTAGTATCTTACCTTCTAGTGTTACATCTAGTGTCTTACCGTCTAGTGTTACATCTAGTATGTTACCTTCTAGTGTTATATCTAGTATGTTACCTTCTAGTGTTACATCTAGTATGTTACCTTCTAGTGCTACATCTAGTATGTTACCTTCTAGTGTTATATCTAGTATGTTACCTTCTAGTGTTATATCTAGTATGTTACCTTCTAGTGTTATATCTAGTATGTTACCTTCTAGTGCTACATCTAGTATGTTACCTTCTAGTGTTATATCTAGTATGTTACCTTCTAGTGTTATATCTAGTATGTTACCTTCTAGTGTTACATCTAGTATGTTACCTTCTAGTGTTATATCTAGTATGTTACCTTCTAGTGCTACATCTAGTATGTTACCTTCTAGTGTTATATCTAGTATGTTACCTTCTAGTGTTACATCTAGTATGTTACCTTCTAGTGTTACATCTAGTATCTTACCTTCTAGTGTTACATCTAATATGTTACCTTCTAGTGTTATATCTAGTATGTTACCTTCTAGTGTTACATCTAGTATCTTACCTTGTAGTGTTACATCTAGTATATTACCTTCTAGTGTTATATCTAGTATGTTACCAACTAGTGTGGCATCTAGTATCTTACCTTCTAGTGTTGCATCTAGAATGTTACCTTCTAGTGCTACATCTTGTATGTGTATTCTAGTCTCCTACCTTCTAGTGTGGCATCCAGTAAGTCGGGAGGTGTATATTCTTGAGTACCCTCTTCTCTCTTTAACTCTTCCAAGTTTTGGTACATAAACCCTACATCTATGGAAGGAAAGAGGAGCAAGTCAATACATAAAACATACATATATCCAAGGAAAGAGGTGCAAGTCCGTACATAAACCCTACATCTATCCAAGGAAAGAGGTGCAATTCCGTACATAAACCATACATCTATCCAAGGAGAGGTGCAAGTCCATACATAAACCATACATCTATCCAAGGAAAGAGGTGCAAGTCCATACATAAACCATACATCTATCCAAGGAAAGAGGTGCAAGTCCGTACATAAACCATACATATATCCAAGGAAAGAGGACAATGCTTATATTCATCGGTCTACGTGTCCTGTAGTGTTGCATGCTATATCTACTTACTCAGTTCCTCATTCTGTTTCTTGAACACAACGTAAAACTCATCTCCATGATCCAGCTCTTTGGACTGTAAAATCAGATATATAAACTGCATGATTCTGGTGCATGTATAGCAAAATATTTATAGAACATTACGTTACTGTCTTATCAATTTTAATTTAATAGGCGAATTGGAGAAATATTCCAGAGATATTCTATTTATCCTATATTCTGATAATGATGAAGTCTTAGAGAGGAAAGATCACTGCATATTCATGACCTAATCTGAAATTTATACATACCATATGTGAACATACGACGTCATACACGCAACATTATGATGTCACAAAAGGTTTATCAGGCACTGACTAAAGGTAGGATACAGATAATTATACACCCATAAGCCAGTTTTCCAACCAGCACTGCCAGTTTTCCAACCAGCACTGCCATGTTTCCAACCAGCACTGCCATGTTTCCAACCAGCACTGCCAGGTTTCCAACCAGCACTGCCAGGTTTCCAACCAGCACTGCCAGGTTTCCAACCAGCACTGCCATGTTTCCAACCAGCACTGCCATGCTTCCAACCAGCACTGCCATGTTTCCAACCAGCACTGCCATGTTTCCAACCAGCACTGCCATGTTTCCAACCAGCACTGCCATGTTTCCAACCAGCACTGCCAGGTTTCCAACCAGCACTGCCATGTTTCCAACCAGCACTGCCATGTTTCCAACCAGCACTGCCATGTTTCCAACCAGCACTGCCATGTTTCCAACCAGCACTGCCAGGTTTCCAACCAGCACTGCCAGGTTTCCAACCAGCACTGCCAGGTTTCCAACCAGCACTGCCACTCCGCCGATCTCTAGCGAGTACAAATCTTTGTCAGCATTTCCAAAAAAAGATCCAGGCACTAACTTTAAAAATAGCATTTGACTAGGGAGATTTACACAAGATAATTGTTGAAACATTGTTTAATTAACAAAAATGACCTAATTTGAACAGGCCAAGATGCTTCAGACTCCGTTTAATCAAATTGTCAGTTTTCTGACAACACGTTTCAGAATGGTTTTGCTTTAGTCTGACCTACAACCCAACACGGCTGTGCATGCATGATTTAGTCTGACTTACAACCCAACATGGCTGTGCATGCATGATTTAGCCTGACCTACAACCCAACACGGCTGTGCATGCATGATTTAGTCTGACCTAAAACCCAACACGGCTGTGCATGCATGATTTAGTCTAACCTAAAACCCGACACGGCTGTGCATGCATGATTTAGTCTGACCTAAAACCCAACACGGCTGTGCATGCATGATTTAGTCTGACCTAAAACCCAACACGGCTGTACATGCATGATTTAGTCTGACCTAAAACCCAACACGGCTGTGCATGCATGATTTAGTCTGACCTAAAACCCGACACGGCTGTACATGCATGATTTAGTCTGACCTACAACCCAACACGGCTGTGCATGCATGATTTAGTCTGACCTACAACCCAACATGGCTGTGCATGCATGATTTAGTCTGACCTACAACCCAACACGGCTGTGCATGCATGATTTAGTCTGACCTAAAACCCAACACGGCTGTGCATGCATGATTTAGTCTAACCTAAAACCCGACACGGCTGTGCATGCATGATTTAGTCTGACCTAAAACCCAACACGGCTGTGCATGCATGATTTAGTCTGACCTAAAACCCAACACGGCTGTACATGCATGATTTAGTCTGACCTAAAACCCAACACGGCTGTGCATGCATGATTTAGTCTGACCTAAAACCCAACACGGCTGTGCATGCATGAATTAGTCTGACCTAAAACCCAACACGGCTGTACATGCATGATTTAGTCTGACCTAAAACCCAACACGGCTGTGCATGCATGATTTAGTCTGACCTAAAACCCGACACGGCTGTACATGCATGATTTAGTCTGACCTAAAACCTGACACGACTTTGCATGCATGATTTAGTCTGACCTAAAACCTGACACGGCTGTGCATGCATGAATTAGTCTGACCTAAAACCTGACATGGCTGTGCATGCATGAATTAGTCTGACCTAAAACCTGACACGGCTGTGCATGCATGATTTAGTCTGACCTATAATCCGACACGACTGTGCATGCATGATTTAGTCTGACCTAAAACCCGACACGGCTTTGCATGCATGATTTTTAAATACTGGTAGTCTACATATGTATAATGTCCATTGCACATAGATTATAATTTATAGTATACATTTCAATCCAATTGACAGTGGCATAAACAACATTGATGATGATTCAGCTTATTTACCCTCGCCTCCGGTAATTTCTTGATAATTGTTAACATATGCACCACTCTTTTCTGTAATCTGGCAAAACTGTCGAAACAGACAGGCAGTATTAGTTATTGAGTTTGCTACTGACCCAGGGCTGTACAAATCCTATCGCCCGACGCCCGGGACAAGTCGAAAATTACGGCGGACAAGTGGCTAATTTCAAAACGTTAGTCCCGGACAAGTGCCTTTTTCAAAAATCATAATCACAAAATCACAATTTTGACAGAAAATCTAAAAAAAACCCAGAAAATCTAAAAAAAAAAACGGCTCTATTTACTTTCGCCAAAAGACGGATGAATTACCGCGGTAGAAATCCAATGAAACACCGTGTATGCGTGTTGTGAGATCATGTGATCACACATATGCCGATTGCGAATGTAAACAATGTGATGAAGACCCCCACAGAGTTACTTTACATTTTGACTCCGATTTATTTGACTAAAGTAACGTCAGAGAACAATTAAACACTTTTAAAATTCTGAATCGAGAGTTTTAGAAATCAGCCATTTTTTCTACTAACCATACAAGAGATATTTACTGACCCTCCACAGCAGCATGTACATGTAGGGTCACCACGTGACCACCTTTGGAAGGAGAGAATTTAGTGGAAGGTGCAATAAATATATTTTTTGGGGTAAACACTTTATATTATACGGATGACCAAACGCTTTTTTTCGTTTATTTTAGTCATACAGTGCAAGTAGGTCTGATAAAATCCATTAACCCTGGGTTAAGCTACTCAATATACTGTGGCATCTCAGGGTTCCCTCTGTCTGAATGTTTGTCTGTGCCACTTCTGTCGCCAATTTAAAAAACTTGGAGCCAACTAAGAGCCTTATAATTCACAAATAAATATTTGAAGCCATGACAAAACATGTCCCATTTTTTTTTTTAAATAGTTGCGCCAAATATTTTCGCCAATTCACAAAATTTAGCGCCAATATTTGTTTTTTGTCGCAATTAGCGGCATTGGTGACCGACAGCGAGAACCCTGCATCTGAACCACGTTAACATTCTGTAATAGATAAATAGATACTTACGTTTCCTTTGCCAATTTTGTAGGTCATGTTCAGCAATGTTCCATTTGTGCTGAAACAGAAAAGACAAAATTTGTGAGCACTGTCGATTCAATGAAACAAAGATTGGTTCAACAAGAAATAAGTTGAAATTTCCCCATCAGATTCAAAGATTAACCAAGTTGAAATTTCCCCCTCAGATTCAAAGAATAACCAAGTTGAAATTTCCCCCCCAGATTCAAAGATTAACCAAGTTGAAATTTCCCCCTCAGATTCAAAGATTAACCAAGTTGAAATTTCCCCCTCAGATTCAAAGATTAACCAAGTTGGCAATAAAATGTATGTCCTGGCCAGTAGGAGTGCCAGAAAATGTATCAATCAATATGCACTGGTGGGACAAGGATATTCAAACTCTCGTGCTCAGAATATGAGGGGTGGGACAAGGATATTCAAACTCTCGTGCTCAGAATATGAGGGGTGGGACAAGGATATTCAAACTCTCGTGCTCAGAATATGGAGGGGTGGGACAAGGATATTCGAACTCTCGTGGTCAGAATATGAGGGGTGGGACAAGGATATTCGAACTCTCATGGTCAGAATATGAGGGGTGGGACAAGGATATTCAAACTCTCGTGCTCAGAATATGAGGGGTGGGACAAGAATATTCGAACTCTCATGGTCAGAATATGAGGGGTGGGACAGCGATATTCGAACTCTCATGGTCAGAATATGTGGGGTGGGACAAGGATATTAGAACTCTCATGGTCAGAATATGAGGGGTGGGACAAGGATATTAGAACTCTCGTGGTCAGAATATGAGGGGTGGGACAAGGATATTAGAACTCTCGTGGTCAGAATATGAGGGGTGGGACAAGGATATTAGAACTCTCATGGTCAGAATATGAGGGGTGGGACAAGGATATTAGAACACTTGTGGTCAGAATATGAGGGGTGGGACAAGGATATTAGAACTCTCATGGTCAGAATATGTGGTCAAGAGCCTCATTTCTGATCATATGACATATTATGACCACTAGGGTAGAATATCCTTGCCCTATACCAGTGCATATGAAGGATACATGTAGTCGCTTCAGGTGAGAAAGGTCCGGAGTTCGAGCCCCGCTGGAGCCGTTACGATTGTGCCCTTAGACAAGGCATTTAAATTCCACGTTGCCTCTTCTCTCTCCCTCGTGGCGATGGATTCCATCAGGAATGAGGTTTCGAGAGTGATTAATATAAGTTGAAAGGACATGTTTCGCAATCGAGCTAAAATAAATTTGTATAAACAACATGTAGTCACATGGAATTAAGAAAACAAAATTGCACATGAACGGAACTAGCTGGAAACATGTGTCCTGGCCAGTACACAGGCACAAGACGCAAATTATTTTTGTTTACTGTAAACATTACTTACTATATGACCATAGGGCAAAAAAAATGTTTGTGTCTTGTGCCTGTGGGCAAGTAGGTATATGTATGCAAGAAATAACATTCACGCACACTGCCATGTACCTCTTTACCCATCAACACTGTACTATTTTCATTTATTCCGTACATTTAAATGTAAAAAATGTGTGATGACTCTAGACAGTGTCCCAGAACGGATATGTTCATTGTTATAATATCTCCCTTAACCTGTCGGAATGTGCAAACAACATAGATCCAGATCAGCCGTCTAATCCGGATTTATGTTGGTTGCTATTCAAACAAGTGATTTAGCTCCACTATCCAAATAGCAAACAACATAGAGCCTGATCAGACTGCACATTTTGTGCACGTTCTGTGCTGTCTGGTTTTGCTCTATACTGTTTGCAAAAGCGACTTTAGTCGTGATTGGCAGGTTAGGTTAAGGGTTGACTATTATAACTTATGATTATTACACTTCTCATGGTTCATTCTAGGTCAGAATTTTTGGGAGAAGTGAGAAAGCGAGCGATTGCGTCCTTAAATGGTGCTATTTAAGGAGAGGACAACCAAAAGCTGTATAGTTTTCTGTCCAATTCCGTATTTAAATTGTTGTAAATAACCATGTACATGATAGAAAATAAATATGTTTAAACCAAATGATGTTATTTAATAAATTTCAACAAAATATGGTTAAAATGCACTTTATGACCATTAAATACAACATTTGTAAAGAAGCTGGGCTTCATAATGGGCCACTGTATCTTACTGGACAACATTTTGAGCGAAGTCAGGGTCCCTATGGCGACCTTTTCGCTAACATCACCCTCTAGAATGATCCCTGCTTCTAAGAAAGAAATGTACATACGGTACGGGAGAAGTCAGGGTCCCTAAGGCCCTTTTCGCTAACATCGCCCTCTAGAATGATCCCTGCTTCTAAGAAAGAAATGTACATAAGGTACAGACATTCTTACCTGGTATCAGTTAAGATCAGCCTGCCATCTTTTCCTTGTTCTATGTTACAGTGATGACCAGAGACAAGCTTGTTGTCTGATAAACTCAAATCACAGTCTGTGAATATAAATAATTAACCCACTTCATTCTGGATACTGTTCAAACAGTACGGTATTTGCAAAGAACATAGAGCCAGATCAGCCGCCACGGAACGTCCCGTCTGGTCAGGCTCTATGCTGTTTGCTATTCAGATGATCTTGCTAAGACACTTGGCTATGTAGCAAACAACATAGATCCTGATCAGCATGCAGCGTCACGCTGCGGCTGATCTGGATCTATGTTGTTTGCGAAAACCTTTAAATGTATCCAGAATGAAATGGGTTAAGATCAATGGAAAGGAAATAAACAGACAAAAATGCACAACTGATCTGGAGTAGTGTCTACAATGACAATTCAAATGTAGCATTAGTGTGCATTTTATGCGTGCCTTGTAATTTGCAAAACAATCCATGGCGCGGAAAAGTGCTAATGACTGCCGGACAAGCAAAGGTTTCCTGTTCAAGTGCTTTGAAAATCGTATTTTTTTACACTGTCAATATTTGAATGTTTACGGCACGGCACGACTGTTTCCGTTGACTGTCAATTAACTAATCAAATCAGACGATATGCTTGACTGATCCATGTTAATTGCCCCTATTGTTCGATAATCCCAAAGCCATATATTAATCTGAGACAGTTGTTTTCCCAGAGGCACTAAATTGTCAATAAACTTCAAACGGCCGCCATGATTTAATACCATCATCTGACTGGTACACTAATAAACAAATAGTTTGGATTAGATTATAACCTATAAGGGAAGTAACCGCTACAGAGCTTCTTAAAATTACAACAGGTGCGTGTCTAAAGATAGATATGGCATTTCTGTGTTTTGTTTCTAGATAGAAAATTGATTTGACTACACAGTGCATACATACGGACACAGAGAACATTCTTTTATCGAGAGCATTCAAACAGAATTTACCGTTCTAACCTCACATCACGGATTTAAATATAAATAGACATGTGTATGGTGTAAATTTATACAAGTTGAAGACTTTAAAGGCACATACAGTTTCACGTTCAAAGCGTCTGGCGATGCACATGTCTTAATCTCCTCGTTATGTCTGCCTTGCGGATCTTGATGAGTAAAGACATTGAAGTTGAAATTAGATAAACAAGATGTCAACCAAACCAAGCCTGATTAGGCTACTTGTAATTGAATTTTTAAAACACCAAAGGTGTAGAACATCAGGAAAGACTGATTGTTCGGATGAAATAGAAATATGTACAAATTGGTCAGATTAAAGTCCCATCTGAAAGACTGTTAATTTTAGTAGGGTCAGATGGGGGATCAAACCTGCTTTCCATGGATTATCAATCCAACGTGTTAACCACTGGACTACAGATCCGTCTGTATGACATGTTAAACCAACATTCATTCCAACCACCCCGGTTAAGATATTATCATATTGTCAAAATTGTTCATTCCTGACAAGTTGTAGCCATTGCAAAAATGTGTCTAGTAGATTCTGTTATTATGCTAGTAGCATGGCGAAGTGGTTCACTCAGAGCTTGTGTCGTACTTTTGATATCTTGCCGACTCAAAATAAAATTTATCTTATCTTAAGACTCAACCCATTCGCTTCTATCCGGGCACTGTGTTAGTTAATACATTATGTATATTACCATCAGCACGACCAATGCAGAATTTGTCTGTCGTCAGCTGAATAGGATCAGACTCAAAATCTGTCAAACTAACAAGCTGTCCCCATGCTTCGTGGTCTGACATCTCCAATAGCAGCTTTTTAAAATATGTTTATTTTGGTACACGGAAACACGGTTTGGCTTATTATATAGTGCGCACCGTTTTGACCTACTTTCGCCAAAACGAGACTAACAGGTAAACAAACGTAAATATGCATTACTCGTATAGGAATGACACACCCAAGTGTCACATAATCTTGAAATTTACCAGTAGTTAGACGCAATATCTGTTCCTACGAATGTATATGGGTAATATGGTTCAGAAAATTACTTAGTGTGTCGTCCATTGTCCAGTGGTACAGTGGTAGAGTGTCTTATTTGGATTCAAAGGGTCCCGGGTTTGATACTAGTTTGGGGCACATATAGTGTCATTGAGTGAGGCATCTCAGTATTGGTTAGTGATTTACGTCTGCTAAGCCTGTCAAAAAAACATGTCAAGGTCCCCACATCAATAAAACATACAATGTACATAAGTAATTGAATACATTAGTAACATTTAACCATATTAACTATATTAACGCATGTCATTGGAATGGCCTCCCTCCCTTCAACGAAGGATCACTGCCGGCCCAATGGAAGTCAGCAAATGTTGCTCCCATTTACAAAGAAGGGGACAAGTCACACCCGCCAACTATAGGCCTATCTCACTGACATGTGTTCTATGCAAGGTTCTAGAACATATACTTAGTTTCCTCCTCGATAGTAAAACACTTCACTAACCATAGTATTCTGTACCATTTGCAGCATGGTTTTAGAGAAAAACGGTCATGCGTGACCCAATTAGTAATGCTAATCAATGACTTCGTTACCTCTGTCTACAATAACCATCAGGTAGATCTCATCCCATTAGACTTCAGTAAGACTTTCGATAAGGTCAATCACGAGAAAGTACTACTAAAATGCATGACTATGGAGTCAGAGGTTAAACATTAAGGTGGATTAAGAGTTTTCTAGATAATAGACTCCAGTCAGTTGTCCTTAATGGTATTAGTACAGATGCCATTCCTCTGGAGTCCCACATGGATCCGTACTTGGACCCCTGCTTTTCCTAGCCTATGTAAACGACCTCCCACAAAACATCAGTTCCAAAGTCTGTATCTTTGCAGATGATACTGCAGTCTATCATCTGCAAATGAATCGGTCACACTCCAAAACGATCTTAAGAGATTAGAAGAGTGGGAGTTGTAGTGGGACATGGAATTTCCTCCAAATATCAAGTTATCCACGTCTCCAGAAGGAAACATCCTATTCCCAGTCAATATGAACTCCACTTGAGTCGGTCACCTCAGCCAAATACCTTGGCGTGGATATCTAAAATAACCTGTCGTGGGACACTTACATAAAAAGGTCAACTAACAAAGCAAACCAAACATTAGGATTCCTACGTAGAAACCTCCAGGTCAAATCCGAACCCCTTTCGTCCATGGCTTACCAGACACTAGTGAGACCCCATCTTGAATATGGCTTCGAGATCTGGTTGCCCCATACCCAAACATTGATAGACCATATGAAGGTATCCAGCGAAGAGCAGCCCGTTGGATAAAGGCTGACTTCTATCGTACATCTAGTGTTACAGACATGCTACATTCCCTAAATCTATGCAGACTAGATCAACGGCGTATTGACAATAGGTTATCCCTTCTGTATAAAATTCATAATGATCTTGTTGCTATTCCCATTGAAAATTACCTAGTTCCCCTCTCCCGTCCTGCTCGCCATTCCATATGCTATAGGTTAATTACAGCAACTACAGACTACTACAAGTTTTCCTTTTTTCCATGAACAATCTACCATTGGAACCATCTCCCTCCTGACATTGTCCATCTCCCTACCACAGAGCAATTCAATACGATCGACAGTTTGCCATATTGACCATGCCAGTCCCTAGTTGTTCTGCGCAGCTGCTTTTAAACTGATACCACAACTTATTTTCATTACTGTCTTAAATTATGCGTTTACCTATTCATACTTTTAACTTCTTTGCGGGTTTCTACATCCCCGTAAGGGGTTCGACATTAAAGGAAGATAGATAAAAGTAGGTAGATAAGTAGATAAAGGTAGATAGATAAGGGTAGGTAGTAGGTAGGTAAGGTAGGGTTAGTTAGGGTAGAGTAGGGTAGGATAGGGTAGGTAGATTAGTATAAGATACTATGTACAGTCCAGCCCCAGCCTTTACCATTTTTGCTGAGCTACTGGCCACTGTACAACTCGGGACTGTTTTTGACCTTAGTATGTGGTTATTTTCAACATTCTGTGTCTCAAATGAGATGTTTATCAACGGTCCATGACAAGCGCCACCCTGTCATACTCAGTAGCGTGTGCTGGGAATAACCAGTATATGTGGATGAATAAGTTACTACCCGAAATCATCGTTAGACGAAAGGGTTTTTTAGACGAAACTAGTACGTGAATTCGTGTTTACTCTCGAATATTCACTTCTGTTATCAGTAGTTATATAAATATGGATAGAATACAGTTACAAAACAACCTAGCAAAGTAAACAGAGTATGTCGAAGGTAGTATATTGCCAAAATACGCTAAACCGGTGGTTTTATAACGAACTGTTTTAATGTTTGTTTACCTGTTTATAAGAATCTGGGTCAAGACGGTGTCCAAACCGTGTTTCCGTCTTTAGTCGTGATAGCACAGTGGATGCGCGTTCGCTTCTGCGAAAGGTCCGGAGTTCGAGCCCCGCTGGAGCCGTTATGAGTGTGTCCTTAGACTAGGCATTTAATTTCCACGTTGCCTCTTCTCTCTCCCTCGTGGCGATGGATTCCATCAGGAATGAGGTCTCGAGAGAGATTAATATAAGTTGTAAGAACTTGTTTCGTAATCGAGCTAAAATAAATTTGTATAAACTACCCCCGTCTAACCCTAATACAATTAACAGTCTTTCAGATGGGACGTTAAACCGAGGTCTCGTGTCGGTGTTGTACACCGTGCACGTAAAAGAACCAGAGGAGACTGTGGAATGTGGCAATGCACTATCCTCCTCCGCTAACACACACATAGACATAGACATATACATAGTTTATCAAATTCCAGTAAGCTTTCAAGCCACTGAGGATGTGTTCATACATATTATATACAGTTAGCGAACAGTGCAAACATAATTCATACATTATATACAAAATCAATGTGAGCTCCCACAATCATAGCCATGTATATTTATTTCTATGTGTAAATACATGTACTATTTATCTGATATGTGTCTTATAATTAAAGCAAAACAGTTCTTTATTTCTAACACGGAGAAGGTCAAAAGACACAACAAAACACAAAACCAAACATACAAAATTGAAATTGTAGCATATATAACATATATTCATTGCTAAATGTTAAGTATTATAAATTAAATTTTACATGTGATCATATTTGTAAAACATAGAACGCATCCGTTTATTTAATTTGAAAACGGCGATACAGTCTACTAATAGTTTATTCATTCGGAGAAATAAGAAATAAGTATACACTCGAAGTGAGATTGTAACGTGAAGCGAACGTTGCTATTCTTAACTAACAAATATATCCATCATCGCATTCGATGTCGACTTTCGGTAATGTCCATGCAGTAAACGAAATAGAAACATTGGCTTGTTGCTTGTGATGCGGAGAAACTGCTCTGTGCACGTCCATATTTTGGAATACTCCTTGCTGTGCGTTTTCTGTCAAGAGCTGAAATAGAGATATGTGTACGTTATCATTCCGCATAGCCAGATAAGAGAAGGAAGTGGAGTGTGTGTTTTACGTTTATAAATCGTTGCTACCGGTTGCCCATATGAGCGACACCCGGCCTCCTGGAGAGATATTAGTCATTTTAGATTGTTGGAGGATAGTG
>CM026403.1:29685487-29756090 GCA_014843695.1 Archivesica marissinica
GTACACCGGAGTAGAACTACCTTCGTATAGGCACGGATGTACACCGGAGTAGAACTAACTTCGTATAGGCACGGATGGACACCGGAGTAGAACTACTTTCGTATAGGCACGGATGGACACCGGAGTAGAACTACCTTCGTATAGGCACGGATGTACACCGGAGTAGAACTACCTTCGTATAGGCACGGATGTACACCGGAGTAGAACTACCTTCGTATAGGCACGGATGAAAACCGGAGTAGAACTACCTTCGTATAGGCACGGATGTACACCGGAGTAGAACTACCTTCGTATAGGCACGGATGTACACCGGAGTAGAACTATCTTCGTATAGGCACGGATGTACACCGGAGTAGAACTACCTTCGTATAAGCACGGATGTACACCGGAGTTGAACTACCTTCGTATAGGCACGGATGTACACCGGAGTAGAACTACCTTCGTATATGCACGGATGTACACCGGAGTAGAACTACTGTCGTATAGGCACGGATGTACACCGGAGTAGAACTACCTTCGTATAGGCACGGATGTACACCGGAGTAGAACTACCTTCGTATAGGCACGGATGTAAACCGGAGTAGAACTACCTTCGTATAGGCACGGATGGACACCGGAGTAGAACTACCTTCGAATAGGCACGGATGTACACCGGAGTAGAACTACCTTCGTATGGGCACGGATGTACACCGGAGTAGAACTACATTCGAATAGGCACGGATGTACACCGGAGTAGAACTACCGTCGTATAGGCACGGATGTACACCGGAGTAGAACTACCTTCGTATAGGCACGGATGGACACCGGAGTAGAACTACCTTCGTATAGGCACGGATGTACACGGAGTAGAATACCTTCGTATAGGCACGGATGGACACCGGAGTAGAACTACCTTCGTATAGGCACGGATGGACACCGGAGTAGAACTACCTTCGTATAGGCACGGATGTACACCGGAGTAGAACTACCTTCGTATAAGCACGGATGGACACCGGAGTAGAACTACCTTCGTATAGGCACGGATGGACACCGGAGTAGAACTACCTTCGTATAGGCACGGATGTACACCGGAGTAGAACTACCTTCGTATAGGCACGGATGTACACCGGAGTAGAACTACCGTCGTATAGGCACGGATGAAAACCGGAGTAGAACTACCTTCGTATAGGCACGGATGTACACCGGAGTAGAACTACCTTCGTATAGGCACGGATGTACACCGGAGTAGAACTATCTTCGTATAGGCACGGATGTACACCGGAGTAGAACTACCTTCGTATAGGCACGGATGTACACCGGAGTTGAACTACCTTCGTATAGGCACGGATGTACACCGGAGTAGAACTACCTTCGTATATGCACGGATGTACACCGGAGTAGAACTACTGTCGTATAGGCACGGATGTACACCGGAGTAGAACTACCTTCGTATAGGCACGGATGTACACCGGAGTAGAACTACCTTCGTATAGGCACGGATGTACACCGGAGTAGAACTACCTTCGTATAGGCACGGATGTACACCGGAGTAGAACTACCTTCGAATAGGCACGGATGTACACCGGAGTAGAACTACCTTCGTATAGGCACGGATGGACACCGGAGTAGAACTACATTCGTATAGGCACGGATGGACACCGGAGTAGAACTACCTTCGTATAGGCACGGATGGACACCGGAGTAGAACTACCTTCGTATAGGCACGGATGTACACCGGAGTAGAACTACCTTCGTATAGGCACGGATGTACACCGGAGTAGAACTACCTTCGTATAGGCACGGATGTACACCGGAGTAGAACTACCTTCGTATAGGCACGGATGTACACCGGAGTAGAACTACCTTCGTATAGGCACGGATGTACACCGGAGTAGAACTACCTTCGTATAGGCACGGATGGACACCGGAGTAGAACTACCTTCGTATAGGCACGGATGTACACCGGAGTAGAACTACCTTCGTATAGGCACGGATGGACACCGGAGTAGAACTACCTTCGAATAGGCACGGATGTACACCGGAGTAGAACTACCTTCGTATAGCCACGGATGTACACGGAGTAGAACTACCTTCGTATAGGCACGGATGTACACCGGAGTAGAACTACCTTCGTATAGGCACGGATGTACACCGGAGTAGAAATACCTTCGTATAGGCACGGATGTACACCGGAGTTGAACTACCTTCATATAGGCACGGATGTACACCGGAGTAGAACTACCTTCGTATAGGCACGGATGTACACCGGAGTAGAACTACCTTCGTATAGGCACGGATGTACACCGGAGTAGAACTACCTTCGTATAGGCACGGATGGACACCGGAGTAGAACTACCTTCGTATAGGCACGGATGTACACCGGAGTAGAACTACCTTCGTATAGGCACGGATGTACACCGGAGTAGAACTACCTTCGTATAGGCACGGATGGACACCGGAGTAGAACTACCTTCGAATAGGCACGGATGTACACCGGAGTAGAACTACCTTCGTATGGGCACGGATGTACACCGGAGTAGAACTACATTCGAATAGGCACGGATGTACACCGGAGTAGAACTACCTTCGTATAGGCACGGATGTACACGGAGTAGAACTACCTTCGTATAGGCACCGGAGTAGAACTACCTTCGTATAGGCACGGATGGACACCGGAGTAGAACTACCTTCGTATAGGCACGGATGTACACGGAGTAGAACTACCTTCGTATAGGCACGGATGGACACCGGAGTAGAACTACCTTCGTATAGGCACGGATGGACACCGGAGTAGAACTACCTTCGTATAGGCACGGATGTACACCGGAGTAGAACTACCTTCGTATAAGCACGGATGGACACCGGAGTAGAACTACCTTCGTATAGGCACGGATGGACACCGGAGTAGAACAACCTTCGTATAGGCACGGATGTACACCGGAGTAGAACTACCTTCGTATAGGCACGGATGTACACCGGAGTAGAACTACCTTCGTATAGGCACGGATGTACACCGGAGTAGAACTACCTTCGTATAGGCACGGATGTACACCGGAGTAGAACTACCTTCGTATAGGCACGGATGGACACCGGAGTAGAACTACCTTCGAATAGGCACGGATGTACACCGGAGTAGAACTACCTTCGTATAGGCACGGATGGACACCGGAGTAGAACTACCTTCGTATAGGCACGGATGTACACCGGAGTAGAACTACCTTCGTATAGGCACGGATGTACACCGGAGTAGAACTACCTTCGTATAGGCACGGATGTACACCGGAGTAGAACTACCTTCGTATAGGCACGGATGGACACCGGAGTAGAACTACCTTCGTATAGGCACGGATGTACACCGGAGTAGAACTACCTTCGTATAGGCACGGATTTACACCGGAGTAGAACTACCGAACATCCGCGAGCCAGCTGGATGACGTCATCATATGGAAGAATTCCACATTCCCAGTGGTGTAGGGCAAGTGATTTAAAGTCAACGATCATAACCACTCGGCCGCGGAGACCCCTAAGCTCTTAAACTAAAGAGCTGTAGCAATTAATACAGACGGATCTGTAGTCAAGTGGTAACACGCTGGACGGGTAATCCAGGGATCGCAGGTTCGATCCCCCGTCTGACCCTAATAAAATTAACAGTCTTTTAGATGGGACGTTAAACCGAGGTCTCGTGTCGGTGATTTACACCGTGCACGTAACAGAACCAGAGGAGACTCTGGAATGGGTCTCTCTCTGTATCATTGCACTATCCTCCAAAAATCTAAAATGACTATTCTCTTCTTTTAGAGAAAAATATATGCAAACTTGGTATCAAATTGTGCGAATTATTGGATAGAGTAGGGCAATGTGTGATGGAGTAAGTTCTTCGTTCATAATAGTAACATCCATAATTCTAATATTTATAGCGACAAGGTAAAGCTGAATATAAAAGTGTGCAGATTTTTATGGTGTTAGTATATTATGAATCCATTGTAGTTGATTATGTCAGGAACCTAGCTATATCAAAACGATCCTGATTCCGTGTGGCTCAGATATTTCCTACTAGCATCCGTGTGGCTCAGATATTTCCTACTAGCATCCATGTGGCTCAGATATTTCCTACTAGCATCCATGTGGCTTAGATAGTTCCTACTAGCATCTATGTGGCTCAGATAGTTCCTACTAGCATCCATGTGGCTCAGATATTTCCTACTAGCATACATGTAGCTTAGATAGTTCCTACTAGCATCCATGTGGCTCAGATAGTTCCTACTAGCATCCATGTGGCTTAGATAGTTCCTACTAGCATCCGTGTGGCTTAGATAGTTCCTACTAGCATCCGTGTGGCTCAGATAGTTCCTATTATCACCCGTGTGGCTCAGATATTTCCTACTAGCATCATTGTGACTCAGATAGTTCCTACTAGCATCCGTGTGGCTTAGATAGTTCCTACTAGCATCCATGTGGCTCAGATAGTTCCTACTAGCATCCATGTGGCTTAGATAGTTCCTACTAGCATCCGTGTGGCTTAGATAGTTCCTACTAGCATCCATGTTGCTTAGATAGTTCCTACTAGCATCCATGTGGCTTAGATAGTTCCTACTAGCATCTATGTGGCTTAGATATTCCTACTAGCATCCGTGTGGCTCAGATAGTTCCTACTAGCATCCATGTGGCTTACATAGTTCCTACTAGCATCCATGTGGCTCAGATAGTTCCTACTAGCATCCATGTGGCTTAGATAGTTCCTACTAGCATCCATGTGGCTTATATAGTTCCTACTAGCATCCATGTGGCTTAGATAGTTCCTACTAGCATCCATGTGGCTTAGATAGTTTCTACTAGCATCCATGTGGCTCAGATAGTTCCTACTAGCATCCATGTGGCTTACATAGTTCCTACTAGCATCCATGTGGCTTACATAGTTCCTACTAGCATACATGTGGCTCAGATAGTTCCTACTAGCATCCATGTGGCTTACATAGTTCCTACTAGCATCCATGTGGCTTAGATAGTTCCTACTAGCATCCATGTAGCTCAGATAGTTCCTACTAGCATCCGTGTGGCTTACATAGTTCCTATTATCACCCGTGTGGCTTACATAGTTCCTACTAGCATCCATGTGGCTTACATAGTTCCTACTAGCATCCACGTGGCTTACATAGTTCCTACTAGCATCCATGAGGCTTACATAGTTCCTACTAGCATCCATGTGACTTATATAGTTCCTACTAGCATCCATGTGGCTTACATAGTTCCTACTAGCATCCATGTGGCTTAGATAGTTCCTACTAGCATCCATGTGGCTCAGATAGTTCCTACTAGCATCCATGTGGCTTACATAGTTCCTACTAGCATCCATGTGGCTTAGATAGTTCCTACTAGCATCCACGTGGCTTACATAGTTCCTACTAGCATCCATGTGGCTTACATAGCATCCATGTGGCTTAGATAGTTCCTACTAGCATCCATGTGGCTCAGATAGTTCCTACTGCATCCATGTGGCTTACATAGTTCCTACTAGCATCCATGAGGCTTACATTGTTCCTACTAGCATCCATGTGGCTTACATAGTTCCTACTAGCATCCATGTGGCTTACATAGTTCCTACTAGCATCCATGTGGCTTAGATAGTTCCTACTAGCATCCATGTGGCTCAGATAGTTCCTACTAGCATCCATGTGGCTTACATAGTTCCTACTAGCATCCATGTGGCTTGCATAATTCCTACTAGCATCCATATGACTTACATAGTTCCTACTAGCATCCATGTGGCTTACATAGTTCCTACTAGCATCCATGTGGCTTAGATAGTTCCTACTAGCATACATGTGGCTTACATAGTTCCTACTAGCATCCATGTGGCTTACATAGTTCCTACTAGCATCCATGTGGCTTACATAGTTCCTATTATCACCCGTGTGGCTTACATAGTTCCTACTAGCATCCATGTGGCTTACATAGTTCCTACTAGCATCCATGTGGCTTACATAGTTCCTATTATTATTCCCTTCAGTGAACCTTGCAAAAACTATTTCAGATATGAACACATGTACGTGTATATTGGATAGTTGATTGACTTGGTTAAGTAAAGGCCGCATATTGATTGATTAGAAAATACTGTTTATTGTTTAGTTTTAGTCCTAATGTTGAAGTACATGTACACCATTTCATAAAGTCTAGCTGTAACCCTTTCTATAATGGATTCATAATTATAATGGGCTTTTAGTCTAGGCTACAGAACACCAAAATAAGACATTTTATCACCATCCCACAACGTGTCGACCCCGTTTCAGTGCGTGCATTTAAAATGTGAAATCCCCACCATCCGCTATGTGCACAACAACTATTGTTTGGTTTCGAAAATAAAACATCTGATGACAATGAATATATTTTCAAACACGTCTTACTTTTCATCAAAAGCATTAAACGCTTTGAGCGTCATACTATCTACTAACACAATGCAAGTACATATCTGCTGTTCTCTCCGAGCCGATTCTCTATTTGGTGGTGGGGGTTGGGTCTGGCTGGCTGGCTGGTTGGCTGGCTGGCTGGGGGTACGGTGCGTTATGGTGCAGAAGCAGAGAGCTGTTACATAATGCTTCTCTATTTATTTATTTTTTTCTATTTTATTTTCTTGTCCTTTCTAATCCTGCTCATTTATTTTCATCTAAAATAATATAGTTATTACAGTACACATCGCTACCGTCATGCTAAAATAATATAGTTATTACAGTACACATCGCTACCTTCATGCTAAAATAATATAGTTATTACAGTACACATCGCTACTGTCATGCTAAATAATATAGTTATTACAGTACACATCGCTACCGTCATGCTAACATAATATAGTTATTACAGTACACATCGCTACCGTCATGCTAAAATAATATAGTTATTACAGTACACATCGCTACTGTCATGCTAAAATAATATAGTTATTACAGTACACATCGCTACTGTCATGCTAACATAATATAGTTATTACAGTACACATCGCTACCGTCATGCTAAAATAATATAGTTATTACAGTACACATCGCAACCGTCATGCTAAAATAATATAGTTATTATAGTACACATCGCTACCGTCATGCTAAAATAATATAGTTATTACAGTACACATCGCTACCGTCATGCTAAAATAATATAGTTATTACAGTACACATCGCTACCGTCATGCTAAAATAATATAGTTATTACAGTACACATCGCTACGGTCATGCTAAAATAATATAGTTATTACAGTACACATCGCTACGGTCATGCTAAAATAATATAGTTATTACAGTACACATCGCTACGGTTATTACAGTACACATCGCTACGGTTATTACAGTACACATCGCTACGGTTATTACAGTACACATCGCTACCGTCATGCTAAAATAATATAGTTATTACAGTACACATCGCTACCGTCATGCTAAAATAATATAGTTATTACAGTACACATCGCTACTGTCATGCTAAATAATATAGTTATTACAGTACACATCGCTACGGTCATGCTAACATAATATAGTTATTACAGTACACATCACTACCGTCATGCTAAAATAATATAGTTATTACAGTACACATCGCTACGCTCATGCTAAAATAATATAGTTATTACAGTACACATCACTACGCTCATGCTAAAATAATATAGTTATTACAGTACACATCGCTACGGTCATGCTAACATAATATAATTATTACAGTACACATCACTACCGTCATGATAAAATAATATAGTTATTACAGTACACATCACTACCGTCATGCTAACATAATATGGTTATTACAGTACACATCGCTACGCTCATGCTAAAATAATATAATTATTACAGTACACATCACTACCGCCATGATAAAATAATATAGTTATTACAGTACACATCGCTACCGTCATGCTAAACTAATATAGTTATTACAGTACACATCGCTACCGTCATGCTAAACTAATATAGTTATTACAGTACACATCACTACCGTCATGTTAAACTAATATAGTTATTACAGTACACATCACTACGGTCATGCTAAAATAATATAGTTATTACAGTACACATCACTACCGTCATGATAGAATAATATAGCTATTACAGTACACATCACTACGGTCATGCTAAACTAATATAGCTATTACAGTACACATCACTACGCTCATGCTAAAATAATATAGTTATTACACTACACATCGCTACGGTCATGATAAAATAATATAATTATTACAGTACACATCGCTACCGTCATGCTAACATAATATAGTTATTACAGTACACATCGCTACCGTCATGCTAACATAATATAGTTATTACAGTACACATCGCTACCGTCATGCTAACATAATATAATTATTACAGTACATATCGCTACCGTCATGCTAACATAATATAGTTATTACAGTACACATCGCTACCGTCATGCTAACATAATATAGTTATTACAGTACACATCACTACCGTCATGCTAAAATAATATAGTTATTACAGTACACATCGCTACGCTCATGCTAAAATAATATAGTTATTACAGTACACATCGCTACGCTCATGCTAAAATAATATAGTTATTACAGTACACATCGCTACCGTCATGCTAACATAATATAATTATTACAGTACACATCACTACCGTCATGATAGAATAATATAGTTATTACAGTACACATCACTACGGTCATGCTAAACTAATATAGCTATTACAGTACACATCACTACCGCCATGATAAAATAATATAGTTATTACAGTACACATCGCTACCGTCATGATAAAATAATATAGTTATTACAGTACACATCGCTACGGTCATGCTAAACTAATATAGTTATTACAGTACACATCGCTACCGTCATGATAAAATAATATAGTTATTACAGTACACATCGCTACCGTCATGCTAAAATAATATAGTTATTACAGTACACATCGCTACCGTCATGCTAACATAATATAGTTATTACAGTACACATCGCTACCGTCATGCTAAAATAATATAGTTATTACAGTACACATCGCTACCGTCATGCTAAAATAATATAGTTATTACAGTACACATCGCTACGGTCATGCTAAAATAATATAGTTATTACAGTACACATCGCTACCGTCATGCTAAAATAATATAGTTATTACAGTACACATCGCTACCGTCATGCTAAAATAATATAGTTATTACAGTACACATCGCTACCGTCATGCTAAAATAATATAGTTATTACAGTACACATCGCTACCGTCATGCTAAAATAATATAGTTATTACAGTACACATCGCTACGGTCATGCTAAAATAATATAGTTATTACAGTACACATCGCTACCGTCATGCTAAAATAATATAGTTATTACAGTACACATCGCTACGGTCATGCTAAAATAATATAGTTATTACAGTACACATCGCTACGGTCATGCTAAAATAATATAGTTATTACAGTACACATCGCTACCGTCATGCTAAAATAATATAGTTATTACAGTACACATCGCTACTGTCATGCTAAAATAATATAGTTATTACAGTACACATCGCTACCGTCATGCTAAAATAATATAGTTATTACAGTACACATCGCTACTGTCATGCTAAAATAATATAGTTATTACAGTACACATCGCTACCGTCATGCTAAAATAATATAGTTATTACAGTACACATCGCTACCGTCATGCTAAAATAATATAGTTATTACAGTACACATCGCTACCGTCATGCTAAAATAATATAGTTATTACAGTACACATCGCTACTGTTATTACAGTGTACATCGCTACGGTTATTACAGTACACATCGCTACGGTTATTACAGTACACATCGCTATGGTTATTACAGTACACATCACTAAGGTTATTACAGTACACATCGCTACGGTTATTACAGTACACATCGCTATGGTTATTACAGTACACATCGCTACGGTTATTACAGTACACATCGCTACGGTTATTACAGTGTACATCGCTACGGTTATTACAGTACACATCGCTACGGTTATTACAGTACACATCGCTACGGTTATTACAGTACACATCGCTACGGTTATTACAGTACACATCGCTACGGTTATTACAGTACACATCGCTACGGTTATTACAGTACACATCGCTACGGTTATTACAGTACACATCGCTACGGTTATTACAGTACACATCGCTATGGTTATTACAGTACACATCGCTACGGTTATTACAGTACACATCGCTACGGTTATTACAGTACACATCGCTATGGTTATTACAGTACACATCGCTACGGTTATTACAGTACACATCGCTACGGTTATTACAGTGTACATCGCTACGGTTATTACAGTACACATCGCTACGGTTATTACAGTACACATCGCTATGGTTATTACAGTGTACATCGCTACGGTTATTACAGTACACATCGCTACGGTTATTACAGTACACATCGCTACGGTTATTACAGTACACATCGCTACGGTTATTACAGTGTACATCGCTACGGTTATTACAGTACACATCGCTACGGTTATTACAGTACACATCGCTATGGTTATTACAGTGTACATCGCTACGGTTATTACAGTACACATCGCTACGGTTATTACACTACACATCGCTACGGTCATGCTAAAATAATATAGTTATTACAGTACACATCGCTACGGTTATTACAGTACACATCGCTACGTTTATTACAGTACACATCGCTACCGTCATGCTAAAATAATATAGTTATTACAGTACACATCGCTACCGTCATGCTAAAATAATATAGTTATTACAGTACACATCGCTACTGTCATGCTAAATAATATAGTTATTACAGTACACATCGCTACCGTCATGCTAAAATAATATAGTTATTACAGTACACATCGCTACGGTCATGCTAACATAATATAGTTATTACAGTACACATCGCTACGGTCATGCTAAAATAATATAGTTATTACAGTACACATCGCTACCGTCATGCTAACATAATATAGTTATTACAGTACACATCGCTACGGTCATGCTAAAATAATATAGTTATTACAGTACACATCGCTACTGTCATGCTAAAATAATATAGTTATTACAGTACACATCGCTACCGTCATGCTAAAATAATATAGTTATTACAGTACACATCGCTACTGTCATGCTAAAATAATATAGTTATTACAGTACACATCGCAACCGTCATGCTAAAATAATATAGTTATTATAGTACACATCGCTACCGTCATGCTAAAATAATATAGTTATTACAGTACACATCGCTACTGTCATGCTAAAATAATATAGTTATTACAGTACACATCGCTACCGTCATGCTAAAATAAATAATTATTACAGTACACATCGCTACTGTCATGCTAAAATAATATAGTTATTACAGTACACATCGCTACCGTCATGATAAAATAAATATAATTATTACAGTACACATCGCTACCGTCATGCTAAAATAATATAGTTATTACAGTACACATCGCTACGGTTATTACAGTACACATCGCTACGGTTATTACAGTACACATCGCTACGGTTATTACAGTGTACATCGCTACGGTTATTACAGTACACATCGCTACGGTTATTACAGTACACATCGCTACGGTTATTACAGTACACATCGCTACGGTTATTACAGTACACATCGCTACGGTTATTACAGTACACATCGCTACGGTTATTACAGTACACATCGCTACGGTTATTACAGTACACATCGCTACGGTTATTACAGTACACATCGCTATGGTTATTACAGTATACATCGCTACGGTTATTACAGTACACATCGCTACGGTTATTACAGTACACATCGCTACGGTTATTACAGTACACATCGCTACGGTTATTACAGTACACATCGCTATGGTTATTACAGTGTACATCGCTACGGTTATTACAGTACACATCGCTACGGTTATTACAGTACACATCGCTACGGTTATTACAGTACACATCGCTACGGTTATTACAGTACACATCGCTATGGTTATTACAGTACACATCGCTACGGTTATTACAGTACACATCGCTACGGTTATTACAGTACACATCGCTACGGTTATTACAGTACACATCGCTACGGTTATTACAGTGTACATCGCTACGGTTATTACAGTACACATCGCTACGGTTATTACAGTACACATCGCTATGGTTATTACAGTGTACATCGCTACGGTTATTACAGTACACATCGCTACGGTTATTACAGTACACATCGCTACGGTTATTACAGTACACATCGCTACGGTTATTACAGTACACATCGCTACCGTCATGCTAAAATAATATAGTTATTACAGTACACATCGCTACCGTCATGCTAAATAATATAGTTATTACAGTACACATCGCTACGGTCATGCTAAATAATATAGTTATTACAGTACACATCGCTACCGTCATGCTAAAATAATATAGTTATTACAGTACACATCGCTACCGTCATGCTAAAATAATATAGTTATTACAGTACACATCGCTACGGTCATGCTAAAATAATATAGTTATTACAGTACACATCGCTACCGTCATGCTAAAATAATATAGTTATTACAGTACACATCGCTACCGTCATGCTAAAATAATATAGTTATTACAGTACACATCGCTACTGTCATGCTAAAATAATATAGTTATTACAGTACACATCGCTACCGTCATGCTAAAATAATATAGTTATTACAGTACACATCGCTACCGTCATGCTAAAATAATATAGTTATTACAGTACACATCGCTACCGTCATGCTAAAATAATATAGTTATTACAGTACACATCGCTACCGTCATGCTAAAATAATATAGTTATTACAGTACACATCGCTACCGTCATGCTAAAATAATATAGTTATTACAGTACACATCGCTACCGTCATGCTAAAATAATATAGTTATTACAGTACACATCGCTACCGTCATGCTAAAATAATATAGTTATTACAGTACACATCGCTACCGTCATGCTAAAAATATAGTTATTACAGTACACATCGCTACGTTGTCATGCTAAAATAATATACTTATTACAGTACACATCGCTACTGTCATGCTAACATAATATAGTTATTACAGTACACATCGCTACCGTCATGCTAAAATTATATAGTTATTACAGTACACATCGCTACTGTCATGCTAAACTAATATAGTTATTACAGTACACATCGCTACCGTCATGCTAAATAATATAGTTATTACAGTACACATCGCTACCGTCATGCTAAAATAATATAGTTATTACAGTACACATCGCTACGGTTATTACAGTGTACATCGCTACGGTTATTACAGTACACATCGCTACGGTTATTACAGTACACATCGCTACGGTTATTACAGTACACATCGCTACGGTTATTACAGTACACATCGCTACGGTTATTACAGTACACATCGCTATGGTTATTACAGTACACATCGCTACGGTTATTACAGTACACATCGCTACGGTTATTACAGTACACATCGCTACGGTTATTACAGTACACATCGCTACGGTTATTACAGTACACATCGCTACGGTTATTACAGTACACATCGCTACGGTTATTACAGTACACATCGCTACGGTTATTACAGTACACATCGCTACGGTTATTACAGTACACATCGCTACGGTTATTACAGTACACATCGCTACGGTTATTACAGTACACATCGCTACGGTTATTACAGTACACATCGCTATGGTTATTACAGTACACATCGCTACGGTTATTACAGTACACATCGCTACGGTTATTACAGTGTACATCGCTACGGTTATTACAGTACACATCGCTACGGTTATTACAGTACACATCGCTATGGTTATTACAGTGTACATCGCTACGGTTATTACAGTACACATCGCTACGGTTATTACAGTAGACATCGCTACGGTTATTACAGTACACATCGATACGGTTATTACAGTGTACATCGCTACGGTTATTACAGTACACATCGCTACGGTTATTACAGTACACATCGCTATGGTTATTACAGTGTACATCGCTACGGTTATTACAGTACACATCGCTACGGTTATTACAGTACACATCGCTACGGTCATGCTAAAATAATATAGTTATTACAGTACACATCGCTACGGTTATTACAGTACACATCGCTACGGTTATTACAGTACACATCGCTACCGTCATGCTAAAATAATATAGTTATTACAGTACACATCGCTACCGTCATGCTAAAATAATATAGTTATTACAGTACACATCGCTACTGTCATGCTAAATAATATAGTTATTACAGTACACATCGCTACCGTCATGCTAAAATAATATAGTTATTATAGTACACATCGCTACCGTCATGCTAAAATAATATAGTTATTACAGTACACATCGCTACGGTCATGCTAAAATAATATAGTTATTACAGTACACATCGCTACCGTCATGCTAACATAATATAGTTATTACAGTACACATCGCTACGGTCATGCTAAAATAATATAGTTATTACAGTACACATAGCTACTGTCATGCTAAAATAATATATTTATTACAGTACACATCGCTACCGTCATGCTAAAATAATATAGTTATTACAGTACACATCGCTACTGTCATGCTAAAATAATATACTTATTATAGTACACATCGCTACCGTCATGCTAAAATAATATAGTTATTACAGTACACATCGCTACCGTCATGCTAAAATAATATAGTTATTACAGTACACATCGCTACCGTCATGCTAAAATAAATATAATTATTACAGTACACATCGCTACCGTCATGCTAAAATAATATAGTTATTACAGTACACATCGCTACTGTCATGCTAAAATAATATAGTTATTACAGTACACATCGCTACCGTCATGATAAAATAAATATAATTATTACAGTACACATCGCTACCGTCATGCTAAAATAATATAGTTATTACAGTACACATCGCTACGGTTATTACAGTACACATCGCTACGGTTATTACAGTGTACATCTCTACGGTTATTACAGTACACATCGCTACGGTTATTACAGTACACATCGCTACGGTTATTACACCGTGTCTCATTTATATGGTTATTACAGTTTACATCACTACGGTTATTACAGTACACATCGCTACGGTTATTACAGTACACATCGCTACGGTTATTACAGTACACATCGCTACGGTTATTACAGTACACATCGCTATGGTTATTACAGTACACATCGCTATGGTTATTACAGTACACATCGCTACGGTTATTACAGTACACATCGCTACGGTTATTACAGTACACATCGCTACGGTTATTACAGTACACATCGCTACGGTTATTACAGTGTACATCGCTACGGTTATTACAGTACACATCGCTACGGTTATTACAGTACACATCGCTACGGTTATTACAGTGTACATCGCTACGGTTATTACAGTACACATCGCTACGGTTATTACAGTACACATCGCTACGGTTATTACAGTACACATCGCTACGGTTATTACAGTACACATCGCTACGGTTATTACAGTACACATCGCTACGGTTATTACAGTACACATCGCTACGGTTATTACAGTACACATCGCTACGGTTATTACAGTACACATCGCTACGGTTATTACAGTACACATCGCTACGGTTATTACAGTACACATCGCTACGGTTATTACAGTACACATCGCTATGGTTATTACAGTACACATCGCTACGGTTATTACAGTACACATCGCTACGGTTATTACAGTACACATCGCTACGGTTATTACAGTACACATCGCTACGGTTATTACAGTACACATCGCTACGGTTATTACAGTGTACATCGCTACGGTTATTACTGTACACATCGCTACGGTTATTACAGTGTACATCGCTACGGTTATTACAGTACACATCGCTACGGTTATTACAGTACACATCGCTATGGTTATTACATTACACATCGCTACGGTTATCGTGTTACCATCAATCTGATTTATTGGGGGAGGGCACTCGCTAATGTTGGTAAAACTTGTTGCCCAATCCATTTGCTTCTACATTTTATTCTTACAGTGTTCAAGTATAAGCATGGCATTGCAGTTGTATCATTTTTTTGCTTATATATTTATCATGTTTATATTTGTAATTGTATTGTATATAAATAAGCAATACAATATTATTAAACTAAGTTCTCGTTGTGTTTTGCTTAGTACAAGATGGTTGTTCTGTTGCTATTAATAGCAGTTCATTTTGTGTTTCGCTTAGTATAAGATGGCTGATCTGTTGCTATAAATAACAGTTCATTTTGTGTGTCGCTTAGTACAAGATGGTTGTTCTGTTGCTATTAATAGCAGTTCATTTTGTGTTTCGCTTAGTATAGGATGGCTGTTCTGTTGCTATAAATAGCATTTCATTTTGTGTTTCGCTTATTATAAGATGGCTGATCTGTTGCTATACATAGCAATTCATTTTGTGTTTCGCTTAGTACAAGATGGCTGTTCTGTTGCTATAAATAGCATTTCATTTTGTGTTTCGCTTAGTACAAGATGGCTGACCTGTTACTATAAATTTCAGTTCATTTTGTGTTTCGCTTAGTACAAGATGGCTGACCTGTTACTATAAATATCAGTTCATTTTGTGTTTCGCTTAGTACAAGATGGCTGATCTGTTACTATAAATATCAATTCGTTTTGTGTTTCGCTTAGTACAAGATGGCTGATCTGTTTGCTATGAATATAATTTCATGTTGTGTTTCGCTTTTAGTATAGTTTAGTACCTGTTACTATAAATAGCATTAATTATTCACGATTGTTTGCAATGACAACGTAGAGTATTGCGTCTCTCACACATACTCTGTTAGTATGAGTGTTGTTCTTCAACAGCTTAACAGTCTCGTATGTGTATCGATTGTTGGAACAGTAGCTTATTCCAAACTTACTGGAACCGTAGCTTATTCCAAACTTGCCGGAACCGTATAGCTTATTCCAAACTTGCCGGAACCGTATAGTTTATTCCAAACTTGCCGGAACCATAGCTTATTCCAAACTTACTGGAACCGTAGTTTATTCTAAACTTACTGGAACCATAGCTTATTCCTAACATACTGGAACCGTAGCTTATTCCAAACTTACTGGAACCGTAGCTTATTCTAAACTTACTGGAACCATAGCTTATTCCAAACTAACTGGAACCGTAGCTTATTCCAAACTTACTGGAACCGTATAGCTTATTCCAAACTTACTGGAACCGTATAGCTTATTCCAAAATTACTGGAACCATAGCTTATTCCTAACATACTGGAACCGTAGCTTATTCCAAACTTACTGGAACCATAGTTTATTCCAAACTCACTGGAACCATAGCTTATTCCAAATTTACTGGAAGCGTAGCTTATTCCAAACTTACTGGAACCATAGTTTATTCCATACTTACTGGAACCATAGCTTATACCAAACGTACTGGAACCGTACGTAGCTTATTCCAAACTTGTTGGAACCGTACGTAGCTTATACCAAACTTGCTGGAACCGTATGTAGCTAATTCCAAACTTGCTGGAACCGTACGTAGCTTATACCAAACTTGTTGGAACCGTACGTAGCTTATACCAAACTTGCTGGAACCGTACGTAGCTTATTCCAAACTTGCTGGAACCGTACGTAGCTTATACCAAACCTGCTGGAACCGTACGTAGCTTATTCCAAACTTGCTGGAACCGTACGTAGCTTATACCAAACTTGCTGGAACCGTACGTAGCTTATACCAAACTTACTGGAACCGTACGTAGCTTATTCCAAACTTGCTGGAACCGCACGTAGCTTATTCCAAACTTGCTGGAACCGTACGTAGCTTATACCAAGCGTACTGGAACCGTACGTAGCTTATACCAAACCTGCTGGAACCGTACGTAGCTTATTCCAAACCTGCTGGAACCGTACGTAGCTTATACCAAACATACTGGAACCGTACATAGCTTATTCCAAACTTGCTGGAACCGTACGTAGCTTATTCCAAACTTGCTGGAACCGTACGTAGCTTATTCCAAACTTGCTGGAACCGTATGTAGCTTATACCAAACTTGCTGGAACCGTACCTAGCTTATACCAAACTTGCTAGAACCGTACATAGCTTATTCCAAACTTGCTGGAACCGTACGTAGCTTATACGAAACATACTGGAACCGTACATAGCTTATTCCAAACTTGCTAGAACCGTACGTAGCTTATACTAAAGTTACTGGAACTGTACGTAGCTTATTCCAAACTTGCTGGAACCGTACGTAGCTTATTCCAAGCTTGCTGGAACCGTACGTAGCTTATACAAAATTTGTTGGAACCATACGTAGCTTATACCAAACTTGGTGGAACCGTACGTAGCTTATTCCAAACTTGCTGGAACCGTACGTAGCTTATACCAAACTTGTTGGAACCGTACGTAGCTTATACCAAACTTGCTGGAACCGTACGTAGCTTATTCCAAACTTGCTGGAACCGTATGTAGCTTATTCCAAACTTGCTGGAACCGTACGTAGCTTATTCCAAACTTGCTGGAACCGTACGTAGCTTATACCAAACTTGCTGGAACCGTACGTAGCTTATACCAAACTTTCCAAACTTGCTGGAACCGTACGTAGCTTATACAAACATACTGGAACCGTACATAGCTTATTCCAAACTTGCTGGAACCGTACGTAGCTTATACCAAACATACTGGAACCGTACATAGCTTATTCCAAACTTGCTAGAACCGTACGTAGCTTATATTAAACTTACTGGAACCGTACGTAGCTTATTCCAAACTTGCTGGAACCGTATGTAGCTTATTCCAAACTTGCTGGAACCGTACGTAGCTTATTCCAAACTTGCTGAAACCGTACGTAGCTTATTCCAAACTTGCTGGAACCGTACGTAGCTTATACCAAACATACTGGAACCGTACATAGCTTATTCCAAACTTGCTGGAACCGTACGTAGCTTATTCCAAACTTGCTGGAACGTACGTATCTTATTCCAAACTTGCTGGAACCGTACGTAGCTTATACCAAACTTGCTAGAACCGTACGTGGCTTATTCCAAACTTGCTGGAACCGTACTTAGCTTATTCCAAACTTGCTGGAACCGTACGTAGCTTATATCAAACATACTGGAACCGTACATAGCTTATTCTAAACTTGCTGAAACCGTACATAGCTTATACCAAACATACTGGAACCGTACATAGCTTATTCCAAACTTGCTAGAACCGTACGTAGCTTATACTAAACTTACTGGAACCGTACATAGCTTATTCCAAACTTGCTGGAACCGTACGTAGCTTATTTCAAGCTTACTGGAACCGTATAGCTTATTCCAAACGTACTGGAACCGTACGTAGCTTATACCAAACTTACTGGAACCGTACCTAGCTTATTCCAAACTTGCTGGAACCGTACGTATCTTATTCCAAACTTACCGGAACCGTACGTAGCTTATTCCAAACTTGCTGGAACCGTACGTAGCTTAATCCAAGCTTGTTGGAACCGTACGTAGCTTATTCCAAACTCACTGGAACCATAGCTTATTCCAAACGTACTGGAACCGTATAGCTTATTCCAAACTTACCGGAACCGTACGTAGCTTATTCCAAACTTGCTGGAACCGTACGTAGCTTATTCCAAGCTTGTTGGAACCGTACGTAGCTTATTCCAAACTTACTGGAACCGTAGCTTATTCCAAACTTACTTGAACCGTATAGCTTATTCCAAACTTACTGGAACCGTACGTAGCTTATTCCAAACTTACTGGAACCATAGCTTATTCCAACCTTACTGGAACCGTATAGCTTATTCCAAACTTGCTGGAACCATAGTTTATTCCAAACATTCTGGAACCGTAGCTTATTCCAACTTTACTGGAACCATAGCTTATTCCTAACATACTGGAACCGTAGCTTATTCCAAACTTACTGGAACCATAGCTTATTCCTAACATACTGGAACCGTAGCTTATTCCAAACTTACTGGAACCATAGCTTATTCCAAACTTACTGGAACCATAGCGTATTCCAAACGTACTGGAACCGTAGCTTATTCCAAACTTACTGGAACCGTACGTAGCTTATACCAAACTTACCTGAACCGTATAGCTTATTCCAAACTTACTGGAACCATAGCTTATTCCAAACTTACTGGAACCGTAGCTTATTCCAAACTTACTTGAACCGTATAGCTTATTCCAAATTTACTGGAACCGTACGTAGCTTATTCCAAACTTACTGGAACTATAGCTTATTCCAAACTTACTGGAACCGTACGTAGCTTATTCCAAACTTACTGGAACTATAGCTTATTCCAAACTTACTGGAACCATAGCTTATTCCAAACTTACTGGAACTGTAGCTTATACTAAACATACTGGAACCGTACATAGCTTATTCCAAACTTGCTGGAACCGTACGTAGCTTATTCCAAACTTGCTGGAACCGTACGTAGCTTATTCCAAACTTGCTGGAACCGTACGTAGCTTATACCAAACTTGCTGGAAGCGTACGTAGCTTATACCAAACTTGCTAGAACCGTACGTAGCTTATTCCAAACTTGCTGGAACCGTACGTAGCTTATACGAAACATACTGGAACCGTACATAGCTTATTCCAAACTTGCTGGAACCGTACGTAGCTTATTCCAAACTTGCTGGAACCGTACGTAGCTTATACCAAACATACTGGAACCGTACATAGCTTATTCCAAACTTACTGGAACCATAGCTTATTCCAAACTTACTGGAACCGTAGCTTATTCCAAACTTACTTGAATCGTATAACTTATTCCAAATTTACTGGAACCGTACGTAGCTTATTCCAAACTTACTGGAACTATAGCTTATTCCAAACTTACTGGAACCATAGCTTATTCCAAACTTGCTGGAACCGTACGTATCTTATTCCAAACTTACCGGAACCGTACGTAGCTTATTCCAAACTTGCTGGAACCGTACGTAGCTTAATCCAAGCTTGTTGGAACCGTACGTAGCTTATTCCAAACTCACTGGAACCATAGCTTATTCCAAACGTACTGGAACCGTATAGCTTATTCCAAACTTACCGGAACCGTACGTAGCTTATTCCAAGCTTGTTGGAACCGTACGTAGCTTATTCCAAACTTACTGGAACCGTAGCTTATTCCAAACTTACTTGAACCGTATAGCTTATTCCAAACTTACTGGAACCGTACGTAGCTTATTCCAAACTTACTGGAACCATAGCTTATTCCAACCTTACTGGAACCGTATAGCTTATTCCAAACTTGCTGGAACCATAGTTTATTCCAAACATTCTGGAACCGTAGCTTATTCCAACTTTACTGGAACCATAGCTTATTCCTAACATACTGGAACCGTAGCTTATTCCAAACTTACTGGAACCATAGCTTATTCCTAACATACTGGAACCGTAGCTTATTCCAAACTTACTGGAACCATAGCTTATTCCAAACTTACTGGAACCATAGCGTATTCTAAACGTACTAGAACCGTAGCTTATTCCAAATTTACTGGAACCGTAGTAGCTTATTCCAAACTTACTGGAACTATAGCTTATTCCAAACTTACTGGAACCATAGCTTATTCCAAACTTGCTGGAACCGTACGTATCTTATTCCAAACTTACCGGAACCGTACGTAGCTTATTCCAAACTTGCTGGAACCGTACGTAGCTTAATCCAAGCTTGTTGGAACCGTACGTAGCTTATTCCAAACTCACTGGAACCATAGCGTATTCCAAACGTACTGGAACCGTATAGCTTATTCCAAACTTACCGGAACCGTACGTAGCTTATTCCAAACTTGCTGGAACCGTACGTAGCTTATTCCAAGCTTGTTGGAACCGTACGTAGCTTATTCCAAACTTACTGGAACCGTAGCTTATTCCAAACTTACTTGAACCGTATAGCTTATTCCAAACTTACTGGAACCGTACGTAGCTTATTCCAAACTTACTGGAACCATAGCTTATTCCAACCTTACTGGAACCGTATAGCTTATTCCAAACTTGCTGGAACCATAGTTTATTCCAAACATTCTGGAACCGTAGCTTATTCCAACTTTACTGGAACCATAGCTTATTCCTAACATACTGGAACCGTAGCTTATTCCAAACTTACTGGAACCATAGCTTATTCCTAACATACTGGAACCGTAGCTTATTCCAAACTTACTGGAACCATAGCTTATTCCAAACTTACTGGAACCATAGCGTATTCCAAACGTACTAGAACCGTAGCTTATTCCAAACTTACTGGAACCGTACGTAGCTTATACCAAACTTACCTGAACCGTATAGCTTATTCCAAACTTACTGGAACCATAGCTTATTCCAAACTTACTGGAACCGTAGCTTATTCCAAACTTACTTGAACCGTATAGCTTATTCCAAATTTACTGGAACCGTACGTAGCTTATTCCAAACTTACTGGAACTATAGCTTATTCCAAACTTACTGGAACCATAGCTTATTCCAAACTTGCTGGAACCATAGCTTATTCCAAACTTACTGGAACCATAGCTTATTCCAAACTTACTGGAACTGTAGCTTATACTAAACATACTGGAACCGTACATAGCTTATTCCAAACTTGCTGGAACCGTACGTAGCTTATTCCAAACTTGCTGGAACCGTACGTAGCTTATTCCAAACTTGCTGGAACCGTACGTAGCTTATACCAAACTTGCTGGAAGCGTACGTAGCTTATACCAAACTTGCTAGAACCGTACGTAGCTTATTCCAAACTTGCTGGAACCGTACGTAGCTTATACGAAACATACTGGAACCGTAGATAGCTTATTCCAAACTTGCTGGAACCGTACGTAGCTTATTCCAAACTTGCTGGAACCGTACGTAGCTTATACCAAACATACTGGAAACGTACATAGCTTATTCCAAACTTACTGGAACCATAGCTTATTCCAAACTTACTGGAACCGTAGCTTATTCCAAACTTACTTGAATCGTATAGCTTATTCCAAATTTACTGGAACCGTACGTAGCTTATTCCAAACTTACTGGAACTATAGCTTATTCCAAACTTACTGGAACCATAGCTTATTCCAAACTTGCTGGAACCATAGCTTATTCCAAACTTACTGGAACCATAGCTTATTCCAAACTTACTGGAACTGTAGCTTATACCAAACATACTGGAACCGTACATAGCTTATTCCAAACTTGCTGGAACCGTACGTAGCTTATTCCAAACTTGATGGAACCGTACGTAGCTTATACCAAACTTGCTGGAACCGTACGTAGCTTATACCAAACTTGCTAGAACCGTACGTAGCTTATTCCAAACTTGCTGGAACCGTACGTAGCTTATACGAAACATACTGGAACCGTACATAGCTTATTCCAAACTTGCTGGAACCGTACGTAGCTTATTCCAAACTTGCTGGAACCGTACGTAGCTTATACCAAGCATACTGGAACCGTACATAGCTTATTCCAAACTTACTGGAACCGTAGCTTATTCCAAACTTACTTGAACCGTATAGCTTATTCCAAATTTACTGGAACCGTACGTAGCTTATTCCAAACTTACTGGAACCATAGCTTATTCCAAACTTACTGGAACCATAGCTTATTCCAAACTTACTGGAACCATAGCTTATTCCAAACTTACTGGAACTGTAGCTTATACCAAACATACTGGAACCGTAAATAGCTTATTCCAAACTTGCTGGAACCGTACGTAGCTTATTCTAAACTTGCTGGAACCGTACGTAGCTTATTCCAAACTTGCTGGAACCGTACGTAGCTTATACCAAACTTGCTGGAACCGTACGTAGCTTATACGAAACTTGCTAGAACCGTACGTAGCTTATTCCAAACTTGCTGGAACCGTACGTAGCTTATACGAAACATACTGGAACCGTACATAGCTTATTCCAAACTTGCTGGAACCGTACGTAGCTTATTCCAAACTTGCTGGAACCGTACGTAGCTTATACCAAACATACTGGAACCGTACATAGCTTATTCCAAACTTGCTGAAACCGTACATAGCTTATACCAAACATACTGGAACTGTACATAGCTTATTCCAAACTTGCTAGAACCGTACGTAGCTTATACTAAGCGTACTGGAACCGTACATAGCTTATTCCAAACTTGCTGGAACCGTACGTAGCTTATTCCAAGCTTACTGGAACCGTATAGCTTATTCCAAACGTACTGGAACCGTACGTAGCTTATACCAAACTTACTGGAACCGTACGTAGCTTATTCCAAACTTGCTGGAACCGTACGTAGCTTATTCCAAGCTTGCTGGAACCGTATAGCTTATTCCAAACTTACTGGAACCGTCCGTAGCTTATTCCAAACTTGCTGGAACCGTACGTAGCTTATTTCAAGCTTGTTGGAACCGTACGTAGCTTATTCCAAACTTACTGGAACCATAGCTTATTCCAAACTTATTGGAACCGTATAGCTTATTCCAAACTTGCCAGAACCGTATAGCTTATTCCAAACTTACTGGAACCGTAGCTTATTCCAAACTTACTGGAACCGTACGTAGCTTATTCCAAACTTACTGGAACCATAGCTTATTCCAACCTTACTGGAACCGTATAGCTTAGTCCAAACTTGCTGGAACCATAGTTTATTCCAAACATACTGGAACTGTAGCTTATTCCAACCTTACTGGAACCATAGCTTATTCCTAACATACTGGAACCGTAGCTTATTCCAAACTTACTGGAACCATAGCTTATTCCTAACATACTGGAACCGTAGCTTATTCCAAACTTACTGAAACCATAGCTTATTCCAAACTTACCGGAACCATAGCGTATTCCAAACGTACTGGAACCGTAGCTTATTCCAAACTTACTGGAACCGTACGTAGCTTATACCAAACTTACCTGAACCGTATAGCTTATTCCAAACTTACTGGAACTATAGCTTATTCCAAACTTACTGGAACCGTAGCTTATTCCAAACTTACTTGAACCGTATAGCTTATTCCAAATTTACTGGAACCGTACGTAGCTTATTCCAAACTTACTGGAACTATAGCTTATTCCAAACTTACTGGAACCATAGCTTATTCCAAACTTGCTGGAACCATAGCTTATTCCAAACTTACTGGAACCATAGCTTATTCCAAACTTACTGGAACTGTAGCTTATTCCAAACTTACTGGAACCGTAGCTTATACCAAACTTGCTGGAACCGTAGGTAGCTTATTCCAAAATTGCTGGAACCGTACGTAGCTTATACTAAACGTGCTGGAACCGCATAGCTTATTCCAAACTTACTGGAACCGTAGCTTATTTCAAACTTACTGGAACCGTACGTAGCTTATTCCAAACTTGTTGGAACCGTACGTAGCTTATTCCAAACCTACTGGAACCGTACGTAGCTTATTCCAAACTTGTTGGAACCGCATAGCTTATTCCAAACTTACTGGAACCGTACGTAGCTTATTCCAAACTAACTGGAACCGCATAGCTTATTCCAAACTTGTTGGAACCGTACGTAGCTTATTCCAAACTTACTGGAACCGTACGTAGCTTATTCCAAACTTGCTGGAACCGTACGTAGCCTATTCCAAACTTGCTGGAACCGTACGTAGCCTATTCCACACCTACTGGAACCGTATGGCTTATTCCAAACTTACTGGAACCGTACGTAGCCTATTCCACACCTACTGGAACCGTATGGCTTATTCCAAACTTGCTGGAACCGTACGTAGCCTATTCCACACCTACTGGAACCGTATGGCTTATTCCAAACTTGCTGGAACCGTACGTAGCCTATTCCACACCTACTGGAACCGTATAGCTTATTCCAAACTTAAATTGAACTTAATTTACAAATACGGGAACCTTATCTTAGATATACTTTGTCAATCCATCGTATAGTTCATTATGCATGTTCTCTTGACAGCTCGCATGTATATTTGTCGAATGTATTTGATTTAAGCACTGCATAAACATGTTCTTGATAATTTGGGCTACACATACTAGTATATGACCGTATTACTTGGGTTACAATACCCGGAAACACGAGTAGGCCAATAGAACAACCCGAGGCCAGCCACCTGACGCATGTCCGTAATTATTTGTTTTGGCCTTTCATTCCACATAACTTACAATACAGGTTCGGCAACTAGACAGCATATCAGATGCGATCAAAATGTGCAAGCGTATCACTACGATCGTCTACTATTATAGATTCATCACGGCTATACAGACCTATATCCTTTATTGGCGTATGGTAATAGTATGTTAATATAGGTTGTCGAGTTATTACTGTATAGATCTTAATCAAACTTAATGAGTTAAGATATATGCTATCTAGCTCTTTTATATGAATGAATGGCCAATAAAAATAATTTCGTTTATGCTTTCTAGTGAAAAATAGAAATATATCAAAATAAATTGTGTTATTCCACTTGTTGAAAGCAGTGGAATAACACATCGCTTCTTTTTCTTTTCGATGACATATATCAGTGATATAAAATGTATTGGTCTACTTGTTTCACTAGTAATGTATCCGTTGAATGTTGAACTGTTGTGAACACGGAGCATTTTGGACTCGGAGCTGTCAGTGACGCCATCGAACGCGAGCGTTTTTGGACTCGAGCTGTCAGTGACGCCATCGAACGCGAACGTTTTTGGACTCGAGCTGTCAGTGACGTCATTGAACGCGAACGTTTTTGGACTCGAGCTGTCAGTGACGTCATTGAACGCGAACGTTTTTGGACTCGAGCTGTCAGTGACGTCATTGAACGCGAACGTTTTTGGACTCGAGCTGTCAGTGACGTCAATGAACGCACTGTTACATTGTTTTATATCATAAAATACATTTCAGCCCAAAACAATCTGTGTTTGCTTAAGTGACGGATGGAATAATATTTCACTCATGAACATAGAATACTATAATGTTTTCAATCTTCATTCGATGAACTAGAATTCGACCATTCACTGGAACAAACAAATATCCTTTACACAGGCACCAGACACAATTTTTTTAAAAATTGGTTTGGCCTATGGTCATATAGCAAGTAATGTTTGCTAAAGGCAACCAACGAAATTGAAACATGCATGCAGAAACATCGACGAGAAACTAGTCAAAAAGCCCAGCGAAAACGACAACATTGCATATTCTGCTGTTCACGATGAATCAATGTGCCAATCTGGTGTTATTTGACCAATCTCCATGAAATAAAAAGTATTTGTTGATAGAATAAGGTCTTCCGGTCGGGACCACAAGGGCATATCAGTGATCTGGTCGTTTTTACCTAGTTACTCGGCGATGTTTCTGCATGCATGTTTCAATTTCGTTGGTTGCCTTTAGTAAACATTACTTACTATATGAGCATAGGCCAATTTTTTAAATTTTGTGTGTGTCTGGTGCCTGTGATCCTTTAGTGCGTTTATTATATGTATATAAATATGTTATATATACTTGTTTTTGTTTTGAAGGCCCTGTGGAAGATTGACCTTTGTTAGATAATTGTTGGAGATCTGAATTAACAAAAATTAAGAGAATCTTCTCATTCGCTTAGAATTTAAACAGGTCGGTTTGCTAGAAATAAAATCGAAAGAAATGAAAGATAGTGTTTATGTTGTAATACTCAATATATTGAAGATGAGAACCATATTATATGCATATTTTCTTGTTGAATGAGCTTAGGAACAAATACATTAAACAATATTTCTATCAAAGGCCATGAATGTACAAGTTTATTGATCTAATGCAATCTACCAATAAATCTATTGTAGCTAATCTAGTTAAACTTATCAAAGAATCGTTGAAAGTTAGAACTTCACTTTTAAATATTATTATGTAATGTGTTCATCCTCTGCTATTTATGATATTGCAAACTGTTTTGTACAAAATCAAGTGAATTAGTATTTATATGTAATAAAATTATGTATGTATATTTGACGTATTTATATGTTATATAATTATGTATGTATATTTGACGTGTTTATATGTTATATAATTATGTATGTATATTTGACGTGTTTATATGTTATATAATTATGTGTGTATATTTGACGTGTTTATATGTTATATAATTATGTGTGTATATTTGACGTATTTATATGTTATATAATTATGTATGTATATTTGACGTATTTATATGTTATATAATTATGTATGTATATTTGACGTGTTTATATGTTATATAATTATGTATGTATATTTGACGTGTTTATATGTTATATAATTATGTGTGTATATTTGACGTATTTATATGTTATATAATTATGTATGTATATTTGACGTGTTTATATGTTATATAATTATGTATGTATATTTGACGTGTTTATATGTTATATAATTATGTATGTATATTTGACGTATTTATATGTTATATAATTATGTGTGTATATTTGACGTATTTATATGTTATATAATTATGTGTGTATATTTGACGTATTTATATGTTATATAATTATGTGTGTATATTTGACGTGTTTATATGTTATATAATTATGTGTGTATATTTGACGTGTTTATATGTTATATAATTATGTATGTATATTTGACGTATTTATATGTTATATAATTATGTATGTATATTTGACGTATTTATATGTTATATAATTATGTATGTATATTTGACGTATTTATATGTTATATAATTATGTGTGTATATTTGACGATGTATAAGTCTGAATGCATGTTCTGTTCTGTTCTTATCAAATAAGTTTTCATCGTTAAATAAAGTCTTTATTATTATTATTATTATTATTATGAATATTATTATTATATATATACAGTGGAACAAATTTGAAAATTGTATGGAACGCCATAACTGTCTCGTATTGAGTGCGTATAATTAATTAAATACTGTCTTCCTAAGATGCTATCCAATCCTATTACGGCGTTCAAACCAGTTACGTTCCTCTTAAAGGATATGTTCTTATAATGTTACCGTATTAACAAACAAGTTAGCAGTTAGTTTAGCAGTCTTGAGACGTTTAGGGAGTTTATGACGATTAGCAGTCTTGAGACGTTTATGGAGTTTATGACGTTTAGCAGTCTTGAGACGTTTATGGAGTTTATGACGAATAGCAGTCTTGAGACGTTTATGGAGTTTATGACGATTAGCAGTCTTGAGACGTTTATGGAGTTTATGATGCTTAGCGGTGCTACATACAGGCCCTCAAAAATGTTTTCCAGCATATATATATATGCATAAAATTAAACACACTACATGATATGATTGGACATTTAGTCATAAAAGAGTTATAAAGAACTGTAAGTAAATATATTATGAGATACAATACTAAATTATAATTGTGACATTCTATCCAAATTAAGTAAAATTACGTAACTTGACTGATGAGGCAGTTTTAATAGTATATACAAATTAATATTAGCTCGATTGCGAAACAAGTTTTTAATAAGTGTAATAATTAGACACGGATTGTCAATTTTGTTTATGTCATCAGGAATGTAAATGGATTTAGTTAGTTTCCTAATAGCATTAACGACAATGCTGTACATACCGCGTACATCAGTAGATATTAATTACCCAGCACACCGTACAGTCAAACACAAGGACAATTAAAATGCCTACACAATTATTTATCTATAAATTTGACATAATAACATTAACGTTAAATCGAAATCTCGTGTCGGTGCTTTACACCGTGCACGTAAAAGAACCAGAGGAGACTCTGTAATGGTTCTCTGTCTGTATCATTGCACTATCCTCCAAAATCTAAAAATGACTAATCTCTTCAGGAGGCGTCGCTCATATGGGTAACTGGTAGCGACGATAAATAAACGTAAAACACCACCACAAAGTCATATCTACTTTCAACATACATGTACTAATACCATCCATTATTTGTCTTACTGGACCGTGCATTCCATTCGGCTTATTCAAAAGAACTTGTCAACCGAGTTTTTGTACAAATAGTGTTCTTAAAGCTGGGCATCATTCTTGTAAACTGCATGCATTGTTCAAGTATAGGAGACATGTGTACGAGTACCACAAGTTCACACTACGAGTAGCACAAGTTCACACTACGAGTAACACAAGTTCACACTCGGAGTACCACAAGTTCACACTACGAGTACCACAAGTTCACACTACGAGTACCACAAGTTCACACTACGAGTACCACAAGTTCACACTACGAGTACCACAAGTTCATATTACGAGTACCACAAGTTCACACTACGAGTAACACAAGTTCACACTACGAGTACCACAAGTTCACACTACGAGCAACATAAGTTCACACTACGAGTAACACAAGTTCACACTACGAGTAACACAAGTTCACACTACGAGTACCACACGTTCACACTACGAGTACCACAAGTTCACACTATGAGTACCACAAGTTCACACTACGAGTACCTCAAGTTCACACTACGAGTACCACAAGTTCACACTACGAGTAACACAAGTTCACACTACGAGTAACACAAGTTCACACTACGAGTAACACAAGTTCACACTACGAGTAACACACGTTCACACTACGAGTACCACAAGTTCACACTACGAGTACCACAAGTTCACACTACGAGTAACACAAGTTCACACTACGAGTAACACAAGTTCACACTACGAGTACCACACGTTCACACTACGAGTACCACACGTTCACACTACGAGTACCACAAGTTCACACTACGAGTACCACAAGTTCACACTACGAGTACCACAAGTTCACACTACGAGTACCACAAGTTCACACTACGAGTACCACAAGTTCACACTACGAGCAACACAAGTTCACACTACGAGTAACACAAGTTCACACTACGAGTAACACAAGTTCACACTACGAGTAACACAAGTTCACACTACGAGCAACACAAGTTCACACTACGAGCAACACAAGTTCACACTACGAGTAACACAAGTTCACACTACGAGTAACACAAGTTCACACTACGAGTACCACACGTTCACACTATGAGTACCACACGTTCACACTACGAGTACCACACGTTCACATTACGAGTACCACACGTTCACACTACGAGTACCACAAGTTCACACTACGAGTACCACATGTTCACACTACGAGTACCACAAGTTCACACTACGAGTACCACAAGTTCACACTACGAGTACCACAAGTTCACACTACGAGTACCACAAGTTCACACTACGAGTACCACAGGTTCACACTACGAGTACCACAGGTTCACACTACGAGTACCACAGGTTCACACTACGAGTAGCACAAATTCACACTACGAGTAACACAAGTTCACACTACGAGTAACACAAGTTCACACTACGAGTAACACAAGTTCACACTACGAGTACCACACGTTCACACTACGAGTACCACACGTTCACACTACGAGTACCACAAGTTCACACTACGAGTACCACAAGTTCACACTACGAGTACCACAAGTTCACACTACGAGTACCACAAGTTCACACTACGAGTACCACAAGTTCACACTACGAGTACCACAAGTCCACACTACGAGTACCACAAGTTCACACTACGAGTACCACAAGTTCACACTACGAGTAACACAAGTTCACACTACGAGTACCACAAGTTCACACTACGAGTAACACAAGTTCACACTACGAGTACCACAAGTTCACACTACGAGTACCACAAGTTCACACTACGAGTAACACAAGTTCACACTACGAGTACCACAAGTTCACACTACGAGTACCACAAGTTCACACTACGAGTACCACAAGTTCACACTACGAGTACCACAAGTTCACACTACGAGTACCACAAGTTCACACTACGAGTACCACAAGTTCACACTACGAGTACCACAAGTTCACACTACGAGTACCACAAGTTCACACTACGAGTACCACAAGTTCACACTACGAGTACCACAAGTTCACACTACGAGTACCACAAGTTCACACTACGAGTACCACAAGTTCACACTACGAGTACCACAAGTTCACACTACGAGTACCACAAGTTCACACTACGAGTACCACAAGTTCACACTACGAGTACCACAAGTTCACACTACGAGTACCACAAGTTCACACTACGAGTAACACAAGTTCACACTACGAGTACCACACGTTCACACTACGAGTACCACAAGTTCACACTACGAGTAACACAAGTTCACACTACGAGTACCACAAGTTCACACTACGAGTACCACAAGTTCACACTACGAGTACCACAAGTTCACACTACGAGTACCACAAGTTCACACTACGAGTACCACAGGTTCACACTACGAGTACCACAGGTTCACACTACGAGTAGCACAAATTCACACTACGAGATACACAAGTTCACACTACGAGTAACACAAGTTCACACTACGAGTAACACAAGTTCACACTACGAGTAACACAAGTTCACACTACGAGTAACACAAGTTCACACTATGAGTACCACAAGTTCACACTATGAGTACCACAAGTTCACACTACGAGTACCTCAAGTTCACACTACGAGTACCTCAAGTTCACACTACGAGTACCACAAGTTCATACTACGAGTACCACAAGTTCATACTACGAGTACCACAAGTTCACACTACGAGTAACACAAGTTCACACTACGAGTAACACAAGTTCACGCTACGAGTAACACAAGTTCACGCTACGAGTAACACAAGTTCACACGTTTTTGTTGTTGTCTGCATCAGTTTGTTTAGATTGAGTCCGCCTCCGTGGTCGAGTGGTTAAGGTCGCTGACTTGTATACCACTGTAACCTATCATCACTGATGGTCACGGGTTCGAGCCCCGCTCAGACCGTGTCTCATTTATATGAAAAAGTTGGCAGTTTCTTACGGAGGTTGGTGCACCCAAGTACTGGTTAACCGCTGGAGCCTGCCCAGGAAAGGTGTTGTTAGGTAAACTGCCCGCCGGCGATATAGCCCAAAATGGTGCTGATGCAGGCGTAAAACCCGAAATATAACATAACATAATTGTTTAGATTGCATGTTTAGTTTTCTTTTATAAATCATCTTAGTTGCCTGCATGGCTGTTGTCTTATTCTTTTATTATGTAGCTTCTTATGTTCATATTATGTCTAATTTTACTGTTCGACTAAATAATCATGTTCTGTTTTAGCATAGTGGCTAATTTAATTCAATTGTTTATTTCCCATAGCTGTTTTACTCTTGTTATTCATATACACATGTTATTATATAGTCGGTTATAAAAGCTCATCTGCGCTTATGTTATTTGTGATATGTCTTGTCGACTCAAAATAACATTGATCTTATCATATCTTACTACTAAAACTATTAATGCATCAGTCCCACTGAGGCCGGCGGTACTACGGTTTATCCCGGAGCCTCCCGGGTCATCCCGGTTCATGGACCGGGTGAAAATGACGTTTTTTTGCCGAAAAATCTCGACGGTCGACCGTCGAGGCCCTCAAGACCCGGGAGCACCCCGGGGCACCCCGGTTCATCCAGGTAGAGCCCCGGCAGGGCCACGGTTCATCCCGGCGCTTATACGGTTCACCCCGGTTCTCGGCCCGGTTCGACCCCGGTTGTCCACGGTTCACCCAGGTCCATGCCGGCAGAACCCCGGTGACGATACGGTTCTTCCCGGTTCTCCACGGCGGAGCTACGGTCCTTCCCGGTTCACCACGGTTCATCCCGGCGAGGTGAAAATGCAGTATAAATAGGACTGACTTGTAGCCTAATTTCATTCCAGCAGAAGTTTTTTGAAGGCAGCACATCGCTGAACGCTGATTATTTTTTATTTGTTACAACAGGGGCTAACCGTGGGGGACCGGGAGGACCGGGAGGACCGGGAGGACCGGGAGGACCGGGGTGAACCGTTGTCCACCGGGCGTCGATAGCTCGTTTTTTTCCATCCCGGTCCTCCCAGGTCCACGCCGGCAGCGCCACGATCCTTCACGGTCCTTCCCGGTGGACCTACGGTGTCAACACAGTTCAACACGGTTCACCCAGGTCGGGCTCCCCTTCCCGGTCCTCCAAGGTTCACCACCGGTAAGACCCCCGGTTCATCCAGGTCCATCAGGCATCATCCCGGTCCATCACGGTGGCACTACGGGGTACTCCCGGGTGCACGTCCATGGACCGGGGTGAACCGGGGAGTACCGGGAGCCCAGTGAGACTGATGCATAACCAACTGTTACGTTAATATTGTATATAATATTGTATTGCTATTGATATGTTATTAACATTATTGTGTTATCATAGCGTTTGGTAATATATTAACTGAAACACTAACTTCAATTACTGGATGCTTTCATGCCAATCTTTTCGCACAAATGTCATTTCTTGACATTGCGATATTATATCAACCAACAAATATACCACAGGCATATGAAATAGCACACCAAACAGGTTTGTTTTAAATTGCCTGAACTACCTAAGAGTAGTGATGCAGATATTTTTAAATGACAATAAATGGGTTATTACTTATTTCATAATGGATAAAAAAAGATCAATAGATAGACAATTTATTATTTGTTTTTCTTTTCGCAAATTATTCTAGTATCGAGCTGTTGTTTTAAGTTTCTGTTTTTATAAAATTGATGTTAGGGTCGTTGACTTTAAATCACTCATATGTTCGAATAATAATAATAATAATAAAGACTTTATTTAACGAGTGAACTCATTTGAACAATCTACCATAAGGCTCTCAACAAATTAAAACATGAAATAGCATAATGAAACATGCAAACAGTAACCAGTAACACTTTCATAGGAAATAAGATAAGAGTTTTCACTTTAACTTCTGGCAAAATGACCTTTAGAAACTCAATACGGCTAGCTGATATGTATAATTGTATATTATCAGTTTATTAGGTTATTGGCATGTTCTTTGCGCCACCTGATATATAAAGCTTTGAAGTGCGGAACAGAATGTTCTGTTTTGATGTAATAAGGGAAGGAATTCCACAAGTGTGACTCTGAATATAAGAAAGATTTCCTAAACACTTCGGTAGTTGGCTTAGGAGGGTAACGTTAGAGATTTGCGGATGATCGCAAGTTTTTTTTTTAGTTCGAACATCGGAAGTAAATCTGAATGAATCTTGCAGATAGACAGGTGCTACGCCATTGAGCGTTTTAAACGGGTGTGTCGACTTTTTTTGTCACGTGAGGAAGTTTTCCAGCTGACTTACGGACGGTTGGTGGTTCTACCCCGGGTGAAATTGTTTGCCTGAAATACTGCTCGTTCGCTTCAGGTGCGAAAGGTCCGGAGTTCGAGCCCCACTGGAGCCGTTACGATTGTGCCCTTTAGTTAGGCAAGGCATTTAAATTCCACGTTGCCTCTTCTCTCTCCCTCGTGGCGATGGATTCCATCAGGAATGAGGTTTCGAGAGTGATTTATATAAGTTAAAATAACTTGTTTCGCAATCGAGCTAAATAAATTTGTATAAACTAAATTCGTAGCTCGAATAATAATATATAACCTAAGCTGACGTTTCAGACTCCTGTAAGTAGGATAGTCATACTATCTCAATACAGCACACCGAGCCAACATGGGGTGGGCTGTTATTATACATATGCTATAATGGAAAGGAAATATGAGCCATAGATCGTGCATATGCACACATTCTTATCAATAGCGTATATAATCACTGCAATCTAAAACCATGTTCATGGGAAATCATGACACATTCTGACGTTACATGTGTCCGTCCGTCAGAATTACTGAACGAGTTTCGTTCGTATGCATTTAGCATTATTGGAATATTCTCTTATATTTACAGCGCTATTGCATTGTCTTTGATGACATGCACGTGCATGCCCTGTTTGTATCCAAGTTCGTTGAATTTCCTCACTAATGATATGCAGCTGACATGTGCACTCGGAAGTTACGGTCATGCGCATTCGCAGTGTCGGGCAGCGTGTCTTAATTAATGCAAATATAAGTAATGAAAAGCGGGTTAATAATTACAGTCGGGGTATGAACTACATTGGGCATTCACACACGTTCAAAACGCACAATGGAAACTATTAATCCGCGATTCATTCCTTACGTATCACTCTATGCAAACCCCCGATTCTAGAGGATGAGCGACAACGCTTGTTTTTCTATTACCTCCAGTGGCAGATAATGTCCGATTTATCCCGAAATGTATATTGTTATTTTAGTTGGAATCCTTTGTTTTTACTGTTGTTCCCTAACCAGATGTTGCGGAATGATCAATACGATTGTGTACGTTAAAGTAACCATTGTATGTACACGTGCTTATGTACTGTATAATATCTGCCGAGATTTAATAGCCACAAGATGAGAACATTTTTATATACAAATTTATTTTAGCTCGATTGCGAAACAGGTTCTCACAACTTATATTAATCACTCTCGAGACCTCATTCGTGGTGGAATCCATCGCCACGAGGGAGAGAAAAGAGGCAATGTGGAATTTAAATACTTTGCCTAAGGGCACAATCGTAACGGCTCCAGCGGGGCTCGAACTCCGGACCTTTCGCACATGAAGCGAACGCGCATCCACTGCTCTATCACGATGTGATAATGTTCTAATGGTATGTTCTAATAAGGGACACCGTTGCCGAGTTGTTAACTGTTCACTTCAAATACCTTGACCCTTACTGCTGTACCTTCGAATACCACCGAGTGTGTACAATTAGTTCGAGTCAGGAAGCGTTCACTCTCATTTCTATTCATATCTTCCACTTCTTCTTTTGCCTGAATATTGCCATCGCAGCTAGACCAGTTATGCAAACTCCTCTCTGCCACCTCTCTCCGCCAACCTCTCCCTCACCCCACCCCTCACCCCGCCCCTCTCCCTCACTCCACCCCTCTCCATCACTCCACCACACTCCCTCACTTCACCCCTCTCCCTCACTCCACCCCACCCTCACTCCACCCATCTCCCTCTCTGTCACCCTCTCCTTCGCTGCCACCCTGTCCCTATCTGCCACCCTCTCCCTCACCCACCCCTCTCCGTCACTACACCCATCTCCCTCACTCCACCCTCTCACTCCACCCCTCTCCCTCACTCCACCCTCTCTCTCACTCCACCCTCTCTCATTCCACCCATCTCCCTCTCTGCCACCCCTCTTCCTCACTCCACCCCTCCCTCACTCCACCCCTCCCTCACTCCACCCCTCACTCCACCCCTCTCCCTCACTCCACCCCTTTCCCTCACTCCACCATTCTCCCTCGCTTCACCCTCTCCCTCATTCCACCCATCTCCCTCACTCCACCCATCTCCCTCGCTCCACCCATCTCCCTCACTCCACCCATCTCCCTCACTCCACCCATCTCCTTCACTCCACCCTCTCCCTCACCCCTCTCCCTCACTCCACCATCTCTCCCTCTCTGCCGCCCGTCTCCCCTCACTCCACCCCTCTATCTCTATAGTGTCCCTGCATTCATTGGTCCCTATCGGAATAATGAGACGTATATACTAATGTTATCATAGCATCTTTACGACGTGCCATGGCCAATTACATAACATTTATTTAGTTAGTTTTATCTTAATGCAATAGTTAATAGCTAGGAATAACACTCGATACTATTGTTTCCCAACATATGCAATTCGTTTAAAGCAGCATTACATCGTATGAAATAAAATATATTTGAAAAATTCAATTTTTACGTATGGGTAGCAATGCTGCTACACATTCTAACATTATACTTTGTATGCTTATGTTCATTTGTTAAACAGTGTTTTTTTGCGATAAAACAAACTCGAAACCGAAAGTAGGACTTTCCGAGTCGATCGGTCACGCACATGTTTACAACCGGAACGCATCGTCCGCATTTATTTACATTCAGAATGCATCGACCCCATTTGTCCCACGTTGTCTTTTTTAATTAAATTACTTGATATGTTGATTCATACCTCTGTTAGCGTTTTTTATGGATATTTCTACATCCCCGCGAGGGGTTCGACGTTAGAGGAAGAGAGATAGATAGTATTTCATGTTCAAAATATATACGTTGTTTTCTACATCCTCTGTTGTTTCACGCATGCGCGCTGTGCGTGTTTACATTTCGTGTGTTGATAAACAAATTCGCGTATACGACGGTTTAAATTTATTGGAATTTTATCGTTTCTGAGCGACTATTTCGATTTTTGTAAACACACACACATTAGTATTTATATTTTACCCAAAACATCCTTTAAGACGATGTAATGCTGCTTTAAGGATTTCATGTGTTTGGAATAACCAGCTATTACTACAATGTTGTAAAAACTTGTGAAGGAGTGCTTTACGTTTATTTATCGTCGCTAGAGCGACGCCTCCTGAAGAGATTAGTCATTTTAGATTTCTAGAGGATAGTGCAATGATACAGACAGAGACCCATTCCAGATTCTCCTCTGGTTCTTTTACGTGCATGGTGTACCGACACGAGACTTCGGTTTAATGTCTCATCTGACAGACTGTTAATTTGTATTAGGATCAGACGATGGAAGGAACCACATTGTTCTCTATTTATACACATTTAGCATGTAAATGTTGTTTCATAAAATAGTATAACTATGATTAAACTAAATCATAAGTTCGAATCCTTGCCCATCATCATGCTAATAATAAGTCTTCCGGCAGTACTATAAACCGAGATCCAATGGTGTCGGTGCTATGCATGTGTACATAGACAACCGGGGATGCTTCCGGAATTGGGACATCTTCTGTGTGTTTCACTATCCTCCAAACATAATGACTAACTTATACTTGTGTTTGCGGCGCTCCAATGGTGTCGGTGCTATGCATGTGTACATAGACAACCAGGGATGCATCCGGAATTGGGACATCTTCTGTGTGTTTCACTATCCCTCAAACATAATGACTAACTTATACTTGTGTTTGCGGCGCTCCAAAGTTGAGTTGGTGGTGAAAATTAAACTCCCATTTTTAAAACAGATGTAAAAAATGAAAACCGAAACGTGCACGTGTGCAGTACAAATACTTAAGGAATGCACATTCAGCTAACTCTTTGCTCTCTACTGATAACAATAATTCAAATATGTCATGGAATCTCATTACAATCATGTCGTAATGAAATTCCACACAGTGGAAGTCGTGATAGCGCAGTGGATGCGCGTTCGCTTCAGGTGCGAAAGGTCCGGAGTTCGAGCCTCACTGGAGCCGTTACGATTGTGCCCTTAGGCAAGGCATTTAAATTCCACATTGCCTCTTCTCTCTCCCTCGTGGCGATGGATTCCATCAGGAATGAGGTCTCGAGAGTGATTTATATAAGTTGAAATAACTTGTTTCGCAATCGAGCTAAAATAAATTTGTATAAACTAAATTCCACACACTTCCAATGAAATTCCATGGCATTTCGATGCAATTCCAATGAAATTCCATGGCATTTCGATGCAATTCCAATGAAATTCAATGCCATTTGACACAATTCCAATGAAATGCAATTCCATTTGACACAATTCCAATGAAATGCAATGCCATTTCGATGCAATTCCAATGAAATGCAATGCCATTTGACACAATTCCAATGAAATGCAATGCCATTTGACACAATTCCAATGAAATTCAATGGCATTTCGATGCAATTCCAATGAAATGCAATGCCATTTGACACAATTCCAATGAAAGTCCATGGCATTCCAGAGCCGTGAGAAAACGGGCATACGTACCTTATCGATGAACGTGTCCGTCCGTGATGCTAGGTTTTAGAAAACAGGCATACGTACCTATCGATGAACGTGTGCGTCCGTCCGTGATGCTAGGTTTTAGAAAACGGGCATACGTACCTATCGATGAACGTGTGCGTCCGTCCGTGATGCTAGGTTTTAGAAAACGGGCATACGTACCTATCGATGAACGTGTGCGTCCGTCCGTGATGCTAGGTTTTAGAAAACGGGCATACGTACCTATTGATGAACGTGTGCGTCCGTCCGTGATGCTAGGTTTTAGAAAACAGGCATACGTACCTATCGATGAACGTGTGCGTCCGTCCGTGATGCTAGGTTTTAGAAAACGGGCATACGGTACGTACCTATCGATGAACGTGTGCGTCCGTCCGTGATGCTAGGTTTTAGAGGATGAATACCAGTTTATACTTTATTTAAAGATTTTCTGATACCAACTACTTGATGATGAAATGCAGCTCGGAAGGGTATCGGAGGTGTTCCTCCTACAGTGATGGCTATAGAACCGCCGTATGACCTAAATTGTTATGGGACTTTAACCCCCCCCCTCCCAAGTAGCATACACTTGCATATACGTTGCACTAACAAATGTCAACATGTTTTAAAGCGTATACCTTCTTTTGTTTATGCTTCAGTAATAAGACGGGAACTTCACAAATGCATTATTATTGTTATCTCTATATAAATCCTTCTATTAATATGTAGATTATGTTGATCACTTTGACGTAATCGTGGCAAATCATGAATGATGTGCAATGTGATATCTGCTTCACGTGCTTCTTATCTAAGTGTTATGTTATGTTATGAATGCGTACAGATAGTCCAACACGTGAACATTATTATCACGTCATTAACACTCCTTGTACAATGTGCGACCTGAGATAGTGGGTATGTGTATATGTTCATTATTTGTTTACGGGTAGGTGTATATTTTCAGTATTTGTTTGCGGGTAGGTGTATATTTTCAGTTTTTGTTTGCGGGTAGGTGTATATTTTCAGTATTTGTTTGCGGGTAGGTGTATATTTTCAGTATTTGTTGGTGGGTAGGTGTATATTTTCAGTTTTTGTTGGTGGGTAGGTGTATATTTTCAGTATTTGTTGGCGGGTAGGTGTATATTTTCAGTTTTTGTTGGTGGGTAGGTGTATATTTTCAGTATTCGTTGGTGGGTAGGTGTATATTTTCAGTATTCGTTGGTGGGTAGGTGTATATTTTCAGTATTCGTTGGTGGGTAGGTGTATATTTTCAGTATTCGTTGGTGGGTAGGTGTATATTTTCAGTATTCGTTGGTGGGTAGGTGTATATTTGCAGTATTTGTTGGTGGGTAGGTGTATATTTGCAGTTTTTGTTTGCGGGTAGGTGTATATTTTCAGTATTCGTTGGTGGGTAGGTGTATATTTTCAGTATTAGTTTGTGGGTAGGTGTATATTTTCAGTATTAGTTGGTGGGTAGGTGTATATTTGCAGTATTTGTTGGTGGGTAGGTGTATATTTGCAGTTTTTGTTTGCGGGTAGGTGTATATTTGCAGTATTTGTTTGCGGGTAGGTGTATATTTGCAGTTTTTGTTTGCGGGTAGGTGTATATTTGCAGTTTTTGTTGGTGGGTAGGTGTATATTTCAGTATTTGTTGGCGGGTAGGTGTATATTTGCAGTATTTGTTGGTGGGTAGGTGTATATTTGCAGTTTTTGTTTGCGAGTAGGTGTATATTTGCAGTATTTGTTGGTGGGTAGGTGTATATTTGCAGTATTTGTTGGTGGGTAGGTGTATATTTGCAGTATTTGTTGGTGGGTAGGTGTATATTTGCAGTATTTGTTGGTGGGTAGGTGAATATTTGCAGTATTTGTTGGCGGGTAGGTGTATATTTGCAGTATTTGTTGGGGGTAGTGTATATTTGCAGTATTTGTTGGTGGGTAGGTGTATATTTGCAGTATTTGTTGGCGGGTAGGTGTATATTTGCAGTATTTGTTGGCGGGTAGGTGTATATTTGCAGTATTTGTTGGCGGGTAGGTGTATATTTGCAGTATTTGTTGGCGGGTAGGTGTATATTTGCAGTATTTGTTGGTGGGTAGGTGTATGTATATTTGCAGTATTTGTTGGTGGGTAGGTGTATATTTGCAGTATTTGTTGGCGGGTAGGTGTATATTTGCAGTATTCGTTGGTGGGTAGGTGTATATTTTCAGTATTCGTTGGTGGGTAGGTGTATATTTGCAGTATTTGTTGGTGGGTAGGTGTATATTTGCAGTTTTTGTTTGCGGGTAGGTGTATATTTTCAGTATTCGTTGGTGGGTAGGTGTATATTTTCAGTATTCGTTGGTGGGTAGGTGTATATTTTCAGTATTCGTTGGTGGGTAGGTGTATATTTGCAGTATTTGTTGGTGGGTAGGTGTATATTTGCAGTTTTTGTTTGCGGGTAGGTGTATATTTTCAGTATTCGTTGGTGGGTAGGTGTATATTTTCAGTATTCGTTGGTGGGTAGGTGTATATTTTCAGTATTCGTTGGTGGGTAGGTGTATATTTGCAGTATTTGTTGGTGGGTAGGTGTATATTTGCAGTTTTTGTTTGCGGGTAGGTGTATATTTTCAGTATTCGTTGGTGGGTAGGTGTATATTTTCAGTATTCGTTGGTGGGTAGGTGTATATTTTCAGTATTCGTTGGTGGGTAGGTGTATATTTGCAGTATTTGTTGGTGGGTAGGTGTATATTTGCAGTTTTTGTTTGCGGGTAGGTGTATATTTGCAGTATTTGTTTGCGGGTAGGTGTATATTTGCAGTTTTTGTTTGCGGGTAGGTGTATATTTGCAGTTTTTGTTGGTGGGTAGGTGTATATTTTCAGTATTTGTTGGCGGGTAGGTGTATATTTGCAGTATTTGTTGGTGGGTAGGTGTATATTTGCAGTTTTTGTTTGCGAGTAGGTGTATATTTGCAGTATTTGTTGGTGGGTAGGTGTATATTTGCAGTATTTGTTGGTGGGTAGGTGTATATTTGCAGTATTTGTTGGTGGGTAGGTGTATATTTGCAGTATTTGTTGGTGGGTAGGTGAATATTTGCAGTATTTGTTGGCGGGTAGGTGTATATTTGCAGTATTTGTTGGCGGGTAGGTGTATATTTGCAGTATTTGTTGGTGGGTAGGTGTATATTTGCAGTATTTGTTGGCGGGTAGGTGTATATTTGCAGTATTTGTTGGCGGGTAGGTGTATATTTGCAGTATTTGTTGGCGGGTAGGTGTATATTTGCAGTATTTGTTGGCGGGTAGGTGTATATTTGCAGTATTTGTTGGTGGGTAGGTGTATGTATATTTGCAGTATTTGTTGGTGGGTAGGTGTATATTTGCAGTATTTGTTGGCGGGTAGGTGTATATTTGCAGTATTTGTTGGCGGGTAGGTGTATATTTGCAGTATTTGTTGGCGGGTAGGTGTATATTTGCAGTATTTGTTGGCGGGTAGGTGTATATTTGCAGTATTTGTTGGTGGGTAGGTGTATATTTGCAGTATTTGTTGGCGGGTAGGTGTATATTTGCAGTATTTGTTGGTGGGTAGGTGTATGTATATTTGCAGTATTTGTTGGTGGGTAGGTGTATATTTGCAGTATTTGTTGGTGGGTAGGTGTATGTATATTTGCAGTATTTGTTGGTGGGTAGGTGTATGTATATTTGCAGTATTTGTTGGTGGGTAGGTGTATGTATATTTGCAGTATTTGTTGGTGGGTAGGTGTATATTTGCAGTATTTGTTGGTGGGTAGGTGTATATTTGCAGTATTTGTTGGTGGGTAGGTGTATATTTGCAGTTTTTGTTGGTGGGTAGGTGTATATTTGCAGTTTTTGTTTGCGGGTAGGTGTATATTTGCAGTATTTGTTGGGGGATAGGTGTATATTTGCAGTATTTGTTGGGGGATAGGTGTATATTTGCAGTATTTGTTGGGGGATAGATGTATATTTGCAGTTTTTGTTGGTGGGTAGGTGTATATGTTCAGTATTTGTTGGTGGGTAGGTGTATATTTGCAGTATTTGTTGGTGGGTAGGTGTATATTTGCAGTTTTTGTTTGCGGGTAGGTGTATATTTGCAGTATTTGTTGGGGGATAGGTGTATATTTGCAGTATTTGTTGGGGGATAGGTGTATATTTGCAGTATTTGTTGGGGGATAGGTGTATATTTGCAGTTTTTGTTGGGGGATAGGTGTATATTTGTGTACCTTTTCATCATACACAATCATAATGCCTACCAAATAATCTTTACTGATCAGTTTAACTTTGATCTTATCAAAATTGAATATTTAATCAAGTTTAATATGCTTGAAAGTAGCCATGTAAGCCCTTCTGTGGTGCACCGTGTAAGCAGATTTGATGTGATTAGCAACGGCAGTTTAGATTTATTATGTTAATAAGATGCATACACATGTATGTAAACACGCTGCAGTGAGCTTTTGATCATATGTCATTTTGCCAGAAGTTAAATTGAAAAATCGACAGACTGGAACCCAGGCTAGTACCACACTAGTAAGTTTGAACCAATCATGCGAGAACATTCAAAATGATGTATTCTCAAAACTGATAAGTTCATATATTATGCATTAATTAGTAAGACTAGGAAAGAGGTAACCATACAAGCAGATTACATTCTCCTCAATCCTACATGTATGTACATAGGAAAGAGGTAACCATACAAGCAGATTGCTTTCTCCTTAATCCTACATGTATGTACATAGGAAAGAGGTAACCATACAAGCAGATTGCTTTCTCCTCAATCCTACATGTATGTACATAGGAAAGAGGTAACCATACAAGCAGATTACATTCTCCTCAATCCTACATGTATGTACATAGGGAAGAGGTAACCATACAAGCAGATTACATTCTCCTCAATCCTACATGTATGTACATAGGAAAGAGGTAACCATACAAGCAGATTACATTCTCCTCAATCCTACATGTATGTACATAGGAAAGAGGTAACCATACAAGCAGGTTGCTTTCTCCTCAATCCTACATGTATGTACATAGGAAAGAGGTAACCATACAAGCAGATTGCTTTCTCCTCACTCCTACATGTACGTACATAGGAAAGAGGTAACCATACAAGCAGATTGCTTACTCCTCAATCATACATGTATGTACATAGGAAAGAGGTAACCATACAAGCATATTGCTTACTCCTCAATCCTACATGTATGTACATATAACCATACAAGCAGATTGTTTACTTCTCAATCCTACATGTATGTACATATAACCATACAAGCAGATTGCTTACTCCTCAATCCTACATGTATGTACATAGGAAAGAGGTAACCATACAAGCAGATTGCTTTCTCCTCACTCCTACCTGTATGTACATAGGAAAGAGGTAACCATACAAGCAGATTGCTTACTCCTCAATCCTACATGTATGTACATAGGAAAGAGGTAACCATACAAGCAGATTGCTTTCTCCTTAATCCTACATGTATGTACATAGGAAAGAGGTAACCATACAAGCAGATTGCTTTCTCCTCAATCCTACATGTATGTACATAGGAAAGAGGTAACCATACAAGCAGATTGCTTTCTTCTCAATCCTACATGTATGTACATATAACCATACAAGCAGATTGCTTTCTCCTCAATCCTACATGTATGTACATAGGAAAGAGGTAACCATACAAGCAGATTGCTTTCTCCTCAATCCTACATGTATGTACATAGGAAAGAGGTAACCATACAAGCAGGTTGCTTTCTCCTCAATCCTACATGTATGTACATAGGAAAGAGGTAACCATACAAGCAGGTTGCTTTCTCCTCAATCCTACATGTATGTACATAGGAAAGAGGTAACCATGCAAGCAGGTTGCGTTCTCCTCAATCATACATGTATGTACATAGAAAAGAGGTAACCATACAAGCAGGTTGCGTTCTCCTCAATCCTACATGTATGTACATAGGAAAGAGGTAACCATACAAGCAGGTTGCTTTCTCCTCAATCATACATGTATGTACATAGGAAAGAGGTAACCATACAAGCAGGTTGCTTACTCCTCAATCCTACATGTATGTACATAGGAAAGAGTAACCATACAAGCAGGTTGCTTTCTCCTCAATCCTACATGTATGTACATAGGAAAGAGGTAACCATACAAGCAGATTGCTTACTCCTCAATCCTACATGTATGTACATAGGATAGAGATAACCATACAAGCAGATTGCTTTCTCCTCACTCCTACCTGTATGTACATAGGAAAGAGGTAACCATACAAGCAGATTGCTTACTCCTAAATCCTACATGTATGTACATAGGAAAGAGGTAACCATACAAGCAGATTGCTTACTCCTCAATCCTACATGTATGTACATAGGAAAGAGGTAAACATACAAGCAGATTGCATTATCCTCAATCCTACATGTACGTACATAGGAAAGAGGTAATCATGCAAGCAGGTTGCTTTCTCCTCAACCCTACATATATGTACATAGGAAAGAAGTAACCATACAAGCAGATTGCTTACTCCTCAATCCTACCTGTATGTACATAGGAAAGAGGTAACCATACAAGCAGAGTGCTTACTCCTCAATCCTACATGTATGTACATAGGAAAGAGGTAACCATACAAGCAGGTTGCTTTCTCAATCCTACATGTATGTACATAGGAAAGAGGTAACCATACAAGCAGGTTGCGTTCTCCTCAATCCTACATGTATGTACATAGGAAAGAGGTAACCATACAAGCAGATTGCTTACTCCTCAATCCTACATGTATGTACATAGGAAAGAGGTAACCATACAAGCAGATTGCTTACTCCTAAATCCTACCTGTATGTACATAGGAAAGAGGTAACCATACAAGCAGCTTGCTTACTCCTCAATCCTACATGTATGTACATAGGAAAGAGGTAACCATGCAAGCAGATTGCTTACTCCTCAATCCTACATGTATGTACATAGGAATGAGGTAACCATACAAGCAGATTGCTTACTCCTCAATCCTACATGTATGTATGTACATAGGAAAGAGGTAACCATACAAGCAGATTGCTTACTCCTCAATCATACATGTATGTACATAGGAAAGAGGTAACCATACAAGCAGATTGCTTACTTCTCAATCCTACATGTATGTACATATAACCATACAAGCAGATTGCTTACTTCTCAATCCTACATATATGTACATATAACCATACAAGCAGATTGCTTACTTCTCAATCCTACATGTATGTACATATAACCATACAAGCAGATTGCTTACTTCTCAATCCTACATGTATGTACATATAACCATACAAGCAGATTGCTTTCTCCTCAATCCTACATGTATGTACATATAACCATACAAGCAGATTGCTTTCTCCTCAATCCTACATGTATGTACATATAACCATACAAGCAGATTGCTTTCTCCTCAATCCTACATGTATGTACATAGGAAAGAGGTAACCATACAAGCAGGTTGCTTTCTCCTCAATCCTACATGTATGTACATAGGAAAGAGGTAACCATACAAGCAGGTTGCTTTCTCCTCAATCCTACATGTATGTACATAGGAAAGAGGTAACCATACAAGCAGGTTGCTTTCTCCTCAATCCTACATGTATGTACATAGGAAAGAGGTAACCATACAAGCAGATTGCTTTCTCCTCAATTACCATAGGAAAGAGGTAACCATACAAGCAGATTGCTTACTCCTCAATCCTACATGTATGTACATAGGAAAGAGGTAACCATACAAGCAGATTGCTTTCTCCTCAATCCTACATGTATGTACATAGGAAAGAGGTAACCATACAAGCAGATTGCTTTCTCCTCAATCCTACATGTATGTACATAGGAAAGAGGTAACCATACAAGCAGATTGCTTTCTCCTCAATCCTACATGTATGTACATAGGAAAGAGGTAACCATACAAGCAGGTTGCTTTCTCCTCAATCCTACATGTATGTACATAGGAAAGAGGTAACCATACAAGCAGATTGCTTTCTCCTCAATCCTACATGTATGTACATAGGAAAGAGGTAACCATACAAGCAGGTTGCTTTCTCCTCAATCCTACATGTATGTACATAGGAAAGAGGTAACCATACAAGCAGGTTGCTTTCTCCTCAATCCTACATGTATGTACATAGGAAAGAGGTAACCATACAAGCAGGTTGTTTTCTCCTCAATCCTACATGTATGTACATAGGAAAGAGGTAACCATACAAGCAGGTTGCTTTCTCCTCAATCCTACATGTATGTACATAGGAAAGAGGTAACCATGCAAGCAGGTTGCGTTCTCCTCAATCATACATGTATGTACATAGAAAAGAGGTAACCATACAAGCAGGTTGCGTTCTCCTCAATCCTACATGTATGTACATAGCAAAGAGGTAACCATACAAGCAGGTTGCGTTCTCCTCAATCATACATGTATGTACATAGGAAAGAGGTAACCATACAAGCAGGTTGCTTTCTCCTCAATGCTACATGTATGTAGATAGGAAAGAGTTAACCATACAAGCAGGTTGCTTTCTCCTCAATGCTACATGTATGTAGATAGGAAAGAGGTAATCATACAAGCAGGTTGCTTTCTCCTCAATCCTAAATGTATGTACATAATATTTATACTTGACTATGTTTATTCAAAGAAATAAACATTGTTTAAATTAATCAGTAGGACTAGATAAGAAGTTTTATTATTTATTTTCTATAATTATTTTAGTATATGATCATAATCATATTTATGCAGAACAGAATTTCCTATTCGAACCCGATTCCTGTTCACAAGAACTTCTCGAATCCACTACACTGTATGTTTTGATTTCGCAATCGATAACACCTCTATATTGACCGGATATACGAGTAAGAATAAATTACATTAAAATATTACTTCGGTCAGCCGCCATTGCGCATTGCAGTGTTTTGTAATGTATTAAACCGGGTAAAGATTGCCAAAAAGGACGATTTAAATATCATAAATTACGATCGGTCAATTCAATGCACCGATTGTGTTTTTATCGTTAAGAAACAAACCTGTTAAAGCGACATTCACACGAATGAAAAAAATACATATTTTACGTATAAATAGCATTGAATTGCTACTACAAATTCTTCCGAAATAATTCGAAAACTAACTTTCAATCAATAAAAGGATGTTTGTGGTCTACACACTCGCAAAGGTGAAAGTCGATCAGCCAGTCACGCTCCTGAATTGAGGTTTCTTTATTAATGGAATATATAGTAACTAGTAAGCGCATGTTACTACCGCTCAGAGATAATTTGATCAGTCTACAAATAAATATACACATATATAGCTGTAAATGTGGAGAATATGGTTGTGATGGTATTTAAACCTGGTAATAGACTTGAAAATGATAAATTGCTTAATGTAAAGTCATTTACTTATTTAGGTGTAAAACTGTCATCAACTTCTATCGAGCTCATAGAGCATTACCTATATATAATCAAACGTTTAAATGCTCTATTTCCATTGATTTCGTTATTTGATGTAGTAAACTTTGATAGTTTTGATAGTTTAGTTTATTAAAGTCCAGTAGGCTTTCAAGCCCATGAGGACATACATACATATTATATACAGTTAGCGAACTGTTCAAACATAATGCATACATTTTATACAAATTAGCTCCCACAATCATAGCCATTTACATTTATATCTATGTGTAAATACATGCAATATTTATCTGATGTATGTCTTATAATTAACGCAAAACAGTTCTTTATTTATTTACATATATTTACAAACATAGAATAAATAAATAGTTTTTAAGGTAATAGACATATACATTATAATGATCAAATTAATATCAAAATTCTGTGCCATTAAAAGGATTAAAATGTCAATGTACATTGAACACTACATATTGTGGACACGACGTCCTGTGCAGTGGTTGCGCGTTCGCTTCAGGTGCGAAAGGTCCGGAGTTCGAGCCCCGTTGGAGCCGTTACGATTGTTCCTTTAGGCAAGGCATTTAAATTCCACATTGCCTCTTCCCTCTTCTCTCTCCCTCGTGGCGATGGATTCCATCAGGAATGAGGCCTCGATAGTGATTAATATAAGTTGTAAGAACTTGTTTCGCAATCTAACAAAAATAAATGTGTATAAACTAACGCCCCCACTAGCACCCCTGCCCACCTCAACTCGACGCCAAATCGTGTAGGCGTTCCTGGTGTAGATATCAATTAACTTGCAAACTAGTTTTTAATGATTTGGCAGATAGGAAATTGTGATTATATTTTCGAACATTCCATGTGATAATTGCCTAGCCGCACTTGTGATTTCCTCACGGTGGAATGCGCATATCGTGCATGCATGCTGTTTCTTGAGCCGTAATTGCACATATCGTACATGATTCACTCGTCCGATTAGTGCAGTTGTTGTTAGCGCGCTCGCTTCTCACCAATGTAACCCGGGTTCGATCCTCTGGCCGCGAAGTATGTGAGATCACTTATATCTATGACTAAAGGTCCAAGGGTATCCTGACGTGTGCATAATTTTGGAATGTCCAGTCATTCCCAATATAAATGCCTATTTTGGCTATTTGAACAACTAAAATGCACCATTATGTTTCAGTGAGTATGTTTAATCAGCGTGCCTGATAATTAGCATAATCTGGTAATAAATGTGTGCGTGTGTTTATATATACGTTTATTTATCGTCGCTACAGGTTGCCCATTTGAGCAACGCCTCCTGAAGAGATTAGTCATTTTTGATTTTTGGAGGATAGTGTATGATACAGATAGAGACCCATTCCAGAGTCTCCTCTGGTTCTTTTACATGCACGATGTACAGCACCGACACGAGACCTCGGCTTAACGTCCCATCCGAAAGACTGTTAATTTTATTAGGGTTAGACGGGGGATCTAACTTAACTCTTTCATCGCCGAATACATTCAGAGCATGTGCAAGCAACATAGATCCAGATCAGCCGCGGCGTAGCGCCGCGTCTGATCAGGATCTATGTTGTTTGCTATTCGTAAGGTGCTTCAGCTCCACTGTCTGTGAAGAGCAATCAGCATATATCCTGATCAGACGGCATGTTCTGTTCTGTCCGATCGGGTTCTCTACTTTTTTACAAAGTCGTTTTTATGCGACATTGGCGGTGAAAGAGTTAATAAAGGTGGAAAGAATAAACTCTAATTTATATAGTAACAATTTCATAAATACGGTTTCTTAAATGATATAATGACGTATCCAAATTAAGTTTGCACAAACTTCACCCACAAATATATAAGACACATCAATTAGAAGTAATTTTAGTAAACTTTAATAAAATGATATACTGGCGTATCAAATTGAATCTTTAGAAATGTGAAAAGGCAGACACAAACATGAACAAGACAAACTAATGCATATAAATATGTAATATAAGGACGATTGAAAACTCACTCTGCATAATACACACTCGGAGAGTGTATTGAGTGAATGTATATAGATATGTAATAGAAGGACGATTGAACATTCACTCTGCATAATACACAATCGGATAGTGTATTGGTGAATGTATATAAATATGTAATAGAAGGACGATTGAATACTCACTCTGCATAATACACACTCGGATAGTGTATTGAGTGAATGTATATAAATTATAAAGTGCATACTTTATTAATTAAATGTAGGCATGTTAGGTAAACATGTTGACAATAACATGAAACCCTGTCCAACATAATAGTATATACCACATCCCTGCTCTGGAACATCCGATATTCATTTGGGAACCAATTATTGTTGCAGAATTTCAACTACGTAAATAGATTGACCTGGTCATTTCTGGATTCCCGCTCAAGCCAGTATTTCTATGCGCGCACCAGTGAAAGCTTAAAACTAGTTCCCTGAAAACAATTGGACAATTTTAATACCTATAATACGAATACATAGCAGTAATTCTTATCACATAAATTCCCATTCGTCCAGAAAAATAAAATAATTTTAGTAAAATTGTCTCCGAAATGATACGCCCGCGTATCAGAAAAGACAGATAATACATGAAATAGTAATACTTTGGTCTGTGAAATGATACGCCCGCGTATCAGAAAAGACAGATAATACATGAAATAGTAATACTTTGGTCTGTGAAATGATACGCCGGTGTATCAAACTGAAACCAGCAGAAATGTGTAAAATATATTAAAATTTATAATTTAATATAGAAAGATACGTTGGCGTTTTACAATAACATTTTCAGAAATGTGAAAAGACAAGACGACATAAAAAAATAGAACTAATTTTAGTAAAATTGTCTCTGAAATCTTCAGAAATGTAAAATATATTAAAATAGAACATATTTTTAGAAAGTTTTCTCTAAAATAATACGCCGGCGTATGAAAAATAATCTATCAGAAATGTGAAAATACAGACGGGACATACAAAATATGAAATGATACGCCGGCGTATGAAAATTAAATCGACAACAAATGTGTACCAAAATGAAAACGCCAGGAATGAAGTAAACTACTATATTCCACGCACGTGTATGTGTGACCTTGAAACGACATGTATTCAGTCTGTATATCGTCTCGATATGACGTATGCGTGCTGAGTAATTCTAAAATTCCTCCAGCTGTTTAAAACATATAGTGCAGACATGTTTGACGGACTAGGGCCATTGCTATATCCACATCCCAACCTGTTATGCTGCGGTTATATGCATTGCTATATCCACACCCCAACCTGTTATGCTGCGGTTATATGCATTGCTATATCCACACCCCAACCTGTTATGCTGCGGTTATATGCATTGCTATATCCACACCCCAACCTGTTATGCTGCGGTTATATGCATTGCTATATCCACACCCCAACCTGTTATGCTGCGGTTATATGCATTGCTATATCCACACCCCAACCTGTTATGCTGCGGTTATATGCATTGCTATATCCACACCCCAACCTGTTATGCTGCGGTTATATGCATTGCTATATCCACACCCCAACCTGTTATGCTGCGGTTATATGCATTGCTATATCCACACCCCAACCTGTTATGCTGCGGTTATATGCATTGCTATATCCACACCCCAACCTGTTATGCTGCGGTTATATGCATTGCTATATCCACACCCCAACCTGTTATGCTGCGGTTATATGCATTGCTATATCCACACCCCAACCTGTTATGCTGCGGTTATATGCATTGCTATATCCACACCCCAACCTGTTATGCTGCAGTTATATGCATTGCTATATCCACACCCCAACCTGTTATGCTGCGGTTATATGCATTGCTATATCCACACCCCAACCTGTTATGCTGCAGTTATATGCATTGCTATATCCACACCCCAACCTGTTATGCTGCGGTTATATGCATTGGGCAATAACTCTTGTATTACTATTGTAATTTTGGTTCGATTTTCAGGACAACACCGCACAATGATGATGTAACTTTATGTTCAGCTTGATGACAATCCATACAGCGGTTAATTAGTTATGGCCAATTTATTTAGTTTAAACAGTATTTTATTCAAGAATGGTACATAACATAGGAATAGTTTCAACAACACAGTTAGGATTGGAGGGGGTGGGGGGGGGGGAGTTACATAGTAACTTATTCGAATTCCTTTCTTTATTTATATAATTCTTAATCAATTAAAGGACCATAACTCTGGTGTTTTCTACCCGATCCGATGGAAAGTTAAACATGCACATGCATACTATGGTGATGCGTATATAGTTTCAGCTTCATGGAACTGTTCCTTATTAAGGCAAAACTATTGAATATTTAATCAATTCAAGTGCGATAACTCTAGTTTCATTACATCGCACACTGGTGAACTAATCTTAGTTTTAGTCTGATGACATTCCAAATAAATCGATAAATCTGTTACTTAGTTATATCCAATTTATTGATTTTTTAATTGGTTTAAACATAATAATTTTTCTATCATGTACATGGATTATTTACAACAATTGAAATAAGGAATTGGACAGAAAGCTATACAGCTTATTGAATTTAATTAAAGGAACATACATCTGGTGTTTCTGACCCGATGCGGACGCAGTTATATATGTATATACCTGCGCATTATGATGATGCATATTTGATTGTAGTTTCGTGAAATTCCATCCAATGATTACAGAGGTCTGACTGGACGGACATACGAACAGACGGACGGACGGACGGGCGGACGGACGGACGGACGGACGGACGTACCCAACATTGCATATCAAGCTGCTACTCTATTGTTATCTATAGCCATATTTATAAACGGAATACATAGCTACATAAATGTTTTCATAACCACCTAACACCTCTAGACCACTAGACAGTAAATATATTCTCTTAGCCATCTAAGTACCATTATAAGGGTCCGGACAGACGGACGGATAGAAAGAAGGACACAATCACACGGACGGAAAACGCCAAACTAATATCTCCCTCACGTGATTATTCTGATCTGCGACAGAAAAACAACAGAAATGCTCTACAAGACGGAGGCTGCATAAAGTGGAAATACTTACATTAAATGATACGCCGGTGTTACCAAATGAAATCTTCAGGAATGATGTAAAATACAATATGTCACAAAATAATAATGCTTTCAAAGTTTCAGTAACATTGTCTGTGAAATGATATACTTTTCCTCGTTAAATAAATTCTTTATTATTTTTATTATTATTATTATTACCATGGTGATAAAATCTGCATTATACTTTCAGCTTTAGTACTATTTTATATTCGCACCAAATTCTATTCTGTGAATCTTTCTATACAATTATGTAACGAAATGACAATATAATATGAAAGTATACCAGAAAGTTATATTCTATACAAATATCATGCGCATGCGCATGTACATTACATATGTCTCTTTCAATAATATACAATTTAGGTTAATGTGCATGAACTTGATCAATGTACGTAAAATAAAATCAACCGGGAGTTACTATTCACGCATTAACCAATACAGTTCCAGCAGGTCAGCTTATGGCCTATATACGGATCAGATGTAGAGGTCCTCCGAATGTAGCTTTTTATGCATGGTGCCCGTGAGCTATATTCGAATGGATCCAAATACTGTGCCACAAAGCAGTCTGTAGTAGTATGGAATGTACATGCGTGTGTGTTTTTGTTTTACGTTTATTTATCGTCGCTACCGGTTGCCCATATGAGCGACGCTCAAATATAGGTCAACCTAAACACACGAGGAATAGCGGTACAAATCTGACGGTCGACGCACTAAACACACGAGGAATAGCGGTACAAATCTGACGGTCGACGCACATCGTATTTGCCACATGCGAGGCCCTGCATGGTATACATCTAATACATGAGCACCACTTATATCTATTATGACCCACGTACATATCAGAGGTTATAAATTGCTGAAATTGAAGTTCTGTATTTTTATAGTACTTACAACTGGTATAAACAATTCAACTCCACTTATGGCCCAAATAAGGCTGGTTGCGCGAGTTAGGCAGCCAGTTCCTGCATTGCTGTACCACACATTCAGGCATCAGTTCCCTCTTATGCCAAGTACAGTCTCCTCTTCTAGCCGCTACTTTTCTCTCTATATATCTGACATCTTTCCATGCGCCACAATTATATAGCATTGCTCAAAACCTCCTGTATAGAAGCTTTCTCTCATATGAATTTAGATTATGCGGTGGACGATTATTAGCAGGCCACCAAAGTTGTTTGTTCTGTTCATTTATTATGCAAGGGGAACACAAGCACAGTGGACACTCAGCAACACCTTCAGCATGCTGAGGCATAGGGGGAGGTACGTAAGCAGCCTCTGCAACGGGCATGGCGGTGGCTGTTTCTTCTATTTCCATCTCTACGTCCCAGTTCTTATTTTGTAAGAAAGTCAGCAATTCTTTTCTCTGCTCATCAGTTACATACATTGTTATTTTACTCAATGGCATCTTGTAGAAATCGGCAGAATATGTGTAATACTCGTATGTTCAAGAGATTATAATTATAATATTATACATGTACTCATAGCATTCACTGTGATTATTATGTAGCATCAATATCGGTAAACACACACTGACACAGAGAAATATTTAAAATATAACAGAAAACTTGCGAATAATACTGTAGATATATAATTAAATGAAGTATGAAGGTTACCATATAACGAACACATATAGTTTATTCATATAAATACATACATATTATATACATGCATACAAATGATCAGTCTCAGTGATTACGCTACGGCTGATGAGGCACCTACATAACATGTAATCTATGTCCCTGGGCTGATCTGGATTATGTAGTTTGAATACTCATAACTATCAATTTTCTTTACAATCAATAATATACGTTTACTTAAATTGTCAGGGCCTCATTTTGACTAATTCTCAGCTCACAGAGTGATCGTGCATATTAACCGTTAGAAAATACCTACATACGCCAAATTATACTGAATGTACTGCTACATTGTTGATACAAGCCACTAATCACATGGAACAGGTAGTAAAGTATAAATCTTTACAATTGGACGGGGTCAAACTGCAGGCCTTTAATCGGCTAACTGCTTACATACGGAATGCTTCGCACTTTATCGGCAATCAGAACAAACATCAAAGACGGCTGTTTCAATATGCGTTGTTACCTCACGCATGCACATTAAGCATGGTTTGCACACGTATACGACGATGTTGTACTTATTTGCATTGCTTCGTTTCTGTGCGAATATTTTGAGTTTTAGTCATTGGAAAATATATTCTTTAAATACCAATACCTTTTACCCAAAACTAAGGATGGCAACGAATGTTCGAATATTCGAATATTCGTTCGAACGCCCGAATATTCGAATGTTAAAATCGTATTCGAATATAAAAAAATAAAATTCTAATTTGTTTGTTATAAATTGCAGTTAAATCATATAAATGTTTGTTTAAATTTCAATCAATTAAGATTCAAACAGAAAAGAATGACCCAATGCAGGCCCGAAGGTGCGAACAGTTATCGCGAGTTGGGTCCAAATAACAAAGGCAGGTGATGACAAGTTGCTCATACTTACAGGTGCAACTAATTGATTAATGATTAATGCAGTCTATTTGACGGACACAAACTGAGAAGCATTTGTTTTACAGATACTAATTGTAGCCATACAAAGAGTTTAATAATTCACACTAAAACACGACGGTCCCTTGTCGGAACTTTGTTGTCAACACATGTGCATGTAATTAAAGTTTATTAAACCTATTACTGTAGGCAAGCTTCAAAAGACGTTACGCGACATCAATTGCAGTTTGTAAACACACAGGTATCTGCTCAATATTGAGTGCAATAATTGAGCAAATAAAACTTCTATTTAACTTTCGATTTGTAATTTATTGGTCTTACAGACGGATCTGTATTCCAGTGGTAGCACGCTTGACTGGTAATCCAGGGATCGCAGGTTCGATCCCCCGTCTGACCCTAATAACATTAACAGTCTTTCAGATGGGACGTTAAACCGAGGTCTCGTGTCGGTGCTTACACCGTGCACGTAAAAGAATCAGAGGAGACTCTGGAATGGATCTCTCTCTGTATCATTGCACTAACCTCCAAAAACCTAAAATGACTAATCTCTTCAGGAGGCGTCGCTCATATGGGCAACCGGTAGCGACGATAAATAAACGTAAAACACACAAATTATTGGTCTTGTTGGTAATGTTGAAAGCAGTCACACACATGAATTATACCATGCCACCGTGAAACGGTGTTACCTCGCAGCGACGAAAGTAAAATGGAAATCGAAAGTTCAAGAAATTAGCGAATATTCGTTCGGAAGATCACCCGAATATTCGAATACCAAAATCACCATTCGTTGCCATCCCTACCCAAAACATATTATACCGATATGGAGTCGTTTTAAGTGTTGTTTGTTCATTTCAGTGGCCACAGCAACAACACATTCAGTGATAATTTATTCCAAAGTCCTGTTATCTCCATCATAGTGAATTGCGTTGACAATAGACAATATTGCTACACATATATGATATAATTATATTTCATTCACTGTCTAAAACATTTTAATGCCTTCGATCTCGGAGAACCGGGAGGCATATCGTTTTTAGACTGTCGTTCCGTCTCGCTTTCTGGCTTCAACTATTTCAGTTCTTATTCAATTGCAATACATATTGGTATGCATCATCAACACCAAGTGACAGACTGATATGTAGTCCAGTGGTAACACGCTGGACTGGTAATCCAGGGATCTCAGGTTCGATCCCCCATCTGATCCTAATAAAATTTAAGTCTTTCAGGTGGGACGTTAAACCGAGGTCTCGTGTCGGTGCTTTACACCGTGCACGTAAAATAACCAGAGGAGACTCTGGAATGGGGCTCTGTCTGTATCATTTCACTATCCTCCAAAATCTAAAATGACTAATCTCTTCAGGAGGCGTCGCTCATATGGGCAACCGATAGCGACGATAAATAAACGTAAAAAAACACCAAGTGCATATTGCCGCGACTTTCAGGTACGATAACTATGTCACTGGGTATTCCCAATTTTGTACGTAACTTTATAATTACAACATATAGTATACGTGCGCCACAACTAATTCAGTTCCCATCGAAATGGCTTGAGGTTAGACATAATTTTTATATCATAAATATGGCTACAGCGCACCTTATATAAATAGTGCCCTTGGTTGAGGTGGTATTGTGGATTATCTCCCCAATGGAACATCATCTCCCTCGACTTCGCTTCTGGAGATAATCCACTATACCCCCCTCAACAATGGCAATAGTTTAAATTACCGAATACAACTACATGATGCCTTAATTGAGTAACTGAGTAAATGAGTTAAGTATGTGAGATGGTACGGTGGTCGCCAGATCGGACAGGTGGGTTTTCTCCGGGTACTCCGGTTTCCTCCCACACGAATAACCACATATACGCTTTCATCCGCGTCAACGAGAGTGATTAATATAAGTTGTTAAAACTTGCTTCGCAATCTTTGTAAAATAAAGTTTAAAGTAAATTGATTAACTTTGCGAATGGATAATCTTACTGTAACACAGGTACGTGGATATTTCTGATCCCATATCTGGTCAATAGAGCTTCATACTGCATTTCGCTGTTAAATCGTATCATGTGTTAAGACAGTCAACATCTTTAAAAGTTCTAAAATGCAGAAAAAATACCTCAATATTTATTTCGTTGCGCATGATCGCGTACGTACCTACGCGCAACTTCCGATTTGCCGGAACGGTGGATATACGTACACAATTATGCAACGGAAATCTTGCCCGCTCACAGACGGATCTGTAGTCCAGTGGAAACACGCTGGACTGGTAATCCAGGGATCGCAGGTTCTACCCCCCGTCTGACCCTAATAAAATTAACAGTCTTTCGGATGGGAAGTTAAACCGAGGTCTCGTGTCGGTGCTTTACACCGTGAACGTAAAAGAACCAGAGGAGACTCTGGAATGGGTCTCTGTCTGTATCATTGCACTATCCTCCAAACTCTAAAATAACTAATCTCTTCATGAGGCGTCGCTCATATGGGCAACAGGTAGCGACGATAAATAAAGTACCCTTATTGCGAGAGAAAGAGAAAGTGACCTGTATGCGAGAGAAAGCGACAGTGACCTGTATGCGAGAGAAAGCGAAAGTGCCCTGTATGCGAGAGAACGCGAAAGTACATTGTATGCGAGAGAAAGCGAAAGTGCCCTGTATGCGAGAGAAAGCGAAAGTATCCTGTATGCGAGAGAAAGCGAAAGTGCCCTGTATGCGAGAGAAAGCGAAAGTACCCTGTATGCGAGAGAAAGCGAAAGTACCATGTATGCGAGAGAAAGCGAAAGTGCCCTGTATGCGAGAGAAAGCGAAAGTACCATGTATGCGAGAGAAAGCGAAAGTACCGACATCGGTCAGTTACTGCACCCGAATACTCCCTAAAAGTAGATAGGTCCTATTTAGTGTTTTCCTCTGTTTTTATCGTTGTTTCCTTTGCACAACATGCTAACAATTTTATATCACTATTACTTCATATGAGTATTAAATTACAATATCTCGACATATCTCGTACAGTATATGCAATGAGTACTTATTTGTAAAACAATGTTATCAGTTAATTAACACGTTTTTGGTAAAATCACATTTATCATACCGCAACATCTGGTTAGGGCACAACAGTAAAAACAAAGGATTCTAACTAAAAGGACCTATTCACATATTGGAATAAATCGGACTTTATCTGCCAAGGGAGGTAATAGAAAATTACAGATGTCTCTCATTGAATTCATTTTATTTCATGAAAATACATGGCACAATGAGGTAATAATATAACCGTATAGTTTAGTTGATTTCAGTCTCATCAGCATATATACAATACTAACATGTACATATATATATATAAAACATAAAGAACATAATGTATGCTGCCACCCAAACATTGAGTTACAGGAGACTAGATATTACACAATCATTTTAAATCATCTAAATTCTTATATTATATACAACACGAATAACGAAGCGATAAGTATACACATAATAATTATATCTTGATCCATACAACTACCATAGTTAAAACAGTTCATATGAGAAAGATACAGTTCTATACAATCACACGTGTCATTATAATAGCAAGCAATTTCATACTTTTATCTAAATATAATTATGAATGAAATATGTTCCTAGCAGCTACACATTTCTATAATGCGGTGTGTTACAACTCGTTTTTAATAAGTGTTCGTACAGTAATTGGAAATCTGCTATATTTTAGTTTTATGTTCTGCCTTCTCATATTAACAAGTGTAGAACATTATAAAATATAGTGAAACTCGTCACCTATACAGTTACAGTTACAATATGTACATTTCCGTTGTTCTATTTTTTTTACACTTCCACCATAACTTTTATTTATTTATTTTACAACGATTGCGAAGCAAGTTTTAATAACTTATATCGTTGGCGCGGATGAAATCGTATATGTTGTCATTCGTGTGGGAGGAAACCGGAGTACCCGGAGAAAACCCACCTGTCGATCTGGCGACAACCGTACCATCTCACATACTTCCCGGTTGTTCTAATGGTGTCCTGTTCCAATCACCAACTTCAATGGGTAGTTGATAGTCATATATTGTATTATAAAGTACAAGGCTAAAACGAAACTAATTAATTAGTAGCAGTTAGTGATTTTCTATGAGTAATATACGCGTCTCGTCTTGGTTATTTCGATACCTGACAATTGCAATGAAATATAGTATTTGTAATAAATGCACAGTTCAAAATACAATCTACATCCGTTATGTCAAAGTCGGTTATGTCGAATTATCCGGTTATCTCGAAGTCGATCAAAAGTTCCGTTTCAGACACTATCAGTTGACATATAACTGGATCTGTTTATATCAAATTTCGTTAAGTCAAACTTCGGTTATGTCGAAGTATTTTGTTCGGTCCGACGGAATTCGACATAACGGATGTAGACTGTACACACATATTCCACCAAAGTTATTTCCCTTTTATCATAACGCCATTTGCATGTTTCAGACCGTTGAAATATGTTCAAGTTAAAATAGAAACTTAACAGTATCTCCATTGTAATTCAATACTATTTGTTTAGGTTGTATGAATGTGTCACGTGTATGTCACGCAAATATTGCTGTGAGTTTTATGAAAGTGCATCCAGAAGAAGGCGTCACATATGAGATTGGGCCGTGGGCATATTCCACGCACATAAAGTATGTTTCACCTTATAATGTACCAATATTACTATTTTAACCCATTTTATTCTGAATACCGTTCAAACAGTATTTGCAAAGAACATAGAGCCAGATCAGCCGCCACGGAACGTGCCTTCTGATCAGGCTCTATGCTGTTTGCTATCCAGATGATCTTGCTAAGAGACTTGGCTGTGTAGCAAACAACATAGAGCCCGATCAGCACGCAGCGTCACGCTGCGGCTGATCTGGATCTATGTTGTTTGCAGCGCGCTGCGGCTGATCTGGATCTATGTTATTTGCAGAAGCCTTTAAATGTATCCAGAATGGAATGGGTTAAAGTACTCGCGTAAGATATGCCAGATGCACATTTCAATCGGAACTGTAGGATTGCGTCTAGCATCGTGCATATGATACCTGCATTCTGTATTCGTGCATGGCTGTGATAGTATATGTGATAGCTGTACCAGATGCCGTCTTGTCAAGACAATTACTACATTGTACGATATAATAGTTCTCACAGTGCACCATGTTGAGTGATAATCCAATGCGACTGTATTACTGTGTACAAGTTTTTATAAAAATTGTGTATAGGTTCATCTGGGTGCAATACCTCCCCAGGATAGCTGTACTTGGATATTATACTAGGGGACAAAGATAACGAACACATACATTTATATGATTAGTATTACATGATAACGAAAGACGAAGGATTCCACAAAGATAACGCACACATGCATTATATGATTATTATTAATACATGAACACGAAATACGAAGGATTCCATCAAAGATATATTGCATCTTTATTACAAAACACAAACTGAACAACTAAAAATATTCCAAAATGTTTAAAACTATGTATTTATATATATATGTATATCAGCCAGGCACCTGACCTTAAAGGATATGACTCGGGAAGTACTGGTGTCCATAAGTGATGTTCATAAGTCAGAAATGGTTGGCCCTTTCAATAATAAACAAACAAACACTCTACTTTACTTCACAGATACGCAACTTTGCCAATGCATAACATCATTTCGAGGGTAATTTCAAATAGTCCGCCTCCGTGGTCGAGTGGTTAAGGTCGCTGACTTGTATACCACTGTAAACTATCATCACTGATGGTCACGGGTTCGAGCCCCGCTCAGGCCGTGTCTCATTTATATGAAAAAGTTGGCAATTTCTTACGGAGGTTGGTGCACCCAAGTACTGGTTAACCGCTGGAGCCTGCCCAGGAAAGGTGTTGTTAGGTAAACTGCCCGCCGGCGATATAGCCCGAAATGGTGCTGATGCAGGCGTAAAACCCGAAATATAACATATAATTTCAAATACTTGCATCGGTTTACGCGTAGAATACAAATTACATAAGAGGTGTTTGACTAGATTTTAGCTAGATATAATATGCAGACGAAACACAAAAATACCCCAACAAACAAAGGTCAAAGGTTATAGGCGTATTTACTGAAGGTCACATTGGCATAGCTTAATTACATAGTACTTTGTAAACAACATTTTAAGCATCTCTAGAGTGCTGTTTATATTAGCATTATCTTACAACCCCATACCCGTTGATAAATAGTAATCTAGAATTATGCGACACATTATATTCTCAAATTACCCGTCCATTAATGGTCCATGCACCAACTTATAACATTGTTATCGTCTTGAGAATAGATGCTGCGTCATACACTGTATTGCTCCTACCATATATTAGTTCTGCGAAATGCACGTGTCATATGGTATCGCATTGGACAATTTACCTTGTATTTGACATTATTATAACCGGAAGTAGGTGATAGAAACATTCAGTTATTTCGAAAATTTCATATATGAACTCAGCATCAGTAAAACCCCATACAATGACTCTTGGATCATCAAAACCGGGTATATATATAATTATATACATACATACTAGATGAGCTTCCACTTATTGCTGAATACTGTACTTAACATGTAGTGTTTCTTTAATTAATATGTTTTCTATGCCATTGTATATATGTTGAGGGCCTTATTTGTATTAACCATGTGTTATGTAAGCTCCCTCGTAAAATAAAGTCTTTATTATTATTATTATTATTAAAATCGGATATTTATCACTAGAGATAGGTATTCTTTCAATCCAAATTACTCGGAGGGTTGACCAGTGTGGCAACTGTCCTTAAAATAGAGGGGTGTATCGGTTGGGGGGGGGGCTGTAATTTTGAACCCCATTATTTTTCCAAAATATAGTCAATAATGAACTCGATTTTAGCGCGTAAATCTAGAGACCCATATTACTGACTCTTCATACCACACGCAGACTAGTTGGTCGAAACGAAATAATACTCTTAATACGTTGTAGCTTCCACGCCCTCCTCAAAACAAATTATAAAAAAGTAGTGAATACTGTGTACATATGTGTGGCAATTTTCTGTGTTACTTCCATAAAAACGCTCGCCACTTGAAATGCTTATTCCTACCTCTACCAGATGTTTTACTGATCGACTCGAGCCATTCAAGTTTATATTTAGACATACATTTATTTTCAACCTTCGAAACAATAGTATGCTTAGATACGATCTTATCCAGAGTAAAATATTGATATAATTCAACTTCGGTAAGTGTTTTTCTAACATTATAAAACCAATTGCTACATTTCATGTTTGCTAAGGAGTTTGCCCAGGCTGCTGTACCTCGTTTGATTCGATCCGAATTCATATGGGATATACGAGACCAAAGACGGGAAATAGATTTTAACTGACGAACGGCGGTAGCCAAGCCATTTCACGGGCAAGGGCCGCATTTGGAATGTATTTGCCAACCCCTAGAATGAACCGCATGGCACGCTTTTGAACCGCATTGATGCAAGTATAGTGTTTATATCCCCAAATTGCTGCACCGTAATCAATAACGGGCCAAACAACGGAGTCGTATTGTTTGGTAAATACATTGGTGTGTTCCCACTTTCCCAACCTTTTATTAGTCCTATAGAAATTGAGGTAGGTGTTGGGGGAATGTATTGTTCGGTGTAACAATAGAGTTGAAAGGTGATAATTGGCGAAAATTGCTATACTGTACTGAAAATTTGTGTTTCTAAATTTGGGAAAGTTGTTCATAAATATAAGTTTCATATAGATAAATCGAAAACATAGATATTTACATGGATAAGACAAACACATGAACATGCATAGCACATAATAGATATAAATCTTGAAATATTTTTATTGTACATATTCACTTTAATTTGACTAAGTGAGAAGCAGCATCAACATACGTCATGATGTCCATGTCGCCAGTTCGCAGTTGGTGCTTCAGTCTGATGAGCATTTGCTCACGCTCACGGTATACCCGCTTCCTTGGTCGCTGCTTTCCACCGTTGGCGTGCTGAAACAGCTTCGCCTCGTTAGCAGCCTGCTCTTTCTGGACCAGGTCTATCAATGTATAAATATTAGGATGGCAGTGTCGTAGTTGGTTGTTTATTTTATGGTGCCAACCCTCAACATGATTGGTAGTGCGTGGACCATCATTCTCGTAATGATTCCAGGAGCGGCGGTCTCCCTCTACCCACTGCTCACAGGGGCGTACCCAGGGGGGGGCCGAAGGGGGCCTTGCCCCCCCAAAACCAAACTTGCACCGGTAAAGATTGAACTTCAACAACCTTGGACTAAATTTATCATAAAAAGTTTTGAATAATGCTATATAGGTCCCATTGTAATAACCTTTGAAGTTTTCTCATCCTTTGAGAGGTGTAACAATCATGCTAAACCCTATTGTAAATGACTCTGAAACTTTTTCACATGTGTGAAAGGTGTGTTTATGCCTATTGTGCATCATTCACACCTTTCCTTTAGAACTTTTCTCACCTCTGGAAGGTGTTTTCACACTTTGGTGATTACCCAGCATATCCTCAGCTACACTACAAGTATTACCCGCAGTCTGCAAGCAGAGTCCAGAGATATCATGGAGGCAGTTGATGATATAAACATTTTGAGAGATGGCTTGCAGAGTGTAAGGGACAATGTTGATGATCACCACAGAGACTGGTTTAGTGATGTGGAGAAGATGTGCAGAGAGGTTGGAACAGAGCCTTCTATACCTAGGCGATGCAGCAAGCAGCGCAACCGTGCTAACACTCCAGCCCAAACAGCAAGTGAATACTACAAGCGCATCCTCACCATTCCCCTGCTTGACCATGTTCTCAGTCAGCTCAACTCCAGGTTTGCCACCCATCAAGTCCAGGCTATCCAGGGACTGTGTCTTGTGCCAGCTGCTCTTGTCTCCCTCGCTCCAGATGAAACCCAAGAGAAGCTGACATCACTGATCAACTTGTACAAGGATGATCTACCATCACCAGGCAGTGTGAAGAGTGAAGTACACTGCTGGCGAGTCAAGTGGAAGGCTGAACTGGATGTTGCTTGGCCTGACAACCTCCCCAAGACGCCCTCTGCAGCCCTTGTATATGCCAGCAAACACCTGTTCCCAAATGTGAGAACACTGATCACTATTCTCTGCACCCTGCCTGTGACCACCTGCTCATCAGAACGATCAAACAGCACGCTCAAGTTGGTGAAGAACCGCCTGAGGTCAACCATGGAAAATGACAGACTCACTGGGTTAATGCTGATGTCTGTGCACAGAGACATTGAGGTTACCCAGAGAAGGTCATCTCTGAGTTTGCTAGGAGACACCCCAGGAAACTAGAGCTGAAGAACATCCTGACTGAGTGCTAAGAGACTAAATACACCCTTGTGGACCTGTGTGAACTTTATGCAAAGTTGTGCTAAACCGGAAATTCCGGAATAGTGTCTAGAGTCTCTATACTAGACATAATATTATAGTGCAAGACAGACTTGATATCTCTTGTGATAGTTAACTTAAGTAAAATTAGAGTATTTTATGTGTAATAGATTTTAAACAAAAATTACAATACATGTATATCAAAATAAAGTTTAACTGGTCATTTCTAGTAATGTGTACACCCACGCTGTTTTAGCTCGGCCAGCCAATCTCGGCACCCCCCCTCAGAAAAACCTGGGTACGCCCCTGGCTCAGTCACATAGTCCTTAAACTTAGACACCGGCACTGAGTCATTGTCACATTCTTCCAGAGTTTGGAACCACACATCTTCGACAGAGGCTAGGGGGACAAGTGGCAGTACCGAAGCACGTAGCACAAGTTTCTACACTTCTTCATTGTCCTTGAAGTCAGCTACAAGACCACAACATTGTACTTTTCTCCACATACACTGTGTGAAGTGAAAGAAACAACCACGGACTTGAACACCAACAAACAGAGGAATGTTATGTTCACGGGCGAAATTCTGGATGAGTGTGAAGAATCTGGTGTACATTGTCTGTTGTTTATTTGGGAGTAGTCCATACACTAGGGGACACATATACCCGTCGATCATGGCGTGGATGGTGTATAGCTGGTAGAAATATGACGGCGAAGCGTAGAAGGTACCGTCCATATACCAGGTCTCGGCTGTAGACAGCTGGGCCAGGTTGTCAACGGTGGCGAATATGAGCATTCGCGCCACATCACCGTCATTGGCGATTAGGAATGGCTCCCCTGCAAGCGACTCTATCCACTTCCCTTCCAAGTTGACATCCGCCCTTGTCTTTGGCAGAACTGGTCTAGTCTTAGACCGCTGTCTATATAAACTGGATTTGGCTTCGTAGAAAGTGGGTAGATTAGCCACAACCTCTTGGGTGGAATTGTCCCATTCGATCGATCTTGTGTCTGCCAGCATATCGTTATAGATGGAGGGCACCGGCTGTGTTGACCCTCGGACCTGCTTTCGGACACCACTCATGATGTCCGCAGCAACAATTCTGCTGTCATCTCTTGGGTGATTGTGTTCATCAGCGATTTTGGTAGGAAGCTCATTCTTAGTGTTAATTTTAGCATTGCATGCTTTGTTGACACAGTTCCAGTAGCGACACTCCCGTTTTCTGGTTTTCAGGCTGTACATGTAACCATTTAGAACTAGAGTCTGACTTCCTTTGCTATTCTCTATGAACCGTATATTGACTAGCGCATTTGCCATTTTAGAGATTTATGATTACAGAGGAAACTGACCTTCATTTTATACTATGTTAAAGAATGACTTACAGTTAGTGACCTGTTTTTCTTAGTTTTCAACAGTTAGTTATAAGTAAATTGTTAATTTCATTAATCATTATTGTTGTTCTCAGACTAATTTGCAATCAGTTCATAATTGCTAATTAAAAAATAGTGTTGATATATAATTATGTAATTACCTAGTATAACTGTTATAATCATAAATAAATAATAGATACATATTGTTAATTGTTTGTATCTTTATAGTTCACATTTCAAAATTAAAATATGTCTGCTATTTATTATTATGAACCTTTATCTGAATTATTAATGTTAAACGTACATACTGACAATTTTAATTTATACACAATTAAAGGAACACTTTTCTCCTTAAAGATATGCATATGCACTGGAAACAAAAATAACAAGATTCTAGAATAAGTAAGTATTTTCAACAGATGGAACAAGATAAATAACATTGAAATAGTACACTGCAAGTACAAGTTTATGTGTGCCTTTCATTTATTTTTTGAACAGTATAGAAAATACAGGTAAGTTTGAGGGGCGAAGAGATAATTGGGGATAATTAGTATGTGTGAAAATAAAAGGTTGGGAAAGTGGGAACAAACCAATACATTATATGGAATGCCACCAGCGGATTTACATTTATCTATATGAAAACCGAGCGCGCGACTAGCACTCTGAGCAACCATTTTAGCAGTTATATTATAATCTATATAAATAAATATTTATCAACTATTTCGCTCGACAGCTCCGCATGTAAACGAGATATTTGTTACCGGAGTAGATTCCTGGCGAAAATGAACTATTTTACATTTGTCACTCTTAACACTTAACATTTAAATTGCACCAGTCTTTCAAAGCACTTAAACAAGATTTATTTTCAAAATTTTCAAAATTAAATTTTGGTGTTTCTCAAAATTACAGTATTAAACTTGTGTTCTTCTTAGCATAACAGTATAGCCATGATGTATTTTCAAAAATAAATGTTGTTGTTTCTTAGTATAAACATAGTTTATTTTCAAAATTAATTTGTTTGTTCTTCTTAGCTTAAACATAGTTTATTTTCAAAAATTAAATTATTGGTTTTGTTTGTCTTAGCTTAAACATAGTTTGTCTTCAAACAATATGTACGTTGACATATTATGTACACCATGTAAGAAAAAGAATAAGATGAGAAAACTGAAGCTTATAGAGCGCGTCTCCAAATCCATCCTTATCTATTGCTGTAAACATCGTCTCCAAATCCATCCTTATCTATTGCTGTAAACATCGTCTCCAAATCCATCCTTATCTATTGATGTAAACATCGTCTCCAAATCCATCCTTATCTATTGCTGTAAACATCGTCTCCAAATCCATCCTTATCTATTGCTGTAAACATCGTCTCCAAATCCATCCTTATCTATTGCTGTAAACATCGTCTCCAAATCCATCCTTATCTATTGCTTCATCCTTATCTATTGCTGTAAACATCGTCTCCAAATTCATCCTTATCTATTGCTGTAAACATCGTCTCCAAATTCATCCTTATCTATTGCTGTAAAAGATGACAACTTGTATGTGCGAACTTGTCTGATTGCAGTCGACCTTTTCAGTTACGAAATTATCTTGTGCACATCTCCTACACACTGTAGTGTATTTCTAAACCTGTCCGAAGAAAAAAAGTTGGGCACATGCCCAATTTCATTTTGACAGCATATTATTTATTTGTAAACAAGAATCACCGGTTCACCGAATTTCATTTGTACCCAAGGCCATGACTGTGCGAACGAACATACTTTATAACTCGGTTCATTAAGGTGTATGTAACTCGGTTCATTAAGGTTGTATGTAACCTAATTACATGACATAACGTGGCACCTCATGACGTACACACACAGAGAAATGTAGAACATATCAATTTCTATGGAAAACAATAATCTAGTAGAAAAATGGCGTCACAAATCGGCACACTTTTCTATACCATTGTCAGTGTCGAGTTCTGTTCCACACACTTTAAACAGCACGCGTGTATTGTATGCCCCGATAAACTCTGCATAAACAGCACGCGTGTATTGTATGCCACGATACACTCTGCATAAACAGCACGCGTGTATTGTATGCCCCGATAAACTCTGCATAAACAACACGCGTGTATTGCATACCCCCAATAAACTCTGCATAAACAACACGCATGTAATGTATACCCCGATAAACTCTGTATAGGCAATACGCGTGTATTGTATACCCCGATAAACTCTGCATAAACAACACACGTGCATTGTATACCCCGATAAACTCTGCATAAACAACACGCGTGTATTGTATACCCCGATAAACTCTGCATAAACAACACACGTGCATTGTATACCCCGATAAACTCTGCATAAACAACACGCGTGTATTGTATACCCCGATAAACTCTGCATAAACAACACGCGTGTATTGTATACCCCAATAAACTCTGCATAAACAACACGCGTGTATTGTATACCCCGATAAACTCTGCATAAACAACACGCATGTAATGTATACCCCAATAAACTCTGCATAAACAACACGCGTGTATTGTATACCCCGATAAACTCTGCATAAACAGCACACGTGTATTGTATGCCCCAATAAACTCTGCATAAACAACACGCGTGTATTGTATACGAAGATATGTCGACAGAAGAAATATGTTCATGATTCCTCATGTATTATGTCCTGTTAAGAATGAGACACCGGTGTGCGTGATGGTTGTCCGTTCGTCTATCCGTCCGTCTGTCACAAACCATTCATACTACCTAGCCTGGGTTCCAGTCTGTCGAATTTTCACTAATTTACTTCTGGCAAAATTACATTATCAGAAATTCAATACGGCCCAATTAATGGTATTGTGTGTGTTTTACGTTTATTTATCGTCGCTACCGATTGCCCATATGAGCGACACCTCCTGAAGAGATTAGTCATTTTATATTTTTGGAGGATAGTGCAATGATACAGACAGAAACACATTCCAGAGTCTCCTCTGGTTCTTTTACGTGCACGGTGTACATCACCGACACGAGACCTTGGTTTAAAGTCCCACCTGAAAAACTATTAATTTTATTAGAGACAGGGAATCGAACCTGTGATCCCTGGATTACCAGTACAGCATGTTACCACTGGACTACAGATCCGTCTGTATTTAATGGGCTCCTGTTTTCGGAAATGACCGTATTTTAAAGACCAATGTTTTGTTTCAATGCATTGAATCTACATGCACAATGGATTATGGGTTCGATCTTTCACAATTGTCAGTATGTATTTCTTGTTTGCATTTTTGGAAGACAACAGTTACAGGTTCCATTCAGACGAATACATTTCGTCGGCAGGTTACCATCCACACTCGTCGGCAGGTTACCATCCACACTCGTCGGCAGGTACACAGGTACACACTCGTCGGCAGGTTACCTTCCACACTCGTCGGCAGGTTACCTTCCACACTCGTCGTCAGGTACACACTCGTCGGCAGGTACACAGGTACATACTCGTCGGCAGGTTACCTTCCACACTCGTCGGCAGGTACACAGGTACACACTC